>JAUCBN010000013.1:11190529-12440529 GCA_035048815.1 Abelmoschus esculentus | reverse complement strand
AAGGTGCGTTTCGGTTGTTTTATGGGCTGTTTTAGATGCTTAAATGTTGCTGGAGGTATAAGGATGGTTTAGATGTGTTTTTGGATCATAATTGAAGTGGATTAGATGTTAGATTCGATAGGTTTTGGGCTGATGTTGTTCGGATGCGTTTCGGCTTAGTTTTCGGTCTTTTCGGCTAAGTTTTTGGTAGTTTAATGGTGACCGGATATGGCTGTTGGTTTGAGCATGTTATGATGTGAGAATGCTCTGCTTTTAATGTTGTAGAAGAGGTACAAGAAGAAGCTTGATTGCTGGTGCGTTTGGTGCGATCATCAGAAAGCGGCAAAAGCTTGTTTCGCTTGTTGGTGAGTGGTTTTCGGATTTAAAGCGAATCGCGATTGGTACGTTCTGTTTTTGGGGGCTATGGAAGAGTGTGAAAACCTTCTATAGTTCAAGAGTAAGTAAAGTATATGTTTTTGATGAACCGATATGAGTTTCGGCAATTTTGACAAAGGTATTTTATTGGTAATACAATGGGATTTATGGAAGTGCATGAGCATGTTTTGAATTGGCGCATACATGAGAGATACTTGCTGAAAATGCATGGTTTATTTAGCATCCATGATTATGAAAAATTATGAGAAATGATTTGGAGAACCACATGGTTATTTGCCTTATATTCAATGGTGCCTTTGGGCATGGCTTTTGGTTCATTTGTTGAACAATTTATGCATGCATTATGAGCAGCAAGTTATTTGATTTGGAATACAATTTGGTTATTTGTCTTATATATAATGGTGCCTTTGGGCATGGCTTTTGGTTCATTTGTTGAACATATTATGCATGCATTATGAGCAGCAAGTTATCATGCACATTTGATTATGATATTGGCTTAGTGACACTAACTTTATATACGAATACAAATGATGTCATTATCATAAGTGCACTATAATCAAAACTGAAAATACAGAATTTTGCCTACACGTAACAAGGGAGACTTTGTGTCCAACCGTGCGTGGTAGAGCCGCCTACACGTAACAAGGGTGACTATGTGTCCGATCGTGCGTGGTAGTGCTAATGGTGACTTAGTGTCATGTTAATGGTGACTTAGTATCATGTCAATGGTGACTTAGTGTCATGTCAATGGGGACTTAGTGTCCTGACGAGACGAATGTCTCATGGATCCGCGTATTCGGTGAGCTTAAGGTTCACATTAAGTGTTCACTAGAAAGCCAATATACATACATGAAATTGAGGAAAGGTTTGAGCATCATTTGTAAATTGTTTTGATATGGTTATGTGAACTCAAGGATGCATATGATTTAATGAACTTGGACAATGGAATTTTAGCATGCATGAATTAACTATGAATTGCAAATTATGTTTTCTTCATGGTTTAAAATAAATGCATTGATGATTATTTGTGGAGCTACCTCACTAAGCAAGTTTGCTTAAGCTCTCTTTTCATCTTTGCAGAAAAATAAGGGCACTTGGATCTTCGTTCGGGGCAAGGAAACCAAGGGGAAGGTTACATTGAATTTGGTATGTTTTTGGCAAACAAATTGGGCAAGGCAATGTGTAACACAATCTAAGAGAGAAGTGAGCTTTTAGGCTTTATTTCATATTGTAATAAGACCATCATTGTTTGATTGTTAATTGTTGAACTTTGGATTTGTTTGAATTGTTCAAGCATGTACTAGCATGATTGCTATATTGTTAATCTCTTCTTAGGGAGCATGCCTATAGCTAGTATGATGTCCATGACGTAGTTAATTATGTACTATAAGTTGTTAATCATGTTTAGAATTGATGCATTTAGTGGTTCTAATTAATGGTTGAGTATTGAGTAAATGTTGTGTACTTAGTGTAACGAAACTTTTAGCTCCAGACCCAAAGTTTCGAAACCTTTTGCAAAAAGTTTCGAAACCTTTGACAAATAGTTTGGAAACCTTCACGAAGGTTTCCAAACCTTGCGGGCAGTTTCAAGTTGAAAAGCTACTGAACGCGAAAGGTATGGAAACTTTCAGGAAAGTTTCGAAACCTTTTACAAAAAGTTTGGAAACCTTCAGGAAGGTTTCGAAACCTTTGACCACCAGGATTTATAAATTGTTGAAATTTTATTTTAGTCATGGATATCTTCCTTTGTTTGATTAAGGTACTTATCGATGTTATTTTGAGCTGAAATTTTGAATGCAAGTATAAAGTTGATTTAATTTCAAGATGGTAATCCTAATTTCGATGAAATCCTTTTATTCTGGAAGATTTACACTTTGGTCCCTAAATTAGAGAAACATGCAATTAATGGTGTTAGAATGATCCGTTTGAGTTGTAATTTGCTATGAGGAACTCTTGTATGTTTAATTGATTATTGATGGTAAGAATTTTTACTTTACTAATTGAATTTAAAAGTTTTACGTTTTAGTCCTTAATCCATGTTGGTGTTTAATCGGATGGTTGTTTATGATTAATGTGTTACCGATAATGCTTTGAATGAAACCTTGTCACATAGGAATAAGATTGTGCATCTAGAAAGATAAAATAAAAAAAAAAGTATTACGGTTTTAGGGTTGTTTATCGAATTGAACCTTTGCAGGTTTGATTTGATATTCCCCGTGTGACTCGTTTAGTGCCGGTTTCATCCAGGCCGGGCTAAGGGGGTTACATTTGGTGGTATCAGAGCTAGGTTTAATAAAATGTGTTGTTGGTTGGTAACGTGTGTTGTTGGTTTGTCAAGTATGTATTGGTTTGCCATGTTTTTTGTTGAGATGTTAGGATGTTGGATTGAATATGATATGCCTTTTTGTGGGTATACGTATGGATTGGGAGTGCATCTAGAATAATTATGAGTAAAAGAGGTGGTCGGTTACACATTGCCTATGCCAACATGTTTTCAGATGTTCTCAGTTTTCCCTTGGATCTTGCCCGAATGTAGGTTTGTTTTATTTGAACATTATGTTTTAAACTGCATGATTAAATTTTTTGAATATATTTTTGAGACGTAAGTCACTGGATACTGTGGTATGAATTTTGATGGTCAAGATTGAAGATGAAACGACTGTTAGGGAAGAGTAAATTCTTCCTCCTCTGTAAGTGTGCCTTCGGTTACACCGGAAGGTTAGTTTGTGGTGTTGCACTGCTCTTTCGGTTGTGTTTTAGTCTGCTGAAGCTGTTACGGATGTTGCTAATCTGACTTGGGAGTTGTCAACAAGATGGTAGTTGAGGTTGTTGGAATTGAGGATGTTATTTGTGAGTATGAACAACAATCATGCATAGAATAAGAGCACATATATGTATATATCTATAGATAATGTAGGACATGCATGCATCTTTGAGCATGACATTAGAAATTGCATTTACATGCACATGCATTTGCATAGGCATTTATGAGGGCATATAGGAAATCATGCATACATTTGTTCACACTTGCGAGTAGCTCCTTGAGGGTGTAAGTGGAGTGTGGTTGGTTCTTTTAAGGTGAAGGTATATAAAAAAAAGGTTGAAAGAACTTTCTTGTGGTGTTAAGCTGAGTGTGTAGTGGGCAAGCTACCCTTTTGGATAGGGAATAGTCTTGGATGAACAATGAGTGGTTGGTCTCAGAGTTGTGAATGTTTGAAACCGAGGTAAATACCTTGAGTTATGGTTAGTTTGAGTTAGTCATTACTAAAGGAAGGGATGAGTTTTGTGGATTCTTTCTAGTTAAGATCTGGAGGTTGCAAAAAGGTTGCAGTATGTTTTGTAGAGTAAGGCGGGTTGGTGTTTTTCCTAAGTGGTATGAAACTATTTTGTGGAAATTAAATGGAATTCTTTGTAGTGTGGTTAATGTGCAGTTAGATCGGGGGTTGTAACCGATCTGGTATGGTTAGGATGGAAGTAACATATGAGATATAGTCTGGTATCAGAGTTGTGAAATCGGGGGTTTGAATCATAGATTGTTGTGACCTTGAGAGGTTTGGTTAGGAGGAAAGTATACACGTTGTATTTACAGAATGTTAAGTTGGATATACTTCGGGTAAAGTTGGTTTTTGATGATGTCTGAAGTGGTGTAATATGGGTCGCTGGGCAATTTATGGTTTGTAGAAATTGTTCAGTCTTATGGGTTTGCTTTTATCAAAAAGTGTCTTGAGGTTTTGTGTTCGGTGAGTTCGTGTTTGAGGATGTTTCATCATTATGGTTACCGCTTTGGCAAGGTTATAAAATAAGAGATGTGGGAGCTAGTGGAAGGAATGGTTCTACAAGTTTGGATTTTGTTAAGGTATAGTTAATATAAGAGTTGGTTTATCGATGAGTTGATAATGAAAAAAAGGGGGTTTTGGGTTAAGTGTCAAGGCACTTAATGATGTGTAGATTTTAAAGTTTGAACCATGGTGTTGAGTTGGTTGTGGTGGCTAAACCTTAAGTTGGAAAAAAATATTGTGGTTGTGATGAGTATAATGTTGAGGTTGACACAAAGTTGGTAAGTTCCTTGCATGATATGTTTTGTAGAATGTTAGCAACTGGGGATGACTTGGCTTACATAAGGATGCTTGCAATGGGAGTTTGTTGTGTGAGATAAGCCTAGGTTGTTGTTGAGTTACAAGGGAAGATGTTCTGTTAACATATAGGGAGACCTAGTTATATGATGGATCTATGAGCGAAATTCAACCTTGGTAAAGTTGATCGGGGGCAAGTCGTGGCAAAGTGTTTGTTTGGGGTCTAGTGAAGGATATGTTCTTGGCAAGGTTTAGTTTTGTGTTGAGAATCTTTTTGTGTTATGTTAACCGCATGGTTGTTACGGAAAGTGTCGAGATGAAGTGGTATCTTGAGTAGGGCTTATGGTAATCTTTTCCCATGAGTTTGGTGGTAAGTGTTATGGTATGGAGTTTTCTTGTGAGGGTTGTTGGGTTAATCGTTTGTTTGAGTACGGTTTTCTTGGGTTTCTAAGTTCCGTTGGGAAGTTGTGTGATTGGTGTATCTATAACATGATAAGATTTGAAAGTTTTTAGGACCGACATAGGTTGCTGTTTGGATGTTGGATTTTATCATTCATAGGTAAGTGGATGATATGTTGTAACGTTGTGATATGGTTAATATGACTCATAATGAGGTTGTTTTTGACGGTGGAGTTTGCTTAAGATAATGTTGACAGTTTTGTACAAGTTAGTCTGAAGTTTGTTGTGTGGAGTTGAGGTTGGTGAAAGGCTTAGTTGGTTACCTAGTATGTGGGAGGATGTCAAAAGTAAGGTAAGTTCGATGGTGATAGTGTGGAAACCGTTGCGGTTATCAAGAGTTGGTTGTCAACCTTATGGGGTTTTCTTTTGAGATATGTTTTCTATAGAGGTTGAGATGGTGTGGTGGTTGGTGCATTGTTGCTTTGGTGTGGAAAAAAAAAGAATTTGTTGGTTGTCCAAAGAGGGTAAGTGTGGGTTGTCTGTTGTGTATCATCCGGGAAAGCTAAGGTGACGGCTGAATCTTTGGGCCGTAGGACGGCAGTTGAGTTGAGAGTGATGTTTGCTAAGTTGAGTATTTCAAAGGAAGGTGGTTGGGTGGTGGAGTTGTAAGTAAAGCCTATCTTGGTTGAGATGATAAGGTGAAACAATTAGAGGATGAGACATTGGTACCTTTTTGTGGAGGATATGGCTAAGGGTAGACCGACTGAGTATCATTTTGATGATGATGAGGTGTTGTATTTTAGAGGTCGGATTGTGGTGCCGGATGATCAGGAGTTGAGGCAAGCTATCTTGGTGGAGGCTCATACTAGTCCGTTTGCTATACATCCGGGTAGTGTAAAGATGTATAGAGATCTCAAAAGTGTGTACTTTTGGGTTGGTTTAAAGAGAGATATGACGGAGTTTGTTTCTTGTTGTATGGTGTGTCAGCGGGTGAAAGCTGAACATCAGTTCTCTGCAGGTTTGTTGCAACCGGTTCAAGTCCCGGAATGGAATGGGAGAGAGAGTTTCCATGGATTTTGTGACGGGGTTACCTTAACACCGTCCAAAAAGGATTCTATATGGGTGATTGTTGATAGGTTTACGAAGTGTGCATATTTTCTTGCCGTGCATACGACGTACTCCATGGATAAGTTGGCAGACTTGTATGTTTCTGAGGTGGTGAGATTGCATGGTGTGCCTAAGTCGATCATATCGGATAGAGATCCGCGGTTTACATCCATGTTTTGGAGGAGTTTGTAGGTTACTCTGGGTACGAGGCTTAGTTTTAGTACGGCTTATCATCCACAGACGGATGGACAGTCTGAGCGTGTTATACAGACTCTGGAGGATATGTTGACGTGTTGTATCATCGAGTTTCAAGGTTCTTGGGAGAAGCAGTTGCCGTTGGTAGAGTGTGCTTATAATAATAGTTTCCAGACGAGTATACAGATGGCATCGTTTGAGGCGTTGTATGGGCGTAAGTGTCGTACACCTTTGTGTTGGAAGGAAGTTGGACAAAGTATGTTTCTTTGCCTCAAGTGTTGAAGGATACGGATGAGAAAGTTAAGTTGATATGTGCTAAGCTTAAGGAAGCTTCGGATAGGCAGAAATCCTATGCCGATTTGAAACGTAGGGAGATAGAGTATGATGTTGGGGACAAGGTGTTTCTTAAGGTTTCTCCATGGAAGAAAGTGATGAGGTTTGGTCGTCAAGGGAAGTTGAGTCCTCATTTTATTGGACCATATGAGGTGTTGGAGCGTGTTAGTCCTGTTGCTTATAGGTTGAGGTTACCGGAGGAGTTGAGTAAGATGCATGATGTTTTTCATGTATCGATGCTTCGTAGATATACATCGGATCCTTCTCATGTTGTACCGGTTGAGGAGATCGAGTTAAGAGAGGACATGAGTTATGAGGAAGAACCGGTGAGGATTTTGGATATGGATACAAAGGTTCTTCGTGGGAAGACCATAGACTTGGTTAAAGTGCTTTGGAAACACCGAGGTATCGAAGAGGAAACTTAGGAGACATGGAAAAGTATAGAGAAGCAGTTTCCTCACTAGTTTACTTGAGGTAAATTTCGAGGACGAAATTTTTCTTAAGAGGGGTAGAGTTGTAACATCCCATTTTTGGGGTTATTAGTTTAGGCTTAGTTAGGGGAATTCGATTCGGGACGAATCGAGTTCTCCGGTTCATTAATTCCGGGAAAAATAAAATGAAGATATTTTTAATTAAGAAAAATAATAATTTTGAAGGTGGTTTGAAATATTAAAAATATGTTTCAAATTTAAAAGGAAATGATTTTTAATTATGCTTAATTATGCATAAATGACCAATTTGTAATTTTTGGAAAATTTGGGGAACTAATTTGTAATTTTCGGCAATTACATTATTTTAGTGACTAAATTGAAAAGCAAGCTAAACTTAGAATCCTTAGAGGGCCATAAACCCATTTTTAATTTTTGATGATGATTTATTCACCAAAATATATTTTTATTTACTTTAATTTGGTTTCTTAATCATTTTCTCCTAAAACCACTTTTTGACCCATTTTCTCTCATCTTTTTCTCTCATTTTCTCTCAACTTTCTCTTCATCTTTTCTCTTCAATTCCTTGCTGATTTTTTCAGCTTTTTCCATAAGATTTACATCACTTGCATCATCTATCCATCCTTTACAAAACCTATGCATTGATTTCATCAAATCTACATCAAATTGCAAGGAATCAAGAAGGGGAAAATCTCTTATTTTTGGTGAATAGATCTTGAAGGTAATTTTCTGGATTTTTATTATTTTCTAAGGTTCTTTATTGAAATTCCCAAGTATTAGCTTGCTCATCTTTGAATAAACACTTGATTCTATGTTTCTAAAGTTAGATCTAATGTTTTTGTGATGTTTTTGTGAGATCTTTTTAGGTCTTGTTTAATGCTGGAAATTATATGATTTCAATCATGTTTTTATGATGATTTAATGATTAATTGAGTCTTGATTTGGTATCACATTAATTTAATCCCGGAATAATGCAATCGGTGTAGTTTTAAGGTGCGTTTCGGTTGTTTTATGGGCTGTTTTAGATGCTTAAATGTTGCTGGAGGTATAAGGATGGTTTAGATGTGTTTTTGGATCATAATTGAAGTGGATTAGATGTTAGATTCGATAGGTTTTGGGCTGATGTTGTTCGGATGCGTTTCGGCTTAGTTTTCGGTCTTTTCGGCTAAGTTTTTGGTAGTTTAATGGTGATCGGATATGGCTGTTGGTTTGAGCATGTTATGATGTGAGAATGCTCTGCTTTTAATGTTGTAGAAGAGGTACAAGAAGAAGCTTGATTGCTGGTGCGTTTGGTGCGATCATCGGAAAGCGGCGAAAGCTTGTTTCGCTTGTTGGTGAGTGGTTTTCGGATTTAAAGCGAATCGCGATTGGTACGTTCTGTTTTTGGGGGCTATGGAAGAGTGTGAAAACCTTCTATAGTTCAAGAGTAAGTAAAGTATATGTTTTTGATGAACCGATATGAGTTTCGGTAATTTTGACAAAGGTATTTTATTGGTAATGCAATGGGATTTATGGAAATACATGAGCATGTTTTGAATTGGTGCATACATGAGAGATACTTGCTGAAAATGCATGGTTTATTTAGCATCCATGATTATGAAAAATTATGAGAAATGATTTGGAGAACCACATGGTTATTTGCCTTATATTCAATGGTGCCTTTGGGCATGACTTTTGGTTCATTTGTTGAACAATTTATGCATGCATTATGAGCAGCAAGTTATTTGATTTGGAATACAATTTGGTTATTTGCCTTATATATAATGGTGCCTTTGGGCATGGCTTTTGGTTCATTTGTTGAACATATTATGCATGCATTATGAGCAGCAAGTTATCATGCACATTTGATTATGATATTGGCTTAGTGACACTAACTTTATATACGAATACAAATGACGTCATTAGGTTTGTCATAAGTGCATTATAATCAAAACTGAAAATACAGAATTTTGCCTACACGTAACAAGGGAGACTTTGTGTCCAACCGTGCGTGGTAGAGCCGCCTACACGTAACAAGGGTGACTATGTGTCCGATCGTGCGTGGTAGTGCTAATGGTGACTTAGTGTCATATCAATGGTGACTTAGTGTCATGCCAATGGGGACTTAGTGTCCTGACGAGACAAATGTCTCATGGATCCGCGTATTCGGTGAGCTTAAGGTTGACATTAAGTGTTCACTAGAAAGCCAATATACATACATGAAATTGAGGAAAGGTTTGAGCATCATTTGTAAATTGTTTTGATATGGTTATGTGAACTCAAGGATGCATATGATTTAATGAACTTGGACAATGGAATTTTAGCATGCATGAATTAACTATGAATTGCAAATTATGTTTTCTTCATGGTTTAAAATAAATGCATTGATGATTATTTGTGGAGCTACCTCACTAAGCAAGTTTGCTTAAGCTCTCTTTTCATCTTTGCAGAAAAATAAGGGCACTTGGATCTTCGTTCGGGGCAAGGAAACCAAGGGGAAGGTTACATTGAATTTGGTATGTTTTTGGCAAACAAATTGGGCAAGGCAATGTGTAACACAATCTAAGAGAGAAGTGAGCTTTTAGGCTTTATTTCATATTGTAATAAGACCATCATTGTTTGATTGTTAATTGTTGAACTTTGGATTTGTTTGAATTGTTCAAGCATGTACTAGCATGATTGCTATATTGTTAATCTCTTCTTAGGGAGCATGCCTATAGCTAGTATGATGTCCATGACGTAGTTAATTATGTACTATAAGTTGTTAATCATGTTTAGAATTGATGCATTTAGTGGTTCTAATTAATGGTTGAGTATTGAGTAAATGTTGTGTACTTAGTGTAACGAAACTTTTAGCTCCAGACCCAAAGTTTCGAAACCTTTTGCAAAAAGTTTCGAAACCTTTGACAAATAGTTTGGAAACCTTCACGAAGGTTTCCAAACCTTGCGGGCAGTTTCAAGTTGAAAAGCTACTGAACGCGAAAGGTATGGAAACTTTCAGGAAAGTTTCGAAACCTTTTACAAAAAGTTTGGAAACCTTCAGGAAGGTTTCGAAACCTTTGACCACCAGGATTTATTAATTGTTGAAATTTTATTTTAGTCCTCGATATCTTCCTTTGTTCGATTAAGGTATTTACCGATGTTATTTTGAGCTGAAATTTTGCATGCAAGTATAAAGTTGATTTAATTTCATGATGGTAATCCTAATTTCGATGAAATCCTTGTATTTTGGAAGATTTACACTTTGGTCCCTAAATTAGAGAAACATGCAATTAATGGTGTTAGAATGATCCGTTTGAGTTGTAATTTGCTATGAGTAACTCTTGTATGTTTAATTGATTATTGATGGTAAGAATTTCTACTTTACTAATTGAATTTAAAAGTTTTACGTTTTAGTCCTTAATCCATGTTGGTGTTTAATCGGATGGTTGTTTATGATTAATGTGTTACCGATAATGCTTTGAATGAAACCTTGTCACATAGGAATAAGATTGTGCATCTAGAAAGGTAAAATAAAAAAAAACTATAACGGTTTTAGGGTTGTTTATCGAATCGAACCTTTGCGGGTTTGGTTTGATATTCCCCGTGTGACTCGTTTAGTGCCGGTTTCGTCCAGGCCGGGCTAAGGGGGTTACAATTTTTATTATTTTAACCCTATATTTTAACTTTTTTACAAAATTGGTCCCGGTTTCACTTATTATAATTATTCATACTTTTGTTTTGTTTATATTATTATTATTATTATATGTTTAATATTATTATTATATTATTATTATGCTACTTATTATTATTAATTATTATAATAGGTTTTATTATTATTATTATTATCATATTACTTATTATTATTATAATTATATGTTTTTTTCATTATTATTATTATCATCATATATGTTTTTTTGCGAAATCTTATTATCCCGATATATTCTACTGGGAGTAGCATCCCGGCCTCCGGATATTATCTTGTTTGAATTGTCATGGATATAGGTTTTAAAAGTATGCATTTAAAAAATAAAAATTAAATTAATTTGGATTTTATATTTTCTTAAAAATTATGTTGCGAACCTTTTAGATACCAATTTTTGGACGTTGTGGGGGTGCTAATCATTCTCCACACATAATCAACTTTCGAACCCAAACGTTTTGAATCTATGGTTAATTTTTAATGGTGTTCGGTCTATCAAAGTGACCGATGGCGACTCCAACTAACAAACTTTCAAATTTTAACGGTATTTTCATAGAAGTGGCATCTTGTCCTTCAGGTGCCATCTTCTCGGATACCGAAAAAATCACGCAACAAAATGTTTTAAACATATTTTTAAATTATTTTTTAAAAAAAAGAGGTCGCTACAGATGGCGACTCCGCTGGGGATAAAATTTTTCAAAAGGGGTTAGTCCTTAGTCTGGTTCGCATCATAATTTTTAAGAAAGTAAAAAATTTAAATTAAATTAATTTTTAATTTTCATCATATTTGTTTAAGAACCCGTAAGTGGGAAAGATTACTTCACTTTGGGTTTTTTTTACCTTCGTATAGTGTTGTAATTCGTTTCTGGAATTTTGGTCTTTATATTTTGTGGGATTCTCACTCCCGTATAAATAAGGGTCATATTCCCCCAAATCGTTGTCCTAACGACAGTTCGGGTACCAATACTTTAGAACTGAACCACATATAGTGAGTTGTAGAGCCATGTGAAACTTTGTCCGTTTAACGATAACTTTTTTAGCTTGGGTGCCTTTATATGCTGTTTATGTACAGTTTCTTATCTGTGTAAATTTTATTCTATTTATTTGATTATTTTAATATGAACTAACATTTTTCCTTTTTGTTGCATCATGGCATATCATAATCATCCATTGTACATTAAAAATACTATGATCATATTTTGATTATTGCATTCACGTGCATTCATTTTTTAAACATCAAGACTAGTGTTCAGGGTACCCTGTCTCAGTAATACTGGACAAGGCTAAACAACCGATACAAACCATATTGATTAGGTTGATGAAACCATATTGATTAAACATCCACAGACATGAACCCATCGAACACAAATCCTCACAACACTTTTCGATAAAAGCAAACCCACAAGACTAAACAACCGATACAAACCATAAACTATTCAGCGGTCCCCGATACATCACTTCAAACATCATTACAAGCTAACTTTAGCCGAGGTATATCCAACTTAACACCTTGTAAACCCAACATGTACATTTTCCTCCTTTATATTACAACCAAACCTCTCAAGGTCACAATAATCAATGATTCAAACCCATGATACCATAACTCCTATACCAATATATCTCATATTTTTCTTTCCATCATGACCCCAATACTCTTAATGGAAAAAAGAAAACAAATCGGTCACAACCCCCGATCTAACCGCACACTAACTATACTACAAAGAATTCCATGTAATTTTTTTCCCACCAACATGATAATAAAACAATATCTTTTCCATAAAACAATTTCACATTACTCAGAAAAACGTCAACCCGCCTTACTCTACAAAATATGCTGCAACCTTCTTACAACCTCCAAACCTTAACTAGAAAGAATCCGCAAAACTCAGCCTTACCTTTAGTAATGACCAACTCAAACTAACCATAACTCAAGGTATTTCCTTGGTTTTAAACATTCACAACTCTAAGCTCAACCACTCATTCCTCATCAAAGACTATTCCGTAACCAAAAGGGTAGCTTGCCCAATACACATCCAACTCAACACCACAAGAAATCCCTTTCAACTTTTTTTTTCACACCTTCACCCTAAAAGAACCAACCACACCTCACTTACATCTTCAAGGAGCTACTCGCAAGTGTGAACAAATGTATACATGATTTCTTGTATGCTATCATAAATGCCTATACAAGTGTATGTGCATGTAAATGTAAATGCAATTTCTAATGTCATGCTCAAGAATGCATGCATGTCCTACATTATCTATAGATATATACATATATGTGCTCTTACTCTATGCATGATTATTGTTCACACTCACAAATAACATCCCCAATTCCAACAACTTCAACTACTATCATGTTGACTACTCCCAAGTCAGATTAGCAACAGCCGTATCAGCTTCAGCAGATTGAAATACGCCCGAAAGAACGGTAAAACACCCTAAACTGACCTCCCTGTATAACCAGAGGCACACTCACAGAGGAGGAGGAAGAAATTACTCTTCCCTAGCAATCGTTTCATCCTCAAACTTGACCATCAATATTCATACCAACACTAGCTCGTGACTTACGTCTTAGAAGCATATTCCAAAAACTTTAAACATGCAATTTAAAACATAATATTAAAACAAAATAAACTTATATTCGTGAAAGATCCTAGGGAAAACTGAGAGCATCTAAAAATATGATGGCATTGGCAATGTGTAACCGATAACCCCAGTTAAACAATCATTACTCAAAGTACAATCATCATGAATAGAATTTCACACATCAACAACATATCATGCTCAATCACACATATCATGCTCAATCGCACATTTAAACACACAACTTAGTAATCCTACACATGCTTTAACCAACCAACTACACACTTTACAAACTTGGCTCTAATACCACCAAATATAACCCCCTTAGCCCGGCCTAGACGGAATCGACACTAACAGGTCACACAAGAAATATCGAACCAAACCCGCGAAGGTCCGATTCGATATACAATCCTAAAAACAAATATATATTTTTTCTAGATGCATAATTATATCCCTACATGTCTTGGTCTCATACAAAGTATAAACAGAAGCAATCTGATCATAAACAAGCATCCGATTAAACACTTAACTGAATTAAGGACTAAAACGTAAAAGTTTTAAATTCTAATGATAAAGTAGAAATTCTTTTCATCAAAGTTCAATAAAATATACAAATATCCCTCTCGGTATATTTCAAATCAAACGGAGTATTCTAACATCGTCAATTGCATGTTTCATCGAATTATGGACCAAATTGTAAATCTTTCAAATTACAAGGATTTCGTCCAAATTAAGTTAGCCATTTTGAAATTAAATCAACTTTATGCATCCATGTAAAATATAAACTCAAAATAACATATGTAGATACCATAATTGAACAATGAAAGATATTTAGGACTAAAATGCAATTTTCAGCAACTATCATTTCCTGACAGCCGAAGGTTTCGAAACCTTCCATAAAGGTTTTGAAACTTTATATAAAAGGTTTCGAAACTTCCCTGAAGGTTTTAAAACTTTTCGTGTCCAGTAAGGTTCAAGAATCGAAATTGCCCGAAACTTTTTGAAACATTGCGTAAAGTTTTCGAAACTGTTTGTCAAAGGTTCCGAAACCTTCTCCAAAGGTTTCGAAACTTGATGCTTGGAACCTAAAATTCCGTTACACTATGTAAATTCAATCAACTCAAGACACAACCATTAGTCACCCACAACTACATGCATAATTCCTAAGCATAAAAACAACATAAACTACACCAACATTAACATCAAGAACCTCAAATAACCTATAGGCATGCTTCCCAGAATATGTTTAGAAACAAGGATGTCCATGCTTGTGCCAGTGCACATGCTTTCTTTGATAAGGTTTAGAATAAAGAACAATCATGTATACTCATGCTTTAGGCAATCCAAAATATTATTACATTCCAACAACAATAGCTCAAGCAAAATATAGTCTTTTTACAAGTCTAAAACCAAGTAGTACACTCACTCTACTATGGGATTGGTTTACACATTGTCAAGCCCCAACTTATTTGCCAAAACATACCAACAACTATGTAGATTTTCCCCTTGGTGCTCTTGCTCCAAATGCATCCCAAAGATGTCTCTATTGCTCTGTAAATACGAAAGAAGAGCTTAAGTACAACATGCTTAGTGAGGAAGCTCCAACAAAATCATCTATGCATCAACTTAAAACCATATTTAAACCATAGTTTGCAATGAATCACTAAAAACATGCATGCTTAACATTCTACGTTCATGTCTAGAATATCAAATCACTTTGTTGAGTATGTTCGACATTACCAAAACAATTCATGAATAACGCAAAATATTCTCTTTAAATCCATGTATGTATATTGGCTTTCTAGTGATCACTTATTGTGAACCTTAAGTTCACCGATTACAGGGATCCATTGCTAGAGACCATTAGGCTCGTCATGACACGAAATCACAATTGACATGACACAAAGTCACCATTGACATGATACAAAGTCACCATTGACATGACATAAAGTCACCATTATAGCACTACCACGCACGGTTGGACACATAGTCACCCTTGTTACGTGTAAGCGGCTCTACCACGCACGATTGGACATAAAGTCACCCTTGTTACGTGTAGTAAATATTCTTTATTCTCAATATTGTTTATAGTGCACTCAAGATAATCCTAATAACATACCATTCGTATTCGAATCTAAAGTTAGTGTCACTAAGCCAATATCATAATCAAATGTTCATGATAATTTGCTGCTCATAATGCATGCATAATATGATCACAAATGAACCAAATGTCATGCCCAACGGCACCATCAATTTCATGGCAAATAACCACATAATATTCCAATTCATTTTCAGCTCATAATGCATCAGTAATGTGCTCAACAAATGAACCGAAAGTCATGCCCAATGACACCTTTAATTTTAAGGCAAATAACCACATATATTCTAAATTCATTTTTCATGTTTCCTTAACCATGAATGTCTTTTTAAACCATACATTTTCAGCAATTATCTCATGCATGCATCATTTCAAAATCATACTTATTCAATTCCAAAAAACTCATTGAGTTATCATCATAGATGCCTTTATCGAAAGTAGGTGAAACTCATGATAATGCATGAAAATCATTTACTTTACTTACTCTTGAACTATGGAAAGTTTTCAAACTATTCCATAGCCCCGAAACAGAACCAAACCAATGCGATTCGCTGTAAGTCCGAAAACACTCACTGACAAGCGAAACGAGTCCTCGTCGATGCTCCGATAGCAACACTAATGCACCAGCTACTTAAGCACCTTATTACACTACCTCAACAAGATTAAAAATAGAGAATATTCACATCATAACATGCTCAAACCAGCAGCCACATCAAACCTCCACAAAAAAGCAACCAAAAACTTAGCCGGAAAGACCGAAAACTAAGCCAAAACGTATCCGAACAACATCAACCAAAAACTAATGATTCTAACATCCAATCCACTTCAATTATGAACCCAAAACAAATCTAAACCATCCTTATACCTTCAGCAACATTAAAACACCTAAAACAACCCCTAAAACAATCGAAAATCACCTAAAAACAACATCGATTGCATTTTTCCGGGATTAAATTAATGTGCCATCAATTCCAGACTCATTTAATCATTTAATTGACATAATAACATAATTAAATCAAACTAATTACAACAATAATTTTGATCTAAAATGATTTCAAAAAAATCCTCATAAAATCATTAGATCTAGAATTAAAAACATGAAATCAAGTTTCACTTAATTATTAGCAACCTAATACTTGGGAATTTCAATAAAGAACCTTAGAAAAAGATTAAAATTCAGCAAGTTACCTTTGAGATTTACTCCACCAAAAATATGAGAAATCCTCTTCTTAATTTCTGGAAAATGAATGTTGATTTTGCAAAATTGATGAATAGGCTTTGTAGAGAATGAAAAGATGAGTAAAATAAAATAAATCTTGTTGAAAATGATGAAGAAATCAACAAGTAATTGAAGAAATTTGAAGAAGAAGATGGAGAGAAAATGGAGAGAAAATCATGAGAGAAAAGATGAGAAAATAAGTGGTTATGAGAGAAAATAAAATTATTATCTTTTTTTAAAAACTATTTAAAAACATTTTTGGTGGATAAATCATTAATTAAAAATAACTTGGGTTTATGACCCTCTAAGGATTCTAAGTATAGCTTGCTTTCCAATTTAGTCACTAAAAAGGCCCATTTTCGAAAATCACCAATTAGACCATCAAATTTTTTTCCAAAGTTACAATTTGGTCACTAGTACATAATTAAACTTAATTATAAATCAAATTAAAGTTCAAATAACTTTCCTTTAATTTTAAAACATCATTTTAATATTTCTAAACGATTTTTCAAAATTATTAGTTGTTCGATTAGAATATTATTATTTTAATTTTCCTAGAATAACAAACCGAAGAACTCGATTTGACCCTAATCGAATTCCCTAAACCATCACTCAAACTACTAACCCCAAAATCAGGATGTTACAAAGTAGGTGTATATTTGATGATTAATGCCCATAAAAGGTGTAAAAAGTGATAGTGAGTTGAGCACTTATCACACCCCCAAATTCCAACTATTGCCTATCCTCAAGCAATGCAAACCATTAATTTGTCGAACCTTATTCTCCCTTGGTCTTATGCTTCCATCTATTCTCCTCACCATAACTATGTCTATTCTTTAAACTTAACCTTTTAGTTACTCAAGGGTTTTCTTGGAAGACAAACTATAAGGTTTTGTGAGTGTGTGCGTTTTTGTGTCCAAGTTTGACTAAAGGCCTTCTTAGACAAATTCTAAGTTCAAGACAAATTGACTTGGATTTAGTGTACTCTTCTTTTCAAAACAACCAATTCTTGAGCCAATTTTGGGTACCTCAAGGATGTGTTTTTCTCATCATTATTTCCTTATTTCTTTTTCTATTCTTTTAAGCATACTAGAGTCAATTTCGGGATCTTCTAGCATGAAGAAGAGTAATTCCTAGAGCTGGTGATAGGCACCTCCAGTCACCTTTCCAAAAATCTAAGTTTTATCACCTAAGTTTATTAAAAGAATTCCTATAGCCAAACAAGTCCCAAAAGTATTTTAGGATCAACCTTATAGCAAGCTTCTAAGTTTTCTCCTTAAGTGTTCTAGGGTTAAACCTTTAAAACAGAATCTAACCATGGTAAGGAGAAAGATTTATATTGCCTTAAAAGAATAAACTAAGGCAATACTGATGATGGGCAGTGCAAAAGTATAGGCAACAAATTCAAGTAAAGTGGTGGACATAAAATTAAAAAAATATCACTTAAATACTCCCTTTTTAAGGTAAGACCGCGGCAGTGGGATGCCTCTGCAGTGGCTCTACACCCCCAAACTCGAACCAAGCATTGTCCTTAATGCTTATATTATGGGAAAACAGTGGGCAACAAAAAATTATAAGGACACCGAAGAGCTACTTTCGACAATTAATTTTCAAGGTCTTGTTGTTGATTGTTGCATCCTTGGTGATGGCGATGGTTGCATTTTGGCTTGTCTTGGTGGTTGGACTCTTGTTGGTGGTGTCTATTGCATGGGAGCATTAACCTCTTCTCCTCCTTCATCTTCGGCTACTTCCTCGATGATCATCACATCTATATCTCCTTCATTTGCTACATTTGCCCATGCATGATGAATGTTTGGCCCGGTAACGTTTGGACTTTGATGTACATAGGCATTTATCTCAGCGGATAGACTGCCCATAATGATGGGGGATCTTAGGGGAGTGTTGAAGACTGCCCTCCTCTTTGAAGGTCTTCTGCTGGTAGATGATGCCGTGATAGAGTTTGCATCCCTTAATGGGCCAGTAGTGTGAAATTGTTGTTGAGGTCCTATGGTGAAGAATAGTCTTTGACCTCCTGGAGCTAGTGTCGTCTTTGTGTAAGGTGCAGCCGTTACGAACATGTTGGTGGGAAACTCTGGAAACTACACCCCTTGGTCTGGAAAGTTATGGAGCATCATCTGGCGAGTGTGTTGTTGAAGTCCCTTTGACACTCTATGTATCTCTGTTGCCTAAGAACCATAGCTGTCATCCTCTGTAGTATCTGTTGGTACGGGTCTGCAGCGGCAGTGCTATGGGCTAAGTCAGGTATGTTTGCCGTGCATTGGGCCTCGGTAACTATGAATTATTACGGAGTGGCTTGGGTTGGTTCTGCTTGCATGATCTGCATGATCTTGTGGCAGAAGTCTTTGGTCCATCCTCTTCTATGGGCTGTGAATTTATATGTTTCGGTAGTGGGTACACCTGCAGCATTACAAATACCAGTAATTAAACAAGGGAAATATAATGGGCCTTTATCCTTCTTACTGTATTTGTAAATTTCTCTTAAAATAATTTCTCTAACATTGATGCTCCTTTTGTTGATGATTGATTGAATGAGCACCAATCTCCTTCGGTCCATCGTACTTGATAAGTGCTCAACTCACTATCACTTTCTACACTTTTCATGGGTACTTATCATTAATTCTATGCCTACTTGAACCAATGTATGGACTTAATATGATATATTTAGGGATTATGCTATTAAAGATTATATTTGTAGAAAAGGCGTACTTTACTGTATTTTCTTATCGGTACAGGAATAAGTACTACCGAGGCAGCAGAATGAGGCCGAGACAGGACCTGATGTCAAGGCAGCAGAGAAGAAAAAGACAATATGGCTGGCATCTGAAAGAGAAAATTGAGGAGAGCATTGCTGAGCAAGAAGCCTAAGATTCGGAGCTGAACAACTCAAGAAAAGCCCAAGTACAAGGCCACGCGGGATGAAACCTTCTAGAAGATCAAACTTGGAAAAATTTAACCTTTGTGCATAACTTGTTCCCTACTATAAGTTGTACTCTAATTAGGGAATGTTTGGCCTAGGCCAAGCCTGTATAAGACATAGTCGTCCTAGGCTTTAGAAGAGACGAAAAATAGAGAGATTTAGATAGCCGAATTTTGAGAGAGTTTTAGGAACAATTCTTCCCATCATGTTCTAAGCTTTCTTAGGGTGTTGGTGAAGGTTGTTAAGTATTTGTGAGAGGAGATTGTATCTTGATTCTTATTTCAATACAATAAAATATCAAAGTTTGCTTACTCTTTGCCATTCTTTGTTCTTGCATCCAAGCCCGGAAAGGAAGTTTATAAGTAAAATATTTGTCTAGACTCGAGAAAGTTAGACTCACGAAAGGAGTAAGTCCGGTATTCAACTTGATTGGAGGATACTAACTCGGCCTAGGGATAGGTTAAGAGTTTCAGCGGCTAAAAGAAGTGTAGGATTGGTTGTTGGTTATAATTGATTAATGCCAGGATGTATCGTCAAGGACTGACCTTCAACAGCGTTTCGACTTAGGGATAAGCGGAGCCATACAAGGACACTTTGCCGAACTTTGGTAAATCTGCCCAAGAGCAAGGGATTGCTGCGGCAGAAAACACTGTCGCTGTCGAGACAGTATCTGTAGTATTGCCGAGGCAGTGTAGTGCAATTGCATTGGAACAAGAAGCAGATCAATCGAATCCACAATACGACGCAACTAGATCCTACCCTTTCTCTCATAATTGTTATTACCTTAGTTAGTTTAGTTTATTAGTTAATTCGATACCAAACTAAATTATGTCTTTACTTTTATTCTACAGAAGCAAGAGGACTGAAGGAAGCATATTAAGTACACCAATCCCTGTGGAGACGATACTCAATAAATTGCTTATCACTTTATTACTTGACGTGTACACTTGCACTAATTGCGCATCTTTTTATATACATCAAGTTTTTGGCGCCGTTACTGGGGATTGACAACAAAATTTTGTTTTCTTTATATTCTTGCTTTTATTTTTAGTAATTTTATTTTTATTTTTATTTGGTTTTTGGTGGATGACCAGAGCCAAACCTAGCAATCCACTACACGAGATCGACCTTGAAATAGAAAGAACTTATCAGAGGCTGAGAAGACAGATCCAAAGAGCCATGGCAGTGAATCTAGGAAATCAGAACCTACCTGAAGGCATTGGAGGCTAGCAACCACAACCACTGCCGCAACCACTGCCTCAGCAGCTAACTGTCAGAGACTTTCTGGTGGAAGATTTAAATAGATTGAAACTTGGAGTTGTTACACCAGAGATTGAGGCAACCCACTTTGAACTTAAACCTGTAATATTCAATATGCTTAATGCTATTGGACAATTTAGTGGGGCTGCAACAGAAGATGTCAAGCAGCATCTCAAATCCTTCATGGAAGTATGCAACACTTTCAAAATCCAAGGAGTTCATGAAGATATTTTGAGGCTAAAACTTTTCCCCTATTCACTGAGGGATAGGGCCAAAACCTGGCTGAACATTATTCCGACAGGATCAATCGGATCTTGGAGTGAACTCTACCGAGAATTCATTACGAGATTTGACCCTACAAATCTATATGATAGAATCCGTAATGAGATTGCTTCATTTAGACAGGCTGATGACGAACCTATGTACGAGGCATGGGAACGCTACAGAGAGTTACTGAACAGATGTCCACTACAAGGATTCTCATTATGGACGCAAGTAACCATGTTCTATAATGCCACCAATGCCCCGACTAGAATGATGTTTGATGTCTCAGCAAACGGTACACTCCTTGATAAGGCCCCGGAAGAAGCAATAAAGATTCTGAACAAGCTCGCCAAGAACGACTTCCAATTTCCTACTTCTAGGCAAGGAGGATTAAGACGTCATGCCACAGTAAATCAACTAGAAACCAATAATTCAGTGGCAGCACAGTTGACATTTTTAACAAAAATGGTTCAAAACATGCAAGTACAACAAAATACTCATGAAGTGAAAGCTATAAATTCTTCTGAGTATATACAAGACGAGGAAACTGGATTTTATGTGGGAAACTAAAACCGGAATAACAACATGATGTCAAATGCATACAATCCAGCTTGGAAAAGGCACCCGGATTTTTCATGGAGCAACCCCAACAATACCTTAAACTCCACCAACCAGACCTCTAATTATCATTCACTGCCGCAGAAGCAAGTACAGCAGTCACTATCGCAGTAACAGATGCAGTAGCAGCAACAACCTATGAACTAATTGGAGAATACTCTCAAGGCCTTTATTATGAAAACTGAATCATATATGGCTGAGAACAACAATTTCATGAAGAGGACTGATGAATTCATGAACATAACAGAAATGAGGCTGCAAAACCAAGAAACTGCGATAAAATCATAGGAAACTCGAGTTGGTCAATTCACCCAAAGACAAAATTTAAGACCACAAGGGGGATTACCTAGTAATACTGAAGTTGCTAAGGGAATGGGCCATGAACAGTGTAAAGAAATCACAACAAGAATTGGTCTACAACTGAAGGAAACAATGGGTAAGTCAGCAACCAAAGCCCCATCAGCAATATAGGAGGCTACAGATAAAGAGGACTTGGATGTTGAACTGACTAAGCACAAAGATGATGCCTTAGCAGAGAGCTCGACAGCACCTACACTTCTTGCCAAGATAACGAGACAAACAGTGGTCCCAGGTATTAAATTTCAATCTAATGAAACCCTAGATGAAATGCGAACACCACCACCTTTCCCACAATGGCTGAAAAAACAAAAATAGGACCACCAATTTAAGAAATTCCTTGATATACTGAAGCAAGTCCACATCAACTTGACATTTGTTGAGGCAATTGAACAGATGCCCAACTACGCTAAATTCTTGAAAGACATTGTATCCTAGAGAAAGAAGCTAGGTGAGTTTGAGACAGTGGCAGCAACTGAAGGATGCATGGCAATGTTGCACAATCGAATGCCACATAAACTGAAGGATCCTGGATGCTTTACCATACCTTGTGCGATTGGTAACAATTATGAAGGAAAGGCACTCTATGACCTAGGGGCAAGCATAAATCTCATGCCTAAATCAGTTTTTCAGAAACTTGGAATAGAAAGAGTGAAACCTACGATAGTGCTGCTCCAACTTGGTAAAGGTTGACAAGTTTATTTTCCCTGTCGACTTCCTTGTCCATGATTGTGAAGCAGATGAAAATGCACCGATCATCCTAGGGAAGACCTTTCCTTGCCGCTGGACGAACCTTAATAGATGTGGAAAACGGAGAGAGGACAATGAGGGTAAATAACTAGCAAGTCAAACTCAATGCATTCCACAAATTAGAAAAATTTGATAGTCCATAAGAATGCAAAGCCTTCCAAACAACTGAAGCAAATGCCAAAATATCCTTCCTAGGCAGCAAGCTCGATAGATTATTTGGTAAGAAAATTAAAACCAATGGAGAGGCAAAAAATAAAGAAGGGATTGGCCAAAAACTGTAGAAAAAAACAGACCAACAAGAGACGAGCAATTTGAGAGATGCATTTACATGTACTCCACCAGTAACCTAATCTCTTCCCTTCTATTCTACTTTATTATATTAGGATTAGTTTTACTTTAGAAGTTATATGCTTATTTTATTTTCAGTATTTTCTTTTAAGTGTTTTTTATTAAGTTTATTTCAGTTTTCTTTTTAGGACAATAAAATCAAGAATAAAAGAGAAATAGTTCAGAGCAGAAACTCTACCGAGGGAAGTAAAGAGTGTTAGAAGCCACAGAAGTCCCAACGGGCAGAAATAGTGTCACGGCTATCTACCGAGTTTTCTGCCGTGGCAGTAAATGCTAATGAGCAGTAAATTCAAAACGGCTACAAAACGTCTAGTGATTAAAACGGTCACACTGTCGAGGCCTATATAAGAAGCATTCATCTCTTGAACTTGTAACCCCTAAAATAAACCTAATTTCTTAGATTACAAGTTAGAGTTTACGTTACAAAAACTTGCTTTGTAATCTAGGGTTTTATAAAATTAAATATATTATTCGGATAAATTACTAAATAAATGATAATTTAAAATATTGAAATATCCAACAATTAAATATACAGAGTTCAACCCATAAATGATAAACAATAATAATTCAGAAAATCTGAGTAAAAAGTCCCAAGTCATAGTCTAGGTCTGAGATCTAAAACAGGAAACTGAACAGAAGGCTCAACGATGATACTGACGTCGACTAGACTCGGCTCTACCACTAGAATGAGCAGGAGTAGAACATGCGGGTCCCGAATGCTGATGAACAGGAGGTCGTCCAGGAGGAGGATGAGGTAATTGCTCGGGGTCGGAGTCTACGTTACCAGACAGCGGAGACAAAACTTCAAAGGTGCAAGTTTGATCGAAAAGAAGACAACACACAAAAGGACGATTCGAAGAATTTCTTTTAGGGAAATTTAGATATTAAAATAGAAATTATTAGAATAAATATAATTCCCTGAACAAAAACAAAACGGTAAGAACGAAGAGGACGGTTACGATTTGAAAAATGGTAAAATCACCATACAAGGGTCTGATAACTCAAACTCAGGTGGTAACTCAAACTGATAAGCAACATGACTAACACGCCTGAGAATACAGTAAGGTCCAATATATCTGGGACTGAGCTTTCCCTTATGGCCAAAATGGAGTACTTCCCTCTACAGAGATACTTTCAGGAAAACCTCATCACAGCCTCAAACTCAAGGTCCTTATGCCTCAAATCCGCGTAGGATTTCTGTCTGTTAAAAGCAGTCTTAAGCCGATCCCGAATCAACTTGATTGTGTCCTCAGACTCATGTACAAGATCTGAATCTAGTAAACGGTGCTCATTAAGCTTAGTCCATCCAATAGGGGTGCGACACTTACGCCCATAATATTGGCCTAATAACTGTTATTATATGCGAACTCAACCAACAATAAGAAATCCTCCCAGCTACCTCTGAAATCTAAAATATATTCGCTCAACATATCCTCAAGGATCTGAATCACACGCTCAAACTGACCATCGGTCTGAGGGTGATAAGTAGTACTGAAGTTTAACCGAGTACCCAGAGCGGTATGCAAAGACCCTAGAATTTAGATATAAACCTTAGATCTCGATCTGATATGATATACAGAGGTACCCTATGTAATCGAACAATCTTAGAGATGTATAACCGAGCCAACTTACTCAGAGGGTAAGTGGTCTTGATAGGAATGAAGTATGCAGATTTGGTCAATCGATCCACGATGACCCAAACAGAATCCTTCTTTGATGGAGTCAAAAGTAAATCACTTACAAAATCCATAGTCACATGCTCCCACTTTCACTGAGGAATCTCAGTATGCTGAAGAAGTCCAGATAGACGTTGATGCTCATCTTTAACTTTCTAACAAGTTAAGCACTTAGATACAAAACTAACCACGTCTCGCTTGAGACCTTTCCACCAGTACTTCTCCTGGAGATTCTTATACATCTTATCACCACAAGGATACATAGAATACGGACTATCATGGGCCTCCCGAAGAATAACTTATTTCAGCTAAGAGTTCCTCGGAATATAGTAACGACCCTAGAAACATAAAACACCATCCTGATTCAGTGAAGTGGTTAAGAGTGAGTATACCGGATTCTTATCCAATGTGGTTTCGGCCTTTTAAGCGGAAAGGTTGATGCAACATGGTGGTATAGCATATCTAGCTTATGTGATGAACCCGGGGATAGGAGAGGTTCGGGTGCAGGACATTCGAACAGTTTGTGACTTTCCGGAAGTTTTTCCTGAGGAGTTGTCAGGATTACCTCCCGATCGTGATGTGGAGTTTAGTATCGAGACTTATGCTGGTACTAATCCGGTGTTCATTGCTCCTTATCGCATGGCACCTAAGGAGTTAGAAGAGTTAAAGATGCAGTTGCAGGAGTTGCTTGACCGTGGTTTTATACGACCGAGTGTTTCACCTTGGGGTGCACCGATGTTGTTTATGAAGAAGAAGGATGGCACAATGAGGATGTGCATTGATTATCGGCAATTGAATAAGTTGACTGTGAAGAATAAGTATCCTTTACCGAGGATTGATGATTTGTTTGATCAGTTTCGAGGAGCAAGTGTGTTCTCGAAGATTGATTTGAGATCGGGGTACTACCAGTTGAAAGTGAAAGAGGAAGATGTGTTGAAAACGGCTTTTCGGACAAGGTATGGTCATTATGAGTTTTTGGTGATGCCATTTGGTTTGACAAATGCCCCTGCTGCTTTTATGGATATGATGAACTGGGTGTTTAACAAGTATTTGGATCAGTTTGTGGTGGTGTTCATAGATGATATCCTCTTGTATTCACGTACCAAGGAAGATCATGATCGGCATTTGCAATTGGTGTTGCAAGCGTTGAAAGAGAACCAGTTGTATGCTAAGTTAAGTAAGTGTGAGTTTTGGTTTAAAGAGGTGGTGTTTCTTGATCATGTGGTGTCGGAAAAGGGTATTAGTGTTGATCCAAAGAAGATAGAGGCTGTTATGGGTTGGAAGCAATCGAGGTCGGTGTCTGAGGTTTGGAGTTTCCTAGGTTTGGTTGGGTATTATCGTAGGTTTGTTGAGGGTTTTTCCAGCATTGCTGCTCCTATAACTAAGTTGTTGCAAAAGAAAGTTCCTTTTGAGTGGAAACAAAGGCAACAAAAGAGTTTTGAGAAGTTGAAAGAAGTGTTGACTAGTGCACCGATGTTGGTACAACCCGAATCCGGTAAAGATTTCATGGTTTATAGTGATGCATCATATGTCGGTCTCGGGTGTGTGTTGATGCAAGAGGGGAAAGTTGTAGCTTATGCTTCTAGACAGTTGAGGATACATGAAAAGAATTATCCGACTCATGATTTGGAGTTGGAAGCGGTGGTTTTTGCTTTGAAGATTTGGAGACATTATTTGTATGGGGAGAAGTGTACTATATACACGGATCATAAGAGTTTGAAGTATCTCATGTCACAAAAGGATTTGAATCTTAGGCAATGAAGATGGATAGAGTTGCTAAAGGACTATGATTTGTCTATTGAGTATCATCCGGGAAAAGTCAATATAGTGGCCGATGCTTTGAGCCGTAAGGCGGCTGTTGAGTTGAGAGCAATGTTTACTAGATTGAGTATTTTTAAGGAAGGTGGTTTAGTGGTGGAGTTGCAAGTAAAACCTATTTTAGTTGAGATGATCAAAGTGGAACAGTTAGAGGATGAGGCTTTGGTACCTTTTGTGGAGGATATTGCTGAGGGTAGACCGATCGAGTATCATTTTGATGATGATGAGGTGTTGTATTTTAGAGATCGGATTGTGGTGCCTGATGATCAGGAGTTGAAGCAAGCTATCTTGGTGGAAGCTCATACTAGTCCGTTTGCTATGCATCAAGGAAGTGTGAAGATGTATAGAGATCTCAAAAGTGTTTACTTTTGGGTGGGTTTAAAGAGAGATGTGACGGAGTTTGTTTCTCGTTGTATGGTGTATCAGCGGGTAAAAGCCGAACATCAGTTCTCTGTAGGTTTGTTGCAACCGGTTCAAGTTCTGGAATGAAAATGGGAGAGAATCACCATGGATTTTGTGACGGGGTTACCTTTAACACCTTCCAAAAAGGATTCTATATGGGTGATTGTTGATAGGTTTACGAAGTGTGCACATTTTCTTGCAGTGCATACGACGTACTCCATTGATAAGTTGGCGGATTTGTATGTTTCTGAGGTGGTAAGGTTGCATGGTGTGCCTAAGTCGATCATATCGGATAGAGATCCGCGGTTTACATCTGAGTTTTGGAGGAGTTTGCAGACAGCTTTGGGTACGAGGCTTAGTTTTAGTACAACTTATCATCCACAGACGGATGGACAGTCTGAGCATGTTATTCAGACTTTAGAAGATATGTTGAGGTGTTGTGTCATCGAGTTTTAAGGTTCTTGGGAGAAGCAATTGCCGTTGGTAGAGTTTTCTTATAATAATAGTTTTCAGACAAGTATATAGATGGCACCGGTTGTTTTAGGGGTTGTTTTAGATGCTTAAATGTTGCTGGAGGTATAAGGATAGTTTGGATGTGTTTTTGGTTCATAATTGAAGTGGATTAGATGTTAGATTTATTAGGTTTTGGGCTGATGTTATTCGGATGTGTTTCGGCTTAGTTTACGGTCTTTTCGGCTAAGTTTTCGGTAGTTTAATGGTGATCGGATATGGCTGTTGGTTGAGCATGTTATGATATGAGAATGCTCTGTTTTTAATATTGTAGAAGAGGTACAAGAAGGTGCTTGATTGCTGGTGCATTGGTGCGATCATCGGATAGCGGCGAAAGCTCGTTTCGCTTGTTGGTGAGTGATTACGGATTTAAAGAGAATCACGTTTGGTACATTCTATTTTGGGGACTATGGAAGAGTGTGAAAACCTTTCATAGTTCAAGAGCAAGTGAAGCAATTGTTTATGATAAACCGATGTGAGTTTCGACTACATTTTATAAAGGCATTATGTTGGTAATGCAAGGAGATTTATGTAAATGCATGAGCATGATTTGAAATGGTGCATACATGAGAATTACTTGCTGAAACACATAGCTTATTTAGCATCCATGATTATGGAAAATTTTGAGAAATGATTTGGAATACAATGTGGTTAAATTGCCTTATACATGATGGTGCCTTTGGGCATGGCTTTTGGTTCATTTGTTGAACATATTATGCATGCATTATGAGTAGCAAGTTGTCAAGCACATTTGATTATGATATTGGCTTAGTGACACTAACTTTAGATTCGAATACGAATGACATATCATTAGGATTGTCTTAAGTGCACTATAAACAAAATTGAGAATACAGAATATTGCCTACACGTAACAAGGGTGACTTTGTGTCCACCCGTATGTGGTAGAGCCGCCTACACGTAACAAGGGTGACTATGTGTCCAATCGTACGTTGTAGTTATAATGGTGACTTCGTGTCATGTCAATGGTGACTTAGTGTCATGTCAATGGTGACTTCGTGTCATGACGGAACAATGGTCTCTACAATGGATCCGTGTATTCGGTGAGCTCAAGGTTCACATTAAAATGGTCATTAGAATGCCAATATATATACATGAATTTGAGAAGAAGATTGAGCATCATTTACAAATTGTTTTGTTAAGATTATGTGAATTCAAGGATGCATATGATTTAAAGAACATGAGCATGAGATGTTAGCATGCATGATTTAACAAAGTATTGCAAATTATGGTTTCAACATGGTTTTAAATAGATGCATTGATGATTTGTGTAGAGCTTCCTCACTAAGCATGTTTGCTTAAGCTCTCTTTTCATCCTTGCAGAAAAATAAAGGCACTTTGGGCATCGTTCGAGGCAAGGAAACCAAGGGCAAGAATCACTTGAATTTGGTATGTTTTTGGCAAATAAATTGGGCAAGGCAATGTGTAACACAACCTATGTGAAGAGTGTATAATTAGGCTTTGGTTTATGTTGTAATAAGACCATTATTGTTTGGTTGTTAATTGTTGAAGTTTGGAATTGTTTGAATTATTGAAGCATGTATTAGCATGATTGATATGTTGTTAATCATTTCCTAGGGAGCATGTCTATAGCTTGATTGATGACCGTGACGTTGTTGATTATGCGTCGTATGTTGCTAATTATGTCTAGGATTGATGCATTTAGAGGTTCTAATTAATGGTTGAGTATTGAGTAAATGGTGTGCATTTAGTGTAACGAAACTTTTGGTTCCAGATCCAAAGTTTCGAAACCTTTGGGTAAAGGTTCCGAAACCTTTGTCAAATAGTTTCGAAACCTCCACAAGGTTTCGAAACCTTGCGGGCAGTTTCAATTCTGGGAAACTACTGGACGCGATAAGTTTCGAAACTTTCCAGGAAAGTTTTGAAACCTTTTACAAAAAGTTTCGGAACCTCTGAGAAGGTTTCGAAACCTTTGATCACCTAGAATTGAAAGTTGCTAGAAATTATATTTTACTCCCGGATATCTTCCTTTGCTCGACTAAGGTACTTATAGATGTTATTTTGAGTTGAAATTTTGCATGCATGTATAAAGTTGACTTAATTTCAAGATGGTTAATCTAATTTGGATAAAGCCCTTGTATTTTGGAAGATTTATGCTTTGGTCCCTTAATTAGAAGAACATGCAATTGATGATGCTAGAATGATCCGTTTGAGTTGAAATTTGCTGTGAAGAACACCTGTATTTTTAGTTGAACATTGATGGAAAGAATTTCTACTTTACTAATTGAACTTAAAAGTTTTACGTTTTAGTCCTTAATCTATGTTCGTGTTTAATCGGAGGTTTGTTTTAGTTAATGTGTTACCGATAATGCTATGTTTGAGACCTTGTCACGTAGGAATAAGATTATGCATCTAGATATGATAAAATAAAAAAATATAACGGTTTTAGGGTTGTTTTTCGAATCGAACCTTCGCGTGTTTGGTTTGATATTCACCGTGTAACTCGTTAGTGCCGGTTCCATCTAGGCCGGGCTAAGGGGGTTACAGTACAAGATTACAAACATAAATTCATGAAAAGAAAATATTAAAAAAAATTGGAAAAATTTTACCCTCTTTTATGGTACTATCACGGCATTGGGTAGCCTCGGCAGTGCTTCTGCACCTTCAATCTCCCCCAAACTCAAACCAAGCATTGTCCTCAATGCTCAAAATATAAAACACACAGCAAAAGAAAACAAGAATAATAAAGCATCAAGATTTAAATAGAGTCTGATTGTGATTCAGAAGAGCTGCTGGAGATAGCTGCCCTCCTGGTATTCTTGTTGATGCTTTCATTCTTGATCCTTGTCCATGTGACTGCTATGTGTTTGCCTGTCGGGACGGCTGTACTCTGCTGGGCGTTTGTTTCTGCAGTGGGGCTGTAACTTCATCTCCATCTTCTTCATCATCTGTATGCATTACTTCTGTTTCTCCCCCAAACTCGGCAGTTGGTATCCTCTCGTGTATATGTGATGAGCTTTCATGGACATACTCATCGATCTCCCTCGAGATACTATCGTCAAAAAAACTACCGATGGGGATAGGATTTTGTTGTGGAGAGTTAAAGACAACTCTTTTCTTTAATGGTTGCATGCTACTGGAAGATGTGGCGGTCGTGCCTGCATGTCTGGATGGTCCGGCAGCGTGAAACTATTGTTGGAGCCTACCAATAAAGGACGGGCTAGGCCCTGGAGTAGGTGTTGTTTCTATGTATGGTGTGACAGTTACAAAAATATTGGGAGGGAAATCTGGAAACTACATCCCATGGGTGGGAAAGTTCTGAGTCAGCATATTGGCATGGGTGTTGTTGAAATCTCTCTGATATTCCATATAGCGTTGTTGTCTGAGGTCCATGGCTGACATTCTCTGCAAAAATCTCCTGATATGTGTCTGCTGTGGCAGGGGCTGGGGTATTGTTAGGTGCCTCTGCTGAATACTGCCCTCCGGCAGGGAAGTCAGTCATGAATTATTAAGGTGTTTCCTGCACTGGGTCTGCTTGGGTGATCTGCATCACTCTGTGGCAGAATTCTTTTGTCCATCCTTGCCTTTGTGATGTGTATTCGTCGGTTGCCTCTATCGGGACATCTGTAGCAATGCATAAAGCAGAGATTAAACTAGAGAAATATAATGGAACTCGTTCTTTCTTACCGCAGTCATATATCTCTTGAAGAATTATCTCTCCAACATTGATTGTTCTTTTGTTGATGATGGAATGAATGAGAAGCAATCTTTTTCTGTCAACTATGCTATTGTGAGAAGTCGGCATGAGGCGTCATTCGACAAACGTGTACCACAGCTTTGCTTCGGGTTTAAGGCTGAGCCTTGTTACACAACCTCTATTGGCAGCGGTTTCTCATGGAGTGTTGTCGTAGCAGAGATCGTCCTTGATAGCCTCATATTCCTCGATATTTGCCACAAATTCACGATGCTTATCGCGTATGGAGATTACGCCATAGTAATCGTTGATTGCCTCGACATCAAGTTTCACAGGCCAGCCCCGATAGTAGACAAAGAGCGTATCCTTGTTCAGGTAGTGCACATAGAATTCTCTCATAATTGTTGCATTCGCTATGGGAGGTTGAAAGTAGAATTTCTCCCAATCCTGGTCTTCGATTCTATCGAACAAGAATTAATCAATGTCGTAGTTTTCGTCAGTGGTTTGCTGGAATCCTTGTTCCTCCCATAATTACCTTACAACAAAAGATCTTTGAAAGAGTCCTGCTACGTTGTCGCTGGTAAATCGTCTGTATGCTGCCATGGATGTTGATGAGATATTCTTGAAGATAAACAGAAAGAATGTTGGTAGGAATTTAGAGAGTTTTGAGAAATTTAAGATGTAGTGAGAGTAAGATTGTTTAAGAGAGTAAAGATAACAAGAATACAAAGTAAATAATGCACAATAGTGAATCTGCTTATATAGGCTGTAAAAATATGAATGTTAAAATACTAGTCGTTAGACATTTATTGCTTGGATGCACAATTACTACCGTGGCGGATTTCTCTGTAGATAGTCATTACACTGTTTCTGCCCGTTGGTAATTCTGCGATTCTAACACAATGCTGCCGCGGCAACAAACTTCCTACTGTGGCAAAATTTTTCTTGCATTCATCACTTTATTAAAAATTAAATATACTGAATCCAAAATATTAAAAAAAATTATTGATCATAAAGTAAAATAATAAAATACTAGAAAGAACAAAATATTTAAAAAATGCTAAAAATAATACTATATATACTAATCCTAATGTAATAAAAGGTGAAGGAAAGAGATTAGGTTACTTGTGGAGTGCATGTGAATGCATCTCCCACTTTTGTTATCTCTTTCTGGCCAGTATCTGTCTGCATGAGTTAGCCAGTCCCTTCGGTGCATTCGACTTCTCCTTTGGGTTTTATTCTTTTACCGAATAGTCTATCGAGCGTGCTGCCCAGGCAGGATATTTTAGTACCCTTATTAGGCGTATGAAGAGCCTTACATTCTGCTGGAACGTCTGAGTTTGGCAGATTGTAGAAGGCATTCAACTTGATTTGTTGATCATTTATTTGCATTGTGAGCTCGCCATTCTCCATATCAATGATAGTGCGTCCAGTTGTAAGGAAAGGTCGACCCAATATGATCGGTGCATTGTCGTCAGCTTCATAGTCAAGGACAAGAAAGTCGGCAGGGAAGATGAACTTGTCAACTTTCACCAGAATGTCCTTGATTTTGCCTTCAGGATGCACGTAAGACCGATCTACAAGTTGGAGCAGTACTATTGTTGGCTTCCCCGTCCAATTCCAAGTTTCTGAAAAACTGATTTGTGCATTAAGTCGATGCTTGCTCCCAAGTCGCATAGGGCCTTTCCTTTATAACCATCTCCAATTGCACAGGAAATTGTGAAGCAGACAAGATCTTTTAGTTTGGCTGGCATGCGATTATGTAGCATTGCCTTGCAGCCTTCAGTAGCTACCACCATTTCAAATTCTCCTAGCCTTCGTCGTTTAGATACTATGTCTTTTAAAAACTTGATATAGTTGTGCATTTGTTCAATCGCCTCAACTAGGGGCAAGTTAATATGGACCTATTTCAGGGATGTCTAGGAACTTCTGAAATTGGTGTTCCTATTTTTGCTTCTTTAGTCTCTATGGAAAAGGAGGTGGTGGTCTGATGTCCTTCAAGTTTCCTTTGATATTGAGTTTTATACCTGGGTGAATTTTTCTGCAGTTGCCTCGGTAGTAGGTTCTGATACTGCTAGTTCTGTTGCCGTGGTAGAGCTTTCGACAAGGTCTTGCTCAGCCTCCGAGTCCTCATGCGGTTGCTATTCTGGTTGGACTCTTTCAGTTGAGGTCTCCTCTTTATTTTTCAGCTGTAGGCCACTTTTGGTGGTGATTACTTTACATTGCTCGTGGCCTAATACCTTAGCAACTTCAGTATTGCTAGGTAAACCTCCAGGTGGTCGAGTATTTTGGCGTTGGGCAAACTGACCAACCTGGGTTTCTAGGGATTTTATTACAGCCTCCTGGTTCTGCAGTCTCATCTCCGTTCTATTCATGAAGTCATCAGTATGCTTCATGAAGCGGCTATTCTCCATCATGTAGGCATCAGTCTTTAACATGAAAGCTATGACAGAATCGGCCAGTACATTCAGAGACTGTTGTTGTTGTACCTGCTACTGCGGCATGGGCTACTGAGTGTTCTACTGCGGCAGGTTCTGGTTTTGATGCTGAAATCCAGGGGCTTGGATAGTTGGATTCAAGGCATTGTTAGGGTTACTCCAAGAGAAGTTCGGATGCCTTTTCCAAGATGGGTTATAATTGTTGGACATCATGGGATTGTTTCTATTATAATTTCCAACATATAGGTCGGTCTCCTCATCTAGCATATAATCTGATGAGTTGACTACCTTAACCTCATGTATACTTCTTTGGTTCTGCATATTCTGAACCATCTTGGTCAGAGAAGCCAATTGTACTGCCACCGAACTCGATGTGTCTAATTCATGAGCTGTGGCATGACGTCTCATTCCTCCTCGCCTCGATGTGGGAAATTTGAAATCGTTCCTTGCGAGTTTGTTCAGAATTTCAATGGCTTTCGTGGGTGCTCTATCTAAAAGTGTCCCATTTGCGGAAGCGTCTAGCATCATCCTTGTGGAGACATTAGTAGTATTGTAGAACATGGAAACTTGCATCCACAAAGGAAAAACATGTAAGGGGCATTTGTTTAATAGTTCTCTGTAACGTTCCCATGCCTCGTACATTGGTTCATCTTCATCTTGCCGAAATGATGTAATTTCATCACGAATGTGGTCATAAAGATTTGTTGGATTGAACCTCATAATGAATTCTCGGCAAAGTTCTTCCCAAGATCCGATTGATCCTGCTGGGATTCCATTCAACCAAGTCTTCGTCCTATCCCTCAGTGAATAGGGGAAAAATTTTAAGCGCAAAATATCTTCATGGACTCCTTGAATCTTAAAAGAGTTGCACACTTCCATGAAGGATTTAAGATGCTACCTTGCATCTTCAGTAGCAGACCTACCATACTGTCCAATTGTATTCAACATGTTGAACATGACTGGTTTAAGCTCAAAGTGAGTTGTTTCGATCTCCGGGGTAACTACGCCAAGGTTAAGTCTGTTCAGATCCTCCACTAGATAATCTCTGACAGTTGGCTGCCTCGGCAATAGATGCGGCATTGCCTGCTCTTACATTGCTGGTGGCAGGACATTATGATCAACATGTCCTCTAGTTGGATTGTCCATAGTTTGGAATAGATTTCGTCTTAGATTATATCTTGTACGTTTAATCTCTGGATCCAACTCGTACAATGGTCCACTCGGATATACCCTGGTCATAAAACAAATAAATAAAAATTAATAAAAATAAAAATAAAATAAAACTAAAGTTAAAGTTAGATAACTAATAATTAAAGAGCAAGAAAATTAAAGAAAACAAAATTCAGTTGCCACTCCCCGGCAAATGCGCCAAAAACTTGATAGGCGTGATATAAGCGCTATTTTTAGTGCAAGTGTACACGTCGTCAAGTGATAAAATGATAAGTATATCGTGTATCGTCTCCAGAGGGATTGGTATACTTAATATGTCTTCCTTCGTTCCCATGCTCCTAAGAATAAAATAAAAACACAAATAAGATGGTTTGTTTTATCTAACTAAATAAGTAAATAACAAAACATAAAATAAAGAGTTGAGAACGATTATAGAGAAAGCAGGTAGGATCCAGTTGTGTCAATTAATGGATTCAATTGATGTCCTTCTTCTCCAATGCAATCGTACAACTCTGCTTCGATAGTACTGCATATACTGCCTTGGCAATGCTGTTGCTCCTCTTGGTGGATCATCCATGACTTGAAACAGGTTGCGCCTTAGATGGTGTCCTGTGCGTTCGATTTCAGGACCTAATTCGTACAATGGACCACTCGGTTTTGTCCTGGTCATATACCAGATAAGTCAAAGTTAATAAAAAAATAATTAGAATTAAAGTTAAATAAAGAATGGTTAAAGAGCAAGAAAACAAAGAAAACAAAATTTAGTTTTTAATCCCCGACAACGGCGCCAAAAACTTGATGCGTGTAATAATAGCGCAACTGTGCAGTATACACATCGCAAGTAATAAAGTGATAAGTATATCGTGTATCGTCTCCACAGGGATTGGTATACTTAACATGTCTCCCCTTGTTCCCTTGCTCTTGAAAGATAAAGTAAAAACACAGATAAGTGGATTTGTTTAACTAAATAAATAATTAAATAACAAAACACAAAATAAAGGATTGAGAACGATATAGAGAAAGTGGGTAGGATCCAGCTGTGCCAATTAGTGGATTCGATTGATCTTCTTCTTGTCCAATGTAATTACACAATACTGCTTTGGCAGTACTGCAGATACAACTTCGGCACCGTTAGTGTTCTCTGCCGCGGAAATCTCTTGCTCTTGGGCAGATGCATCAATGTTCAGCAAAGTGTCCGTAGTTGACTCCGCTTATCTCTAAGTCAGAGCGTTGTTGATGATTGGTCCTTGACGATACCTCTCAGTGTAAATCAACGATAACCACCAACTGATGCGTGTGGTATAAGCGCAATTTGAGTGCAAGTGTACACATCGTCAAGTAATAAAATGATAAGTATATTGTATATCGTCTCCACAGGGATTGGTATACTTAATGTGTCTTCCTTTGTTCCCTTGTTCCTGAAAATAAAGTAAAAACACAAATAAGTTGATTTGTTTTTTCTAACTAAATAATTAAATAGCAAAACATAAAATAAAAGGTTGAGAACGATTATAGAAAAAGTGAGTAGGATCCAGTTGCGTCAATTAGTGGATTCAATTGATCTTCTTCTTGTCCAATGCAATCACACAACATTGCTTTGACAGTACTGCAGATACTACCTCGGCAACATTGGTGCTCCTCTACCCCGACAATCTCTTGCTCTTGGGTAGAGGTATCAAAGTTCAGCAAAGTGTTCGTAAGTGACTCCGCTCATCTCTGAGTCAAAGTGCTATTGATAACTAATCCTTGACGATACCTCTCAGCGTAAATCAACGATGACCACCAACCAATCCAACACTTCTTTTAGCTGCTGAAACTCTTAACCTATATCCTGGGCTTCCAAAAGAGTCTAGGCCGAGTTAGTGTCTATAACACCGTACTTATCCCTTTCGTGAATCTACACCTCTCGATGCTAGATAAATAGATTACTTGCAAACTTCCCTCTCGGGCTTGAATACAAGAACAAAAAATGGCAATAGGATAAGCAAACTTTGATTTTATTATTGCATAAGAACAAAGATACAAGAATCAATCTCCTCTCACTAATATCGACAACCTTCACCTATCCCTAAGAAATTTAGAACATATTATCATTTAAGTACAATTCTTAGGGAGAAAGGTTTTCTCTAAAAATCGGTTCTCCGGCCGGCTAGGGTATTTATAATCTTAACCTAGGGCAAACCTTTCCTAAATAGACTTCAACTTGGAGTAGGGAACAAGTCTTTTTAAAGGAATCTGATATTTCCAAGTTTGCCTCCTTCTCTAAGGGTTTTCCCGCTTGGTCTTTGAATTAGGCTTTTAGCACGCTATCCTGGTCCAATTGATGCGCTGCATCTTCCAGAATATTCTTTATATTTTTATCTTTCATCGCGCCTCCATTGTTGGTGCTGCCACACTGGATTCTGCCGCGACCTTGTCTTTTGCCTCAGTCGCAACACTGCTTCTCTCCCGCTTCATCTTTGGATATTCCTGTATGTACAAAATATGTAATAATATCTGCATTCTCTATAAATATTGACTTTGTAAGTGATGATAATGAAATATCCAATATTTGAGCAAAGAGTCTACATTTTGGTTCAAGTTGGTGTATATTATATGCTTAAAGTACCATAAGAAGGGTAGTAATAACTGCCTTTTAGGCACTCATTAAATACCCCCAAACTCGAACTATTGCTTGTCCTCAAGCAATGCCAAACATCAAATTGCCAAACCTTACTCCCCTTTGGTCTTACTCTTCCATCTATTATCCACACCATGGTCATGTCTATCTTTCCGTTTTAGCCACTAGTTTACCTAAGGACTTTTACTAAGAAACAAGCTATAAGGCTAGGTGAGTGTGTGCGTTTTATGGACAAGGCTAATTCGAGACTTTCTTAGATAAACTCTAAGTTCAAGACAAATAGAATCTTGGACTAAAGCTGTCTCCTTAAAACAACAAGTCTTGAGCCAATTTCGGGTACCTCAAGATATGCGTTTTCTATTTTCTTATTTTTTCTTATTTATTATTTTTTTTATTAACCACCTATTTAGCATACTAGAACTAGTTTCGGGCACCTCTAGCACGAAGGAGAGCAAAACTAGAGCCAATGATAGACACCTCTAGTTATTTTTCCAAAAGGTTCTAAGTCTTTATCACCTAAGTTTATTAAAAGAATTCCTAAATCAAACAAGTCTAAAAAAGTGTTTATTTTCTTTCTAACCCTAAACAAAGCTTCTAAGTTTTATTCCATGAGTATCCTATGGTTATCCCTTCAAAACAGAACTTGGACATGGTAAGGAGAAAGATTTTTATAGCCTTAAAGGAGTAAAATAAAGCAAAGCTAACGTAGGGCAGTGCAAGATTACAAACATAAATTCAAGAAAAGAGAATACAAAAAAATTTAGAAAAAATTTACTCCTTTTTATGGTAATGTCGCTACAATAGGTAGCCTCGGTAGTGCTTCTACACCTATAATCTTCCCCAAACTCAAACCGAGCATTATCCTCAATGCTCAAAATATACAGTATGCAAAAATAAACGAGGATAGTAAAGCAGCAGGGATTAAATAGATTCTGATTGTGATTCAGAAGCGCTACTAGAAATAGCTGCCTTCCTAGGTATTCCTGTCGATGCTTTTATTCGTGATCCTTGTCCTGGTGATTGCTGTGTTTTTGCCTGTCGGGGCGGCTGTACTCTGGTGGGCGTTTTTTGTCTACAGTGGGGCTGTATGTAACATCCCGTTTTTGGGGTTATTAGTTTAGGCTTGGTTAGGGGAATTCGATTCGGGTCGAATCGGGTTCTCCGATTCATTAATTCCGGGAAAAATAAAATAAGGATATTTTTAATTAAGAAAACTAATAATTTGGAAGGTGGTTTGAAATATTAAAAATATGTTTCAAAACTTAAAAGAAAATAATTTGGATTTTATAATGATTTTTAATTATGCTTAATTATGCATAAATGACCAATTTGTAATTTTTGGAAAATTGGGGGACTTAATTTGGATTTTCAGAAATTATGTTATTTTAGTGACTAAATTGAAAAGCAAGCTAAACTTAGAATCCTTAGAGGGCCATAAACCCATTTCTATTTTTTAATAATGATTTATTCATCAAAAAGTATTTTTAATGACTTTAATTGGATTTTTTTTATTATTTTTCTCAAAAACCACTTTTTCCTCATTTTTCTCTCATCTTTTTCTCTCATTTTCTCTCCACTTTCTCTTCATCTTTTCTCTTCAATTTCTTGCTGATTTTTGCATCTTTTTTTCACAAAGATTACATCACTTGTATCATCTTTCCATCCTTTACAAAACCTAAGCATTGATTTCATCAAATCTACATCAAATTGCAAGGAATCAAGAAGGGGAAAATCTCATATTTTTGGTGAATAGATCTTGAAGGTAATTTTCTGGATTTTTATTCTTTTCTAAGGTTCTTTATTGAAATTCCCAAGTATTAGCTTGCTAATCTTTGAATAAAAACTTGATTCTATGTTTTTAATGTTAGATCTAGTGATTTCGTGATGTTTTTGTGAAATCTTTTTGGATCTCATTTAATGCTGGAAATTAGATGAATTCAATCATGTTTTTATGTTGATTTAATGATTAATTGAGTCTTCTTTTGATAGCACATTAATTTAATCCCGGAATAATGCAATCGTTGTAGTTTTAAGGTACTTTTCAGTTGTTTTATTGGCTGTTTTAGATGCTTAAATGTTGCTGGAGGTATAAGGATGGTTTGGATGTGTTTTTGGATCATAATTGAAGTGGATTAGATGTTAGATTTGTTAGGTTTTGGGTTGATGTTGTTCGGATGCGTTTTGGTTTAGTTTTCGGTCTTTTCAGCTAAGTTTTTGGTAGTTTAATGGTGATCGGATATGGCTGTTGGTTTGAGCATGTTATGATGTGAGAATGCTCTATTTTTAATGTTGTAGAAGAGGTACAAGAAGAAGCTTGATTGCTGGTGCGTTGGTACGATCATCAGATAGCGGCGAAAGCTCGTTTCGTTTGTTGGTGAGTGTTTTCGGACTAAAAGCGAATCGCGTTTGGTACGGTTCTGTTTTGGGGACTATGGAAGAGTGTGAAAACCTTCCATAGTTCAAGAGTAAGTAAAGTAAATGTTTTTGATAAACCGATATGAGTTTCGACTATATTTGATAAAGGCATTATGTTGGTAATGCAATGAGATTTATGGAAATGCATGAGCATGTTTTGAAATGGTGCATACATGAGAATTATTTGCTGAAATGCATAGCTTATTTAGCATCCATGATTATGAAAAATTATGAGAAATGATTTGGGATACAATATGGTTATTTGCCTTAAATATGATGGTGCCTTTTGGGCATGGCTTTTGGTTCATTTGTTGAACATATTATGCATGCATTTTGAGCAGCAAGTTATATGATTTGGAATACATTATGGTTAATTTCCTTATATATAATGGTGCCTTTGGGCATGGCTTTTGGTTCATTTGTTGAACATATTATGCATGCATTATGAGCAGCAAGTTATCATGCACATTTGATTATGATATTGGCTTAGTGACACTAACTTTAGATTCGAATACGAATGACATATCATTAGGATTGTCTTATGTGCATTATAATCAAAACTGAAAATACAGAATATTGCCTACACGTAACAAGGGTGACTTTGTGTCCAACCGTACGTGGTAGAGCCGCCTAAACGTAACAAGGGTGACTATGTGTCCGATCGTGCGTGGTAGTGCTAATGGTGACTTCGTGTCATGTCAATGGTGACTCCGTGTCATGGCAATGGTGACTTTGTGTCATGTCAATGGTGACTTCGTGTCATGACGAGACAATAGTCTCATGGATCCGTGTATTCGGTGAACTTAAGGTTCACATTAAGTGTTCACTAGAAAGCCAATATACATACATGAAATTGAGAAAAAGGTTTGTGCATCATTTATAAATTGTCTTGACAAGGTTATGTGAGCCAAGAATGCATATGATTTATTGAATATGAGCATGAGATGTTAGCATGCATGATTTAACAAAGTATTACAAATTATGGTTTTATCATGGTTTTAAATAAATGCATTGATGATTTGTGTAGAGCTTCCTCACTAAGCATGTTTGCTTAAGCTCTTTTTCATCCATGCAGAGAAATAAAGGCACTTGGAGCTTCGTTCGAGGCAAAGAAACCAAGGGGAAGAATCACTTTGAATTTGGTATGTTTTTGGAAAACAAATTGGGCAAGGCAATGTGTAACCCAACCTATTTGAGGAGTGTGTACTTAGGTTTTGGTTTATGTTGTAATAAGACCATTATTGTTTGATTGTTAATTGTTGAACTTTGGAATTGTTTGGATTGTTGAAGCATGTACTAGCATGATTGATATGTTGTTAATCATTTCTTAGGGAGCATGCCTATAGCTTGATTGATGCCCGTATCGTTGTTGATTTTGTGCCATATGTTACTAAATATGCCTAGAATTGAAAGTTGCTAGAAATTATACTTTAGTCCCAGAAATCTTCCTTTGTTCGATTAAGGTACTTACCGATGTTATTTTGAGCTGAAATTTTGCATGCAAGTATAAAGTTGATTTAATTTCAAGATGGTAATCCTAAATTGGATGAAGTCCTTGTATTTTGGAAGATTTACATTTTGGTCCCTAAACTAGAAGAACATGCAATTGATGATGTTAGGATGATCTATTTGAATTGAAATTTGCTATGAAGAATACTTGAGTATTTAATTGAACTTTGATGAAAAGAATTTCTACTTTACTAATTGAATTTAAAAGTTTTACGTTTTAATCCTTAATCTATTCAAGTGTTTAATTGGATATTTGTTTTTAATTAAAGTGTTACCGATAATGCTTTGTATGAGACCTTGACACATAGGAATAAGTTTGTGCATCTAGGCAAGATAAAATAAAAAAAAATATAACGGTTTTAGGGTTGTTTATCGATTCGAACCTTTGCGGTTTTGGTTTGATATTCCCCGTGTAACCCGTTAGTGCTGGTTCCGTCTAGGTCGGGCTAAGGGGGTTACACTGTAACTTCATCTCCATCGTCTTCTTCGTCTGTATGCATCACCTTTGTTTCTTTCCTTGCCTCGGTAGTTGGTATTCTCTCTTGTGTATGCGATGAGCTCTCGTGGACATACTCATCAATCTATCTAGAGAGACTATCTTCAGAAAAACTACCTATGGGGATAGGATTCTGTGGTGGAGAGTTGAAGACAGCTCTACTCTTTGATGGTCGCATACTGCTGGATGATGTGGTGGCCGTGCCTGCAGGTCTAGATGGGCCGGTAGTGTGAAACTATTGTTGTAACCTAGCGGTAAAGAATGGTCTAGGACCTGGAGCAGGTGTTGTGTCTGTTTAAGGTGCGGCAGTGACAAAAATGTTGGGAGAGAAATTTGGAAACTGCATCCCCTGGGTGGAAAAATTCTGGGTCAGCATGTTGGCAAGAGTGTTGTTGAAATCTCTCTGATATTCTATGTATCTTTGCTGGCGTAGGTTCATGTCTAACATCCTCTGCAAAATCTCCTGATATGGATCTGTTGTGGCAGTAGCTTGGGCATGGTCAGGTGCTTCTGTCGTATACTACCCTCCGGCAGCAAAGTCGGTAGTGAATTATTGAGGTGTTTCTTGCACTGGGTCTGCTTGGATGATCTGCATTACTCTGTGGCAGAATTCTTTTGTCCATCCTTACCGTTGTATTGTGTATTCATCGGTTGCTTCTATAGGGACACCTGCAGCAATGCATAGAGCAGAGATTAAACTAGGGAAATATAATGGACCTCGTTCTTTCTTACCGCAATCATAGATTTCTTGAAGAATGATCTCTCCAACATTGATGGTCCTTTTGTTGATGATTGAATGAATGAGCAACAATCTTTTTCTATCAACTGTGCTACTGTGGGAGGTGGGCATGAGGCTTCGCTTGACAAACGTGCATCAAAGCTTGGCTTTGGGGTTTAAGACTAAGCTTTGTTACACAACCCTTATGGGCATCGGTTTCCCATGTAGTGTTGTCGTAGCAAAGTTCGTCCTTGATAGCCTCGTATTCCTCGATATTTTCTACAAATTCACCATGTTCATCACGTATGAGGATAACGTTGTAGTAATCGTTGATTGTCTCGGCATCAAGCTTTACAGGCTTGCCCTGGCAGTAGACGAACAGCGTGTCCTTGTTCGGGCAGTGCGCATAGAATTCTCTTACAATTGTGGCATTTGCTATGGGAGGTTGAAGGCAGAATTTTTCCCAATCTTGGTCTTCGATTCTGTCGAACAAGAATTTGTCGATGCCGTAGTTTTCTTCAAAGGTGTGCTGGAATCCTTGTTCCTCCTATAACTGCCGTGCAACAAAGGATCTTTGGAAACGTTCTGCTACGTTGCTGTTGGCAAATCATCTGTATGCTGCCATGGATGATTTGAATATTGATGAGATGTTCTTGAAAATAGGTTGTAAAGTGCAAGACTGCGGGTAAGAATGCAGAGTATTTGTGAGATTTGAAAGATGATGAGAGCAAGATTGTTCAAGAAAGTAACAATAACAAGAATGCAAAGTAAATAATGCACAACAATGAGTCTAATTATATAGGCTATAAAAATATGACTGTTAAGAAGTAGCCGTTAGACATTTACTGCCTTGATGTACAATTATTGTCACGGCGGGTTTCTCGGTAGAGAGTTGTTATATTGTTTCTACCTGTTAGGAATTCTGCGGTTCTGACGTAGTGCAATGCCGCGGTAGCAGACTTCCTGTTGTGGCATAATTTGTCCTGCATTCATAGATTTATTTATTCTAAAAAAAAAACATAAGAATACCGAAAACAAAACATAGTAACATGAAATTCTGAAAATAACAAAGTACTGAAAATAATAATATATAAACTAATCCTAATATAATAATTAAATTCGAAAGGAAGAGATTATGTTACTTGTGGAGTGCATGTGAATGCATCTCCCGCTTTCATTCTCTCTTGCTGGCCCCTATCTTTCTTTATGTGTTGGTCAGTCCTTTCAGTACATTCGACCTCTCCTTTAGGTTTTATTCTTTTACCGAACAGTCTGTCAGACGTGCTGCCCAGACAGGATGCTTTAGTACCCTGATTTCGTGTGTGGAGAGCCTTACATTCTACTAGAGCGTCTGAGTGTGGAAGATTGTGGAAGGCGTTCAATTTGACTTGTTGATCGTTTATCCGCATTGTGAGCTCGCCATTTTCCACATCGATGATGGTGCATCCAGTAGCAAGGAAAGGTCATCCCAATATGATCGGTTCATTGTCGTCGGCCTCACAGTCAAGGACAAGAAAGTCGGCAGGAAATATGAACTTGTCAACTTTCACCAGAATGTCCTCAATTTAACCTTCAGGATGCACATAAGATCGATCCGCAAGTTGGAGCAGTATTGTTGTTGGTTTTGCCCGTCCTATTCCATGTTTCTGAAAGACTGATTTGGGAATTAGGTTGATGCTCGCTCCCAAGTCGCATAGGGCCTTTCCTTTATAACCATCCCCAATCGCATAAGGAATTGTGAAGCATCCAGGATCTTTTAGTTTGGGTGGCATGCGATTATGTAGCATGGCCATGCAACCTTTAGTGGCTGCCACCGTTTCAAATTCCCCTATCCTTCGTCGTTTGGATACTATGTCCTTTAAAAACTTGGCATAGTTGGGAATTTGTTCAATAGCCTCAACTAGTGGCAAGTTGATATGGACCTGCTTCAATATGTCTAGGAACTTCTGAAATTGGTGGTCCTGTTTTTGCATCTTCAACCTCTGTGGGAAAGGAGATGGTGGTCTGATATCTTCTAGGTTTCCTTGGATATTGAGTTTAATACCTGGGTTGAACTTATCTGCAACTGCCTCGGTGGAAGGTTCTGATACTGCTGGTTCTGTTGCCTTGGCAGTGCTATCGACAGGGTCCTGCTCAGCTTCTGAGTCCTCATGATAATTTTAGACTTTATCGTCTGAGGTTCGTTCGTTATTTTTCAATTGTAGGCCACTTCTGGTTGTGATTACCTTGCATTTCTCGTGGCCTAACACCTTAGCAACTTCAGTATTGCTAGGTAAACCTCCTGGTGGTCGAGTGTTTTTTCGTTGGGCAAATTGACTAACTTGGATTTCTAGAGATTTTATCGCAGCCTCCTGGTTCTGCTGTCTCATTTCAGTTCGGTTCATGAAGTCATCAGTACCCTTCATGAAGCGGCTATTCTCCATTATGTAAGCATCAGTCTTTTACAGAAAAGCCGTGAGAAAATCTACCAATGCATTTAGAGAATGTTGCTATTGTACCTGTTACTCAGGCATGGGCTGTTGAGTGTTCTGCGGCGGCAGGTTCTAGCTTTGATGCTGGAATCCAGGGGCTTGATTAATTAGATTCAAGGCATTATTAGGGTTACTCCATGAGAAGTTCGGATGCCTTTTCCAAGATGAGTTATAATTGTTGGAAATCATTGGATTGTTTCTGTTATAGTCTCCAACATATAGGCTGGTCTCCTCATCTAGCATGTAGTCCAATGAGTTCTCTGCCTTAACCTCATTTACGCTTCTTTGGGTTTTCATATTCTGAAACATCTTGGTCAGAGAAGCCAATTGTGCTGCCACCGAACTTGATATATCTAATTCATGGGCTGTGGCATGACGTCTCATTCCTCCTCGCCTTGATGTTGGAAATTGGAAATCGTTCCTTGCAAGTTTGTTCAGAATTTCAATGGCCTCCGCGGGTGCTCTATCTAAAAGTGTCCCATTTGCGGAAGCATCTAGCATCATCCTTGTGGAGGCATTGGTAGCATTATAGAACATGGAGACTTGCGTCCACAAGGGAAAACCAAGTAGTGGGAATTTGTTTAATAGTTCTCTGTAACGTTCCCATGCCTCATACATTGGTTCATCTTTATCTTGCCGGAATGATGTGATTTCATTATGAATGCGGTCGTAGAGATTTGTCGGATTGAAACTCGTAATGAATTCTCGGTAGAGTTCCATCCCAAGATTCTACGGATCCTGTTGGGATACCATTCAACCAAGTTTTCGCCCTATCCCTTAGTGAATAGGGGAACAATTTTAATCGTAGAATATCTTCATGGACTCCTTGAATCTTGAAAGAATTGCACGCTTCCATGAAAGATTTGAGATGTTGCCTTGCATCTTCAGTAGCAGACCCACTAAACTGTCCAATTGTGTTCAACATGTTGAATATCACTGGTTTGAGCTCAAAGTGAGTTGCTTCGATTTCTGGTGTGACTACGCCAGGGTTGATTCCGTTTAAATGTTCCATCAGATAGCCTCTAACAGTGGGCTGCCTCGGCATTGGTTGCTGCATTGGCTGCTGCGGCATTGCTGGCGGAAGTACATTATGATCAATAGGTGGAATTTGTCCTCTTAGTAGATTGTCCATGGCTTGGAACAGATTGCATCTTAGATGGTGTTTTGTACATTCAATCTCAGGATCCAACTTGTACAATTATCTACTCGGTTTTGCCCTGGTCATAAACCAAATAAATTAAAGTTAGTAAAAATAAAAGAATAAATAATTAAAATTAAAGTTAGATAACGAATAGTTAAAGAGAAAGAAAATTAAAAAAAAACAAAATTTAGTTGTCAATCCCCGGCAACGGCGCCAAAAACTTGATGCGTGTGGTATAAGCGCAATTTGAGTGCAAGTGTACACGTCGTCAAGTAATAAAATGATAAGTATATCGTATATCATCTCCATAGGGATTGATATACTTAATATGTCTTCCTTTGTTCTCTTGCTCTTGAAAATAAAGTAAAAACACAAATAAGTTGATTTGTTTTATCTAACTAAATAATTAAATAACAAAACATAAAATAAAAGGTTGAGAACGATTATAGAGAAAGTGGGTAGGATCCAGTTGCGTCAATTAATGGATTCAATTGATCTTCTTCTTGTCCAATGCAATCACACAACACTGCTTTGACAGTACTGCAGATACTACCTCGGCAACAATGGTGCTCCTCTACCGCGACAATCTCTTGCTCTTGGGAAGAGGTATAAAAGTTCAGCAAAGTGTCCGTAAGTAAATCCACTCATCTCTAAGTCAAAGTGTTGTTGGCAACCAGTCCTAGATGATACCTCTCGGCGAAAATCAACGATGACCACCCACCAATCAATACTTCTTTTAGCTGCTGAAACTCTTAACCTATATTTTGGGCTTCCAAAAGAGTCTAGGCCGAGTTAGTGTCTACAATACTGTACTTATCCCTTTCGTGAATCTACACCTCTCGATGCTAGATAAATAGATTACTTGCAAACTTTCCTCTCGGGCTTGAATATAAGAACAAAGAATGGCAATAGGATAAGCAAACTTTGATTTTATTATTGCATAAGAAAAAAGATACAAGAATCAATCTCCTCTCACTAATATCGACAACCTTCACCTATCCCTAAGAAATTTAGAACATATTATCATTTAAGTACAATTCCTCGGGAGAAAGGTTTTCTCTAAAAATCGGTTCTCCTAGACAATATGGCCGACTAGGGTATTTATAGTCTTAACCTAGGGCAAACCTTTCCTAAATAGACTTCAACTTGGAGTAGGGAACAAGTCTTCTTCAAGGAATCTGATATTTTCAAGTTTGTCGCCTTCTAGAAGGGTTTTCTCGCTTGGTCTTTGAATTGGGCTTTTAGCGCGCTAGACTGGTCCAATTGATGCACTGCATATTCCAAAATATTCTTTATATTTTTATCTTTCATTGCGCCTCCATTGTTGGTGCTGCCATATTGGATTCTGCCACGGCCTTGTCTTCTGCCTCAACCGCTTCTCTGCCGCTTCATCTCTGGATATTCCTGCATATACAGAATATGTAATAATATTTGCATTCTCTATAAATATTGACTTTGTAAGTGATGATAACGGAATATCCAATATTTGAGCAAAGAGTCTATATTTCGGTTCAAGTGGGTGTATATTAGATGCTTAAAGTACCATAAGAAGGGTAGTAAATAACTGCCTTTTAGGCACTCATCACCAACCAATCCAACATTTCTTTTAGCTTCTGAAACTCTTAACCTATCTCTAGGCCGAGTTAATGTTGTCAACACCGTTCTTATCCCTTTCGTGAATCTAACTCTCTCGATGCTAGATAAATAGATTACTTACAAACTTCTCTCTCGAGCTTGAATGCAAGAACAAGGAATGACAATAGGATAAGCAAACTTTGATATTATTATTGCATTAGAACAAAGAAACAAGAAACAATCTCCTCTCACTAATATCTACAACCTTCACCTATCCCTAAGAGATTTAGAATATAATGTCGGTAGGTAAAAATCTTAGGGGAAGGGTTTCTCTAAAATCGACCCTCCTAACAATGTGGCCGGCTAGGCTATATATAGTCTTAACCTAGGGCAAACCTTTCCTAAATAGATTCTAACTTGGAGTAAGGAGCAAGTCTTCTGATATTTCCAAGTTTGCAACCTTTTAGAAAGTTTTTCCCGTTCGGTCTTTGACTTGGGCTTTTAGTGCGCTAGCCTGGTCCAATTGGTGCGCTACATCTTCCAGAACGTTCTCTATATTTTTATCTTTCATTCGCCTACAATGTTGATGTTGCCACTCTGAATGTTGTCGCGGCCTCGTCTCTGCCTCGGCCTTAGAACTGCTTCACCGCTACTTCGACCCTGGATATTCTTGTATGTACAGAATATGTAACAATATCTGCATTCTCTATAAATTTTGACTTTGTAAGTAGTGATAATGGAATATCCAATATTATGCAAAGAGTTCATATTTCAGCTCAAGTTAGTGTATAATAGATGCATAAAGTACCATGAGAAGGGTAGTAAATAACTGCCTTTTAGGCACTCATCAAAAGGTTTGCCCTAGGCCAAGCCTATATAAGGCATAGCCGTCCTAGGGTTTAGAAGAGACAAAAAATAGAGAGATTTAGATAGTCGAATTTTGAGAGAGTTTTAGGAACAATTCTTCCCATCATGTTCTAAGATTTCTTAGGGTGTTGGTGAAGTTTGTTAAGTGTTTGTGAGAGGAGATTGTATCTTGATTCTTATTTCAATGCAATAAAATATCAAAGTTTGCTTACTCTTTGTCATTCTTTGTTCTTGCATCCAAGCCCGGAGGGAAGTTTGTGAGTAACTATTTGTCTAGACTCGGGAGAGTTAGACTCACGAAAGGAGTAAGTGTGGTTTTCAACTTGACTGGAGGATACTAACCCGGCCTAGGGATAGGCTAAGAGTTTCAAAAACTAAAAGAAATGTGGGATTGGTTGTTGGTTATAATTGATTAACGCTGGGAGGTATCATCAAGGACTGACCTTCAACAACGTTTTGACTTAGGGATAAGCGGAGCCACACAAGGACACTTTGCCGAACTTTGGTAAATCTACCCAAGAGTAAGGGATTACCGCAACAGAAAACACTATCGCTGCAGAGACAGTATTTGCAGTATTAACGAGGCAATGTAGTGCAATTGCATTGGAACAAGAAGCAGATCAATCGAATCCACAATACGACGCAACTGGATCCTACCCTCTCTCTCATAATTGTTATTATCTTAGTTAGTTTAGTTTATTAGTTAATTTGATACCAAACTAAATTGTGTCTTTACTTTTATTTTACAGAAGCAAGAGGACTGAAGGAAGTATATGAAGTACACCAATCCCTTTGGAGACGATACTCGATAAATTGCTTATCACTTTATTACTTGACGTGTACACTTGCACTAATTTTGCATCTTTTTACATGTATCAATACTGTTATGCGAGGTTGAGATGAGGCGTCTCTTTACAAAGGTGTTCCAAAGCTTGGCCTCAGGTTTCAGGTTTTGCCTTGCTACGGATTCTTTATGGGCACCGGTTTCCCAAGGAGTATTGTCGTAGCAAAGGTCGTCCATTATCAGCTCGTAATCTTCAGTGGTGACATCCTCCATGAATTTGGCATGGACATCCCGTATAGGTACAAGGTTGTATAAATCGTCGATTGTCTCAGCATCGAGCTTAACAGGCCTACCTCGATAGTGGACAAAAAGAGAGTTCTTGCTTGGCCTGTGCGTATAGAATTCCCGCACGATAGTGGCATTGGCCTGGATTGGTTAGAGGCAGAAGATCTCCCAATCTTGGTATTTTATTTTGTCGAACAAGTAGTGTTCGATGCTGAAATTTTCTCCATCAGAATATTGGAACCCTTATTCCTCCCATAGTTGTCGTCGAGCAATAAAAGACCTGTTGAATCGGTCTTCAACATTGATTGGGGCAAAGCGTTTATAGGTGGCCATGAGTAAGTAAATTGAGAATTGATATTCTTGGAGATTTTCTTGATAAAGTTCTAAAAATTTCAAGAAGGCTTGTAAGTAGGCAAAGAGTATTGTGAGAGCAAGATTAACAAAGATCTAAAGAAAACAAGAATGTAAGAGTGAATAGTTCAAGAGAAAGAGATTACTTATATAGGCCTTGGCCTTGTGGCCATTTAAACCAGTAGCAGTTTTATAGCCGTTTAACTTTTATTGTCGCTTGTTTTTACTGCCACAGTAGGAATCTCGGCAGACTAGCAGTTACGTTGTTTCTGCCCATTGAGACTGCTACAGTTCTGACACTATTTTTCTGTCTCAATAGAATTCTTACTATGAACTATTTCTCCTTTATTCTTGCTTATTGCCCTAAAAAAGTTAAATAAAAATAACAAAATTAATTAAAGACAAAAATAATTATAGAAAGTAAATCTAAACTAAACTAATCCTAAGATAATAGTAAAAAGAAAGGGAAGAGATTATGTCACTGGTGGAGTGTATGCAAATATCTCCCAAGGTGATTATCTCTTGTTGGCCAGAGTTATTTTTCAAGTGTTGGCCATTGGCTTCATGTCCATCCATTTTTGTCCTGATTTTCCTTACTTTCTGTATGTCTGGACAGTGTGTTGTTCTGTTGGTTTCCTTCACATCTGCCTTAATTTTCCTACGAAAATTTCTACCATAACAAATGTCTAATTTTCTACCAGTATGTCCTCAATTTTTCCTTCGGGTTGCACATATGATCGATCTGCAAGTTGGAGCATCATAGTTGTGGGTTTTGTCCTTCCTATTCCAAGCTTTTGGAAGACAGATTTGGGCATTAGATTGATGCTTGCTCCAAGGTCACATAGGGCTTTACCTTCATAATGGCTACCAATTGCACAAGGTATTGTAAAGCATCCAGAATCCTTTAATTTTTGTGGCATGCGGTTATGTAGCATTGTCATGCATCCTTCGGTAGCAGCCACTGTTTCAAACTCACCTAGCCTCTTTCTCTTAAACATAATGTCTTTCAAGAACTTAGCATAATTAGGCATTTGTTTAATAACCTCTACAAATGGTAAGTTGACGTGGACTTGCTTTAATATATCAAGAAATTTCTTAAATTGATGGTCCTTTTTTTTCTTTTTCAACCTTTGTGGAAAAGGTGGTGGTGGTCTCATCTCTTCCATGGTTTTTTTAGTTTAGGATTTAATACCTGGGACCACTGTGTCTATCGCTGTCTCGGCATCTTGTTCAGGTATGGTCAAGTTCTCAGATGGGGAAGTGTTTTCATGATCAGTTTGTTCAGCATCCAAGTCCTCTTTTTCTGGTTTCGTTGGTGGGAGTTTGTCTGCTGAGTTTCCTACTCTCTCTTTCAATTGTAGACCACTCCTAGTAGTGATTACTTTGCATTTTTCATGGCCCATTACCTTAGCAACTTCAGTATTGCTAGGTAATCCTCCTTGTGGTCTAGTATTTATGTTCTGGGCAAACTGCCCAACCTGAGTTTCCAGCGCCTTAATTGTATCCTCTTGGTTCGGTAACCTTATCTCAGTCATATTTATAAATGTATTTGTTCTTTTGATGAAGTTACTATTCTTTGTTATGTATGATTCAGTTTTCATCATGAATACTTTCAGAGAATTTTCCAGAGAACTTACAGGCTAATGTTGATGCATCTGCTGCTGCGGCATAGGCTGCTGTAATTGTTGCTGTGGCAAATGTTGCAATTGTTGCTGGAATCTTGGGGGGTTAAGTAGTTAGATTCAAGGCATTGTTTGGAAAACTCCATGAAAAGTTTGGATGCCTCTTCCATAAAGGGTTGTATGTGTTGGACATCATATTGTTTCTATTGTAGTTTCCAACATACACGCTAGACTCTTGATTCTGCATACACTCAGAAGAATTGTGGTTACCTCCACATAAATTGCAAAAAGAATCAATAGCCTTAACCTCATGGGTATTTTACTATAGCTGCATGTTTTGCACCATCTTGGTAAGAGAAGCCAATTGTGCTGCCACTAAATTTGATATTTCTAATTCATTTACTGTAGCTTGGCGTCTTACTCCTCCTCGCCTCGATGTAGGAAATTGAAAATCTTTCTTTGCGAGTTTGTTCAGTATCTTAATAGCTTCCTCAGGTGCTTTATCCAGGAGTGTTCCATTTGCCGAGACATCTAACATCATCCTTGTCGAGGCATTAGTGGTATTATAAAACATTGTCACTTGTGTCCACAGTGGAAATCCATATAATGGACACTTGTGCAATTACTCCCTGTAGCGCTCACATGCCTCACACATAGGTTCCTCATCAGCCTATCGAAAAGAAGTAATTTCATTACAAATTCCATCATATAAATTGGTAGGATTAAATTCTATCATCAGCCTGTCGAAAAGAAGTAATTTCATTATAAATTCTATCATATAAATTGGTAGGATTAAATTCTATCATCAGCTTGTCCTATTGATCCTGCTAGAATGCTATTTAGCCAGGTTTTTGCCCTATCCCTCAATGAATAGGGGAACAACTTCAATCTTAATACATTTTCATGGACTCCTTGAATTTTGAAAGAATTGCATATTTCCATGAATGACTTAAGATGTTGCCTGGCATCTTCTGTCAATGACCCATCAAATTGTCCAATAGTATTTAGCATATTGAACATGATAGGTTTCAGCTCAAAGCGGGCCGCTTCTATTTCTGGTGTAACTACTCCAGGATTTTACCCATTTAAATCTTCCTCCAGGAAGTCTCTAACAATGAGCTGCCGCGGCAGTGGTGGCGGAAGAAAGCCTCCATTGTCGGCAGGTAAGTCCTGATCTGCTTGATTTCCTTGATGACCTTCCATAGCTTCTTGGATTTGTCTCCTCAACCTTTGGTGTGTACGTTCTGGATCTAACTCGTACAAAAGATGGGTAGGGTTGGCCCTGGTTATACACCAAAAATAAACCAAAGTAAAATAAAAATAAAATAACTAAAAAGCAAGAAAATAAAGAAAACCAAATTTAGCAACGGCGCCAAAAATTTGATGCATGTTAGATATGCGTAGTTTAGTGCAAGTGAACACGTCGCCAAGTAATAAAGTGATAAGTAAAGCAAGTATCATCTCCACAAGGATTGGTCTACTTAATATACTTCCTTTAGTCTTCTTGCTTTGTAAAGAATTAAAATAAAAACACAAGTGATTGGGTTGTGATTGAACTAAATAAAGAAAACATAATAATAAGGAAAAACAGATAGAGAAAGTGGCCAGGATCCAATTGTATTGTAGAGTGGATTCGATTGACTTATTTCTGCTCAATGCAATTGCATAACACTACCTCAGCATTACTGCAAATTATTGCCTCGACAGTGGTGATGCTTGTCCGCCGCGATAATCTCTTGCTCTTGGGAAGACTTTATCAAAGTTCGGCAAAGTGTCCTTGAGTGCCTCCGCTTATCTCTAAGTCGAAATACTATTGATGATAAGTCCTTGATGATACCTCTCAACGTGAATCAATTATAATCACCAACCAATCTCACACTTCTCTTAGCCGCTGAAACTCTTAACCTATATCTAGGCCGAGTTAGTGTTTCTCGATTGAAATACCATACTTATTCCTTTCCTGGATCTAACTCTCTCGACATTAGATAAATGGATTACTCAAAAACTTCTCTCTCGAGCTTGAATACAATAACAAGGAATGGAAAAGAATAAGCAAACCTTAATACTTTATTGCATTGGAAACAAGAAACAAAGTTCAACTTCCTCACACTAATACTTTACAACCTTCACCTAAGCCTAAACAAATTTAGAACATAATATAAAAGAAAATAAAAACTAAAAGATGAAGTCTAAGCTCTCTAATCCCGAATATTCTAGTCTCTAAAGTTATTTTGTCTCCTTGGAAGGCTAGGTCTTATATAGGTTTGGCCTAGGGCAAACCTTTCCTATGTAGAATACAACTTGGAGTAGGGAACAAGTCATGTACATAAAAAAAATATTTCCAGGTTTATTCCAAATAGGAGGCTTTCCCATGTGGCCTTGTCTTGGGCTTTCCTCATGCTATCCAACTTCAATCCTTAGGCTTCTTGTCCAGCAACGTTCTCCTTATTTTTCTTCTCAACTTGCCTGCCATATCGTTGCTTGTCTTCTACTACCTCGGCATCAGGTCCTGCCTCAGCCAGGTTTGCTGCCACGACAATACTTCTTCCTACACAGACATAAAAATGCTATAAAGCTTTCTTTTTCTGTAAATATTATCTTTAACAGCACAACCTCTAAATATATCATATTAAGTATATGCCTATAAAAGGTGTAAAAAGTGATAGTGAGTTGAGCACTTATCAAGCGGTTGGCTAGCTGTAGCTTCACTGTAGTAAGCTTTGCTTGTCTGATACCTCGCTATTGAAACACAAACTTGGGCATCAAGTTAATGCTCGCATACAAGTCACACAAAGCCTACTAAAATATTGATCCCCAATTGAGCATGTTATCATGAAACTTCCAAGATATTTTCTCTTTATTGTTGCAAGGTTCTATAGCATTTCCACATATCCCTCTACGACAAAAAACTACGGTAGAATGATTGTAACTCACTCGATCCGGTCTAAAAACAAGTCGACTCGAATGAGCTACATATGGAATAGTAAGACTAACCCGGAGACTCGTCCCGATAAATGACCCTAAATTTTTTACTACTACTTTTTTTTATCTTTTCTAAATCTGTAATTAGATCCTACAGGTTCATGCAAGGACTAAGTTTAATGGTAACGGAAAATGATGGGAAACGAGTTGTAATTTAACCAAACGAGATTTAAGGATCTAATTGTAAATTTTCCAATATTAAAAACTAATGGTGAGTTTAAAGTTACCAATCTTTAATTAAATTCATTAAATGGTTGCACATGAATTTTTAACTTAAAAGAAGGTCTACAAGTCATTTAATTTCATTTTAGGGAACCATCAGGGGTAACATATTTATGGTTAGGGGTAACGATACCCCTAGGTTCGGTTTTGATACTGGTGTTCACAGTAAAGAATGGTATCGAAACACCAGCCTAGTGTATCGATAATTCTTCGATAACTCGTTCGATGCCCTACATAGCAAGCCCGCGTTTTGATATAGCTTGGTCCTCGTTTTGATACGATTTGTCACTGTAAAAATGGGTTTTAGAACTCGGGATCAGCCTATCGATAATCCTTCTAATGTTCATCATACGGTATCGAAACAATTTATTTCCTTTTCGATACCCAAACTTATTTTCCATCTTATCCCTCATTTTTTGCTTGGGTATCGAAACCGTAACATACCGTTTTGGTACCACCTGCCCACAAAGTTGTAGGATATCTCTTTTCAAGCCTAAAACGTGCCCAATACACTCTAGATGCATATTTTCCCTAAAAGGGACATAAACCACATATCACAACATATTTTGTAGATGCAATTCATCCTAGATATCATAAGTAACACATAATGTGTAAAGGCACTCAACAATATCAAAAACCAACGTAAAAGTGCATTGAAGGGACTTGAATTCAAAATCAACATACTTTATTAATCTCATACAATTGTCAACTTGCAAGTTCATAAACCAATTTAGAAAACATGAATTTAATAGCATAATCAAATATTTTAAATTCAATTTTCAATAAAAAATCATAAATACTATCGGTTTTCTAACTCTATTTCTCTCAACTACCTATGGTTTAAACTTAAAATAATATATTGAGAGCTAAATATGAAATATGGAACTTATAAGGCTTTCCTTGCTTCTTCAGACGACTTTCTCACTATTTATCTGCATTGCAAGGAAAAAAGAATGGTTAAGCTGAAAGTGAGGGAAATATAAAACAATTTAAACTACTTGTAATGCATCCCATAGTATGTTAAAAACATTTATATTAGGAAACCAGTTCATGCTCTTTTAAGAAACACTCATGACTAACAAAGTCACCAATAGTAAAATTCAGCAAGTGTATCAATACGTTGAATTAAACCACAAAACTTAATGCTTACATGCTTCACATAGCAAGGCTTATAAAATGTTTGAAATTCGATCAAAGACAAGTAAGTTCTATTTGCATTGAAAATCAATAAAACATTACACTTGTGTTTTCTCATGTTGGTATTAGTGATCCGACTAGTTTACCTCTAATCTTTGGGATAAACGTAAACTCGCATGAAGGCATAAAAGTCAAAACATGCAACGTATGGGGCTTTACCGCCAACTATACCACATATGAGGGCTATACCCCATACTCATACCACGCATATGCTAAACTCATGCACACGATGGATTACCTACAATCATGTTTCCTACCTTAGCATCCGAGATAAGCTATGTTCAAATGCAATAGAACACATATACCACAATCCAAACATAAGCTTTAATGCATAGCTAAGGAATTTACGCAGGTATACGAATTTTATAAATATTATAGTGCATTAACATCCTATTAATCGATCAACTTATCCCTATAACAACACCTTAATATCCAACACAAAACAGTAACAATGCTCAAGTTTCTTACTCAAAAGAGTAGGTAAAATTCTTGCATCCCACTCACTCATGCTTTCTTACATAAATCGATTAAATCCCTTTTTAACATAGTTCAAAATCAAAACATGGGAGTATTCAAAAATCAAAGTAAAAAAGTGTCATGAGCTTTCAATAACATGCATAATCACACATGTTACATACTGAAATTCAACTTAGCAAACATATCCCGTAACTCAACAACCACTTTCCTGCCCAAAGCATCGACAACTACATTAGCCTTACCCGGATGGTACTGAATGGTTAGATCATAATCCTTCAGCAACTCAAGCCAACAACGTTGTCTAAGATTAATCTCTTTCTTGGATATCAAATACCTCAAAATCTTATGATCTGTGTAAACCACACAACACTCACCATAAAGATAGTGCCTCCATATCTTAAGAGCAAACACAACTGTGGCTAACTCAATATCATGCTTCGGGCAGTATCCTGCCAAACCCAGAAAATTATGAACCTCTATCACATATCTAGGTGGTTTCCAACTCACAACAATCTCAACCTTCTTTGGATCCACCCTTATGACTTTAGCTGAAACTATATACCCAAGAAATACAACTTTGATAAAAAATCACACTTGCTCAACTTGGCATATAGTTGATTATCCAACAAAGTCTGCAAAACAATCTAAAGATGCTTATAGTGATCCTACTCAATACGATGGTAAAAAAGAATATCATCGACAAACACTACTACAAACTGATCCAAAAACTCATGAAATACCTGGTTCATCGTATCTATGAATGACGCAGATGCATTCGCCAAAACAAAGGGGCATAACCAAAACCTCATGACGGCCATACCGTGTCCAAAAGCAATCTTAGGAACATCATGATCCTTAACTCTCAACTAAAAATAATCAGACCAAAGATAAATCTTGGAAAACGGTGTCGCTCCTCTGAACTGATCAAACAAGTCATCTATCCAAGGCATGGGATATTTGTTCTTTACCATCAACTTATTCAATTGAAGATAATCGATACATATTAGCATGGTTCCATCATTCTTTTTCACAAATAGGACTGGTGCACCCCACGATGAATTACTTGGTCGGATAAAACCATGATCTAGAAACTCTTACAACTGAACTTTTCCATTTGATAAGGAGTGATGGAAATAGGTAAGGATCCTTTGATCAACTCAATACCGAACTCAACCTCACGATTTGGTGGTAAACCATGTAACTCTTCAGGAAAAACTCCAAGAAAGTCACAAATGGTGTGTATGTCACATGGTCCATCCTCTTTCATATCAAGATTCATAACATAAGCCAAATACACGTCACAACCACTAACCAACAACTTTTGGGCTTCTAAAGTCGACACCACGTTAGATAAAAACTTCACACCCTCACCAAACATAACTACCTTAGAGTCATCCACTAACCTCAAGGACACCCTTTTAGTCCTAAAGTCCAAATCAACTCTATGTTGAACTAACCAGTCCATACCAAGACAAGGTTAAACTATTGGAATGGTAAATTTATAAGGTCGATAAGCAAAAAATAAGACCTTGAACAATCAAGGGACATCTTTTGTAAACATTCCTGACAACTATTGTCTCCCCAAAGAAACTACTAACACTCATACCCAAGCTCATATTCTCTACATGTATATCAAAAGTTATAGCATGGTCACTAAGGATATAAGAGTGAGTAGATCCAGAATCTAACAAAGTGAACGAGGATAAAGGTTGAAAGGAAAAGGTACCTGCAACCACATCGGTATTATTCTAGACCTCCTTATGTGCATAAACTCTCTCCTGACCCTCGTTAAGGTGTTGTTGTCCCTGATTCTCATCATGGCACTAAAAATTACTTTTCCCTCTACATCTATTCTGATCGCCACCGTGACCTTGGCCCTGGTGGTTCCCTATGAACTGAGGGTAGTCCCTTCTTATGTGTCTCACAATGTTTCAATGACAATATATCTTTTCACCTCAGCACTCACCAGAGTACGTCTTCCACACATGTTACATACGACACTTTGAGCCTGGCCTCCCTGATAAACATGTCTAGTTCATCATTCTATATATTGGTTTCGATTATAATGCCCATCTCTCTATTTCTTGGACTTATCCTTGATATTTCTATTTTCTATCGGCTTCTTACTAGAACCAGATTCCAAAGATTTCAAGCACAAACTTTGTTCAATATCTTTTGCCCGGTCTACTAACACATTAAAATCTGTATAATTCGTAGCCATCATATAGGTCTTAACCTCTCTAAACAAACCATAACGAAACCGCTTATAGCAAGCTCTCTCATTAAGTAACATTTTAGGTGAGTACTAGCACAATCTTACAAACTGTATCTCATACTCAGTTACATCATACTACCTTGAACCAAATTTGAGAATTTTTGTTTCTTCTCATCCAAATATCGAATGCTCAAATACTTACGCCTAAAGGCCTCACCAAAGAAATCCCAAGTAACTTCGACAGCTTCCATGCCATAGGTCGTGGTCGTCCACCATTTATAGGCATCACCTTGGAGCAAAGCATTTGTGTACCAAATTTTCCTTTTATTTGAACCAGAATACAGTTAGTACTCTCTAACCAAGTCTCATAGTCTTCTAGGGACAAACCCTTAAACTCAACTCATCCCAAACTATGGAGCCTCTCCAAAGGTAACACAAAATTCATTACCGGTGGAGCAACTATGACCTGCATCCCAGCAACTTCATCCTGAAAAGCTCCCGCTATTACCATGATAAACTAGCTCACATCACCAACAGTCGGCCCAACAGGTAGAACTACTGGTGGTTAAACTGGCGGTACAACTTGTGTTGATGGCGGAGTTGGTAACTCTTCCTCCTCACGCATTTCTCTGCCATCAGTGATGGATCAAGTATTCATTCTAAGCTCTCTACGGGGCCTTGTAATAGTGTTACTATGCAAACAAAACAAAGTTTTAAAACAAAGAAAGTCATCCTGAAGCAAGGTGCCAACAACTCAAGTCTAACCAAACATAAAGTAGTGGAGCAATGGAGACCTAAGTATAACATTCTTTAACCTTAACAATATATAAGCAAACACCATGCATATATCAACATATATAGCAAACACCTTGCAAAGCATCAAAGCATACTAAACAATCACCGTGCATAACAACATATCATGCTCAAACACAACATACCCCAAGGATTTCATAAACCTAAGATCTAATACTAATAAATGTAACTCGCTCGACCCGGTCTAGACACAAACCTACTCAAACTAGCTACACGGGGAATACCAAGACTAATCTGGAAACTCGCCCCGATAAATGATAATAAAATTTTTTACTACTATTTTTTATCTTTTCTAAATGCTTCAATTAGATCATACATGTTCATACAAGGACTGAGTTTAATTGCAGCGGAAACCAATAGGAAACAAGTTCTAATTTAATCAAACAAGATTTAAGGACCAAATTGTAAATTTTCCAAAATTAAAGACTAATGGTGAGTTTAAAGTTACCAATATTTAAATAAGTTCATTGTATGCTTATACGTGAATTTTTAGCTTAAAAGATCTCATTTCGATACTGGTGTTCACAACAAAGAATGGTATAGAAAAGTCGATATAGTTTACCGATATACCTTCGATAACTCGTGTGATGCCCTGTGTAGCAAGACCTTGTTTCGATATAGCTTGGTCCCCATTCTAATACGATTTTTCACTGTAAAAATAGGTTTCAAAACTCGGAATCAGCGTATCGATACGTCTGTTTGTGTTCATCATACGGTATTAAAATGATTTCTTTCCGTTTCAAAACCCAAGCTTATTTTCTAGCTTATCCCTCGTTATTTTGCTTGGGTATCGAAACCCGATACCACCTGCCCATAAAGTTGTAGAATTTCTCTTTTCAACCCTAAAACATACCCAACACACTCTAGATGCATATTTTCCCTAAAGGGACATAAACCAAAAATATCACAACATATTCCCTAGATGCAATGCATCTTAGATATCATAAGTAACACATAATATGCAAAGGAAGTCAACAATATCAAAAACCAACGTAAAGGTGCATTGAAGGGACTTGAATTCAAAGTCAACATACTTTATTTATCTCATATAAGTGTCAACTTGCAAGTTCATAAAACAATTTCGAAAAACATGAATTCCATGGCATAATCAAATATTTCAAATTCAATTTTCAATAAAAAATCATAAATACTACAGGTTTTCTAACTCTATTGCTCTCTACTACCTAAGGTTTAAACTTAAAATAACATATTGTGAGCTAAATATGAAATATGGCACGTATAAGGCTTTCCTTGCTCTTTCGGACGACTTTCTCACAATTTATCTATATTGCATGGAAAAGAGAATGATTAAACCGAAACTTAGTAAGAGAAATATAAAACAACTTAACCTTCTTGCCATGTAGTCTATAGTATGATAAAATTATTTATATTAGGAAATCAGTTCATGCTCTTTTAAAAAACACTCATGACTAACAAAGTCACCAAATATAAAATTAAGCAAGTGTGTCAACACGTGAAATTAAACCACAAAACTCAATACTTACATGTTTCACATAACAAGGCTTATAAAACGTTTGAAATCCAATCAAAAACAAGTAAATTCTATTTGCATTGAAAATCAATAAAACATTACACTTACGTTTTCTCGTGTTGGTATTAGTGATCCGACTAATTTATCTCTAATCATTGAGATAAACGAAAACTCGCATGAAGAAATACCGAAACATGCCATGTATGAGACTTTACCACAAACCATACCACGTATGAGGACTATGCCCTCTACACATACTACGCATAAGCTAAACTCATGTACACGATGGATTACCTCCAATCATGTTTCCCACCTTAGCATCCGGGATAAGCAATGTTCAAATACAATACAACACATATACAATAATCCAAACATAAGCTCTAATGTAAAGAATTTACACATATATACGAATTTTATAAATATATAGAGTGCACTAACATCCTATTGATCGATAACTTATCCCTATAATATCATCTCAATATCCAATACAAAACAGTAACAATGCGTAAGTTTCTTACTTAAAACAGTAGGTTAAATTCTTGTATCCCACTAACACATGCTTTCTCGCAAAAACTGATTGTAGCGACCCCTATTAAAAAATTTAAAAATAATAGGTGCGGTGAAAAGGGGTCACTATTTTTGAAGAGTGAAAATTTAAAAATAGGAATTAGTTTTTGAAATGTTAAAGGGAATTTAAGAAAAAGAAATTAATAATATTTAATAATCAGGAAAATTTGAGAAATTGGGATTTTAATTTAAAAATGGGATTTTAGAAAACAAAATGAAATTAGGGTTATGGATTAGAAAAATAATTGGAAAATTGGTAATTTTTAAAATTTGAGAGTCGTTACAGGTCACTTTGAAAGATCGGGTAACGAAAAACCAAAGACTCGAATGAAAACGGGTTCGAGAGTTGGTTACGATTTAAAAATGGTGTTAGCATTTTTAAACCGCCAAAAAATTGGCACCTTTACAAAATACTGCTTAACTAATATTGAATTTTCTAATTTAAAGTGACATTAATTTAATATTTGTTTAAAAATTCAAATTTTATTTTAATCATATCTTTATTCAAAGGTAAATGCATTTACAACCACCATTACGCCTGGTGTCGAGGCCATTACGATCGAATAAAGATGTATCGCATTAGGTTCATTAATTAATGAAGTGTGACTTAAGCAAAATTAATATAAACGACATGAACAATAAGATAAAATACATAAAATAAAAATATGCATGGTACAATATAATACAAATGCAACAAAAGAATATTCATATAACACAAAATAAATAAATAAATAAATGCATAGATAAATAAAAAAGGTAAAGGATTAAATTAAATAAAGTAAAAAAATTAAATACTTAGTGAGGAATTAGTTACTGGAAGGTACTCGATTGAAATAGTGACCGAATCAGAATAATTTGAAAATGTTCGAGCCCTTAAAACGCTATTTTGCAAGGGAGAAAGAACTATGGGAAAGAATTATAAAACACGGAGGGGAAAAATAAATCCTTTTAAAATGTAAGATTATAACTGAATCGGTGACTAAATTGCAAAACAAAACAAAAGCACAGGGACTGGGGTTGTAAGAAAAGAAACACGGGGATATTTAATGAAGGTAACTAACCCATTTTTAAAAGGGATTGAGTATATAACTCAAGTTAAAATCAGAAAAATATCTCCTTTTTTATTTTTTTAGCCTGAAACCGAGAGAAAAAAGATAATTTCTCTTTGTTATTCAAATGCAAACCCATAAAATTATGAACAATCATCGTGCTCTTCATCCGTTCTATAAAATCACCACGTCGGCCACCGTTAGCGGTGGCCAACGAGTTTTAAAACCATTCATAAATACCTTTTTGAAACCCTAAATCAAAAAAACCCTTTATTACGTGTTTTTAAAACAAAAAAATACAAAGCCCACTTATTGGCACCAAAAATGAAATCGAAGAGCCTTTAATCTTCTCCAAAACCAAAGAGGAAAATGGTCATCTACTTCGATTCGAAGAGAAAAAAGGGGGGACGAAGAACACCACTCTCCTTCAAGATCGGCTCACCAGAATGGTGCGAAGGCCAAGGATTATCGCCAGAGAAAGAAGATTGGAGAAAGTATCCTTCGATGCTAAGAAATGAAACACTAAATCGTTCTTTATTTTTTCAATTTTTTTGTATGTTAAAACTGAAAGAGAGTTTTGGTTCGGTTTTTATAATTGTTCATTATATTAAAAGGGAAAAGGATTCCTTAAAATGCTATTGGTTGTCTGATGTTTTTTGGATATATTCACGTCTAAAATTTGGTTACACGAATTTGATATTGCTCTAAAATTTTATTTGAATGCTCGTATGGCCTCTAAATTTTTGTCGAAATTCTCTGAGTTTTCTAAACTTTTTTGCAACCATCCTCTGCATTTTTTTTGTTTTGTTAGAACGAATCTGACATTTGGTTTGTTTTGTAAACGTTGTTGTCGGAGTTGTTGAGGGACCATTGGAAAATGGTCGTCACCGACGAAGGGAGATGGATCGACAGTTGGGTATCCGAAGGGTCTCCAGGAATTCGAATGATCATCGCGTGGGAAGCACACGCGCGTGGAGAGCGTGCAACTTCTGGATCTTTCTTTATGTAATCGTGATCGTTAGATCAGATCTTGATCCAACGATCGAGATGAAGCTATGTGCAAAAAAAAGGGATCAATTTAGGGTTTCTCATAATTAGATTAAGACCCGATTTAGGCTTATGTAATAATAGATGGGTTGTTGATGTTTATTATTATTAGTGGACGTATCATTATGTAATGGACTTTTAATAATAAGATTGGGCTTTGTTTAAATTGTTTGGGTTCTTATTATTATTGGATTTATTTTCTTTATTTATATAACAGCTACTAATAGTAATAATATTTATAATAATACTAAATAACAATACTAATAATTTAAAAACAGAAATAAATAGGTATATAATATAATTAGATAATAATATAATATTTTTAGATTCTCTTTTTTTGAATTGATAATAAATATAATATTTTTTACTTTTTGATAATATATATATATTACAAAATCAAAGGAAAATAAAAGTAAATATAAATTAAAGTATATACTAATATAGTGCTTTTGAATTTTAACGTTAAAGACCGTTAATCGATTGTAAGAAAAAATTAAAAAACGAGTTTAGACCCCAGATAAAATTAATGATTACACCGATGAAATCCCTTTTTAACATATTTCAAAATGAAAACTTGGGAGTATTCAAAAATAAATGTAAAACAGTGTCATGAGCATTCAATCACGTACATAATCACATATGTACAATGTGAGCATGTCAAATCTTAGTAAATCAATCATAGTATGGGAAAACCCTTCTACGAGAGTAAACGTAAAACTTACTTCGGAGTATAGGGAGATTTCTCACACCATCCCTACACCCTAAACCTTTGTAAAACAAAGTAAAACACTATCGTTGGTGAGGAATTTGGAGACTTTTATGCACTTATCACTCGTAGCAGCCCACTCTCAAATCCACTCACTATAAGACGTTTCTTGTTCACGAAGCCACCGAAACAAACCGAAACTCCTTCAAAGGTTATCAACCACTTCTTGACATGTTAAAAGCATCAAAACCAAAGGTTTTGGTGTTTCGTTGTGCACACAAACATCCCTTAACTCAGATCGATACACAATAGTCTAAAACCCTTAAAATCCTTTACCAAAAACTTTCTGAAACCCACCAAACTTTACCTAAGCCTTAAATATGTGATTAAACATGTTAAAAACATATTATAAACATCATAATACATTAAAAATTTTGAATTTAGGATTCAAAAACAGTGGATTAAAACCCTTGAACAAACATTGAGATTTTTGACCAAAAACCGATTTTTATAGAATCAAAAGATTAAAAACAATTAATCCAAACCAATAACATGGGAATTTCATTAAATAACTTTAAGCTTTTAGATCTTCGATGAAATCCCATCTCCAAAACTGATCCAATCACTTTTCGAGATTTAAGACACTAAAATGATAGAAAAACTAGAAATTTTAAAGAGGAAAAGTTATAAAAATTAACCCAAATGAAATTCAATAGAAAAGAATAAGCTTTTAGATTGAAAATTGATAGAAAGAATATCTTAAATGAGGAAAAATGAAAATTAGAAAAATAGTTTAGTTTTTTAATGTAAAAAATGATTGTATGATTCAAAATTGGTTTTATTAAGTTATTTGATTTAAAATATGATTTTTGGGCTTAATTAAAGAATTCTTGGAAAATCTAGACCATCTTGGATTATAATTGAAACAAATCCCCTTAAAAATTCAAATTTTTGATTGTTTTGTAAAATTATCCTTAAATTTTTATTCTTTTACAAAATAGTTACTAATTTCAAAATCTTGGGTATTCAAGGGTCAATTTTCGAAATTGAGTTAATTAAAGTTATATATATTAAATAAGTATTTTAGGATTTTTTTTTGATAATTTATGTTGATTTAATAACAAATTTTAAGTATTTAATCTCAAACAAGACTATACCGACTAAGTCAACCCACTAACTTTTAAGCATATTTTTTGGGTGTTATAATTTAGGACGAGCTCTATAGTCCTAGAGAGAACTAGAACATGGGCAAAAGCTTGTATGCCTTCATAGAAGCATTTGCATCTAATCAGAAGGCCGCCCAAACGGCTTAGGCTACTCACACTACCCAGGCGGTAGATACGACAGAACTTATGTAGCAGCTACAAAGAATGGAAGCAATGTAGCTAGACTTCATGGCATACATTCCGGACTTCAACATCACGTTCATTAACACAATCAGAGAGAACTTCCCCGAAAGCACTACTGTGTTCCTTCAGTTCATGGTTGACATCTTTTCTCTGCCAATACTAACAGCTCGAATGCTAGCAGATGCTACCACTCCAACAACCTCTGTCTCTACCTTCACCATCATTCCTAACAAAACCTTACTTTGTATCACCACTGTCGATGTCATAACAAATCCCCTTACGGCCATAGCAGTTTCAGTAGCAAACTTCCTCGGGATGGATACATTGACCAAGGGTAAAGGAGTAGTAGCAAACTCAAAGGACCCCTTCAATTTGATCAATTCCTTCAGCCATTTCAAGTCAACTATAAGAGAGATTGATGCTTTAATAAACAAACCGAGGTTCGGCACAAAATGCAAGGCCTCCTCCTTTTCGCCATCAATATCGATTCTAAGGAGGAAGCAACACAGTCAAGCCCATCCTATCCGCGTCTAGCCACCGAAATCATCTAAAAAGACAAAGGTGGAAGCCCAAAGGAAGCTCATCATTGATAGCGACTTAGAGGATTCTTTCAAGCTTGTTTTTAATTTTTAGTATTTTTTAGGATTTTATAGGTTTCATGCATTAAGGGCAATGTATCCCTTGAGTTTGGGGAGCATTAAACATATTTTGTAAATGTTAAATATGCTAATGTATAAAACTAGTAGACTTGTCTAAAAATTGCCCTTAATTTTATTATTTACTTTTTATGCAATTTTTTAACTGTTAGAATTTTGTGAAGTAAATTGCCTCGGCAATAATATGCCAACCAAATCCCGCAGCAAAGTGAATCTTCACCAAGCTTGAAATGTTAAGGTTTCCAAGGAATGGTACTTAAGATTAGACTATAAGCCTGAAAAATTAAACAATACTATAATTATATGATTTTAGGAGTTCTTTTTAAATAAGGCAATAGAGACTTAGACTTTGGATATTGACTAGAGGTTCCTATCACCGACTCTAGTTTAGTCATTAGAGGTGCCAAACACATGCTTTAAAGACTTATTCGCTTTTCCTCATAGTAGACGTACCCCAAATTGGCTCTAGTAATAGAATTAACACTAGAGGTGCCCGAAACCGGCTCAAGAATTATAAATATATATTTATATGTAGTTTAAGAGAATAGAGAAAAATGGAAGAAGTAAAATCCAAGTAGTGAGTCTTTAGTTGTAAAATTAATTAGAACTAAAATAATCAATCATGTTCATAGCTACACATATATTCACGAGATTTATAATCCAATTATGAGGAAATCCTAGAGATTAGAAGAGGGAGAGCAAAAGAAAGGAACCCCACCGCCGCAGCTTGGAGGACATATTGCCCTAAAAGTATTGAACTTAGAATATTTTGCATTACTTGAGGATAAGCGATAGTTCGAGTCTGAGGGGTGATAAGTGCACAATCGTCCTACCATATATTCCCCTTTTACTCCAATTATTGCCTGTATTTAATATAATTAAATAGAAATTCATGATATATTTATATATTTTCTACAATTCAGCATCCATGCATTTAATTAGTGAAATTATGCAATATTTGGTACAAAAAAGTATTGATGTCGTTTTCTTTCTTTGACAGGTAATATGTTGCTTAAGTAGTGTTTGCCACAGCCGGGGAAGAAGACAATAGCAGTCCCAGATCATAAATTATTGCTGAAAGATGTTGAGTCGAGAAATAACCATATCACACTAGACCGGGATAAGACACATAGTTGTATCCATCGTGGCGGAAGTCATTATCACAAGGCAGTACTAGGACTATCACATATGGGATGCGATAGAAAGAGAATAAAGAGGTTAGTTTTTTAAGACAAGTTAGGAGAAGTAAAAACAAAGAATTACAAGAAAAAATATGTACAAAAACACGTGGAAAGAAGTCCAATAAGATTAGAATATGATTAAAATAAATGTCTTTTATTCATATAATAAAGTTATATTTTATTCCAAATCGAATTACTACTTTTAGAAGGATTTAAAATGGGTTTAGCCTATAAATATCATACCCTATGTAACCCTTTCGACCCGATCTAGACATCACCCAACTCGAACGAGCTACACGGGGAATACCGAGGTTAATCTAGAGACTCGCCTCGATAAACAATCCTAATTTTTTTCTTTTATTGGAATATTATATTATCTTGATACTTTAATTAGATCCTAAATGTTCATGCAAGGACTGAGTTCAATTGCAGAGAAAACCGATAAGAAATGAGTCCTTATTTAACCGAACAAGTTATAGTATCCTAATTCTAATTTTAAAAAGTTTATAGACTAATCGTGAGATTAAAGTTATCAATCCTTAATTAAGTCCATTATATTCTTAAATCTCAAATTTTAGCTTAAAATATTATCTACAACTCATTTAATTGCATGAACAAGTTTTAAGGACTAAAACATAAAGAATATAAACTATTTTCAGCCTATAACAGACTTAACGGTAAGGGGTATCAAAACACTATTACCTCGTTTTGATATGTATACTATCCTCGTACGATGCTCTGTGATACAAGCTCGTATTCCGATATAGCATAAGCCTCATTCCGATAAGATTTAGAACTATCAAAATTGGTTTCGGAACTCAGGCAATGCGTATCGATACGCCTTCTTGATCTATTTTGAAACAATCACTTACAGTTTTGATACCCAAGTTTATTTTCCAAGATTTTCCTCGTGTTTTTTTCAGAGTATCGATACCGTAAGGTATCATTCCAAAACCATCTGCCTAGAAACTGTAGATTGACTACATTTCAAGCCTCCAAAGGTTTCAAGACATTCTCCATATGAAAATTCACCTAAAAACACTTTAAGCACATATTATGGCATATTAGCTAGATGCAATTCAACCTAATTAGCAACATTATATTCAACTTCTAAGAGCATGCTTCAACATCAACAATCTTATAAGCGCATGAAAGAACCACCTCAATATACTCAACATAATTTCTAGATGCATTCCAACCTAAATAACAACATTATATATTCAACTCATAAATAGTTACGCTTCACTATCAACAACACTCAAATTCATACATAGGGATATCATGAATCAAACTTCAATATAAATTTAGTCTAACTAAAGGAATACCAATAGTCAACTCAAGTCAAAGTTACAAGCTAAAATCAAATTTAATATTCATCAAATATGTATAAGGATATAACTATTTCAAGCCTCAATAGCATAATAATCTTCTCAATAAAGTAACCCATCCCCATTGCTCTCTCACTACTACTAATGTTATAATGACATACTTGACCTTTCACTTGGCGGTTACCTGGATCTTTGCTTCCCTTTGATGCCTATGAATTAATTACTCTACATTACAAGGTAAATGAGAGGGTAAGCATAAACTTAATGAGTGAATAAAAATAAATATAAAAATATCTTACAATGCATCCCATATTAAACCGATTTTGAGAATTTTAAACCAAGTAAAACCAAGTAAAAACCAATTTGAAAACCAAGTCATCCTATTTATAAAAATAGTTAATCATGGTAAATAACACCACCTTTTAAAAATCAACAAGTGTATCATGGCTCATAAGCTACAAAACCTTTTGAAAATAGCTTTTCAAAAACGCATGCTTATTAAGCATAACACAAGTATTACATGCTACTCATAGCAAAGCTTAAATAAAACCATTTATTCACATATCAAATACACATGCAAACCTCGTTGCAAGGTATCGTACACTTGTTTTTAAAACTTATTGGTATTAGTGAACCAATTAGACTACCACTAATCGTTAGGATAAACGGAACTTCGCATGTGGCCTATAGTGCCAAGAATTCCCCATGATTGACTATCACGATCCATGGAATCTCACCTTAGTGTCCGGGATAGTTCATCATGCCCAAATATGATAAGGTGCGATTATACCACACAGCACTAGGCTAACCTCTAATGCATCACTAAGGAATTTACACATGTACGAATTTTATAATTTATAGTGCACTATACATCCTATTGAATGATTAACTTATTCACGTTACTATCATCTTTAATACCAATAAAAAATAAAACAAATGCTCAAGTTTTACAGTTAAAACAGTCTGTAAAAATATACATCCCACAAACACATGCATCAATGCATAAACCGGTAAAAAACACTTTTCTTATGTTTTTAAAATAAATCTGTGGGAGCATCATAAGTATATAAAAAAGTTTTTTAAAAACGTCTTATTAGCATTAAAACACATACATATTCACATATGAACAAGTATAACACTAGCATGACTAAACATACTAAAAATAAGGCATAATATAGGAATCTTTAAGAAAGCGATACTTAAAACTTACTTCCAAGTATATGGAGTTTTTTCATACATTCCCTACATCCCCAAACCTTCGTAAAAAACCCTGCTGAATAGGTACCCTCATAATCCACTAACCAAAACTGAAACTTGCTAGACAAGTCACCCGAAAACGAGATTCAGCTTTTTGATCTCTGTAAAACTTGTTCATCTACCTCTTGAACTTATACAAGCATCAAAACAAAAGGGTTTAGTGCATTATAACGCAATCAAACATACCTCAAGTCGGAAAAATACATGGCAACACCTAAAAACACAATAAAACCTAACTGAAACCCATCGAAAATCTCTCGAAACACCACCTAAACCTTATGTCCAGGATTAGATACTTAAAATTCATCTAAATTACATCTAAACGCTTCAAGATTCATATATTTAAGCATAAAAACAACCATGTAAAACCCTTGAATGAAAATCAAGAAAACAATAGAATTTTTATCAAGAAAACCGATTTTATTGATTCAAGACTTTAAAGATTGTTGCAATCATCCAAGAACATAGTATTTTCATTAAAGAAATTTAGGTTTTAGAGGTTTGAATGATTCTCACCTCTAAAATTTATCCAACCGTCCTCAAAGGTTTAAAAATAAGTAAAAACGAATAAAAATGAAGAGATTTTAGAAAAGAAAAATATAAAGAATTAACCAAACAATTTTTTATTGAAAAGATTGATACATGTATTTAAAAAGATGATGGAGTGAATGCCTAGAAGAGTCGAAGTCAAAATTCTAGAAAATTGGTTTATATTTGTAACACACTCGACTCGGTCTTAACGCCACTTGACTCGAACGAGCTACACGGGGAATACTGAAGCAAATCCAAAGTCCCGCCCTGATAAACGACTCTAATTTTTTTCTTTTATCTTATCTAAATAATTTAATTAAATCCTACATGTTCATGCAAGGACTAAGTTCATTTGCAACAAAAAAAGATGTGAAACAAGTCCTAGTTTATTCAAACAAGTTTTAAGGACCTAGTTGTAATTTCTAGAAATTTGTTCTTTAACTGTGAAATTAAGGTTAGCAATATATAATTAAGTATATTTATGTTTGCACTTAAATTTACAGCTTAAAATAATGTCTACAAGCCATCTAATTGTTCTCTCAAAGTTTGGTGACTAAAACGTGAAGTTCTAAAGTTTAAACCAGCCTATAACGACTTTAACTGATAGAGGTATCTAAACGCCATGTCCTAGTATGAATACCACTGTAAGGACAAGGGGGTATCAAAATGGGACTTAAATATTTCGATACACCTACGATGACTCTCGATATTGCCTGAGCAACAAACTTGCATTTCGATACAGCTTGGTCCATATTCCGATACGTTTTGTTACTGTAAAAATGGGTTTCAAAACTCAAGATGGGCGTATCGATACGCCTGCTAAAAAACATACTACCATTTCGAAAGTAGTTCATGTGGTTTCGATACCTAGGTCAAGTTTCCTAGAAATCCCTCGTGTTTTTACCTAGGTATCGATACCTAATGAAGTGTAGATTACACTAATTTCATGCCTTAAACAAAATTCTAAAATTCTCTATATGCATATAAGTTCCTATAGGCATAATTTACCCTTCAAACGTCATCTCTAAATGCATGGTTACCTAATTCCATAAGCGAAACACATAATTCACAATCAAACTGCATCAATAACAAACATGACATAACATACTTCAAATTTTAATTAAAAAAAACTCAAATATCTCATGCATATAAAAGTATACCAAAACAATATGTCCAAAAATAGAATCACAAACGCATAGGTTTTCTATTTCATTGCTCTCAACTACCTAGGTTCATAAATTAAGATAATAGCATACTTGAGCTAAAAAAACACTAAAATGGGCACATACAACTCCTTTGCTTTTCGGTTGCTTCCAACACTTACTTATCTGCATTGCAAGAGTAAAAGAGAGAGGTTAAGCATGAAGCTTAGTGAGGGTAGTAAAAATATTTAAAAACATCACTTACAATTCAACCCATATGAACTCAAATATGTCAAGTAAAATAATCATGTCACGCTTCTTTAAAATAATGTAAACATGACCATCAATGCCAACAATGAAACCAGCAAGTGTTAAATAAATCATGGCCTAACATGCCAACATAAATTACTGATAAAACTCTTTAAAAGTCACCACATGCTTTCTAAGTGAAAACAAGGCTAACATGCTATTCACCTAGAAAAGCCTAATAAAACATAAAACTTGCAATTACAAAATGAAAACATGAATTTATATTAGAGCTAGTGATCCGATTGTACTATCCCAAATTGTTAGGATAAACAGGCAATAGCACGATACTACTACCCCTAAAGCATACGTATATTGATACTACCCTCAACATAATAAGTCTCACCTTGGTGTCCGGTGATAGTACTACCTCTATCATCTCGGATATCACAGTACGAATTTTGAATATTTATAATGCACTCTAGACCCTATTGATCGATCAACTTATCCCATAAGGTTCATCACATAACTAGTCAATATATTATCAAAAACCAATGCTCAAACTTAATTCAAAACATAATTAAACACATGATTCTCATTCTTACGTGCATCAAGTGCAAAACTAGTAAAATATCTTATATCATATTTTTGAAATAAAATCATGGGAGCATCAATCTTATATTAAATATTCATAAAAACAATAATATGAGCATTTAAATATCCTACAAAATCATCATCAAGCATGAAAAAATTCATAGTAAAAGTATAAAGTAATATGAGACTATTTGTGGAAGCTTAAACCTTTACTTAATTCCAAGTATAGGGAGGTTTTCACACCTTCCCTACCCTCCCAAACCTCTGTAAATCAAGTATAAAATACTTCCGAAGCAGCCACTCTCATAAACCACACATAGAAAGATGTTACTTGCTTGCCAGCGATATGAACCGAAACCACTTCAGACACACAAAAGAAACCCTCAAGTAAGATCCCTATACAGGAAACCTTAAAACTGATCAAAACATTAACAGGAAACTTTCCAAAATACACCAAACTTCAACTAAGCCTAAAGTACGAGATTATATATAATTAAAACATGTTATAATCATCCTAATACATTCAAAAACATGAATTTAAGATCCTAAAACAGTGGATCAAAATCCTTGAACAAAAATTGAGATTTTTGGCCAAAAAATTGGGTTTTATTAAATCAAAAGAATAAAAACAAATACTCCCAGTCAATAACTTAGAAATTTCAGTAAAGAACTTTAAAGTTCTAGAGGATTGATGAAATATATATCTCCTCTAAAACTGATCCAATCGCTTTTCTAGGTTTTAAAACAAGAAAACAATAAGAAAACAAGAATTTTAAAGAAGAAAACGTTAATAAAATTAATCTAAATGAAATAAGATGAAAAAGAAAAGATTTTTACCTTTAAAGTTGATAAAACGACTATCTCCAATGAGAGAAAACGAAAATTAGAAAAATATGCTAGGTTTTTAATGTGAAATTCATTTTAAAAATTAAAATTGAGTTTAATTAAATTATTTGAGTTAAAATATAATTTTGGGGATTAATTAAAAAATTTTTGGAAAGTCTAGAAAATCTAGGATTGTAATTGGATCAAATCCCCTTAAAGATTCAAAGTTTTGACTTTGTTTTATAAAATTTTCCTCAAATTTTCAATTTTTACAAAATTGTCAATAATTTCAAAATCTTGGGGATTCAAGGGTCAATTTTTGAAATTTATTTGACCAAAGTAAAATATATGTTAATTAAGGATTTTAGGATATTTTTTCTAAATTCATTTTGATTTAAAACTAATTTTGAAGTATTTAATCTTGAATTAGGCTATACCAGCTAAATCGGTTCACTAACTTCTAAGCCCATTTTTTGGGCGTTACAATATTTTGATATAAAATAGGTTTTTAGGATTAATATTTAGATATTTGGGTTATTAAATTAAAATTATGGGTTAATGGTCATTAAAATTGGCCCTTAGAAGGATTAGATCAACTAGGATCACAATTGGATCAAAGGCACTTAAAGATTCAAAGATTTTATTTAGTTTTAGAAAATTTTTCTCAAGTTTTCAATTTTTACAAAATGATCATTAATTTCAAAATCTTAGGAATGCAAGGGTTAATTTTCAAAATTGAGTTAACCAAAGTCAAATAAAGATTAAATAAAGATTTTAAGATTTTTTTCATAATTTGTTTTAATTAAAAAATAGTTTTTAAGTATTTAATCTCGAACTAGACTAAATCGACAAAACGGTTCACTAAACTTCTAGGCCCAATTTTGGGGCATTACACCCTAGGTAGAGGGAAAGCAATCGAGGAAGCTTGAATCCAAAGAGTCATTATAAAACCCTAGCCGACATCTTCAACATCATGTTCTAAACCTTCAATAGGGCCTAGGTTATTTGTGGGGTGATTGTGGAAGAAGAATTATAATTTGTTTAATTCTTCTTAATGCAAGTTTGAATTCATAGTTTGTCTACTCTTGGCAATTACTCTTTCTTACTTTCAAGCTTGGGAGAGAAGTTTGTGAGAAAAAAATACATTTGTCTAATATCGGGAGAGTTAGACTTACGAAACGAGTAAATATGGTTTTTATCTACTTCGATAAAAACTAATTCGGCTTAAGGATAAGTTAGGATTTTAGTTACTAAAAGAAACGTAATATCGGTTGGTGTTTACCCTTGATTTACACCGGGAGATATCATTAAGATGTGGTCATCAATAGCACTCTAAATTAGGGATAAGAAGAAGTCACCAAAGGACGTTCTATCAAACTATGAATCATCAACTTGTCATCAAAGCATAACTCCGCCGAGGTAGCCAAGGAGACCCTTCAATGACACACCAATACGACAACTTGACTTTGCATTATAAGAACGAGACAATTATATTCTAAATCCACTCAACGAAGAAATCTAACTTGACCTACTTTTCCATCTTGATCATCTACTTTAATTACTTAGTTAGTTCTGTTAGTTTAGTTATTAAAACAAATCAAATCTACTTGTGTTTTAAATTTTCTTTATGCAAGAACGATAAATTGTATGAGTAAAACCAATCCTCGAGGGATCGAAAACTTTTTATACTATTACTTGACGAGTGTATACATACACGACGAGGGTTTAGGACTTTCTACTGGTGACATATGTGTAATATTTAATTTTGTGGATTTGTAGCTATTTAGATATAATAATATATTAGTGTATAGTTCATGAACATGGAGATATGGGTGGATGCTCGATAAAGATCATTATAAGATATTGAATTATAACATTGTTGGATTAAGCCAAATTATTATGATAGAATAAGTATATTTAGTTTGAAACTAATTTGAATCTTCTTGAAGGAGTCACCCTTAATTTTATAAAGACACTCATTCTTACCTTATGGACTATGATGTATGTGTTATGGGTTATTTAGCAAGCAAATTCTAGAGGTTAAATTATATTGAGATAGTTAATTAAAAGAAATGAATTTGAGTTGACATCTTATGAGTATATTGTTTATTTTTATATGTATAAATGTCATCTCGTCTTGAAAGGTTATATACCATTTGTAGATAATTGTCATAGTTTTAGAAGACTATTAAAGCATAAAATCCTGAAGAAGATAAAGTAAGTTTAGATAAAGGATCGAATAAAGGGATATCTAATTTTTAAAATGAGTGATCTTTCTTATATTGATGTTTAGTTTAACCCCTGGAGGATAGATTAAGCTTGGAAGAACCTAGCTTAGAGTAAAAGAACTTTAAGGGGTTTAAAGAAATACAGTTAAATTGTATTAATTGAAAAAAAAAATTTAAATTTTCTGGTTCTGATTTTAATTTCTTTGCAAGTAATGTTCTTAACTCCATTTTCTTCTGCACCGAGTTGAAGATGTTATATTTTAAATGAATTTAAATCTATATAAAATTTAAATTTAAATTCTTCACATGTTAAATTATATATTTAAATGAATAAACTTGAATTATCGACTGACAAAATCAAATATATTAAAACTCGAATAACATCTAACAAAATTTTATAATAAGAACAAACCCCGAAAAGTTAAAAAAAAATAAAACTCAAAACTATTTATATATAATGATATATTTTATAAATATAATAAGATATATAAGAATAAATAAAAATATACTGTGACGAGGCATAAAATTTCAAGTATATAACCAAATCTTTCTTGATACGACTTAATATTTTTAAGTACCACCTCATCCCAATCCTCAAAAATTTAAGAAAAAAGTTCGACCAAATCAGATCGGGGCGCCTCGTGTGGTGTCGGGTAAATTTACCATCCTTATATTGAGGTGATACCTTAATGATATTTACTCTAGCGGTTTGCTGTAAAGGTAATACATAAAAGGTATTTACTCCATGTTAGAGGAATGATAAAAGTGATATAAAGAAACCACCTAGAAATTTCTTTATCTAACAGGTTTATGAAAAGCTTATTTATATTTGGGTCACTCTAAATATAATAAATGAATTTATGTATCATGATGGGCTTTCGATGATTTAAGAAATAAATTGATTTGTGATATTGCTCCTTAAGCCTTGTAAATAAGATGAAATGTATGTGAAGGATTAAATAGAGGGTTATAGCATATTTGTTTATGTAATATGTAATATTTTTTTAACAGAGATTCACAAATTTTATTAAACGAGAATATATCCGAAATTATAATAAAAGTTTACATCCAATAAATAAAACACTTCAAAACAAACATACCTAGTAAACAAAACTAGCGAACATTAGATCATAAAAGGATCAAACAAGGAAAAGATAAAAACCTAATCCAAAGACTTGAAATAAAAGAATGATACAAACATCACCAAAATTCACGATGATAGGTAAAATCATCAACAAACAACATAAAAAAGCATATAACAATGAAGGTGCGTTGACAACAAAAATATTACCACTATTCAATCGCGAAAAAGAATGGTAGATGAAATCACATATCCAAATCTTGTTCGAGGGTCTAAAATAGGGAGATCAACAATATAAAGAAAGGAGCGCCATCTTGATTAGTCATGACGTCGTCAAATCCAACCCTAATAAAAAGTCAAGAAAAGAAAAAACATACCAAAAGACAGAGAAAACATACCAAAAGGTAGAATAATATCGTGCTATAAAAGCAGAATAATTTATTGAAAACGAAAAATAAAACAAATGAAATAATAGATCTGACGATCGACAATCAGTATTAAAACCGGTATCGTTGCCCGTGAAGGAAGAAAACGAAGGGTAGAAGTTTTGATAGTGAAGAGGCGGGTTGCAGAGAAACTTAGGGCTATTTATGCAATATTGTTTATAATACATGTTTTATAATGAAATGAGAATGCATGCTTTTCAAAGTTTTAAATGAAGAAAGGATATGCCATTAATTGTTAAATGAATGGTAATATAAAAATGTTTCCTAATTGTATTGATGCTAGAGTTTTGAGCATTCACCATTAAGTATGATGTGAAACTAACATTAAGATTTAAGTGAAAATTTTTAGGGAAAAAATTTTAAAAAAAAATCATTAAAATATAGGAACAATATAAGATAATGGAAAAGTTATTTTATGGATCGGTTCAACCACGTAATCTATGGTCCTTAACCACTAAAAATTTGTCAACTAATTTATATATTTTCCATGGAGAAATTATTACATGAACTCGTTTCACCACCTAAGATATGGTCCCCAACCAATTAAATTAAGATACATATTATATATTTAGTGATTAGGAACCATGAATGACGTGATAGAATCAGTTCATGAAATAATCTCTCAAGATAATGAGTTTGTACGATAAAACGATTTTATAACTTGTCTCACATTATTAAAACCCTAACTCACAATAATTAATAATTGAGTTACAAAGTAAATGTTTATTAGAATCTAATAAATTATCAATTAAATTAAATTAAAGTTTGTAGATGCCTATTATAATTTTTTTTAATTTAATTTTCTTTATTCATAACGTTAAAATTCTAAACTTTAAATTTATTCAGAGAAACTAATGTCTTTTTCGGATAGACCAATTCACCGTAGGTAACCAAATCAAAAATTTGGCATGTATATGCGAAGGAGAGGAGTAAAGCAGAATTAGGTCAAAAAGCCTTCGAATGGCATGGCATTTGCACCGCGTGTTACATTGATATGGCAATGGGCTGTCACTTGGGTGACATGCGCAGTCCTCAAACCATGACTGCCCCCACATGAACCTCATTTCGCCACTCTTGTCCTCTTCTGCATCTCTTTTACTTCCAAATCACCACTCTGTTTTTTCCCCTTGCTTTTTCTGTATATAAAGAGGATACCTCCAAGTCTGTGCATGCACCCACTTCGCCTCGAAACTCTCATATCCATTTCTGGCAATAAAATAAATTCGGTCACTCATCATTTCTAATGAAGTTCATGGCATTCCTATTTCTTCTGGTTTTGGTTTCCCCTTTGGTTGCAGCGTTTGCAACCAACTTTTCCCAAGAATATGATCTCACATGGGGAACTGACCGAGTTAGGGTGATCAACAATGGGGAGCTGCTCACTCTCTCACTCGACAAAGACTCCGGCTCTGGTTTCCAGTCCAAGAAAGAGTATCTATTCGGCAAGATGTCAGTGCAGCTTAAACTTGTCCCGGACAACTCGGCTGGCACTGTTACATCCTACTATGTAAGCAGTGTTTTTATGCATATCATGCTAAAATTTTGACGTTGCCAGTAAGAATCTTACTTAAGGTGCAGTCAATCCCTAAAAATTTGAAATTTGCCGTCTTAATATATAAAATCCTGAATCCATCTCTGAATCTAACCTTGTCGTACAGTTAGCCTCACAGGGATCAACATGGGACGAAATCGACTTTGAATTCTTAGGGAATTTGAGTGGCGACCCTTACACTGTTCACACCAATGTGATTACCGGAGGCAAAGGAGAAAGAGAGCAACAGTTTCATCTCTGGTTTGACCCAACAGCGGATTTCCACACCTACTCCATCCTATGGAATCCCCAAGTTATCATGTAAGCCCAATCATATATCAACCAAGGATTTAAATTACGGTTTGCAATTTTATTTTTGTTCACTGTTTTATCATGATTGCAGATATAACAAATACTATTACGGACCGCTATTTGAATACTTGGTATTAGTTTCAAGCGAAGCAACTGAAATTTATCACCTTTTGTTTTAACCCTTTCAGTTTCTATGTGGATGACACACCAATTAGACAATTCAAGAACTTGGTGTCTACTAAAGCTCCATTCCCCAACAGCCAGGCAATGAGGATTCATTCGAGTATATGGAATGGGGATGGCTGGGCAACAAGAGGTGGTCTTATCAAAATAGATTGGAGCAAAGCCCCCTTTACAGCTTCCTATAGGAACATGAGTGCACAGGCATGTATTTGGAAGTATGGGTCCGGGGCTTATCCCTGCAGTTCCAGTTCCCATCTAGCCAAAGAGCTGGATGGTCCTAGCCTGGAAAGACTAATGTGGGTACAGAAGAATTACATGATTTACAACTACTGCATGGACCCAAACCGGTTCCCTCAAGGACTCCCTCTCGAATGTGTTGCTAAAACATAGAGAAACAAATGCATACAGTCTATAATCACAGATAGTTTACGTGAAACAAAAGCTGCCTGCTGTTCCCGTTACACTCTTACAAAAAAAAATGTGCAGCACTACTGTTTTTATATCTGAGGACCTCTTTCTTGTTGACATGGGACTGCTGTTCCTCGCATCTTTAAGGCTCGACAAATAGTACAATAAAAGAAGAAATCGTATATTAAACAACCAGTGGAAACGTTTTGGAACGTAATTATCTTAGTTCATTGGTATAATTATTTTTAAAGCACTTTAAAAAGGCCGTATCTAACCCAACTCAGTATCTAACTTTCATTCATCGGAAGATCATTCTCTTTTCTCACAATGCATATGTCCAAATAGAATGACGATATGACCCAAAAGTTGAAACTTTACAATACTAGAATGAATTGTTCATTTTCACGTGATTCTCATGGCATTGGCAATACCAAAATACATCATCAAATGTGTTTTATCTGTTGGTAGTGCAAATAAGCACTATTTAATATCGTTTTTTTTTTCAAGCATTTCAAAATACTTGTATTATAATCCCTAAAATTAACCTAATTTCTTAGATTACAAGTTAGGGTTTACAGACTGAAAACTTGTATTGCAAGTTAGGGTTTTTACAAAAATAATAAAAATATTCGGATAAATTATTAAACAACTAATAATTTAAAATAATAAAAATTAAACATATAATTAATTAAGTTCAACCCATAAATTTCATAAAAATAAACGTCACAAAAACCGATAAAAGTTTGATGTCCTTATATATAAATATTATTAAAATATAAAAACAATCCGGAATCTGAAACTGAAAAACATACTATAAATCACAAACTGAATCAGGGTCCTCCAAGTACCGTACCGAGCCTAGGACTGAGATCTGAAATAAGAATATGAGAGGGTCTAAGCTAGGGAGCCTAGTGTGTCTCTAGAACAGATAAAAGGAATAACAGAACATAAATATGCAGAAGATGCAGAGTATGCATGATATGCACCCATCTCCGAACACCATAGAAGAGTAGGTCCCTAGACCACTCTAACACCATCACATCAACAGAAGTGGTATCTCGACCCGAAGGTGGAGCCACTAAAAAGAAGTGATAAATCACTAACTTCCCCGTGCACAGATAATATACCAGATGCCATGTTATATGTAGATACAGAATTGGAATGCATGCCTTAAAGTCTAACAGGAGGCAAGCATGACAGATATCAGAATCAGAAATGATATATCAGAATGATGCATGATCATACGGATTAACAGGAATCGAATATACAGAATAACAGAGTTAACAGGATGAACGGGAGAGAACACACCTGTATCAGAAGACTCAACGACGACCCTGACGTCTACTGGACTCGGCTCTACCACTAGGCTGAACAGGTGTAGAGTCTACAATTAACAGAATACGTTAGACATCCTACTATACCACAATACCGAAAATATACTAAACAAAATTAATTTGTTACTCACGTGAAGGTCTCGAATGCGGATGAATCGGACCTCGTACAGGAGGAGGAGGAGGCAACTGCTCGAGGTCGGAATCCTCGTCACCTGAAGCAAACAGAAATTGATTCAGAAACTTCTACAGATAATTTCTAGATAATTGATCGAACTTAAAACCCCCAAAAATAACACTTTGGGTTCGAATTTCGAAAAACGGACAGCGCCATTGGATTTAGGACATCGAAAAACATAAAGTGGACCCGGGTCGAAAAAGTTAACTATTGACGTCAGCATTGGTCAACGCTGACGTCAGTAGTGACGTCATCAATCAACACTGACGTCAGCGGTGACATCAGTGATGACGTCAGCGATAACGTCGGCCGGGTCGATTGTCGGGTCGGAGATCAAGTTGGGTCAGACGGTCGGTCGGGTCGGGTCTGATCTGGGTTCGGGTTCGGGTCGGACGGTCTGGGTTTCTCTGGGGTGTTTGTTTCCCAAGAAAATCTGGAAATTTCTAGATTTTTCTCGGGAAACAAACAGATTATTAAACCGAATTTTTACCTCCTTTTGGCTCCATTTCAACCTAAGTTCGATCCAAAACTTATCCCAATCGAACTAAGCATGTACAACAACTTGAATCGGATCAAAAACCAACTTAAAACATCAATTCTTTCCCCCAACCAGATTCATCCGAGTTTAAATACTCCCCCTCTATTTTTTTATTCATTCGAAACAAACAGTTACCCTCCAAGCCCACTGAATCAGAACAGAGACAAGCAAAACAACATCTCCAATAATTCAAAACAAAACAAACAAGGATGATAAAAAGAAAAAGAAACGAAAATGAACCGATGAACCGAAACTTACCAAACGACCATAAAACGTAGGAGAAACCAAGCTTTGTGACACCAATAGGAATCCGATTGGATTCAAACAAAGGTTTAAATGCAAGATCTCAGGCATTAACCAGAAATTAAAGTAGAGAATAAATCCTCCATTAACACCGCTTCAGTTTCGAAAGAAGAAAAGGGGAAGGAGACGTTTCAAAATGAAAATGGTATAATTACCATTCAGAGGCTTGATGTTTTTGAATTCTTTCATTTTGACCCTAAACTTTTAATAATTTTCAATTTAGTCCTCAATTTCAGAAATTTTAAATCCCCAAAAATTAGGGTTCGTTTAGGGATTTTGACTTTTAAATTTGGAGATTTTGACTTTAAATTTGGGTTGTGACAACTCTCTCCCCCATACAGAAATTTCATCCTTGAAATTTACCTGGATCAAAGAGATGCGGATACTGGGCTTTGATGATAGACTTGGGCTCCCACGTAGCCTCATCTAGACCTCGGTTACGCCAGAGAACCTTAACCATCTTAATGGTTTTCCTCCGAAGAACTCTCTGGTCCTGAGCAATAATCTCAACGGGTTCCTCCTCATAACACAGATCAGGCCGAATCTCGAAATCCTCCACTAACAGAACATGAGACGGATCTGCTCGATAACGTCTTAGTACAGAAATGTGGAACACATCATGGATTCGCTTGAGTTCAGGTGGTAACTCAAGCTGATAAGCTACAGGTCCGATACGTCTGATAATCCGGTAGGGTCCAATATATCTGGGATTGAGCTTGCCCTTACAGCCAAAACGTAGTACCTTCCTGTACGGAGATACTTTCAGGAAAACCTCGTCACCAACCTCAAACTCAAGATCCTTACGCCTCAAATCCGCGTAAGATTTCTGTCTGTCAAAAGCGGCTTTGAGCCAATCCCGAATCAATCTAACAGTCTCCTTAGCCATATGTACAAGATCTGGACCTAGTAAACGGTGCTCAGTGAGCTCAGTCCAACCAATCAGAGTGCGACACTTACGCCCGTATAGAGCCTCATATGGTGCCATCTTAATACTGGCTTGATAACTGTTGTTGTACGCGAACTCTGCCAAAGGTAAAAAATCCTCCCAGCTACCTCTGAAATCCAGAATACATCCTCTCAACATGTCCTCGAGGATCTGAATCACATGCTTAGATTGACCATCAATCTGAGGGTGATAAGCAGTACTGAATTTCAGTCGAGTGCCCAGAGCAGTATACAGAGATCCCTAGAACTTAGACGTAAATCTCGGATCTCGATCAGATATAATAGACAGAGGTACTCCATGTAACCAGACGATCTCAGAGATATATAATTGGTCTAACTTACTCAGAGGGTAAGTGGTCTTAACAGGAATAAAGTGAGTAGATTTGGTCAAACGATCAACGATGACCCAGACAGAATCTTTCTTTGACGGAGTCAAAGGTAAACCACTGACAAAATCCATGGTTACACGCTCCCATTTCCACTGAGGAATCTCAATGTGCTAAAGAAGTCCAGATGGTCGCTGATGCTCTGCTTTGACTTTCTGACAAGTCAAGCATTTGGACACAAAACTGACCACGTCTCGCTTGAGACCTTTCCACCAGTACTTTTCTCGTAGATTCTTATACATCTTGTCACCATCAAGGTGTATAGAATATGGACTATCATGAGCTTCTCGCAGAATAATCTGTTTTAGTTCAGAGTTCCTCGGAATACAGAGTCGACCCCGGAAGCACAGAACTTCATCCTGGTTCAGAGAAAAATCCTGAAAAGTTCCCTCATGAACTTCCGCAATACGGTGAGCCAAGTACGAATCATTAGGATGCTCAGCCTGAATCTCGGATATCAAAGTAGGAACCATCCGAAGCTCTGCCAGTAGACTGTCATTCTCTAACAGACTCATTCGAGCAAACAGAGCTCTCAGATCAGAAATGGCGTTGCGACTCAAAGCATCCGCAACGACATTAGTTTTACCAGGATGATGCTCTATCTCACAGTCATAGTCTTTCAGAAGCTCTAACCAGCGATGCTGTCTCAGATTAAGTTCCTTCTGGGTGAAAAGGTACTTAAGACTCTTATGATCAGTCAAAATATAACACTTCTCTCCATAGAGATAGTGTCTCCAGATTTTCAGAACAAAGATTACGGCTGCTAACTCCAGATCGTGGGTGGGGTAGTTACACTCATGCAGTTTCAACTTTCGTGATGCATAAGCCACTACCTTCCCATCCTACATCAGAACACAACCCAGACCAGTGTATAAGGCATCACTGTAAATGGTATAGGGTTTCCCCGACTCCGGTTGTATCAAAACTGGTGCTTGGGTCAGAACGAATTTGGGTTTCTCAAAACTCTGCTACTGAGCCTCAGACCAGGTAAACGGAACATCCTTCCTCAGAAGCTTAGTTAACGGAGCGGCTATGGAAGAAAATCCCTCTACAAACCTCCAATAATAACCAACTAGTCCTAGAAAACTGCGAATCTCTACTACATTCTTTGGTTGTTGCCAACTCATAATAGCCTCAATTTTCATCGGATCAACATGAATACCCTTAGCTGATACCACGTGTCCCAGAAAGACTACTTCTATCCAGATGCTGCTCATGCTAGTCCTGAGACTTGGAGTAAACCAGAATGTCATCAATGAAAACCACTACAAACTGATCCAGATAGGGTCGAAACACCCTATTCATCATGTCCATGAATGTTGCAGGGGTATTCGTAAGACCGAAGGGCATTACCAGAAACTCGTAGTGACCATAACGAGTTTAGAAAGCTATCTTGGACACATCAGAATCCTTAACCTTGAGTTGGTAATAACCAGATCTCAGGTCTATCTTAGAGAAAACCGAAGCTCCTCGGAACTGATCAAACAGGTCATCAATGCGGGGAAGGGGGTACTTGTTCTTAATAGTCAACTTGTTCAACTTCCGATAGTCAATACACAAGCGTAGAGAGCCATCTTTCTTTTTAACAAACAGAACAGGGGCTCCCTACGGTGAAACACTGTGTCGTATGAAACCTCTATCCAAAAGTTCTTGTAGCTGAATCTTAAGCTCCTTAAGCTCTTTCGGAGCCATCCTATAAGGTGCCATAGATATTGGAGTAGTTCCCGGATATAACTCAATACCGAACTCCACTTCCTCACGTTTAGGGGGTACACCCAGTAGCTCTTCCGAAAAAACATCTGGAAATTCACACACCACTTGAATCTTATCCATTCCAGAATCAGATTGCCTCCGGTCAAGGATGTAGGTAAGATAGTCTATACACCCTTCTTGATCATCTTTTCAGCTTTCATGGCTGATATCAGATTGGACAGATAACCTCTACGCTCACCGATGAGAGTTACCTCTCGGCCATCAAAAGTTCTCATAATTGCCCTCTTACACTCACAGTCTAGAGTAACTCGGTGAGCAGATAACCAGTCCATTCCCAAAATCAAGTCGAAGTCCACAAATGGTAACTGCATTAGATTAGCAGGAAAGATTTCCCCGTAAACCTCAAGGGGACAATCTCTGTAAACTTTGTTAATTTCCACCTAGTGGCCTACAGGACTAAAAAATGAGACAGAACTACCAGTATCCATTATAGAAATTTTTAGATACCCCGCTAGAGAACTAGAAACATATGAATGCGTTGACCCATTATCTAACAGTGCGAAGAAAGGAACAGTATGTACAGAAAATATACCAGCAATGACGTTTGGCTCATCCCGGTCCTCCTGTCTCCTCGTAGCATATACCATGCCATACTGAGATCCTCCTGATATGGCAGCTCCTCTGAACTGACTGGGTCTGCCTCTACTACTAGTACCAGATGCGGCGGGTCTACCTTGTCCTCTTCCCCCTGCTGGGGTCTGAACTGAAGCTTGTGATTGCCCCAGAGCATAACCAGACTGTGGTGCCACTAGATAGTCTCTGAGACGGTGATCAAGAGAACCACATCGGAAGTAGGCTCTACTCCGCATGCGACACTCTCCGGGGTGCCATTTCTTATAGAAGGTACACTGAGGTACAGCTCGGGTACTAGTAGATCCAGCTCCACTAGCAGCAGGGATAGCTGATATTGCAGTTCTAGACCGTGTCAAACTCTGAGGCTCATACTCATCACGGCCTCTCTTTCGGGATTGAAAACCCTGACTGTACTGAGCAGGTGCGACAGGTTGTCGTCTACCTCTATCCTGGCTTTGGGATTCCATCTGAACCCTCAAAACCTCATTACGCTCGGCTGTCCTGGCATGCCGAGTGATCATCTTGTACTCTGTATCATGATGTGTGGCAACTGCAATCTTCAGTGGTACCCAGAGTCCTTTCAAAAAGTGATCAAATTTTTGCTTCTCAGTCGTCACAATACCAGGAGCATACTGAAGCAGTCTCAAGAACTCAATCTCATAATCCTTGACAGACATGTCGTTCTGCTGCAGATTCAGGAAGTCTTCTTGGCATTTAGCCAAGTACTCAAGGCCAACATACCGATCCTCAAAACTCTGTCTGAAGAATTCTAGTTGATCTTTTCAGTAGTAGTAACCTTTTCTTCTGCCTCCCACCAGTTCAGAGCCTCTCCCTGTAGCAATGATATAGCTGCCCTCAATTTCCTGTCAGAGGGGTATTCTATCTCGACAAACAGACGCTGAAGTTTCTTCATCCAGTACTCTGCATCGGCTGGGTCAGTACCGGTCTTGCCATCAAACATGGTCATCCTAGCTGCTAAAAGCTAAGTAGATATGGGTTTCCTGGAACCCTTATTTTGTCGCAGATATCTGAGTAACTCTCTCTGTACAGTCACTGAGTCCAAACCGACAGTCTCACTATCATCAGGCACATAAGGTCCCTCACTCTGGACCAACTGATCAACCTCGGCTTGCTGAGCCTCGGTCTGTATCTCGGGCTGATCTTCCCCTCCTAGATTCTAGGTCAAACTCTAATCCTGTGGCAGGTCCACAAGAGGCGGAACATCACTAGAAGAGGCAACAGATCGACCTCGGCCACGGCCTCGGCCACTACCTCTACCGGTTGCTAAACGGATACTTCGACGTAGTGGCATAGTAGAATATCTATAGAAAGACAGACAGAATCCTAAATTAGAGTCGGTACTTGGAGTAATATTTGAAATAATTCAGGAATTTTCAAAATATGAGTCAAAACAGAAATCCGGATTTTCAATTAATTTTTGACAAAACATTTTCAGATCAAAAATCATTTCGGACTTCACAGTCCGTGGGTTGAACCGGTCTCTGATACCACTAAATGTAACCCCTAAAATTAACCTAATTTCTTAGATTACAAGTTAGGGTTTACAGACTGAAAACTTGTATTACAAGTTAGGGTTTTTACAAAAATAATAAAAATATTCGGATAAATTATTAAACAATTAATAATTTAAAATAATAAAAATTAAATATATAATTAATTAAGTTCAACCCATAAATTTTATAAAAATAAACGTCACAAAAACCGATAAAAGTTTGATGTCCTTATATAGAAATATTATTAAAATATAAAAACAATCCGGAATCTGAAACTGAAAAACATACTATAAATCACAAACTGAATTAGGGTCCTCCAAGTACCGTACCGAGCCTAAGACTGAGATCTGAAACAAGAATCTGAGAGGGTGTAAGCTAAGGAGCCTAGTGTGTCTCTAGAACAGATAAAAGAAATAACAGAACAGAAATATGCAGAAGATGCAGAGTATGCATGATATGCACCCATCTCTGAACACCACAGAAGAGTAGGTCCCCAGACCACTCTAACACCATCACACCAACAGAAGTGGTTTCTCGACCCGAAGGTGGAGCCACTAAACAGAAGTGATAAATCACTAACTTCCCCGTACACAGATAATATACCAGATGCCATGTTATATGCAGATACAAAATTAGAATGCATGCCTTAAAGTCTAACAGGAGGCAAGCATGACAGATATCAGAATCAGAAATGATATATCAGAATGATGCATGATCATACGGATTAACAGGAATCGAATATACAGAATAACAGAGTTAACAGGATGAACGGGAGAGAACACACCTGTATCAGAAGAATCAACGATGACCCTGACGTCTACTGGACTCGGCTCTACCACTAGGCTGAGCAGGTGTAGAGTCTACAATTAACAGAATACGTTAGACATCCTACTATGCCACAATACCGAAAGTATACTAAACAAAATTAATTTGTTACTCACGTGAAGGTCTCGAATGCGGATGAATCAGACCTCGTACAGGAGGAGGAGGAGGCAACTGCTCGGGATCGGAATCCTCGTCACCTGAAGCAAATAGAAATTGATTCAGAAACTTCTACAGATAATTTCTAGATAATTGATCGAACTTAAAACCCACAAAAACAACACTTTGGGTTCGAATTTCGAAAAACGGACAGCGCCATTGGATTCAGGACATCGAAAAACATAAAATGGACCCGGGTCGAAAAAGTCAACTGCTGACGTCAGCATTAGTCAATGCTGACGTCAGTAGTGACGTCATCAATCAACGTTGGCGTCAGCAATAACGTCAGCCAGGTCGGTTGTCGGATCGGAGATTAGATCGGGTCGGACGGTTGGTCGGGTCAGGTCAGATCTGGGTTCGGATCGCGGTTCGGGTCGGACGGTCTGGGTTTCTCTGGGTGTTTGTTTCCCAGGAAAATCTGGAAATTCCAGATTTTCAGGGAAAATATGGAAATTTTTAGATTTTTCTCGGGAAACAAACAGATTATTAAACCAAATTTTTACCCCCTTTCGGCTCTATTTCAACCTAAATTCGATACTAAACTTATCCCAATCAAAATAAGCATGTACAACAACTTAAATCGGATTAAAAACCAACTTAAAACATCAATTCTTTTCCCCAAACAGATTCATCCGAGTTCAAATACTTCCCCTCTGTTTTTCTTATTCTTTCGAAACAAACACTTACCCTCCAAGCCCACTGAATCAAAACAGAGACAAGCAAAACAACATCTCCAATAATTCAAAACGAAACAGACAAGGATGATAAAAAGAAATGAAAAATGAACCGATGAACCGAGACTTACCAAACGACCATAAAACGTAGGAGAAACCAAGCTTTGTGACACCAATAGGAATCCGATTGGATTCAAACAAAGGTTTAAATGCAAGATCTCAAGCATTAACCAAAAATTAAAGGAGAGAATAAATCCTTGATTAACACCGCTTCAGTTTCGAAAGAAGAAAGGGGGAAGGAGACATTTCAAAATGAAAATGGTATAATTACCATTCAGAGGCTTGATGTTTTTGAATTCTTCCATTTTGACCCTAAACTTTTAATAATTTTCAATTTAGTCCTCAATTTCAGAAATTTTAAATCCCCAAAAATTAGGGTTCATTTAGGGATTTTGACTTTTAAATTTGGGGATTTTGACTTTTAAATTTGGGTTGTGACATGTATGAGTGTGGTGTAAAATCGTATGAAACGTATCGACACTGTAATCGTGGATATCGATTAAACTAAATTGGACAATTTAATGTCAAATGTATCAAAATGAAATATCGTACCGACACAAAAATTGGCTATTAAAATTTATTTGTTCATAGTATACTATTACAATACTTTTTAATATCGAAACGGGTAAAATCGTACCAGACTATCCGTACGAGATCCGAAAAATGATTGTTAGAATTTAAAGTAAATTGGCATGCTAGTATGATCATTTGAGTTTTTGGTACGAAAGGTTGTTAAGTTAGTTATTAGTTGATTTAATTTTTTCTTTCTTACATTTCGGTCCTAAATAATTAAAATTATAATTGTATGATTTCTAAACCTCTAAATGAGCTAAAATTTCAATTGTATGATCTCAATTTCTGTAAATGAAATTATATTCTGAAAATTTATAATTTAGTCCCCAAACTTGGCACTTTGTAATTCGTCCCTAAATGAATAAATCTGTATAAAAATATAAGTTGGGATTAAACATTTTTTGGCTTTGATTTGTAGCAGAAATGCATATGTTTGATTTATATAAATAGTTTAATAATCCAATCTGATTTCCGGTGACACTCTCAACTTAGTTAACTTCCAAATTGGATAGGGGTGTTACAAGTTAATTTCATGCGATCAGGTGCCATCCATTTATCGAAGGAACAAATGCTCGTGTGTCTGGTTTCTTCGATGTGGGATGTTTGCGTCCCATTACAGCAAATTTTGAAGGACTTTATCTTGCCGAGTTTTCATTGTTCATTTGCAGGAGAACTTCGTCAATGGTGGGTGGCGTGTGTTGTTGCAATGTCATTATGGTTGGCTCCAAATAAGGTAATATTTAATGATAAAAGGATATCGTTAAAGGTGTTTTTCTTGATAAAGCTTCGTTCGTTCTATTGGGTGAAGGTGATGACGGATGATTTGTGTTTTATCTAAAGCTCAGTGGTGGGAGTGCCCGCATTGGTGTTGTATGTCCGCTGCTGCGCAGGTTTCTTCAAGGAGGGGTGTATTTTGGTCACCACCTCCAAAGGCTGTTCTGAAGGTTAAAATCGACGGGTGCTAAGATTTGTTAGTTAGGAGAGTAACATAGTTAGGCTGAGTGTGTAGGTTTATTTTATTTTCCTTATTTGTGGCGTTTTTTTATTCTTTCGGTCGTTTTTCATGTTTTGATGTTTTATTTATGATTATTTTTTGTATTTGTATTATTTTCCTTCGATTTAGGTTTGAAGATTTTTTTTAAGCACACAATAATGGACGCAAATCGTCTAATCGCGTCTCTATTGATGTCTCTATTTTAAATTATTAGGTGTAAGATATAGGGTCTGGGTTCAATATTCAATGCTTAAGGTCAGGGGTTGTGGTTAGGTTTTAGAGAATTAGGGGTAGAGTGTATTGTTTAGAGTTTAGGTTTTAGAATTTAAGATGTAAAAAATTAGGGTTAGGGTTTAGAATTCAATTTGTTGAATTTTTTAATAAGAGACATAAAAGAGACAGGATTAAAAGGCAAGAGATTTTATTCTACAACAATATTTGTATGATTTTTACGTAAATAAAAATCATACTTTGTTGATAAAAAATAATAAAAATAATTATTTTAAATTTATATTTTGAAAATTAGAATTATAAATATAAATGTTTATTTTTGAATAATTTGTATTCTATACTTAAATAAATATTAGAAACTTAGTTTTTATTCTTTGTTTTCAATGCTAATTAAAGTGTTAAGAGTAATATTATTTTGGTTAAAAGTTTAACAATTTTTTGACTTGTTTTAGTGGTTAAACATTAAACTTTGCATGCATTTGTATATAATTTTGAAATGATAATGCAATATCAATTAAATATGACACCTGTGCAGTATGAGGAATTCGAGACTGTTGACCTGTTACAATTTCAAAAGAATTTTTATTAGTAGTCGAATTCTTTTGTGCATTGAAACAAAGTTAGGCAACATCCAATAATGGAGGTGAATTTTTCTGGTTGGTCTGGATAAAATGTCACAGATATTGATATAACAAGCCATTAAATCGCTCTGTCCAACCATTCGTCTAAGGATGTTAACTTGATGACAAATTCAGCTGAGAACCCAACGGCTTGAATAACTCTCTCTAAAAATTTTCTGTGAACCATGCATCCCTATCACTGATTATACTTTGGGGAACACTCAAAAAATTCACCACATACTTGAAAATTAAACGCGTTGTCTCCTCTACTGAGCAATATTTCGGTGCCAAGATAAACGTAGTATTTTTGAAAAAACAGGTCCACCACCACAAGAATGGCCCCAAGATCCCCTGCCCGAGATAAACTCGTTATGAAGTCAAGAGAGACACATTCTAAAGTTCTTGTTGGCACTGGTAAGGGATCCAAGAGCCAAGTTTTTTTTATCGATCGACATTATCTTGGTGGCAGATAAGACATGTCTTTGTATAGTCCATAACATCTTGACGCGTATGAGGTCAGTAGTACCCCTGTTCCTACAAGGTAAAAGTACGACGCCACCCTTGGTGTCCCGCCCAAGGTGTATCATGACACTCGCGCATTATCTTTTTTCTTAACTCCTCAGTTCAAGGAACGAACATTCACGGTCCTTTAGTCATCAACACATCGTTTTTTACCCAAAAATGTCTTAAATTAACCATTCTTCACTAATGCTATTATTGCCGTCGCTTGGAGGTCTCTTGGCAAAATTTTCACTATTAGTTCTTGAATGTTATTAGATACCTTACTCGCTGACATTGGGGAAATTCTCCTAAGAACAACTAAATCTGCCTTACGACTCAATGCATCCACGACTTGATTCTTCTTCCCATCTTTGTGTTCAAACCCAAAATCGAATTCTACTAAGAACTCTTGCCATGTTATTTTTGGTTGGGTCAAAATATGGCTAACAACAATGTTATCAGTCCTTACAACAAATTCAGATCTCAACAATTAGTGTCTCCAAGTCCTTAAATAATGGATTACTTCTAGCAATTCTTTTTTCTTTGTTGTATATCTTGTTTCCGCATCATTCAATTTATGACTCTCAAAAGCTACTGGATGATCATTCTGCATAAGTACCCCTCCTATCGCAAAGTCTGAGGCATCGATTTCCACTTTTCCCTCCAAATTTGGTAAAGCTAGCACGAGGTCAGTAAACATAGCAATTTTCAAATCTTCAAAAGCCTTTTAGCACTCATCAGACCGAACCCACTTCTCACCCTTCTTAAGTAAATTGGTAAATGTTATTGTCCTTCGCGAATATCCTTCTACAATTCTTCGATAGTAGTTGACAAGGACAAAGAAAGACCTAAGCTCCCTAACATTCTCCGGAGTAGGCCAATCTAGGATTGTTTTTATCTTTTTAGTATCCATTAGAATATGACCTTGTTTAATTACATGCCTTAAAAATCAAACTTGTTTCTAAGCAAACTCAAACTTTTATCTCTTCACAAAAAGTTTCCTTTCTCGAAGTTTTTCCATAACTAGTCATAAATTTAACGCCCCAAAAATAGGCCTAGAAGTTAGTAAACCGATTTTGCTAGTATAGCCTAATTTGGGATTAAATATTTAAAAATTAGTTTTAAATCAAAATAAATTATGGAAAAATATCCTAAAATCCTTATTTGATATATATTTGAATTTGGTCAACTAAATTTTAAAAATTAACCCTTGAATCCCTAAGACTTTGAAATTAGTGACTATTTTGTAAAAATTGAAAAGTTGAGAAAAATTTTATAAACTAAACCAAAACTTTGAGTATTTAAGGGGATTCGATCCAATCTCAATTATAGTTGATCTAAGCAATCCAAGGACCTATTTTAATAACCCATAACCCATAATTTTAATTAATAACCCAAATCATTTAATATTAATCCTAAAACCCTATTTTTATGTGAAAAACCTAAACCTATTTTTAAAATTCCGACTATTCATCTTCTTGAAAGCCAGTTATAAGGGTCAAGAATGAAGATAGCCGTTGGAGTTATCTGGTATGCTTTTCTGTTAATATTTCTTGTTATTTGTTTATTTGAATTAAACTATACGGTCCGTATCATGAGGCAGAGAAAACAATATAAACGTTCATTTTTGAGGGGAGAGGTAGTTTATTCTCTAGAAAACCCTATAAGTTAGGTTATCGAATATCAGATGAAAATTTTAGTCTTCTTCTCTCTTATTTCTTCTAGAATTCCTTATCTCTCTTAATCTCTTCTATTTTATTTCTTGTTTGTTCGATTGAAGCTCTTACAAAGGCATCATAGCTGCCAGGTTGTGATCGAAGATGGTTGACAGAGTGCAAACGAGTAGTGTAGCGGCGTTAGCTGCTGCGAATATGGCGGACCAAGCAACTGCTGAAGCAGTAGCGCAAAATGTGCCTGTCTTAGAGTGGAAAAAAGAAACAGAACAGATTCGAGAGGATTTGGATACGGAGTTTGTAGATTTAAGAATCACTTTGATGTCGGACTTTTACAGGTTATTGGAGGTGATATTGGGTAAGTCGATTAAGAGAAAGCCGAGTATCATGGGACTAGTTCTGGGAAATAATGTGGGAGGACAACAACCCTTAGCCTTTGGGTCATTTCTTCGAACAGTTGAGGAACCTGTCCTTGTTGCAGATGACTCACCTCAGGAGCGGGAACCGGTCAAGGAAATCAAAATCTGAACATGGCGTACAAGTTAATGTGTCCCATGTTTGAGCGAACGAACTTTTAGGGTGATTGTCAAAGCTCGACCAATTCTTTGAAGCCGAAGCTATTCCCGTAGAGATTAAGATTCGGTTAGTCATGCTCCATCTTGAGGGAAAGGCGCTCCAGTGACATCAATTTCTCCTTAAGCATCACAACGACTTACATAGTTGGAGTTGGAACCAATATCTGGAGAAGTTGAGAGAAAGGTTCGCACCGAATGGCTTCGAGGATCCTTCTATGGTGCTGCTGGCCTTGAGACAAACGGACATTGTGGAGCAGTACTATGAAGACTTTATCGGATTGGTGAATCAGGTACAATTGCCAGATCCTTATGTTTTAAGTGTATTCTAAAATCATTTAAGATTAGAAATCAACCAATATTTGAAATTACTGGAACCTAAGTCAATGATTGAGGCTTATCATATGACTAAGAGATTGGAAAACTATTTTTTCCTAATTCGAAATGTCCTCCTCCTAATTCCACATGATCAACACCACTCCAGTATTGAGTATACCTCCTCGGTCTAGTGTGATATCTACCAGGAGTGTTGGTCCAACCAGTAATATCTCAGGCTCTCATTTTACTCCTACGATATCTGTGTTGCCTAACCCTGCGAGTAGTTCCACAAGTAGTATGCCATCGTTGACAAGGGGTAATAGGGGGACTGGGAAGCTTTTGTCAGCTGCAGAGATAGAAGAAAGAAGAAGGAATAGCTTATGTTTTTGGTGCTTAGTAAACTACACACCATGACATAAATGCTCAAGGACCCAATTATTTAAGATTTTGGTGGAAGGTACTGAGGAAGAAGGAGAGGCTGAAGTGTTCTTAGATTGTGACGAAATTATTGAAGGAAGGGGGCAGGATGTTTGTAAAAAGGATGAACATCTGTTGTCTTTGCAGGCTATGTGGTGCTCGGATAATGTTGAAACAATGAGAATCCATATTCAATTGAGAGGGAACAAATACATTGCTTTAATCGATTCTGAAAGCACTTACAATTTTGTGAGTTTAGCTGTAGTTAAAAGAGCAGGATTGAGAGTGAAAATAAAAAAGCGGTTGAATGTGGTGGTGGCAGATGGAAGTAAACTAATTTTTTGGTGCTGGCCATTAAAAACTATGATATTGTACTGGGGGTGTAGTGGTTAGTCTCCTTGGGCTCTATTCAATAGGATTTTAATTGTTTGGAGATAAGTTTTATTGTGGTGAGAAGTTGGTGAGGCTACGAGATTGTAGACCAGAACCCTTGGCCTTAATTGGAGCTAAGCCATGTGAGAGGGCATTGAGAGGGCATCATAGAGTCTCTAATGCTTCTTTGTTACTGCTGAATGCTCAGGTCAAAATGCAGGACACTAAGGAAGGGTTATCAATAGTATGTCATGAAATTTTGAAGCAATATGAAGATATTTTTGGGGAGCCTACACAACTGCCTCCTAGGAGAGGGCATGAGCATAAGATTAATCTACTTAATGAGAATGCAATGGTGAAAGTAAAACCATATCGATATTCAGTTTCTCAGAAGAATGAAATTGAAAGAATGATGAAGAAAATACTGGGAGCAAGAATTATTCAGGACAACAACAATGCTTTCTCATCCCCTATTGTGATGGTCAAGAAAAAGGATAGATCGTGGAGAATGTGTATTGATTATAGAAAATTAAATCAATTAACATTGAAGGACAAATTTCCTATGCCCATAATTAAGGAACTTTTAAATGAATTGGGGGAAACCATAATTTTCTCTAAGCTTGACTTAAGATCGGGTTACCAGAAGATTCAAATGTTGGGTCCCGACATACCTAATACAACTTTTAGAACACACGAGGGACACTACAAATTTATGGTGATGTCATTTGGCTTAACCAATGCCCCAACGACTTTTTAGAGCTTGATGAATAAGATTTTTAAGAAGCAATTGAGAAAATCAATATTGGTTTTTTCGATGATATACTGATTTATTTGAGTGGTTGGTCTAGTCATTAAGAGCATTTGTAGAAGTGTTTCAGATTTTGAGAGAGCAGAAGTTATTTGCAAAGCTTAGAAAATGGACTTTTAGAGCTAAACAAGTGGACTATTTGGGGTATAGTATAGTTGTTAGGACTATATCTATGGACCAACGGAAGGTTAAGAGCATTATGGAGTGGCCTGCACCAGAATATATCAAGGAACTAAAGGGGTTTTTAGGGATGTCCGGGTTCTACAAACAATTTATCTAAGATTATGGAACAATTGCTAGACCTTTGACGAATTTATTAAAGAAGGTTGATGGAAATGAGAGGACATGGAGGGAACAACTTTTCAATAATTAAAGGAGATCATTTGTGCTGCTCCTGTTTGGTATTATTAGACTTTCAAAAAGAGTTTGTGGTGGAAGACGATGCTTCTGAAATGGGGATAAAGTAGTGTTGGTTCAAAGGGGAAGCCTCTAGCCTTTTTCAATAAAGGTTTGAGATACGATACAAAAATTTATCGGTATACGAAAAGGAAATGTTAGTTGTGTTATTGGCCGTGAAGAAATATACTAATTACATGGTGGGAAGATATTTTAAGATCAAAATTGACCATCAAAGCCTAATGTTTCTGGCTGAAAATCATGCCGTGATCTCAGCCCAACAGAATTGGGTTATGAAGATGATAGGGTATGATTATGAAGTTTGTTATCGAAAGGGAGAAAGCAATATAGTTGCTAACAGTTTGTCTCGAAAGCCTTATCCAACTCACTGTTTTCCTATAGAAATCAACAAAATTTCTATTGATAAGATGGCAAAGGTGATTAATTCCTGGTAACAAGACAAGAGACTGCAAAAAAATCATCAAAGACTTCAAAAAGGGTTTTCCCAGACATGCTAAATACAAGAGAGATGAATAAAGATTAACCAGGAGAGACAAATTAGTAGTGAGAAATGACCAACAATTGAGGAATGAGCTATTGAAATTCTTTAATAGTAGCGCCCTAGGTGGACACTCTAGTTCACTTGCTACTACAAGGAGGATTGGTGGAACATTCTCTTTGAAAGGTCTGAAAAAGGATGTGAGAAAAAATACGAGAATGTCAAGTGTCTCACAAAAGAAGAATGAACTCACTCATCCTAGGGGTTTGTTGCAGCCATTACCCATACCAGATAGTGTATGGTCATCCACTGGGATGATTTTATTGAGGGGCTGCCTCGATCCAAAAGAAAAATATAATTTTGGTGGAGGTTGATCGGCTTACAAAGTATGGGTATTTTATTTCCTTAAGTCATTCTTTTACAACAAGAGATGTGGCTCAAATCTTCTTAGAAAACGTCTTCAAACTCCATGGCTTACCTAGTAATATAGTGTGTGATCGGTATCGGATTTTCATGAGCAACTTCTGGAAGGAACTCTTTAGGAGGCTAGGAGTTAGTAGAAATCCTTCGAGTGGTTATCATCCTGCTACAGATTGAAAAACCGAACGCTTGAACAAATGCTCAGAAACATATTTGTGTTGTATGACAGGAGAAAAGCCAAGGGATTGGGAACAATGGTTGTACTTGGCCGAATGGTGGTACAATAGGTCCTTCCATTTAGCAATTCAAACTATTCCCTTTCAAGCCTTGTATGGACATGACCCTCCCATTCATACACCTTATATAGATGGAGATTCTAAGGTGAATTCGGTGGATAGAAGTCTTCAAGTCAGGGAGGCAGCTCTTAAGATGGTTAATTTTCATTTAAAAAGAGCTCAAGATAGGATGAAGGTTCAAGCAGACCATATGCGAATAAAATGTGAGTTTGCTGTGGGTGATTGGGTCTATTTAAAATTGTAACCCTATAGGCAGAAAAGTGTAAAGCAGAGAAGCTGTCAAAAGCTAGCCCCTCGTTGTTTTGGTCCTTTCCTTATCAAAAATAGGGTGGGTCAGGTAGCATATGAGTTGGAATTACCTCCAGCATCAAAGGTACATCTGGTGTTTCACGTCTCACAGCTCGAGAAACACATTGAGGATGTTTCTCATTAGCTGGAGCTTCCGATCATTGGGCCAGATGGTGAGATCATCAAAGAGCCTATGAAGGTTCTAGACAGAAGAATTGGAAAGCGTGGAAATCAAGCTATAACTGAAGTTTTAGTGGAGTGGGTGAACTCCTTTGCTGAAGATGCAACCTAGGAGCCTTTAGACTAGCTGAAGATGCGATTCCCAAACTTCAATCCTTTCGGTCAAGGATCTGGTTAAGGAGGGAGCATTGTAAGTGATGAGTGCCTAAAAGGCAGTTATTTATTACCCTTCTCATGGTATTTTATGCATCTATTATACACCAACTTGAACCGAAATATTGACTCTTTGCACAAATATTGGATATTCCGTTATCATTACTTACAAAGTCAATATTTATAGAGAATGCAGATATTATTACATATTTTGTACAAGTAGGAATATCCAGGGCAGAAGCGGTAGTGAAGAAATGTTGAGGCCGATACAGAAGACAAGACCGCGGCAGAATCCTGTGTGGCAGCACCAACAATGGAGGCGCAATGAAAAATAAAAATATAGAGAATATTCTGGAAGATACAGCGCACTAATTGGACTAGGCTAGCGCGCTAAAAGCCCAAGTCAAAGATCAAGCCGGAAAACCCTTCTAGAAGGCGGCAAACTTGGAAATATCAGATCCCATGAAGAAGACTTGTTCCTTACTCTAAATTGAAGTCTATTTAGGAAAGGTTTGCCCAAGGTTAAGACTATAAATACCCTAGCCGGCCACATTGTTTTGAGAGCCGATTTTTAGAGAAACCCTTCTCCCTAAGAATTGTACCTAACGACAATATGTTCTAAATTTCTCAGGGATAGGTGAAGGTTGTAGATATTATTGAGAGGAGATTGATTCTTGTTTCTTTGTTCTTATGCAATAATAATATCAAAGTTTGCTTATCCTATTGCTATTCCTTGTTCTTGCATTCAAGCTCGAGAGAGAAGTTTGTGAGTAATATATATCTAGCATCGAGTGGTGTAGATTCACGAAAGGGATAAGTACGGTGTTGTAGACACTAACTCGGCCTAAAGATATGTTAAGAGTTTCAGCAGATAAAGGAAGTGTTGGATTGGTTGGTGGTTATCGTTGATTTACGCCGAGAGGTATCGTCAAGGACCAATCATCAACAACACTCTAACTTAGAGATAAGCGGAGTTACTTACGTACACTTTGTTGAACTTTGATGCCTTTACCCAAGAGCAAGAGATTGCCGTGGCAGAGAACACCAATATTGCCGAGGTTGTATTTGTAGTACTGTCGAAGTAGTGTTGTGTAATTGCATTGGACAAGAAAAATATCAATTGAATCCACTAATTGATGCAACTGGATCCTACCTGCTTTCTCTATATCGTTCTCAATCTTTTATTTTATGTTTTGTTATTTAATTATTTAGCTAGTAAACCAAAGCCACTTATCTGTGTTTTTACTTTATTTTCAGGAGCAAGGGAACAAGGGGAGACATATTAAGTATACTAATCCCTGTGGAGATGATACACGATATACTTATCACTTTATTACTTGGCGACGTGTACATTTGCACTCAATTGCGCTTTTATTACACGCATCAAGTTTTTGGCGCCGTTATTGGGGATTGACAACTAAATTTTGTTTTTCTTTATCTTCTTGCTCTTTAACCATTCTTTATCTAACTAATTTTAATTATTTATTTTATTTTTATTAACTTTGATTTATTTGGTTTATGACCAGGGAAAAACCGAGTGGTCTATTGTGCGAGTTGGATCCTGAGATGGAACGCACAAGACACAATCTGAGAAGAAATCTGTTCCAAGTCATGGATGATCCACCAAGAGGACAAATTCCACCTGTTGATCATAATGTACTACCACTAGCAATGCCACAGCAGCCACTGCCGCAACCATTGCCGAGACAGCCCACAGCAGCCCCTGTTCACTAAGGGATAGGGCGAAAATATGGTTGAATGGTATCCTAGTAGGATCCATAGGATCTTGGGAGGAACTTTGCCGAGAATTCATTATGAGGTTTAATCTTTCAAATCTCTATGATCGCATCCGTAATGAAATCACATCATTCCGGCAAGATGAGGATGAAACGGTATATGAGGCATGGGAACATTATAGAGAATTATTAAACAAATGCCCACTACATGGTTTTCCCTTGTGGAACCAAGTCTCCATATTTTTTAATGCTACCAATGCCTCCACAAGGATGATGCTAGATGCTTCTGCAAATGGGACACTTTTGGATAGAGCAACCGCGGAGGCCATTGAGATTCTAAACAAACTCGCAAAGAACGATTTCCAATTTCCCACGTCAAGGCGAGGAGGAATAAGATGCCATGCCACAACCCATGAATTAGATACATCCAGTTCAGTGGCAACACAATTGGCTTCTCTAACCAAGATGGTTCAGAATATGCAAGCCCAGAGAAACATACATGAGGTTAAGGCAGTTAACTCATCGGATTACATGCAAGATGGGGAGACTAGCCTATATGTGGAAACTATAACAGAAACAATCAAATGATGTCCAACAATGATAACCTATCTTGGAAAAGGCATCCAAACTTGTCATGGAGTAACCCTAACAATGCCTTAAATCCAATTAATCAAGCCCCTGGATTTCAGCATCAAAGTTAGAACCTGTCGCAACAGCACAATCAGCAGCCCATGCCACAACAGTAGGTACAACAGCAACAGTCTCTGAATGCATTGACAGATTCTCTTACGGCTTTTGTGATAAAGACTGATTCTTACACGATTGAGAATAGCCGCTTCATGAAGCATACTGATGACTTCATGAACCGAACTGAGATGAGACTGCAAAACCAGGAGGCTGCGATTAAATCCTTAGAAACCCAAGTTGGTCAATTTGCCCAACAAGAAAACAATCGACCACCAGGGGGTTTACCTACCAATATTGAAGTTGCTAAGGTGTTATGTCACGAGCAATGCAAGGTAATGACAAAAAAAGTGGCCTACAATTAAAAGATAAAGAAGGAACCTCAACCGATAGAGTCCAACCAGAAAAGCAACATCATGAGGAATCAGAAGCTAAGTAGGACCCTGTCGAAAGCACTGCCCCGACAGAAGAACCAACAGTATCAGAAACACTTGCCGAGGCAGCTGTAGATAAGTTCACCCCAGGTATCAAACTCAATATCCAAGGAAACCTGGAGGATATCAGACCACCACCACCTTTCTCGCAGCGGTTGAAAAAGCACAAACAGGACCACCAATTTCAGAAATTCCTAGACATCTTGAAAGAGGTCCATATCAACTTGCCACTAGTTGAGGCTTTTGAACAAATGCCCAATTATGCCAAGTTTTTAAAGGACATAGTATCCAAACGATGAAGGCTAGGGAAATTTGAAACGGTGGTAGCCATTGAAGGTTGCATGGCCATGCTGCATAATCGCATGCCGCCAAAGCTAAAGGATCCTGGATGCTTCACAATCCCATGTGCGATTGGGGATGGTTATAAAGGAAAGGCCCCATACGACTTGGGAGCAAGCATCAACCTTATGACCAAATTAGTTTTTCAGAAACTTGGAATAGGACGGGTAAAACCAACAATAATACTGCTCTAAATTGTGGATCGGTCCTATGTGTATCCTGAAGGCAAAATTGAGGAAATTCTGGTGAAGGTCGACAAGTTTATATTTCCTGCCGAATTTCTTATCCTTGTCTGTGAGGCCGACAATAATGCACCGATCATATTGGGTCGACCTTTCCTTGCTACTAGACGCACCATCATCGATGTAGAAAATGGCAAGCTCACAATGCAGATAAACGATTAACAAGTCAAGTTGAACGCGTTCCATAATCTTACAAATTCAGACGCTCCGACAGAATGTAAGGATCTCCATACACCGAATCAGGGTACAAAAAAATCCTGCCTGGGCAGCACGCTCGGCAGATTGTTCGGTAAACGAATAAAACCCAAAGGAGAAGCCGAATGCACTGAAGGGACTGGAAAACTCATGAAGAAAGATACGGTCCAGAAAGAGATAATAAAAGTAGGAGATGCATTCACATACACTCCACAAGTAACATGATCTCTTCCCTTCCATTTTAGTTATTATATTAGAATTAGTTTATATATTATTATTTTTAGTATTTTATGTTGTCTTATTTTCAGTATTTCATGTTTTTCTGTTTTTTTAGAATAAATAAAGCAACGAATGCAGAAAAATTATGCCACAGCAGAAAGTCTACTGCCGCGGTAGTGCACTGTGTTAGAGCTACAGAATTCCTAACAGGCAGAAACAGTGTAACGACTCTCTGCCGAGATATCCGCCGTGACAGTAACTACGCATCAAGGTAGTAAATGCCTAACGGCTATTTTTAACAGTCATATTTTTACAGCCTATATGAGAAGACTCATTGCTGTGCATTATTTACTCTTACATTCTCACTACTTTTGCTTTCTTGAACAATCTTTCTCTCACTATCTTTCCAATCTCTTGAAATTTTCAAACTTCTCTTTATTACTCCAGAATTTCTCAAACCATTCTCCACGAACAAATAAATGTCTTCTTACACAAGATTCACCCCAGCCACTGTTGCTGACTGATTCAACCGCTCGTTCGTTGCTTGGCAATTATGGGAAGAGCATGGATTTCAATAGAGCAATGAGATATACTTCGGCATTGAATCATACTTGTTCAACAAGATTCAGCATCAAGATTGAGAGGCTTTTTGCCTACAACCTCCCCCAGCGAATGCCACAATTGTGAGGAAATTTTACGCACATGGGCCGAGCAAGGACAACCTCTTTATCCACTACCGAGGCAAGCCTGTGTAACTTGATGCCTAAGTCATCAATGAATTTTATGGTCTCACACCCGCATGTGATGATCATGCCGAATTCATAAACAACATCACCACTCAAGACTATGAAGAGATTAAAGATAAGCTTTGTTATAGCAACACTTCATGGGAAACCGGTGCCTATAAGGGTTCAGTAACGAGGCAGAGTCTAATACCCGAGGCTAAGATGTGGTTTACATTTGTCAAAAGACGACTTATCCCAACCTCCCAAAACAGCACAGTAGATCGCAAAAGACTGGTGTTGATCCAGTCTATCATCAAGAAGAGAAGCATCAACATTGGAGAGATCATTCTTTACGAAATTCATGAATGTGGTAAGAAGGAACGTGAACCGCTTTATTTCTCATGTTTAATCTTTGCCTTGTGCATTAATGTAGGAGTTCTGGTCGAAGACACGGATGAATATACGCTAACTCGGCAGGGATGGACAAGAGATTTCTGCCACCGAGTTATGCAGATCACACATGCAAAACTAATCTAGGCAACACCGCAGCAGTTCACTGTCGACTTCACCGTGGGAGGGCAATATTCAATAGAAGCATCAGCCTCTACCGAGCAAACTGCCGCAGCGGACCCATACCAAGAAATTCTACAAAGGATGGCAACCATGGACCTTCGCCAACAACCCTACATGGAGTACCAGCGCAATTTCAACACGTCTCTAGCCAAGATGGTGATGCAGAGCTTCCCACATCAAGGGGCATAATTTCCCAAATTCCCAGCCAACATATTGTTACTACCGCCCCTTACACTAAGACAACACATGCCCCAGGGCCGTAACCATTTTACCAGCCACAACCGCACCAACAGTTTCATGCTGTCGGATCATCCAGGCCAGCAAGGTCTGTTGGAGTATCATCTACCAGCCAAAGGCCATCCAAGAGGCGAGCTGTCTTTAACTCTCCCTAAAGGGAACCAATCCCTATGCCTAGTCTTAGCAGAGATACGCTGTCTCGCGAGATTGATGAATACCACAGTTCGTCCCATGAATCAACAATACCCACTGCCATGGCAGGGGGCAGAACGGAAATCATGGACACAGACAATATGGACGAGGTGGAAGAAGGGGATAAGGTTACGACATCGATGCACCGAACACCGCCCAGTAGAGTTCAGCCGTATCGGCAGGACAAACAACAACAATCACCAGCACAAGGATCTAGATGAAAGGCATCAACATCATGGCCTAGGAGAATGCTCCGTACAAGCAGCTCCTCAGAGTCATTATAAATATTTCCTCTACTACTTTTGTTTATTTTCATATTTTAATTGTTGTTTGCCTTATATTTTGAGCATTAAGGACGATGCTCGGTTTGAGTTTGGGGGAGATTGTAGGTGTAGAAGCACTACCGAGGCTATCCACTGCCGCGGCATTACCATAAAAAAGGAGTAAATTTTTTTTTGAAAATTTTTCTCTTACAATATTCTCTTTTCTTGAATTTTTGTTTGTAATCTTGCACTGCCCTACATCAGCTTTGCTTTAGTTTACTCCTTTAAGGCTATAGAAATCTTTCTCCTTACCATGGCTAAGTTTTTTTTTGAAGGGATAACCATAGGATACTCATGGAATAAAACTTAGAATCTTGCTTTAGGGTTAGAAAGAAAATAAGCACTTTTTGGACATGTTTGATTTAAGAATTCTTTTAATAAACTTAGGTAATAAAAACTTAGAACCTTTTAGAAAAATAACTAGAGATGCCTATCACTGGCTCTAGTTTTGCTCTCCTTCGTGCTAGAGGTGCCCGAAACTGGCTCTAGTATGCTATATAGGCGGTTAATAAGAAAAAAAAAGAAAAAGAAGAAAATAGAAAACGCATATCTTGAGGTGCCCGAAATTGGCTCAAGACTTGTTGTTTTAAGGAGACAGCTTTAGTCCAAGATTCTATTTGTCTTGAACTTAGAGTTTATCTAAGAAAGCCTTGAATCAGCCTTGTCCATAAAACGCATACACCTACCTAGCCTTATAGCTTGTTTCTTAGTAAAAGTCCTTGGGTAAATTAGTGGCTAAAACGGAAAGAGAGACATGACCATGGTGGGGAGAATAGATGGAAAAGTAAGATCAAAGGGGAGTAAAGTTCGACAATTTGATGTCTTGCATTGCTTGAGAACAAGCAATAGTTCGAGTTCGGGGTATTTGATGAGTGCCTAAAAGGCAGTTATTTACTACCCTTCTCATAGTACTTTAGGAATCTATTATCCACCAACTTGAACCGAAATATGGACTCTTTGCGCAAATATTGGATATTCTGTTATCATTACTTACAAAGTTAATATTTATAGAGAATGCATATATTATTACATATTCTGTACATGCAGGAATATCCAGGGCCGAAGCGGCAGTGAAGCAATATTGAGGCCGAGGTAAAAGACAAGGCCGTGGCAGAATCCAGTGTGGCAGCACCAACAATGGAGGCACAATGAAAGATAAAAATATAGAGAACATTCTAGAAGATGCAGTGCACTAATTGGACTAGGCTAGCACGCTAAAAGCCCAAGTCAAAGACCAAGTGGGAAAACCCTTCTAGAAGGCGGCAAACTTGGAAATATCAGATCCCTTAAAGAAGACTTGTTCCTTACTCCTAGTTGAAGTCTATTTAGGAAAGGTTTGCCCTAGGTTAAGACTATAAATACCCTAGTCGGCCATATTGTTTAGAGAGCCGATTTTTAGAGAAACCCTTCTCTCTAAGAATTGTACCTAACGATAATATGTTCTAAATTTCTTATAGATAGGTGAAGGTTGTCGATATTAGTAAGAGGAGATTGATTCCTGTTTCCTTGTTCTTATGCAATAATAATATCAAAGTTTGCTTATCCTATTGCCATTCCTTGTTCTTGCATTCAAGCTCGAGAGAGAAGTTTGTGAGTAATATATTTATCTAGCATCGAGAGGTCTAGATTCACGAAAGGGATAAGTACGGTGTTGTAGACACTAACTCGGCCTAGAGATAGGTTAAGAGTTTCAGTAGCTAAAAGAAGTGTTGGATTGGTTGGTTGTTATCGTTGATTTACGCCGAGAGGTATCGTTAAGGACCAGTCATCAACAACACTTTGACTTAGAGATAAGCGAAGTTATTTACAAACACTTTGCTGAACTTTGATGCCTCTGCCCAAGAGCAAGAGATTGCCGCGATAGAGAACACCAATATTGCCGAGGCTATATCTGTAGTACTGTCGAAGCAGTGTTGTGCAGTTGTATTGGACAAGAAGAAGATCAATTGAATCCACTAATTGATGCAACTGGATCCTACCTACTTTCTCTATATCGTTCTCAACCTTTTATTTTATGTTTTGTTATTTAATTATTTAGTTAGTAAACCAAATTCACTTATCTATGTTTTTACTTTATTTTCAGGAGCAAGGGATCAAGGGGAGACATATTAAGTATATCAATCCATGTGGAGACAATACACGATATACTTATCACTTTATTACTTGGTGATGTATACACTTGCACTCAATTGCGCTTTTATTACACGCATCAGTAAGGTTGAAGAATGAAGATAGCCGTAGGATTTATCCGTTATGCTTTTCTATTAATATTCGCTATTATTTGTTTATTTGAATTAAACTGTCTTTAAGACCTAATGATACGGTGTGTATCATGAGGTAGGGAAAATAATAGAAACATTGTTGTTTCTGAGGGGAGAGGTAGTTTATTCTCTGGAAAACTCTACGAGTTAGGTTATTGAATATCATATGAAAATTTCAGTCTTCTTCTCTCTTATTTGTTCTGGAATTCCTTGTCTCTCTTAATCTCTTCTATTTTATTTCTTGTTTGTTTGATTGAACCTCTTACACCATTCAATCATATTTTTAAAGATAAACAACATCAATCTTTTTAATAAAAATCTATTTGGTTAATTCTTTATATTTTTCTTCTTCAGTTTTACTTGAAAAACTCTATTTCTTGCATCAAGCTTTAAACCCTTCTCCAAGATTTTGGTTTCTTCCTTTCCAAGATATATTTTTCATCATATTTTCAAGGTAAATATTCATTATTTTAATAAAATTTTGTTGGTTTATTTTCAAATATTTTTCTTCTTCAAAATCTCATCGTTTTTCTTCGGTTTTATTGTTTTTAAATATTGGAAGGAGGTTGGATTAATTTTGGAGGTGAGAATCAATCAAACCTCTAAAACCTAAAGTTCTTTAATGAAATTCCTAAGTTCTTATCTTATTGAAACAATCTTTAAATTCTGGAATCAATAAAATCGATTTTTTTGATAAAAATTTCATTATTTTCTTGATTTTTATTCAAGGGTTTTAAATGTCTGTTTTTTATACCTAAATATATAAATTTTGAAGTTTTTAGATATAATTAAGATGACTTTTAAGTATCTAATCTCGTACCTATGGTTTAGATGTTGTTTGAAGAGGTTTCAGCGAGTTTTGGTTAAGATTTATGGTGTTTTTAGGGGTTGCCATGTATTGGTCCGACTTGAGGGATATTTGGGTATGTTATAATACACTAAACCCTCTGGTTTTGATGCTTTAATTAGGTCAAGAGGTAGAGGAACAAGTTTAAGGGAGATCGAAAAGCTAAATCACATTTTCGGGTTTCTTGTCGAGCAAGTTTCGGTAAATTAGTGAGTGGGTTATGAGGGATGTCAATTTGACATGTTTTCAATGTGTTTTCAAAGGTTTAGGGGTATAGGGAAGGTGTTAAAAAACTGCATATACTCGAAAGTATGTTTGAAGTATTGATATCTTAAAGGTTCATATTGTGTTGCGCATATGTGAATATGCATGTGTTTTTAATGCTCATACGAGAGTTTTACAAAGTTTTTTATATGTATATGATACTCTTACGGTTTTGTTTTGAAAACAATAGAATAGTAGTTTTTATCGGTTTATACATTTGATGCATGTGTTAGTGGGATGCATATGGTTAGTTCATTATTTTTGACTTAAAACTTGAGCATTGGTTTTGTTTTTGTATTGATATTAAAGATGATGAAACATAAATAAGTTGATCGATCAATAGGATGTGAGTGCACTATAAATATAAATTCGTACGTGTTTTAAATTCCTTGAGTGATACATTAGAGGTTAACCTAGTGCTGTATGATATAATGGTTACCTTATAACATTCGGGTATGGCGAATTATCCTGGACTCGAAGGTGGGATCTATAGATTGTAATAGTCAATCTATGTGGATTGGTGTACGATGTCATTCACATGTATCCCAACGATTGGAGGTAAATTTATTCATGTCACTTAACCAATATATAAAAAACATAAGTGTAAACTATTTATTATTTTGGTGCTATTCGAGGATTGTATGAGTTTTCTTTCTGATCTCAAATGATATATAAGTCTTGCTATGAGTAGCATGTAAGACTTGGTTGTGCTTACAAAGCATGTAATTTTAAAAAGGTATTTTTAAAAGGTTTTGTGGATTGTGAGCTATGGTTATTTACACTTTTTGATCTTTTTTCAAATAGTGGCATTGACGGCCATGGACATTGTTTTACTTAAAGCATGACTTGTTTTAAAATTAATTTTGGTATATTATAGACTGCATTGTAATGTGTTTTTATATATGTTTTTTGTTCACTCACTAAGCTTATGCTTACTCTTTCATTCACCTTGCAATGCAGGGTATTTAATGGGGAAGGAGAAAAGGAAAGCAAGGATATAGGTAACCGCCAAGTGAAAGCTCAAGTATGTTTTTATAACATTAGTAGTAGTGAAAGAGCAATGAGGAAGGGTTTATAGTATAGTGAATATTGTTTATACTCTAGAAACTTAAAATAGTTGCATGCTATACATATTAATGATATTCAACGTTGATGTTTCTTGAATGAAAGCTTAATGTAAGAAAGCTTAATGTAAGAAAGTTTTGAAAGTCATGAACCTTATGTTGAAATTAGGTTATGATGTCTTTAGCCAGGATATGTTTCGATTAGTTGAGATAATGTTATCTTTATGACATGAAATTGAATGACCTATTGATATACCTTTAGTTATAATCAAGTTACATTGAAGTTTGTTATCCCTATTTGTGAATTTGAGTGTTGTTAATGAAACATGATTTTGAGTTGAATCTACAATATGGATAATTAGATTAGAATGCATCTAAAAATCATATTGAGTATATTGATGTTGTTCTTTTGTGTGTTTATTATATATTTTGAGATTCAATTCATGATAATCTTAACTTATGTTTTGTCATGTTTCCTTTGGCGAGGTATTCTTATGTGTCGTGTATTTGAATTATGGAATTAGGAGATGTTGCATCTAGAAAGTATGTCATTATATGTGTTATATGCCCTTAGGTTCTTGTGTACATCTAGAGAGACTTTGAAACTTTACGTTTTAGTCATTAAACTTTGAGAACGCGATTAAATAACTTGAAAACCTCGTTTTAAGATGAAAATTGATACTTAAGCATGTAATGAACTTAATTAAGGATTTTTAACTTTAAATTCATAATTAGTCCTTAAATTTCTAGAAAATTTACAATTAGGTCCCTAAAACTTATTCAGTTAAGTTAGGAGTCGTTTCTTATTATTTCCCGCTGTAATTAAACTTAGTCATTGCTTGAACATATAGAATCTAATTAAAGCATATCAATAAGATAAAAAAGTAAAAAAAAAATTAGGGTCGTTTATCAGGGTGAGTCTCTAGATTAGCTTTGTTATTCCCCGTGTAGCTCGTTCGAGTCAGGATATATCTAGACCAGATTGAGGGGTTATATTTGTTGGTATCAGAGTCATTTTTCTGAATCTTTAGGGAGTTTTATGGAACCTTTTACGATGTTTTGTTTGATTGAGATGTCATAATGTTGATTTATGCTTAAAGTTGCTTATGCACGGTGAGTGTTTGAAAATTCTATGTTACTGTATGAGATACACGGTGTTTGCTATATGTGATTGATTTGCGTTGTGACATAATAAGTTAGGGTCTTGTTTGAAAAGCATGGTGTTTGTAAGTATGATTAAATTTTGATGTGCTTAGATGTTCCTATATGAATTGTTGTTTGTAAGCATAAAGAAATCTTGTTTCATAATTAATATTGATTATATAGAGATGTTTTAACCTTGTTTTAATGTTGTCTTACATATAAAATTTTTACATGAGAAAAGAAATGTGCTTAGATTTTAAATATTGCATACATTGTTGTCAATTAGTTTTAAAAATAATTTATAAGTTGAACATATAATGAGATCTTGTGATGGTTTTATATGATGCTTAATGCATATTATGGAAAATACAATTATTACATGGTTATATATTCTTGATGCTAATCATAGTTGATGATTGTGCTATGTGATGATTGAGTATATATTATTGGGATTTATTTTGGGTACCCATTGTTCTAACTATTACTAGGAAATTGTTTTATATTGTATTTGAGCTACTTGGAACTTGCTTCGCGCTGGCCTAACATGTTTTACAAAATGTTTTTTTACGTGTTAAAATTGTCTTTTCTATTTTTTTGCTTCACCTAGGGTATAAACCCAATTTTAATTTTAATAATGGGCTTGAATTTTAATAAAAAAATATTACACATGTGTAAATATATTCCTATTATAATTTATAATTCACACTTGTTTTTACCCTTTTGTCATCACATATTTATTTTTAAAAAACCCCAAAGATTATATATATATATTCTATTTATTACTTCATTCAAAGATTCAAAAAATTATTATACTTATATATGTATATATTATTCCCTATTATTAAATTATTAGTTCTTATTTGGTTTTTTATGTTATTAATTATTATAATATTTAATATTTACATATTTAAATTATTTTAAAACCCAAAACAGATTTAAATAACAAACCCATTAAATAAAAGCCCAACTTTATTAATTAGTCCAATTACAAAACTTATAAACATTATACTTCAAGCCCAAATACAAATAATTATGAAGCCTGATTTGAGCCCAATTTGGGCCCTGAATCTGATAATTATCAGAATCTTAACTAGACAAATTATCCAGATCGGATCCAACGGTCCAGATCGATGCAGAGAAAGAAGTCTCCAGATCCCCATGCGCTCATGCGCGACCATTCGGCTTGTAACATCCTGTTTTTGGGGTTATTAGTTTAGGCTTAGTTAGGAGGATTTGATTCGGGTCGAATCGGGTTCTCCGGTTCATTATTTCGGGAAAGATAAAAATAATAATATTTTTAATTAGGAAAAATAATAATTTTGGAATATGGTTTAAAATATTGAAAATATGTCTCAAGATTAAAAGAAAATAATTTGGACTTATATTGTTTTTTAATTATGCTTAACTATACATGAATGACCAATTTGTGATTTTTGTAAAATTGGAGGACCTATTTTGTAATTTTCGGAAAATTGATGTTTTAGTGACTAAATTGAAAAGCAACCTAAACTTAAAATCCTTAGAGGGCCATAAATCCATTTCTAATTTTTAATAATGATTTATTCACCAAAATGTATTTTAATTACTTTAATTAGAGATTTTAATCATTTTCTCTCAAAACTACTTTTTCTCATTTTCTCTCATCTTTTTCTCTTATTTTCTCTCTACTTTCCCTCATCTTTTTTCTTCAATTCCTTGCTGATTTTTGCATCTTTTTCCATAAAAATTACATCATTTTGATCATCTTTCCATCCTTTACAAAACCTAAGCATCAATTTCATCAAATCAACATCAAATTGCAAGGAATCAAGAAGAGGAAATTACATCTTTTTGGTGAATAGATCTTGAAGGTAATTTTCTGGATTTTTAATTCTTTTCTAAGGTTCTTTATTGAAATTCCCAAGTATTAGGTTGCTAATCTTTGAATAAAAACTTAATTCTATGTTTTTAATGTTAGATCTAGTGATTTTGTGAATGTTTTTGTGAAATCTTTTTGGATCTCATTCAATGCTGGAATTAGATGGATTCAATTGTGTTTTTATGTTAATTAAATGATTAATCGGATCTTCATTTGATAGCACATTAATTTAATCTCGGAGTAATGCAATCGGTGTAGTTTTAAGGTGCTTTTCGGTTGTTTTAGGGGCTATTTTAGATGCTTTAATGTTCCTGGAGATATAAGGATGGTTTGGATGTGTTCTTGGTTCATATTTGAAGTGGTTTAGGTTTTAGATTCATTAGGTTTTGGGTTGTTGTTGTTCGGATGCGTTTTGGCTTAGTTTATGGTCTTTTCGGCTAAGTTTTCGGTAGTTTAATGGTGATCGGATATGGCTGTTGGTTTGAGCATGTTATGATGTGAGAATGCTCTGTTTTTAATGTTGTAGAAGAGGTACAAGAAGGTTCTTGAGTGCTGGTGCATTGGCGCGATCATCGGATAGCGGCGAAAGCTCGTTTCGCTTGTTGGTGAGTGATTACGGATTTAAAGCGAATCGTGTTTGGTAGGGTTTTGTTTTGGGGACTATGGAAGAGTGTGAAAACCTTCCATAGTTCAAGAGTAAGTAAAGTAAATGTTTTTGATAAACCGATATGAGTTTCGGCTACATTTGATAAAGATATTATGTTGGTAATGCAATGAGATTTATGGAAATGCATGAGCATGATTTGAAATGGTGCATACATGAGAATTACTTGCTGAAATGCATAGCTTATTTAGCATCCATGATTACGGAAAATTATGAGAAATGATTTGGTATACAATACGGTTAATTGCCTTACATATGATGGTGCCTTTGGGCATGGCTTTTGGTTCATTTGTTGAACATATTATGCATGCATTATGAGCAGTAAGTTATCATGCACATATGATTATGATATTGGCTTAGTAACACTAACTTTAGATTCGAATACGAATGACATGTCATTAGGATTGTCTTAAGTGCACTATAAACAAAATTGAGAATACATAATATTGCCTACACGTAACAAGGATGACTTTGTGTCCAACCGTGCGTGGTAGAGCCGCCTACACGTAACAAGGGTGACTATGTGTCCGATCGTGCGTGGTAGTGCTAATGGAGAATTAGTTTCATGTCAATGGTGACTTCGTGTCATGACAGGATAATGGTCTCTAACAATGGATCCGTGTATCCGGTGAACTCAAGGTTCACATTAAAGTGGTCACTAGAATGCCAATATACATACATGAATTTGAGAAGAAGAAGATTGTGCATTGTTTATAAATTGTTTTGATAAGGTTATGTAAACCCAAGGATGCATATGGTTTAAAGAACATGAGCATGAGATGTTAGCATGCATGATTTAACAATGTATTACAAATTATGGTTTCATCATGGTTTTAAATAGATGAATTGATGATTTGTGTAGAGCTTCCTCACTAAGCATGTTTGCTTAAGCTCTCTTTTCATCCTTGCAGAAAAATAAAGGCACTTGGGGCTTCGTTCGAGGCAAGGAAACCAAGGGGAAGAATCACTTGGATTTGATATGTTTTTGGCAAATAAATTGGGCAAGGCAATGTGTAACCCAACCTATGTGAGGAGTATGTACTTAGGCTTTGGTTTATGTTGTAATAAGACCATTATTGTTTGATTGATGATTGTTGAACTTTGGAATTGTTTGAATTGTTGAAGCATGTACTAGCATGATTGTTATGTTGCTAATCATTTCCTAGGGAGCATGCCTATAGTTTGGTTGATGTCCGTGACGTTGTTGATTATGTGCCATATGTTGCTAATTATACCTAGGACTGATGCATTTAGTGGTCCTAATTAATGGTTGAGTGTTGAGTAATTGGTGTGCACTTAGTGTAACGAAACTTTTGGTTCCAGACCCAAAGTTTCGAAACCTTTGGGTGAAGGTTTCGAAACCTTTGTCAAATAGTTTCGAACCCTTCAGAAGGTTTCGAAACGTTGCGGGCAGTTTCAATTCTAGGAAGCTACTGGACGCGAAAAGTTTCGAAACTTTCCAGGAAAGTTTCGAAACCTTTTACAAAAAGTTTCGAAACCTCTGGGAAGGTTTCAAAACCTTTAACTACCAAGGATTGAAAGTTGCTGGAAATTATATTTTAGTCCCGAATATCTTCCATTGTTCGATTAAGGTACTTATAGATGTTATTCTGAGCTTAAATTTTGTATGCATACATAAAGTTGATTTAATTTCAATATAGTTAACCTAATTTGGATGAAGTCCTTGTATTTTGGAAGATTTACATTTTGGTCCCTAAATTAGAGAAACATGCAATTGATGATGTTAGGATGACCCGTTTGAATTGAAATTTGCTGTGAAGAACGCTTGAGTGTTTAATTGAAAATTGATGGAAAGAATTTCTACTTTACTAATTAAATTTAAAAGTTTTATGTTTTAGTCCTTAATTTACTTAAGAGTTTAATCGGATGTTTGTTTTTGATTAATGTGTTACCATCAATGCTTTGTATGAGACATTGACACGTAGGAATGAGATTGCGCATCTAGGTAAGATAAAATAAAAAAAATAATATAATGGTTTTAGGGTTGTTTATCGAATCGGACCCTCGCGGATTTGTTTTGATATTCCCCGTGTAACCCATTAGTGCCGGTTCCGTCTAGGCCGGGCTAAGGGGGTTACACGGATCCCATCACGCACGTATCACGTACATGTGTGACTCTTCGATCACCCGAGCCTCTTCATTTTTCGATCACCGTCTGATCGCCGGTGGTCCCCTCATTTCTCTAATGGCCACGTTCACAAAGAAACAAAGAAAAATGTCAGAAATTGTACGATTCAAAGCCAAAATACAATAAATAAAAGGGAATTACAGAGCCAAAACGCCAACAATATTAGAGAATTTTAGTATGACCTAACACCGTCCATAGAGATTTTAGAGGCATTTCGAGAGCATAAGCAAACAAAAAATCGAAGAAGTAACCAATGAAAAAATTAAAATTTCTTTTCTTTTTTCTCATGTAATTTGGTTATAAAAACCAAAAACGATAATGTAATCGGGGTTCTCCCACCATTTTGTAATCAATAGAAAGAAAATTTGCTTTCGAGGTAAATCCTCAAAGGTTTCATCTCGATTTTCAAAGTTTTTTTTGATTTCGTTTTTTTAAAACAAAAAGAGGTTTTGATTCTGGTTTTCTGAGTTTGGCTTAAGAATACTTTAAATGTTCATACTCTTTCTGGTATTTTGTTTGAGTGTTTACAAAGAATAAAGAGGGTTTCTCTCTTTTCGTTGGAACAAAATGAGAAAAGGGGATGAGTTAAAATTTTATTGTAATAAAGGGAGCTTCTCTCTTTTCTTTGAAACAAAATAAAAAAAGTAGATGAGTTAAAATATTCATGCTCAACCACTCGTTTTAAAAATGGGATATTCACATTATAAATCCCTCCGTGAGGGAAAATCACTTTCGCAGTCCCTAAACCTTTTTTAATCTTTTTGATTGTGTCCCTAAACATTTTGAAAATATCCTAATTTCACCACCAATTTCAATCATAACCATTCGTTTTAAAAGGGTTTATTCAATTTTAGGTCCTTTCGCGTCTTGAAATATTTTTTAAGCCATTTCTTCTCCCTAAATGCATTCCACAGTCACAATTCTTTAAAGTGTTCTGCAATTTCTCGTCACTAACCAGATAACAAATTTCCCTTTGTTCCGATTATGACCTTAGAGTTCCATTTTCATTCAATTTGATCCATCCCAGAAGTCTTTTGCTCTTTTTCTTCTTTTAAACTTGGTTTTTAAATTTATTTTATATTGATTTTGGTCTTTGTCAGTAATCTTTCCATTATATTTTTGTTTTAATTTACCTTTTGTTTATTTATACATTCATTTTGTCATATATTATTTTGTTTATTTTTTTGTTTCTCTGTCTCATGTACTTGTATGCTTATTTTATTGTCACATTTGTTGTTACCATGTCAGGTGACTATGCATTTTATTTTGATATACATACCTTTATTATTTATGTTTTTTTTCTTTAATTATTTATATTTTATTTGGTACATTACATGTTTTTATGTTTATGTCTCTTTATTGTATGTTTTTACCTTATGCATTTTATGCTTCTGTACATCCTTGTTTTACTATGCTTTTAATTTATTATGCCAATTTTTTTATTCTTATTATTGTTCATATATGTTTATTTTGTATATTTTGTTCATATTTTATTTTTCTTTTATCACACCTTGTTAATTAATGAACTTAATACCAAACTTCTTTATTCAGTCGTAACTAGCCTAACACCAGGCGTAATGGTGGTAGTGTATACGTTTACCTACGAATAAAGATACGACTAAAATAAAATTGAATTTTAAACAAGCTTTAATTTAAATATCAACTTAAATCAGAAATCCCTAAATTAATTAAGCGGTATTTTGTAAAGATGCCAATTTTGGGCGATTTTAAACGCTAATCCCGTTTTTAATTGTAACTGACTCTCGAACCTAAATCATTTCGAATCCTTGGTTTTTCGGTGTTCGATCTACCAAAAGTGACCAGTGACGACTCCAACCCCTTCTTTAAATCCTTTTTCAACATCTTTTTAATTTATTTTTCTTATTTTCAAAATTAATTTTCAATTTCCAATTATTTTCAAAACGCTAATTTTAAAATTCTCTTTTCTTAAATTTTTTAATTCCCTTTTTTGGTAAATTTCCAAATTCTTTTTTAATCCCTAAATTTCCAATGTTTCAAATCTCGTTCAAATTTTCAACCTTTTAACCCTAATTCTCAAATTTCTAAACCTAATTTTTTAAATTCCCCTTTTGAGATAAATTCCTAAAATTAATTACACCCTAGATTTCTATATTTTTCAAAATCCTTAATTTTAATTTCCTTAATTTCAATTTTTGAAGACCTAATTTCTTATTTTTTTCCACAGTAGAGACTTTTTCGATTTTGTTACACCTAAGGATTTTAAAAAAGGTTGCTATAGGGACCAAAAAGAAAACTAAAACTTGATAATGGAAGAGATGTGGAGATCAAAAAATGTAGATAAGTTTATTTTGTGGTATGATAAGTGTCTAAAAGTCTTATTTTTTATATCATTTTTCCACTCGTTTATTGCTAATAAAGAACATATTTAAAGTTAATATCGGATAATTCTGCTTATTTTCCATATTTTAGTATCCGAATACTTAATTAATGAATTTATCTATTATTTGGAATAAAATAGATACATTTGATGATTTTCTTTCTTGGACATGAAACACATCATAGGAATGGCGAAATGAGAGGATGAATATCGGAATACAGATAAGCACCCGCCACGGCAGCACTTTGGAGGTCGCGACAGCAGAATAAAGATAACAATTAGTGCTCGTGAGAGAAAGACGAAGAAGATTAAAGGAGTCAAGCCTTGCTCAAAGGTCAATACGGGAATAAAGAGTTATTTTAGGAAATAGAATAAAGTGTCCTAATTTAATAATGAGTTGTATTTTTTCCTTGTATAACTCTCTCTTTATGTGGGAGACTTTAACCTAGGGCTTGGCCTATATAAGCCACTCATTAGGTTTAGGCTAGGAGAGTCGGATTCCCATAGTAAAATCCTTAAGCCGCCGGCTACACCATGTTCTAAAACCCACTTGAGGTTTAGGTTGTTTGCGGAATAGTTGGGGAAGAAAGTTGTATTGTATTTGATATTTATTAATGCAAACCTATTTTTATGGTTTATTCTCTCTTGGCAATTACTCTTCTTTTCATATGAGCTCGGTAAGATAATATGTAAAGAAAACTATTTGTCTAATATCAGGAGAGTTCGGATCAAGAAAAGAGAGAATACAGTCTTTGCTCAAGGGCATTGATTAATCATTTTTAGAGATAAACCACCCAGGATTTCAGTGACTAAAAGAAAACATGCAATCGGTTGTTATTCACCCATGATTCAAGCCGGGTGGTAACATCAAGACATGGGTTTCAATAGTTCTCTTTGCTTAGGAATAAGGAGGAGACATACAAGGATGCTCTGTCAAACTATAGAAAGTTGAATTGTTGATAAGGCATAACTCCGCTGATAACTCCATAAAAAGGCTATATTTTAGGCCTTTTTACTTATGTTATTCAGTACCCTTAGGCTCATATAAGTTCATTTAGTTGCATTTATGTTCATAACATTGCATATAGTCTTTTAGATATGCCTTGGCATTTTTATGTGGTAATAGGAGTTATTTCATGAGAAGGTAATTCTTTTTAGTTGTGTTGTGCAAGTGAAGCAAAAATAAAAGTTGATACAATTTATCATGGCATTCGTAGAAGGATAGTGATGGAAAATGCCATGGCAAAGCTAGAGAACTCCTGGGCTGAGCTAGACGACAAAGAGATATTTTGATAAGAGTGTCAGCTGGTGCTACCACAGCTAGTCGGGACCACTACAGCCTGGCTACAGTCACGTCAGTAGGGGACCACAGCGAATATGGCCTGTATGTGAGCCACGTCAGTAGGGGACCACTGTTACCTCTACCAATCCTGCAAAAATACCAGGATGGAATGAGGGTAGAAATAGATTTTTACACATCTTTTAGGGTTTTCACCCTCTTTAAAAGACATGGTGACCTACATAAGATCTTGGAGTGAACTCTGCCGAGAATTCATTATGAGATTTAACCCTACAAATCTATATGATCAAAACCGTTATGAGATCACTTCATTTAGACAGGCTGATGATGAACCTATGTACGAGGCATGGGAATGCTACAAATAGTTATTGAACAGATGTTAACTACATGGATTCTCATTATGGACGCAAGTAACCATGTTGGATGCCTCAGCAAACGGCACACTCCTTGACAAGGCCCCGGAAGAAGCTAGAGAGATTCTGAACAAACTCGCAAGGAATGATTTCTAATTTCCTACTTCTAGGCGAGGAGGATTAAGACGCCATGTCACAGTAAATGAGCTAGAAACCAATAATTCGGTGGCAACACAGTTGGCATCTTTAACAAAAATGGTTCAGAACATGCAAGTACAACAAAATACTCATTAAGTAAAAGCTATAAACTCTTCTGAGTATACGGAAGACGAGGAAACTAGATTTTATGTGGGAAACTACAACTGGAATAACAACATGATATCAAATACATATAATCCGACATGGAAAAGGCACTGAAACTTATCATGGAGCAATCCTAACAATGCCTTGAACCCCACAAACCAGACCTCTAATTATCATCCACTGCCGCAGCAACAGATGCATCAACAGCAACAACCTATGAACTCACTGGAGAATACTCTCAAGGCCTTTATTATGAAAGCTGAATCATATATGGCTGAGAGCAGTAGTTTCATGAACAAAATTGATGACTTCTTGAACAGAACATAGATGAGGCCACAAAACTAAGAAGCTACGATAAAATCACTGGAAACTCAAGTTGGTCAATTCGCTCAAAGACAAAATACAAGACCATAGGGGGGATTACCTAGCAATAATGAAGTTGCTAAGGGAATGGGCCATCAATAGTGAAAAGCAATCACAACAAGAAGTGGACTACAACTGAAGGAAACAATGGGCAAGTCAGCAACCAAATCTCCACAAACAATATAAGAGGATACAGATAAGGAGAACTTGGATGCTGAACAGACTAAACACGAAGATGATACCTCAACAGAGAGTTCGGCAACACCTGTACTTCCTTCCGTGATAGCGAGACAAATAGTGGTCCCAGGTATTAAATTCCAATCTAATGAAACCCTTGATGAAATGCGACTACCACCACCTTTCCCACAAAGGCTGAAAAACAGAAACAGGACCATCAATTTAAGAAATTTCTTGATATACTTAAGCAAGTCCACATCAACTTGCCATTCGTTAAGGCAATTGAAAAAATTCCCAACTACGTTAAATTCTTGAAAGACATTGTATCCAAAAGAAAGAAGCTAGGTGAGTTTGAGACAGTTGCAACAATTGAAGGATGCATGGCAATGCTGCATAATCGTATGCCACCCAAACTGAAGGATCCTGGATTCTTCACCATACCTTGTGCGATTGGTAACAACTATAAAGGAAGGCACTCTGTGACTTAGGGGCAAGCATAAATATCATGCTTAAATCAGTTTTTCAGAAACTTGGTATAGGAAGAGCGAAACCTATGACAGTGCTGCTCCAATTTGCGGATAGATCCTATGTGTATCTAGAAGGAAAAATTGAGGATATATTGATAAGGATTGACAAGTTTATTTTCCCTGCTGACTTCATTGACCTGGATTGTGAAGCAGATGAAAATGCACCGATCATCCTAGGAAGATCTTTCCTTGCTACTGGATGAACCTTGATAGATGTGGAAAACGGAGAGTTGACAATGAGGGTCAATGATCAGCAAGTTAAACTCAATGAATTCCACAAATTGAGAAAATTTGATAGTCCAGAAGAGTGCATAGCCCTCCAAACAACAGAAGCTGATGCCAAAGTATCCTGCCTAGGCAACACACTCGGAAGATTATTTGGTAAGAAAATTAAGACCAATGGAGAGACAGGAAAGAAAGAAGGGATTGACCAGAAACTACAGAAACAACCAGGCCAACAAGAGACAAGCAATTTGGGAGATGTATTTACATGCACTCCACTAGTAACTTAGTCTCTTCCCTTCTATTTTACTATATTATATTAGGATTAGTTTTACTCTATATGCTTATTTTATTTTATTTTCAGTATTTTCTTTTAAATCATATTTTTTAAGCTTATTTCAGTTTTCTTTTAGGACAGTAAAATCAAGAATAAAAGAGAAATAGTTCAGAGCAGAAACTCTATCGAGGGCAGTAAACACTGTTAGAAGCTGTAGAAGTCCCAACGGGCAAAAACAGTGTAACAGCTATCTACCAAGTTTTTTGCCGCTACAGTAATTGCTAACGAGAAGTAAATTCAAAACTGCTAGTGGTTAAAACGGTAACACTACTGAGTCCTATATAAACAACATCCTGCTCTTGAACTATTCACTCTTGCATTCTTGAATTTCTTTAGAATTCTACTCTTACTCTCACAATACTCTCACATTATTCTTGAAAATTTTCAAAACTCTCGACCAAAACTCTCAATCCTACAATCATCAATGGCAGCATACACCAGATTTGCCCCGCCATCGTTGCAGAAAGATTCAACAAATCTTTTGTCACTCGGCAGCTATGGGAAGAACAGGGATTTCAGCAATATGAGGAAGAAAATTTTGGGATCGAACACTTTCTTTTCGACAAAATTCAGCATAAAAAATAAAAACTCTTCTTCCTATAACCTGATCAAGCAAATGCAACCATAGTGCGCGAGTTCTATGCACATGGACCCAGCAAGGACAACCTATTTGTCCACTGCCGAGGCAGACCGATATGCCTTGATGCTGAGACAATTAATAAGTTCTATGGCCTAGCACCGAGACGAGATCAACATGTCGAATTCATGGACGACATCACCACACAAGATTACGAATTAATCAAGGATGACCTTTTTTACAACAACACTCCATGAGAAACCAGTGCCCATAGAGGTTCTGTGACAAGGCAAAGCCTCAAGCCCGAGGCAAAATTGTGGTACACATTCATCAAGAGACGCCTCATCCCTACTTCCCACAACAGCACAGTGGACCGCAAGAGATTGGTCTTGATCCACTCAATCATCACAAGAGGAGCATCAACGTTGGAGAGATCATCCTTCGAGAAATTCATGATTATGGTAAGAAGGAACATGGATTATTATATTTCCTCTGTTTAATACCTATTTTATGCATTGCTGCAGGAGTACTAGTAGAAGATACCGACGAATATACACCAACAAGGCAAGGATGGACGAGAGAATTTTACCATAGAGTGATGCAGATCACACATGCAGAACCTGTCTAGGCAACGCCACAACAATTTACTGCTGATTTCATTGCCAGAGCTCAGTACACAGCAGAGATGCCAGGCACTACCGGAGCCCCTATCACAGCAGATCCCTACCAGTAAATTTTTTAGAGGATGGAAGCCATGGACCTTTGCCAACAAAGATACATGGAATACCAACGAGACTTCGACAACACCCTCGCTCAGATGATGGTGAAGAACTTCCTAAACCAAGGAATGCAATTTCCAGAATGCCCTACAAACATATTTGTAACGACAACATATTACACAGAGACCACTCTAGCCCCAAGGCTGAGACAATTCTTTACCTCCAGACTACAGCAGCAGTTCCATGCAGTTGGCCCATCTAGGGCAGCAGACGCTGCCGCAGCATCATCCGAAAGCAGAAAACTTTGAAGAGAAGGGAAGTATTCAACACTCCTCCAAGATCACCGATACCAATGGGCAACCTATCAGCTGAGATAGACGCCTATGTTCATCAGAGCTTATCAACTGCTGAGCCTAGTATCCAACTTGTCGGGGCAGATCCAGAAAACGAAGGATGCACTGAAATCATGGATACAGATGATGAAGGAGGAGAAGAAGTAAATGCCCCAATAAAAAGGGAAACACCTACGAGAGTTCAACCACCAAGAAAAGCAAAGTCATCACCATCACCAAGGGCACAATCATCAGCAGCCAGACCGAGAAGACAAATTATGGAAAAAGTTCTTATGAATCATATTAGTTGTTCTTCTTTATCGTTGCCCATATAAACTATTTTCGAATTTTTTTTATCTGCTTATATTTTTTTCTACCTACTGCCTACCCCTAAATTAAGCATTAAGAACAATGCTTGGTTTGATTTTGGGGTGTAGAGCCACTGCCGAGGTTATCTACAGCCGCGGCCTTGCCATGAAAAAGAAGTTTTTAGTGATAAATTTTTTCCACCACTGTACTTAAAACTGTTACCATACTTTTTGCACCGCTCTTCATCAGTTTTGTCTTAGTTTATTCTTAAAGGCAATAGAAATCTTTCTCGTTACCATAGTTAGGATCTGTTTTGAAGGCTTAATTCTAGGATACTTAAGGAGAAAAACTTAGAAACTTGCTATAAGGTTGAACTTTAAAACACTTTTGGGACTTGTTTGGATATAGGAATTCTTTTAATAAACTTAGGTGATAAAAACTTAGATTTCGAAAAGGTGACTAGAGGTGCCTATGACCGGCTCTAGTAAAGACTCTTCTTTATGCTAGAGGTTCCCGAAATTGACTCTAGTATGCATAAAAGAATAGTAAAAGAAATTAAGAGTTAAGAAATAGAAAACACAATACTTGAGGTGCCCAAAATTGGCTCAAGGAATTATTATCATAAGAAGAGTACACTAAAACCAAGTCTACTTGTCTTGTACTTAGAGTTTATCTAAGAAGGCCTTTACTCAAACTTATCAACAAAAACGCATACACACACTAGCCTTATAGTTTGTCTTCAAGGTAAACCCTTAAGTAACCAAAAGGTCAAGTCTAAAGAATAGACATAACTATGGTGGGCAGAATAGATGGAAGCAAAAGAACAAGAGAGAATAGAGTTTGACAAATTGGTGATTTGTATTGCTTGAGGACAAGCAAAAGTTTGAGTTTGGGGGTATGATAAGTGCTCAAATCACTATCACTTTCTAAACTTTTCATGGGCACTTATCATCAATTCTACACCTATTTGAACCAATGTATGGACTTAATATGATATATTTAGAGGCATGCTATCAAAGATTATATTTATAGAAAAGGTGTACTTTACTGCATTTTCATATCTGTGCAGGCATAAGTACTGCCGAGGCAGTAGAATGAGGCTAAGGCAGGACCTGAGATCGAGGCAGCAGAAAAGAAAAAGCGATATGGTTGGCGATTGAAGGAGAAAATTGAGGAGATCATTATAGAACAAAAAGCCCAAGATTTGGAGCTGAACAACATAAGTAAAGCCCAAGGACAAGGCCACGCGAGATTAAACCTTCTAGAAGATCAAACTTGGAAATATTTAACCTATGTGCATAACTTGTTCCCTGCTCCAAGTTGTACACTAATTAGGAAAGGTTTACCCTAGGCCACGCCTATATAAAGGAATAGCTGTCCTAAGGTTTACAAAGAAAGAGATGAAAATTAGAGAGAATTAGATAGACGAATTTTGAGAGAGTCTTAGGAACAATTCTTCCCATCATGTTCTAAGTTTTCTTAGGGTGTTGGTGAAGGTTGTTAAAGTATTTGTGAGAGTAGATTGTATTTTGATTCTTACATCAATGTAATAAAATATCAAAGTTTGCTTACTCTTTGCCATTCTTTGTTCTTGCATCCAAGCCCAGGAGGGAAGTTTATAAGTAATCTATTTGTCTAGACTCGGGAGAGTTAGGCTCAAGAAAGGAGTAAGTGCGGTATTCAACTTAATTGGAGGATACTAACTTGTCCAAGGGATAGGTTAAGAGATTCAGCGGCTAAAAGAAGTATGGGATTAGTTGTTGGTTGTAATTGATTAACGTCGAGAGGTATCATCAAGGACTGACCTTCAACAACATTTTGACTTAGGGATAAGCGAAGCCATACAAGGACACTTTGCCAAAGTTTGGTAAATCTGCCCAAGAGCAAGCGGTTGCCGCGGTAGAGAACATTGTCGCTGCCGAGATAGTATTTACAGTACTACCGAGGCAGTGCAGTGCAATTGTATTGGAACAAGAAGCAGATCAATCAAATCCACAATATGACACAACTGGATCATACCCCCTCTCTCTCATAATTGTTATTACCTTAGTTTGTTTAGTTTATTAGTTAATTCAATATCAAACTAAATTGTGTTTTTACTTTTTTTTTACAGAAGCAAGGAGACTAAAGGAAGCATATTAAGTATACCAATCCATGAGGAGATGATATTCAATAAATGTTTATCACTTTATTACTTGATGACGTATTCACTTGCACTTAATTGCACATCTTTTAGCATGCATCAATGACCTTGGGAGTTTTAAAGTGCTTTATATGAAAGGTGAAACAAACATGTTAGAAATGTTTGGGTTATGGTATAGTTGTGTACTCTTGAGTGCTAAGTTTCTATGGTTTGAAAAGTTGAAGAGGTAGAAATTTGAAGTTCTGGAGTTGATAATGTTGTTTGTGAGCATGGAAAACAATGAAGCATAGTATAAGAGCACTTATATGCATATACATTAGACATCTTAGGACATGCATGCATTCTTGAGCATGATATTAGATTGCGTTTGCATGCACTTGCATAGGCATCTAAGGTGACATACAAGACTCATGCATACATTGTCCATATTGGCAAATGTTTCCCTTTTGAAAACGGAAGTTGTGTTGAGGTTGGTTCTTTAGGGAAAATTTATAGGTTTATAAAGGTAATTATAAGATACTCTTGTTGGTTTTAAGCCTATTGTCTAGTGGGTCGAGTTACTGTTCTGGTTGGGAAGTAATTCTTGATAAGGTTTAGTTAGTTGGGATATGAGTTTAGATCATATCTCATTGAAAGCAAGGTAATTGTACACACAAATCACTCTGCTATAAAATACCTGTTTTCCAAAAAGGATGCAAAATCATGCTTAATATGGTGGATCCTACTTCTCTAAGAATTCGAAGTCAAAATAAAGGATAGAAAAGGCATGTAGAACCCAGTAGCAGATCATCTATCACGTTTAGAAGGAGACAAAGCAAGAAAATCAGAACAAGAAATCAAAGATATGTTCCCTGACGAACAATTACTTGCCGCCATGGTAGCTGTATAGAAAGTATTGACAGAAGATCCTAAATTAACAATAGACAAGATTGCATCATTTCTATCAAAGTACATCAACCACACTGCCTTGGCCGCAACCGCAACACCCTGGTATATTGATGTTGTTAATTATATTACTAGTGACATTCTTCCTTATCACCTTAATCATCAAGGAAAGAAAAGGTTCAAACATGATGCAAAACATTATTTTTGGGATGATCATTTCCTGTTTAAACAATGCACAGATCAAATAATAAGGCGATTCATCTCGGAAGACGAATAAGAAAATGTACTGACACAATTCTATGCATCTCCCTATGGCAGACATTTTGGCGGCAACAGAACGACAACAAAAGTGCTGCAATCAGGTTTATATTGATCAAGTCTATATAAAGATGCACAGGAATATTGTCAAAGGTGTGATCGATGCCAACGGATGGGAAACATATCGAAACGAAACAAGATGCCTCTACAAAACATTCTTGAATTAGAATTATTTGATGTATAGGGGATTGACTTCATGGGACCCTTTCTATCATCATACGGTAACCTCTATATCTTATTGGAAGTAGATTATGTATCTAAATGGGTAGAAGTAGTAGCAATGGTAAACAATGATGCCAAAACAGTGCAAAAAATCTTAAAAAAAATATCTTCATTCGATTTGGTGTACCACGTGCTATCATAAGCAATGTAGGGAAACATTTTGATAATAGACAGGTTGTCGCGGCCTCAAAGAAACTGAGTGTTACACACAATATTACACAACATACCACCCATAAACCAATCGTCAGATAGAAGTGTCGAACAGACAACTCAAAACAGTATTAGAAAAAGTTGTCAATCTAACTTGAAAAGATTGGTCTACGCGATTAGATGATGCACTTTGGGCATATAGAACGGCGCTCAAAACTCCACTGAAAGTGTTCCCATATCAACTAGTCTATGTCAAATCCTGCCATCTGCCAATTGAGATAGAACATAAAGCATATATGGCAATAAGAATGGTCAACATGGACTGGAAAAAAGCAGGATATAAAAGATAATTGGATCGAAATGAGATCGACTAATTCAGAGCAACATCAGATGAGAATGCCAAATATACAAAAAGAAAACAAAAAAAGGCATGATCAAAAACTGCTGCCACGACAGATACTGCTTGAGAAGCAAGTTTTACTCTACAATTCCCGATTAAAGCTCTTTCCTATAAAACTAAAATCTAGATGGTCTAAACCATTTGATTTTATTCAAGCACATCCTCACAGAGCAGTTACAATCAGATTATGACAATATGGACATGAATTTCAAGTTAACGGACAATTCCTCAAACTGTACAAAGGACCGAATTCTCAGGAACTCAAGGAAGTAGTTATTAGGAGAAGACTCCACGTCCTCTCCTATTATGCTCTAATCCTCTATGTTTCTTTTACTCTTTCGGTATACTTATATTAACTTTAGGCTTAAGTTTTCTTTTCTTTTAGGTATTCCTCATAAACTTCACAACCAATGGTGAGCCCACTAAAGAAGGCCACACAACAGCCATCGGAGATCCGCCGTAAGCTCACCATCGACAATGATTCGAAGGATTCCTTTGGATCTTCCACTTTCTAAAGGGTAGTAATTTTTCTTTTATCTTTTGTTTTCTTTATTTTCGGCTTTTCTTTATTTCTCTGTTTGCTTTACATGCATTGAGGACAATGTATCCCTCGAGTTTGGAAGTATTCATAGTATGGAAGTATTCGAAGGATTCCTATTTTGTAAAATGTTAATATCTGCTATCTATGGAAGTATTCATAGTATATTTTTATTGCCTTAATTTTGTCCTTACAATTGTTATTATTTAATGCAATTTTTTTAAGTCTATTGAATTTTATTGAAATAACCTCGGCAATGATATATTCTCTAGTTGTCGCCGTAGTCTACACCATTCACCAGACTTGAATTCCGAAAGGTTTACTAGGATTATTACTTGGAATTAGTACTTAGGATTAGACTATAAGCCGAAAAACATTCAAACACTGCTTAATTGATTTTAAAATTTCTTTTCCTTGAAAAAACAATAAAGACATAGGCTTAGATTTTAACTAGAGGTACCTATCACTGACTCTAGTTTAGTCCTTAGAGGTGCCCATCACTGGCTCTAAGACTTGGTCTTTCTCCCACTTACTAGAGGTGACCAAAATTGACTCTAGTAAGAATAGCTAAACACTTGATGTGCCCAAAATCGGCTCAAGCAGTATAAGTATATAACAATATATATTTATATACAATTAGGGTGAAACAAAAGAAAAAGATTCGAAGAAAAAACTAAGTCGGAAGTCTTAAGCTATAAAAAGGATTAGAACTTAGAAAATCAACTTTGACACAACTATGCACACAACTACTAAGACTCATAGTCCAATTCTGAAGAATTCCGAGAACTTAGAAGAGGCCAAGTCAAGAAAGGAATTCTACCACGGCAAGCAGGACGACATATTACTTTAAAATTCCTTACTTAACTCTATCTTTTGTATTTCTTGAGGAGAAACAATAGTTCGAGTTTGGGGGTACTTGATAAGTGTATAAAAGTCATATTTTTCATATCATTTTCCCACTCGTTTATTGCTAATAAAGGACAAATTTAAGGGTAATATTGAATAATTTTAACTATTTTCCATATTTTAGAATCTGAATACTTAATTCAAGAATTTATCTATTATTTGACATAAAACAGATACATTTGATGATTTTCTTTATTAACAAGAAACACATCATAGGAACGGCCAAATGAGTGGATGGATGCTGGAATACAGATAAGTACCCGCCACGACAATACTTTGGAGGTCACGACAGTAGAATAAATATAACAACTGATGCTCGATAGAGAGAGAAAAAGATGTCTGTCATAACAAATATAAAACGAGAGAAAGATGGAGCATATTAAAGGATTCAAGACTTGGTTAAAGGTCAACGCGGGAATAAAGAGTTATTTTAGGAAATAGAATAAAGTGTTGAAGTTTAATAATGAGTTGTATTCTTTTCCTTGTATAATTCTTTCCTTATGTGGGAGACTTTAACCTAGGGCTTTGCCTATATAAGCCACCCATTAGGTTTAGGTTAGGAGAGTCGGATTCCCATAGTAAAAATCCTTAAGCCGTCGACTACACCATGTTCTAAAACTCTCTAAGGTTTAGGTTGTTTGTGGAATAATTGGGAAAGAAATTTGTATTATATTTGATATTTATTAATGCAAACCTATTTTCATAGTTTATTCTTTATTGGCAATTACTCTTCATTGCATATAAGCTCGGTAAGATAGTATGTAAAGAAAAACCTATTTATCTAATATCAGAAAAGTTAGGCTCAAGAAACGAGAGAATAGGCTCTTTGCTCAAGGGCATTGATTAATTCGGTTTACAGATAAACCGCCTAAGATTTTAGCGAATAAAAGGAAGTATACAATCGGTTGTTATTCACCCTTGATTCATGCCGGGAGGTATCATCAAGACATGGGTTTCAATAGTTCTCTTCGCTTAGGGATAAAGAGGAGACATACAAAGATGCTCTATCAAACTATAGAGAGTTGAATTATCGATAAGGCATAACCCCGCCTAGGCAGTTGCGGCGACCCTTAGTGCGACCCACCGAGGCGGCAAGTCAACCCATTGGATTAATAAGTGGATAAATAGTACAAGTGGATTCCCCTCTACAAAGCACTCAACCTAGACTCACTTCTCTTATTATTATTATCTTTCTTTATTTAGTTTTTAAGTTAGTTAATTTAGTTACTCCAAACAATCCAAATACTTGTGTCTTTAATTTTATAAGTACAAGTTTAAGAAGTAGTGAAGTCGATCCAGTTCCCGTGGGTTCAACAACCTCAAATACTATAATTTGGCGAATGGTGGAAAACAGAGGACTTTTGAGCCTTCACCATGGTATTATGATATCTGATCTTTAGTCGATTGAATCCTCGATCGTGTTTGAATATAAAGTGCTTTTGAATTAGTTTAGTCTGAGATTTTGTTATGATAGTGAGTAGTAGGTGATTACATCTTTTAGAGTGACCTTGGGTGTTTTAAAGTGCTTTATATGCAAGGTGAAACGAACATGTTAGAAATGTTTGGGTTATGGTGTGGTTGTGTACTCTTGAGTGCTAAGTTTCTATGGTTTGGAAAGTTGAAGACGTAGAAATTTAAAGTTCCGGAGTTGAGAATGTTGTTTGTGAGTATGGAAAATAATCAAACATAGTATAAGAGCACTTATATGCATATACATTAGACATCTTAGGACATTCATGCATTCTTGAGCATGACATTAGATTGCGTTTGCATGCACTTGCATAGGCATCTAAGGTGACATACAAAACTCATGCATACGTTGTCCATATTTGCAAATGTTTCCCTCTTGAAAACGGAAGTTGTGTTGAGGTTTATTCTTTAGGGAAAATTTATAGGTTATAAAGGTGCTTTTAAGATACTCTTGTTGGTTTTAAGCCTATTGTCTAGTGGGTCGAGTTACTGTTCTGGTTGGGAAGCAATTCTTGATAAGGTTTAGTTAGTTGGGGTATGATTTATGTATGGATGAACCTACGATGTTTCCTTAACGTGAGATTAGTTTGTGTAAGAGGAGTTATGTTATTTTTGTGTTTGGAGGAAATACCTCTTGTTTTTTTGGTATGGTTTAGAAAGGGGTTAGGTTTTTGGAAATAAAAGAATATATCAGAAAAGTATTTAAGGTGTTGAAGGATGCATAACGAACTTTTATGGGACTTAAGAAGTTACGGTTGTGTCATATGGCTTAGCTTTTGCATACTGTGTTTTTAAGAGAGTTGTGTTGGCTTTACTTTAGGTATGATCAGGCTGTTATGGAGTTGTTGGATGTAATCCTTTGATACATCTATATGAAGAAAATGTGTGATGAGGAATATTGGGTAGTTTTTACCCTTTAGAGGTGAAACAGTCTTTTAAGCTTGCCCTATCTTTTGGAAGTGTCGTGAAGGTTAGGTTTGAGGAGCTCTCGTTTATGGTTGTTTTTTCTCCTGTATTATTATTTTTAACGTTAAGAAGTATCTTAAGGTGAGTGGACAAAGGAATACCATTAAGCTTGGTTAGGTTAGAGAGGTACAAGTTTAAGCTTGGAATAATTTAAGTGGGATAAGAGTTGGTTAGGTGATCTAGTCCTTAGAAGAGGTATTGTCTTTTGGTTGAGCATGACGTTGTGTACTGACACAAAAGGATTAGATGTGCCTTGTGCTGCACGATGGGTTAAAATTGAGCTGCTTAGTGTGACTTGGGATGCTTAAGGGTTTTGCCTTGATCGGTTTTAGTTTAGTGGAGTAAGTTAAGAGTTTTCTGAAGTCAAGAGCAATGTTGACTCAACTAAGTTTAAAGAAGAGCGTTGGTCTAGTGATATTGCTTTAGTTCAAACTTTCCATGGTTAAGATGTTCTGATATAAGTTGATATCGGACATTAGGTGGAACCGCATGTGCGAGACACGGTTGATGTTGTATTCATGGGTTTTTATGTAACACCCTCAATAGGGCCTAGAAGGATGGCACCATGGCACCATTGACTAAATGATGAATAAAGTAATCAATTGAAGTGATTAAAGGCTTGTACTATAAAAAATTAAGTTGAATTTTATGAGATTAAGCATTTCAAGTAAGTTAAGGATTAAGCTTAACATGAAATAAATGTAAGGGATTAGCTAATTGAAGAGTAACGATTATATGATAGACCAATTAATCAAATTAAGACTCAATTGAAACAAAGGAGAATTATTAAGCCAATTTGAGGATGTAATTGTAACAAGAACAAAGGAAGAGAGTTTGCATGTAATAGGAAAGTATAATTGGCAAACTTGAGTAATTAAACCAAAAGTTAAACACATGTCATGGAATGGATATTTTAATTGATTAATAAGATTTATTTGATTAAAAGGAAGAAAAGGTTTTCTTCCTCCTTTCCCCTTACTACCGAGAAACATAGAAATGAGAGAGGGAGAGAGAAAGCTTATTTTTTGTTAAAATTTTATCCTTTAACCATCAAAATTAGAGAGCTTATGAGTGACTTTGGCTGCCATGGAAGTTTAAGGAGAAAGAAAAGCTTAGAGAAATGGCCATTTGGTGCTATTGAGAAATCTTGAGAAACAAAGGTAATGTTCTTGCTCCTTCTTTGAGATATATTTAGGGTTAAGTTGTTAGAAATCAAATTAAAGTTAGCTATGACTTGGTTATGATGTTAGAAACATGAGAAGGTGAATATGAAAGCTTGGGTTTAGAATTTTAGAAATACTATGTTTATTAATTGATTTAATTTTAGAATTGCATCGAAATAAGTTGATGAAAATGGGGATTTGTTGATGTTAATTTTGTGTTTTAAATACTGGAAATTCATGAGGATAAGTTTGGATTGAGAATTAAGACCATGGAATAGAAACTAGCCAAAATTCCCTAGAAATGCAATTCTGGGTAGCGCTTTTGGAAAAATTCCCTAGGCCGGATTTGAATGAGTTATGAGATGAAATTTTGAAGTAGGATACTCCCATATATCTAGTTTAAGTGAAATTTTACGTAACATCATTTGGAGTTTTGTAGGAAAAGTTATAAGCCTCTTCGTAAGGGTTGTCCGAACAGTCTTGAATCTGGATAGGTTTGATTCAAACGAAATTTGGTACAAATTGATTGGTAATTAATATGTGAGGTTAATTTTTCCTTGTATAGGATCTTCTTAGCTTTCCAAAGAGTTAAAATAGGCTAAAATCGGATATAGAAGGTAGGAGATATGATTGATTTACGAAAGTGTAGCAAAGCTGTCCCTAATGAACAAATGTGCATGTTTATATTTGTTAAGCATGTAATCACTTGAATTTAAGTGATTTTTTTATGTCCTAATGAATTTTTATGTATATGGTTTGTTAGAGAATCAAAGAGAATAAAATATCGAGGAAGAGGAAAGGCTCTAGCAAGCTAAAAAGAGGGGGAAAGGGATCATGATCTACAATCCTTGAATTGCTTGGAACCATTGTGAGTGTGGCAAATCTTACGGTTAGGACCTAGGTCCTAACCATCTTTTGTTTATTTAATATGTCATATAAATGGACTAATTATATATTTGGTAAAACGGGAATGAGGTTTAATGTTTAATAGACTTGTGTGATAACATGTTTGAATACTAGATCGTTAAGGCTAACTTAGTACATTTGCATAGCTCATAAATGTCAAGTTAAGTTATGGCACGCTACTACGGGATGCCAAGTATGAGAATCATGCATAAAGCATGTTTGAGATGATACGAATATTTGTTTGGTATGCAAGTTATTTGTTCACATGATATACATGTTTTGTTAAGTATGCTTATGTGTTCACATGATATATATATGTTTGATATTAGCATGATGAATGCTTTTGTTGATAACATGTTATGAACTCATGCTTTTGGTAAATTGACGTTTGATTAATATGAATTAATTGATGAGTAAAGAATAATGAAATCCTTATCGAGCCTTGATTAATAGTTGGTCATAGGTAGTACGGCATGCCTAGGATCTGAACTCATTTGTTAGTACTTCGATACATTTGGCCAGTACTTCGGTACTTTTGTTCGGTACTATAGGTACCTTAGTTTGGTGGTTAGTCACCATTTGTTAGATACAGTGGGTATCTTTTGCTAGTGCCTTCGTGATACTTCTGTTGACTCGCTTACCTAGTCTAACTATACCAAGGCAATCATCCGAAACTAATTTTAAAATTAAGGCATAAAGTGAGAAATCCATTTGTAAATGAATTGCTTGTGAAGCATTCAAACTTGGATACGAAATTGCTATCGAGCATTTGTTTATGAATTGCTTCCTATTGAGCATTTGAATATGATTTGCTATTGAGCATTTGAATTTTAATTGGTAAATGAGCATATAGTTTGTAAATTTGGTTTGCATGCTAGTGCTATGATAAATATGATACATGACAAACATGGTAAATATGAAACATGATAAGCATGATATTTGGTGATTGCTAACCTTTGCATGATTTGCTGTAATATGGCTATGAATGGATTTAATGCTTAATTGCAGAATGTTATGTTGTTATATTTTTAATGTCTAAATTGGTTAAACTTAGGCTGCATTACTAAGTACCTATAAGTACTTAACACCGTTTTTTCCTCCTTCCCAAAACAATAGGTTATCGAGCAAAGGAGCTAAATTAAGATCGGTCGAGGACAAGGACACCAAGCAAGAAAAAGTATAGTATTTTGTAACTTTGTAACTCCTAGCTTATGGTGGCATAGTGATCAAGTTTAGAATAGCTCATGTATTTTGAAGTTTGACATATGGTTTGTATATATATTTTGTTATTGGAGCTTTTGGTTTGTAAGCCTTAAGGCATGTTAATCATGTTAGGCTAGCCTTATATCATTTGAGATTGGCTTATGGTATGTATATGTTGGCCTTGTAATATGCATATGGCATGTAGGTAATGAACTTGGCATGAGAAACATGGAACTAAGTAGGATAACATTTTAATCCTTAAAACTACACCATGGGTATGATAGATGCATAGTGAAAGTGTATGACATAAAGGTTGGCTAACTTGTTAGATGACATAAAAGGGTATGAATGGCCATTTGATTAGAAGTAATAGAATTGGTATGTTTAAAATTCATGACATGAGATTACTTGAATTTTGATTGACTTGAACATTAGTTTGGTAATGGTATGGTCAAATGATAGAATTAGTAAATGGTCACTTGGTGTCTAAATATGTTAGAATTGTCCCTTAAGGATTAGGGATGGTTTGAGATCATATGGATGATCTTTTAGTTAGTGTCTAAGCATTTAGAAAGCTACAAATCTGCCAATTTCGAGTAAGGGTATCAATATCAATTCCAGGTGTATCGATACCCCCTTGACAATAGCAAATTAGTTCGATACTTGGTTCGATACAAAGTCCTCCAGTGAGCTTCTCGAGCTCCTCTAATTCGATACCTATATCGATACTGATTGTTCTAGTTTTGGTTAATAAGTCAACAAGTTAACATGGGTGACCCGTATCGAACTGTGTTTTGATACACCTTGTTTCAATACCACTATATAAGGGTTATCGATACCTCGAGTCATTTTGGTTCAAATTTTGAGATTAAAATTGATGTGTTAGTAAAAACATATTAAAGGTTGCTAAGTAAATAAAATTGGTTAAAGGCCTTAGTTTGAACTTGATTGAGATCGAATGTTAGATGATTTACGATTGAGTAATAAAATAAGTTCAAGTTCGATTGATAAGTGGATTAGATTTTGATAGATAAATTTGTAATCGGAAAAAGTTTTAAATTGTCCTTGACCTTGATATGTATAAAATGTATTTGGAATTGTAATGTATAAGATGAACTTGAATGGATACACAAATAATCGAAATATTCTAGAGATGAATACAAGGTTCGGATTAATTAGTTCGAGTTTGTAAGTCCGGTGATGCTCCTGTCTCCTAACCCAGGGCGAGGGTATCACATTTAATGGTATCAGAGCTTTTGTTTACGTGATTCTCAGACCGAAACGAGTATGCATGAATCATATAGGATTAAACTATGTCATCTAAGAGTTTTATACCGTACTTGCTTGTGTTCTTGCTATTTGAATATTTTCTTGTATACCTTTCGTAGAATGGTTGATACTAGATTAGCTCAAGACGATGAAAGTCTTGTAAGTCCTCGAAATGTGAAGATTGAGTGAGGATAAAAGGGAATCCTCCTTAGTAAATACTTAAAATATCGTAAGTGTGTAAGATTAATGGAATGATCTATCATAAGAACAATGTTAAAGAGGTAATAGATGGGCTTTAGTATAAAAGCCTATGAACCTAGTGCGCTAGGCATTGTTATAAGACTTTTTGAACAACAATAGTAGTAACTTTGTAAGATCTTAAAATAGAATTAAGACTTTGTAAGACTTTTTGAACAATAATAGTAGTAACTTTGTAGGATTCCTCCCCTAATGTTAAGTCTCTGATAAGTATAAAAGTAGAAACTCTTGATGAGATGAAAGATCTTAAAATAGTAGTAAACCTTGCGGGTAATCAAGAAGCCTAAGTATTATAGTGAATGCCCTTTGAATTAGACTTCTGCTTAGAAAAGTAACTTTGTACTAAAACCTTGATCGGTAAATAAATCTTCAGCCAACTATTTTTGTTGATAGTTCGGGGAATTCCAATAAAGTTACACAATTTGCTAATTGTAGTAAACCTTACGGGTATTCAAGAAGACTAAGTATTATAGTGAATGCTCTTTGAATTAGACTTCTGCTCAGAAAAGTAACTTTGTACTTAAACCTTGATCGGTAAATAAATCATCAACCCAATTATTTTTGTTGATAGTTTAGGGAATTCCAATAAAGTTACATGATTTTCTAATTATAGGCTTTACCCGAACCAACACTTTGGTCAGAGTAGAACTCAGTAAAACGTCTGTTATTTATATGAAATCCTTAACCACTATGTCGGAAATTGATCTTAGAATTTTAATAAGAAAGTCAAATAGAACTTCTGTAAATGATAGTTCTACTTCTGTTTAAAATAAAAGCTTTTGATAAGCTCATCCTCAACTGAAAAGTTAAAGTTAAAGTCAGAAAGGTTGAACAAAATTTTGTATTTCCGAACCCTATAGGTGGGAATATGCTAAACGAATTACCTTGTAAACCATGCTCAAGGATTGATTGAAACATACATTTTCTCGTTGATTAATGTGTCATACTCTCTTTGAATTTGATCTAGTCCCAATACTAGATTGATTAAGCATGAAGCTTGGATAAATTCCCGAGTAAGAAATCTGAATTCTAAGAGCTATGAAAACAATCACTCCTTCCGATTGATAAAGAATTTGATCTTAGTTTTTGTAGATAAGGTCCTAAAGGACGAAATTGCATTTGGTTTGACTAAGAAGAAACTTGAGGATGGCTTAAGAGCCTCATATTCTTGAACATAAAATTATCTTGAATCGACAGCTCTTGCTATCTATCTTGTTAAAACAAGAGAAACAATAAGTAAGCATTGGCTTATGTTTTAGCCCTTATCCAACTTGTCTTGGATAACGAAATGCATCCTTGATCTTCAATGGGACCAAAAGGTGTTTTAGTGTAAGAAGTAATATGGTAACTTATGCTATAAGGTAATTAAAACCTCATGAAATAAAGAGAAAAGATGGTACAATGATACTCTATATCGATTATCGACAACTGAATGAGGTTACCATCAAGAACGGGTACCCTTTACCAAAAATTGAAGATTTATTTGATCAACTAAACAATGCTATGGTATTCTCTCAGATTGATCTTCGATCGGGGTACGATCAAATGAGAGTGAAAGAAGATATTCCTAAGACTGCTTTCAAAACTCGATATGGCCATTTTGAATTCTTGGTGATGCTATTTGGGCTAACCAATGCCCCGACTACATTCATGGATCTTATGAATCAAATGTTCAAGCCTAATCTTGATAAGTTTGTAGTCATCCTTGTTGATGACATTCTGGTGTATTCTCGAAATAAGGAGGAACACTCAGAACACCTTCGATATTTTTACAGACTCTTCGAGAACGTCAATTGTTTGCTAAGTTCTCAAAGTATGAATTCTGGTTATCGGAAATGTCATTCGTTAGCCATGTCATCTCGTCAGAACAAATTAAGGTCGATGCTAAGAAAGTACAAACCATTTTGGATTGAAGACCTCCAAAAAATGTTAGTGATGTCAAAAGTTTCCTTGGTTTAGCCGGGTATTATAGGAGATTTGTTAAGGGATTCTCTACGATTGTTTTACCCTTAAATAAGCTTCTCCGAAAACATCAATGGTTTGAATGGTCAAAGAACTAATAAAGAAGATGGATGGAATTGTTAAAAGACTACGAGTTAGTCATTGACTACCATCCCGAAAAGGCCAATGTGTTGGTCGATGGTCTTAGTCGTAAACCGAAATTGGCTTTGAATTTGATTAATGCTTCATTTTCGAGTGTATCAAAAGCGAGGATTTCTGTCTGAACTTACGGTCCAATCTGATCTGAATTCGAGAATCAAAGATCTTCAGTAATATGATTCTGAACTTCAAGCTATTATGGCAAAGCTTGATTCGAAAGCTAAAGGACTTGATATGAGAAATATGGAACTAAGTAGGATAACATGTGAATCCTTAAAACTACACCATGGGTATGATAGATGCATAGTGAAAGTGCATGACATAAAGGTTGGATAAATTGTTAGATGACATAAAAGGGTATGAATGGCCATTTGATTAGAAGTAATAGAATTGGTATGTTTAAAGTTCATGACATGAGATTACTTGAATGTTGATTGGCTTGAACATTAGTTTGGTAATGGTATGGTCAAATGATAGAATTTGTAAATGGTCACTTGGTGTCTAAATATGTTAGAATTGTCCCTTAAGGATTAGGGATGGTTTGAGATCTTATGGATGGTCTTTTGGTTAATGTCTAAGTGTTTAAAAAGCTAGAAACCTGCCAATTTTGAGCAGGGGTATTGATACCAATTCCAGTGTATCGATACCCCCCTTGACAATAGAAAATTAGATCGATACCAAGTCCTCTAGTGAGCTCCTGAAGCTCCCATGATTCGATACATATATCAATACAGACTGTTCTAGTTTTGGTTAATAAGTCAACAAGTCAACATGGGTGACCCGTATCGAATTGTGTTTTGATACACCCTGTTTCGATACCTCTATATAAGGGGTGTCAATACCTCGAGTCATTTTGGTTCAAATTTTGAGATTAAAATCGATTGGTTAATAAGAACATATTAAAGGTTTCTAAACAAATAAAATTGGTTAAAGGCCTTAGTTTGAGTTTGATTGAGATCGAATGCTATATGATTTACGAATTAGTAATAAAATAAGTCCAAGATCAATTGATAAGTAGATTAAATTTTGATAGATAAATTTGTAATTGAAAAAAGTTTTAAATTGTCCTTGACCTTGATATGTACAAAATATATTTGGAATTGTAATGTATAAGATGAAATTGAATTGATACACAAATAATCGAAATATTCTAGAGATAAATACAAGGTTTGGATTAATTAGTTCAAGTTTATAAGTCCGGTGATGCTCCCGTCTCCTAACCCAAGGCGAGGGTATCACATTTTACTTGTGGTGTCATTTAGCTTTAGGTTTTGAGTCAATTTGTTGTGCTTTATGGTGCTATTTTAGATTATTATCTAGATCAAAGTATGTTGTAATCGTTTGTTGTTCATTCGGGGATAAGAAGTTGCATCTGGTAAGGGTAAGTGCCATTAAGTGGACCTGTTTTGGATGTGGTTGAGTTGAAAGTGAATGTTTGTTTTGTTGATAAGTTGAGCCTGAGAGCCAGTGTTCTTGTGGAATGTTGTGGTCGTCAAAGATGCTAGAATAGAAGTGTGTGAACAAATATCTGTAAGTTTTGTGACTTGGTTTCTCGACAGTTTAGAGAGATTTTTTCCTTGAGAATAGTTGGATCTATCATTTATGTATGTACAATTTTCTAGGTGTTCTAATCTCTTCCTGTTAAGTTGGTTGAGCGATATATTTTAAAGTAGTGAGGTTTTTGTGATGGGTATTAGGTTTCTGGTTAAGTTCATGTATTTTCTCATAAATAAGAATGTGGCCGGTTTAAGTGGGTTATCTAGGTTTGGAAAGGTATGTTAAGGTACTATAATATGAATCTTCGGGGTTCTTAGTGAAGGTGTTATTATTTTTGGATTTGTTCATAGCCGTGTTCAGTAGTCGTGTGTTCGAGTGGTACCATTTAAGATTTTCTATTGGTGGAAGTTGTTATATGTTGTTGTCTTAAGCAAGGTTTGGTGCAAAGTTTTGGTTTGCCTTTGTGTGTTGAATATGCTTTAGAAAGTTAAGTTTGTTGGAGGTAATTGGGAGCTTTAGTAGTTTGCCAGAAGTCGAATGCCAACCATAAGTAAGGAAAAGTTAGGTCTCCAGAAAAGAAAAAGGGTTTTACTTTCGGCTTGAGAATGCAATGAGTGTTTAGACGAACCATGTTGTTTTTGGTGTATCGTTGTTTTATTTCAAGTTGTGATGAACGTTGGTGTTAGGACGATAGTGAATCTTATCTTTACAAGACGTGTTGAAATCTTGGTTTTGGTATCAAAAGTCCTTTGTGCTACTAAGATCCTTGTATGAGTCAGAGAGTTTTATTGGTATCCTGGTGTTTGGAAAATCATGTGGGGGTGAAAGGAAGTTGTGAAGGAGCAATTTTTATATCTCTTTCTATGGTGAAAATTTCGAGGATAAAATTTCTTAAGTGAGGGAGAGTTGTAACGCCCTAAAAATGGGCCTAGAAGTTAGTGAACCGGTTTTGCTGGTATAGCATAGTTCGATATTAAATACTTAAAAATCAATTTTAAATCAAAATAAATTATGGAAAAATATCTTAAAATCCATATCTAATATATAGTTGACTTTGGTCAACTCAATTGTGAAAATTGACCCTTGAATCCCTAAGACTTTGAAATTAGTGATTATTTTGTAAAAATGAAAACTTGATGATAATATTATAAACTAAGCCAAAACTTTGAATCTTTAAGGGGCTTTTATCGAATTCTAATTCTAGTTGATCTAAACCTTTCAAGGGTCTATTTTAATAACACGTAACCAATAATTTTAATTAATAACCCAAATCACTTAATATTAACACTAAATCCTATTTTTATGTCAAAAATATAAACCTATTTTTAAAATTCTGACTTTTCATCTTCTTGGCAGCCATTCCATCATATTTTCAAAGGATAATTCTTTACAATTTTCTTCTTTGATTTTTCTTAAAAAACTCTAATTTTTTCATCAAGCTTTAAACCTTTCTCCAAGATTTTGGTTTCTTCCTTCCCAAAACATATTCTTCATCATATTTTCAAGATAAATATCCAGTATTTTTAATAAAATTTCGTTGGTATATTTTCTTATATTTTTCTTCATCCAAATCTTTTCGTTTTTCTTCAGTTTTACTTGTTTTTAAATCTTGGAAGGATGTTGAATCAATTTTGGAGATGAGAATCATTCAAACATTTGCAACGTAAAGTTCTTTAATGAAATTCCTATGTTCTTGGTGTAATCACTAATTTTATCTAGGGTATTAAACCTGAGTTTTATTCTCACTCGAATATTGGGGTTGTAATTATTAATCAAAAATACAAAAAATGCTATAGGTATTATTTTCCTTTAATTTTGTTAATATATATATATATTGATATATTTATTATTTTGTTGATAAAAAAATCCAAAAAAGCATTTATTTTTAATTTTAATTTTCGGTAAATTTGTTTTCATTATTATTATTTAAAGTTTTACTTCTTTTTTATTATTACTATTATTTTATTATTACCATAATTATTATATACATATACTTCTTTTCTTTTTATTTGTTATTTTCATTATTTATTTTCGGTTTTATTTTATTTTCTATTATTATTATTTTTGTTTCTGATTTATTATTATTATTAGCTATTATTATTATATTATATAACAGATTTATAAATAAAAAATCCAAATTTAATGAATAATGCAACCTATATTTATTAATAGTCCAATATTACAAAACTCATTTTTATTACATCAAGCCCACTACTTTTAATTTACAAAGCCCGTTATAATTTTAAAACCCAGCTCGGCCTGCTTCTTAAACCCTAGCCCAACCGGTTACAACACAACCCTAACAACCACCCTATCCCTTGCGCAGCTGCTGTCTAGTCGTTGGATTAAGAGCTCGATCAACGACTCAGATCGAAGCTAGAGAAAGATTCTAGAAGACCTTCACGCACCATGCGCCAATCGTTAGCTACCCTACGAGCGCTTGCGCTGTATGCCCTGGCTATTCGTCTCCCGGTCGATTCTTTGAATTTCGCCGGCAACGACCATCCAGTGGTCCCCCAGCATATCTCTGGCCACAACATGCAAAAAAATGAATCAAAATGTCAGAATCGTACCATCACAGACATTACAACGAAAAATACAGACATTTCCAGCCAAATTCAGAGGATAACACCAAAATACCAACATTCGTAGCAAAAATTCAAAGGATTATCAGACGAATTCGCACCAAAATTTGACATTTCTAGAGACCTGCCAATAAAATTGGATCCGGATGTGAATACAAACAAGATAGAGGCAGAACCAATAGGATTTTACTTTCATTTTCCCCTCTGTAAATTGATCAGTTATTTAAACCAAAGTAAATCATTGTAATCGGGGTTCCCCTTGTACCCATTTTGGGATCAATACAAAACGTCTTAGAGGTATAACCTCTAGAGTCTTTTTTTGCATATAATAAAAGGGGAGGGTACCGATTTTCTTACCATCGTTTGGCCTCGAACCGTTGTCTCTCGTCATCTCCTTCGGCAACAAGCCTTAGCCATTCTACCAATTTGGGGAGCCGGAAATGGGAGAGATGCTTCGTTCTTACTTCTTCTTTTGAGTCGAAAAAAGGGGTTTTGTTTTGATTTATTCAAATAAAAGGTTTTTTAATCCTTGATTTGCAAAACGGAAGGGTGTTTTGAAGTTTTGGCTTTCAAAAATGTTTTAAAAGAGGATTTTTTGTTCGTTTAAGCTTCGTCGATCACCACGAGCGATGGCATAAATCTAGAAAAGTTGTTGGTTTCTGGGTTTGGGGCAACGTTTTCTAGAAAAAAAGATGAACACGATGAATGTTCATCGTGTTCTTATGGGTTCAGACAAGCGAGATAGAGGTTTTAGGGGATTTTGTTTTCGGTGTAAGGGAGAAATGAGCAAAGGTTTCAAATTCTTTTTTGTGTTTGTGTTTTATATTGGAGGGCTGAAATAAAAATAGGCTTTTTGCATCATAAATCCCTCTGCCCCATAATATTCAAGTCCTTGGTCCCTAAAGCTTTGTTTTGTTTTCTATTTTAGTCACCAATTCGGTGATAATATCATTTTTAATAATGGTTTAATCCTTTCCAGTCCCTTCGTATCTTTATCTTTATTTTTAGACCCTTCCTTCCTTTTAAATCACAACCGATGTCCTCGTTAGTTTAAGTGGTTTTACAATCTAACCATTCCTAGTAACCCTTTTTATTTATTTTTCTTTGTTCTTTTCTTTTATTTAGTTTACTTAGTATTTTATTTTATCTATTTATACCTTTATTTATTTTTTTGTATAAATTGTACATGTTGTATTTATTATTGTCCTTTTGTACATAATGTTTTAATTTGCTTTTATTTATTTTACATGAATTTTATTTATGCACTTTAGTTACTTACATGTTTTTTTAGTAACATATACTTTATTTTTGTTTTATCATGTTTTTAATTTAGTATGTTTTTTATTTATTTGTGCATCATTTTATTTATATTGTTCCATGTTTACTTTATGTATTAATTTTGTTAGTGTGTTTATCTATTTTGTATATAGATTTTTCATGTATTTTTTTTAATTTATGCATGCATTTTTATTTTGTTGACAACATTTGTTTTGTTAACATCGCATTTCATTGTATTATATTTTATGCATTTTATTTACATGTTGTCATATGTTTATTATATTATGCCATGTATTTAATTTTTGTAACATATCATTTTCTTTTTTGCTCAATTTCACATCTAACCCTTAATTAATGAACCTAATACATTACTTCATTATTTAGGTCGTAATGGACCCGTTTTACCGGATGCAAGGGTGGTGGTGTATGCGTTTATCTTCGGATAAAGATACGGTAAATTTAAAATAAATCTGAATCACTAAACAAACTTTAATTTAAAGCCACTTTAATTCAAAAATTCCAAAATTAATTAAGCGGTATTTTGATAAAGGTGTCAATTTTAGGTGGTTTTTAACGCTAACCCCGTTTTAAATCGTAACCGACTCTCGAACCCATATTTTTTTGAATCTCTATTTTTACGGTGTCCGACCTACCAAAGTAGCCGGTGACGACTCCAACCTCTTTTTAATCCCTAAAAATCCATTTTTTTATTTAAACCTTAATTCCAATTTCCCCTTTCCAATTTCAATTCCCAAATTTTAAAATCTAGATCTCAATTTTTCCGATTTCGACCTAATTTTTAAGTTTTTATCCCTTCACTAGTGACCCCTTTTTTATCACTTACCCTTTTTTTCATTTACACTTTTATTATACATTTTCATTCCAACTTATTATCAAACTTATTATTTTTTAAAATTTTTAATTAACGGAAAGGTCGTTACACTTGTAACCCCCTTAGCCCGATCTAGATGAAACCAGCACTAACGGATTACACGGGGAATACTGAGCTAAAACCGTAAAGGCTCAACCCGATAAATGACCCTATTTTTTTCTTTTATCTTATCTAAATGCTTTGTTTAAGTCCTACATGTTCATACATAGCTTGTGTCCAATTGCAACAAAAACGATAGTAAAACGAGCCTTAATTTGGACATTAAGTAAAAAAGACCAAATTGTAAATTTCTCAAATTTAAGTGTCCAAAATTTAATTAGTATTACCAATCTTTAATTAAGTCTATTACATGCTTGCATATCAAATCTCAACTCGAAACGATGTCTACAACTCATTTAATTTCATTTACAATATTCAAGGACTAAACATAAATCTCTTAAATTCTATTGTCAAGGTAGAAATTCATTCCATCAAAGTTCAATTAAACATGCAAATAGCACTCATGATAAATTTCAGACCAATCAGAGCATTCTAACATCACCAATTTCATTCTTCACTAATTAGGGAACAAAATGTAAATCTTTCATATTCTAAGGACTTTTTCCAAATTAAGTTAGCCAACTTAAAATTAAGTCAACTTCATGCATCCATGTGAAATTTCAACTCAAAATAATATCCGTAGCAACCATAATTGAATATATGAAGATATCCAGGACTAAAATGAAATTTTCGACAACTATCAATTCCTAGCAGCCAAAGGTTTTGAAACCTTCAATATAGGTATCGAAACTTTATGGAAAAGGTTTCGAAACTTTTGCGTCCAGTAAGGTTTCAGAATCAAATTAGCCCGCAAGGTTTCAAAACCTTCTTGGTAGTTTCGAAACAATTTGACAACGGTTTCGAAACCTTCCTTAAAGGTTTCAAAACTTTTATGCCCAGAACCTAAAATCAGTCATTTTAAGTGAATTAAACCAATCCAAGACACCATCATTGATCACCATCAACTATATGCATAATTCCTAAATATTAAGAGTAAATCATACAATCGATTATAGCTATCGTAGACCCCATAACAACTAAAGGCATACTTCCGAACATTACTCAATTCCAATAGCTAATCAAACAAACATGCTTCAAGGAAACACAACATTGCATCAATATACAACTTGCTAAACATTTAATACATATGCAAGTTCGTATAAACAAAGTAAAACTTATCAACCAAAAACCGACTCTTGAAACAAGAAACTATACCCCCATTGCTCTCTTATTACTACTACTACTACTACACTTTAGAACACATACTTGAGCTTTTTCTCGACATGCACTTGGAATTTTGCTTCTCTTGGCTACCTCAGTTATTAACTTTTCATTGCAAGGTAAAAGAGAGGGTAAGCATAAGCTTAGTGAGGGGTAAAACATAAAAATAATACCATATTTGCAATGCAGCCCATAGGTCCATCAATAAAATACTTTAAATCATGTCATATCATGCTCAATATAAATGTCTCAACAATGTTTACAAAACCGAAACAATTTCCTTACCAAGTGTCCATTATCCCATGCAATACAAAACTAAAATTCTCAAGACTTTCATGCTTTTAAAACAACAACAAAACATATGGCCTTTTTAATACATATGTATCTATATGCACAAAACTTGGTCAATAACACATGCTTGAGAAACTCATAACTTAAAAACATTACATTTTCTATACAAATCTATATCAACATGTTCTACAATCTCATGCTTTACAATACACAAAAGTCTCGATCATCAATCATGCATATTGGCAACTAAGTGAGTAGCTTTATTCAAACCTTTTACCCATCGAATACACAAATTCCTTATTCCTTATCTAGAGACACTTGGTCTCAACATGCATCGTTTGGACACGAAGTCACCCTTTTATACATGTTGCCCCACTACATACGGTCGGACACAAAGTCACCCTTGTTTACATATAGGTCAACTATCTGCACGGTCGGACACAAAGTCACCCTTGTTTACATATAGGCAAGCTCTATACGCACGGTCGGACACATAGTTATCCTTGTTTATGTGTAGCCAAACTCTACACACACGGTCGGACACAAAGTCACCCTTGTTTACATATAGGTCAACTATCTGCACGGTCGGACACAAAGTCACCCTTGTTTACATATAGGCAAGCTCTATACGCACGGTCGGACACATAGTTATCCTTGTTTATGTGTAGCCAAACTCTACACACACGGTCGGACACAAAATCACCCTTGTTTACGTGTAGGCAATATCAACATTTTTATAACTTTTATAGTGCACTTAATCCTAATGACATGTCATTTGTATTCGTGGTCTTAAATAGTGTCACTAAGCCAATATCATTCTCATTATGTATGGTAGCTTGTTGTTTTACAATGCACTCAATGTATGTTCATCAAAGTGAACCCAAATCATTCTCAACGATTTTATTCGGGGAAAAGGGTAATAACCATACTTTAATCCGAATCATTCTCATGCTTTAAAAGTCATAGAAACCATCATAAACCATGCATATACAACAGCTCACACATACATGCATCATTATAAATCAAATTCATGCATTGGAAACCATTTCTTCATATGCATCTTTTACAAAACCAATGCAACATTTTCAATCATTAGATATGCTACAAAAGTATAGATATTAATAAACTCATGAAATAATCAATTGTTAAAACATATCCGATATCAATTGACAACATGAAAACATCCTTTGGCCAAAGAACTTATCATTTCTCATGCATAAATCACATGTAAAAACTACATTAAGAGCATGTCTAAAATATGGCAACTATGGAACGATATGGGAACCATAAAGAGAGAGAAACCATTTAACTTACTTCTAAGTGTGGGGAGGTTTTTCAAACCATCTCTACACCCTCAAACCTTTTATAAAACAAGTAAAACCTTGCCGATACGGCAACCCACTCACCACTTGTCCGAAACTAGCTTACCGAAGTCAACCGACATTCTCGCCTTTCTGAAACACCTGCAACACTTAGCTCAATATCTTGCCCTATTTTTAACATATCAAAACAGAGGTATTAATGTATATTGATGCATTCAATTAACCTCTAACACTTCTCAAACAAACAGTCCCAAAAACTACACTTAAGAAAATCGAAAACGCATCAGAAACTCATCCGAATGACCTCCAGAACTTAGACAACGAAAACCACAACCTCTCAACAATAAAACACAATCAAGAACCATGATCTAATCACATTAAACCAACAGCAAACATTCAGCCCCCTAAACAAGCCGTAAACCGAAGATTTAAGCCAATTAACATCACCAAAACCTTAGATCCAGGTTTACCCATCCAAGAACTTTTAATTCCATATTAAAACACATCAAAATTCATTGATTTACCAATTGAAAACCGTCAGGTATCACCTTATAACGGGATTGCATCAATTCAATCAAAATTAACCGATAAAAAACAAAAACCATCAATTAAAACCCTAAAACAAATCAAGAACTCAATACAATGGATCAAACACTTCGGAATTTCAATAAAGAACTCAAATTTCAGAGGTTTGAATGGTTTCTTACCTCCAAACAAGATTCAACCTCCTTCCAATTGAAAAACCCATAAAAAATAAGTTGTAAATATAAGATAGTTGAAGAGAAATAAGAAGAAATTAATATGAACGAAATTAAATCAAAAATAAATGATTTAACTTGATAAAATTGAAGAGAAATCTGATTAGAAACCAAAAAAATTGGAAGAAGTTGAGAGAAAATGGGAAGTTAGGTGAAATTATGATTTTGGTGAAAAATGGGAAATATGCATCAATTAAATCTTAATTGGTGATAAAAAGAAGTTATAAAAGTAACTTTGGAAGGTTAGATCTGATGAGAAATATTGGATAAATAACCCCTTAAAGATTCTAAGTTTTGATCCAATTACATTTTAGTCACTAAAATAGTCATTTTTATAAAATAGTCATTATTTTCCAAAATGTCAAGGTTCATGGTGTAATTTTACAAAATTGAGTTTACCAAATTCAAATAGAATTCAAATAAGAATTTTAGAGCATTTTTCCATAATTTATTTCCTTTGAAAACTATTTATAAAAATTAAATTCCCGAATTTAGGCTAATTAACTTGATCAGTTCGGTCGAACCCTTGATCCGACCTTAATACCATCAAAGCCCATTTTTGGGATGTTACAAAACATGTCTTATTACAATAATCTTTAAATTCTTGAATCAATTAAATTGGTTTTCTTGATAAAAATTCTATTGTTTTCTTGATTTTCGTTCAAGGGTTTTATATGGCTGTTTTTTATGCCTAAATATATGATTCTTGGACCTAAGGTTTAGGTGGTGTTTGGAGAGGTTTTCAGTGAGTTTTGGTTAAGATTTAGGGTGTTTTTAGGGGCTTCCATATACTGATCCGACTTGAGGGATGTTTGAGTGTGTTATAATGTATTGAATCCTCTGGTTTTGATGCTTTAATTAGTTCAATAGGTAGAGGAACAAGTTTGAGGTAGATTGGAAAGCCCAATCAAAATTTCAGGTGAATTGTTGAGCAAGTTTCGGTAAATTGGTGAGTGAATTATGAGGATTGCCAATTTGGCATGTTTTAAATGTGTTTTTAAAGGTTTGGGGTATAGGGAAGGTGTTAAAAAACTCCCTATACTCGGAAGTGATTTTTATCAGTTTATGCATTTAATGCATGTATTAGTGGGATGCATGTGGTTAATTCACTTTTTTGACTTAAAATTTTGGCATGGTTTTGTTTTTGTATTGGTATTAAAGATAATGAAACGTGGATAAGTTAATCGATCAATACAGTATGAGTGCATTATAAATACAAATTCGTAAGTGCTTTAAATATCTTAAGTGATGCATTAGAGTTTAGCCTAGTGTTGTGTGATATAACAAGTACCTTATCACATTCGAGTATGGCAAACTATCCCAGACCCCAAGGTGGGATCTTTAGATTGTAATATTCAATCTGTGCTGATTGGTGTACGATGGAATTCACATGTTTTCTTTTATCCCAATGATAGAAGATAAATCTATTCGTGTCACTTAAGTAACATGTGAAAAATACAAGTGTAAACTATTTATTATTTTGGTGCAATTCGAGGAATACATGAGTTTTCTTACTGTTCTCAAATGATATATAAACCTTACTATGAGTAGCATGTAAGACTTGATTTTGCTTACAAAGCATGTGATTTAAAAAAGGTATTTTTGAAAGGTTTTGTGACTTTTGAGCCATGATTATTTACACTTTTTTGATCTTTTTTAAATAGTGATATTGACGGCTATGGATATTGTTTTTACTTAGAGTATGACTTGTTTTAAAATTGATTTTAGTTTACTATAGGTTGCATTGTAAGGTGTTTTTATATATGTTTTTATTCACTCACTAAGCTTATGCTTACCCTATCATTTACCATGCAATGCATAATATTTAATATGGAGGCAGCAAAGGGAAGCAAGGATCCATGTAACTGCCAAGTGAAAGAACATGTATGTTTTTATAACATTAGTAGTAGTGAGAGAGCAATGGGGAAGGGTTTATAATATAGTGAATATTGACTATGCTATGGAAACTTGAAATAGTTGCATCTATACATATTAAAGATATTTAATTTTGATGTTTCTTGAATGAAAGCTTAATGTAAAAAAAATTTGAGAGTCATGAGCCTTCTGTTGGAATTAGGTTATGATGCCTTTAGCCAGGATTTTATGTTTTGATTAGTTGAGATAATGTTAGCTTTGTGACATGAAATTGAATAACTTATTGGTATACCTTTAGTTATAATAAAGTTACATTGAAGTTTGTTATCCCTATATGTGAATTTGAGTGTTGTTGTTAATCAAGTATGACTATTTTGAGTTGAATCTACGATGTGTCTATTTACATTAGAATGCATCTAGAAATCATGTTGAGTATATTGATATGGTTCTTTTGCGTGTTTATGAGATATTTTTGAGATTAAATTTATAATAATCTTAACTTATGTTATATCATGTTTCCTTTGGTGAGGTATGCTTATGTGTTGTGTATTTGGTTTATGGAATTAGGAGATGTTGCATCTAAAAAGTATGTCATTATATGTGCTATATGTCCTTAGGTTCTTGTATACATTTAAAGAGACTTTGAAACTTTACGTTTTAGTCATTAAACTTTGAGCATGCGAATAAATGACTTAAAAACCTCATTTTAAGATAAAATTTGAGACTTAAGCATTTAATGAACTTAATTAAGGATTTTTAACTTTAAATTCACAATTAGTCCTTAAATTTCTAGAAAATTTACAATTAGTTCCCTAAAACTTATTCGATTAAATTAGGAATCATTTCTTATCGTTTTCCATTATAATTGAAATCAGTTGTTGCATGAATATGTAGGATCTAATTAAAGCATATAAATAAGATAAAAAGAAAAGTAGCAAAAAAATTAGGGTCGTTATTGGGGTAAGTCTCTAGATTAGCCACGATATTCCTCATGTAGCTCGTTCGAGTGGGGAGATATCTAGATCGGGTCAAGGGGGTTACACAAATGCTCCTCATGTTCCTTTAATGAAGGGTTATAGATCATAATGTCGTCCAGATAAACGATCACAAACTTGTCAAGATAATCACGGAACACATGTTATTTAATGTATAGAAAGTAGTTGGCGCATTGGTCAACCAAAATGTCATTACAAGGAATTTAAATGCCCCATATCGAGTCACACAGGTAGTCTTAGGTTCATCCCCCTTGGCCCCTCTCACTTGGTCATGCCCCGATCTAAGATCCAAATTCATAAAATACTTGGCACTACTCAACTGATCGAATAAGTTACAATTAAAGGAATATGTTACTTGTTTCGAACAGTCACTTTATTTAAGGCCGATAATCCACACATAATCATAGACTTATATCATGCTTTCGTTGAAACAACATGGGTTCTCCGAATGAGGCCTTGGACGGTCGAATGAACCTAGCTTCTAGCAATTCATCCAACTGTTTCCTCAATTCTTCTAGCTCAGGTAGAGACATGCGATACGTGCACTTGGTAGGAGGTTTAGTTCCCAGAACAAGTTCAATCTCATGGTCCACTAACGTTCATGGTGGCAAACCTTTGGGCAACTAGTTTGGCATGACATCCTTATATTCTTCCAATACTCTCTAAATCCCTTTAGATAACAACCAAACATTCAATTCCTCTTTACAGATAAGTTGTAAAAGAAAAGAAAGCTCCCTCATTTTCACCTCTTTCTTGAATTGAATTGTAGATAACATCTTCCTACCTCTTTGGGGAATGATTGCTGTCGGAGCCGCACATGAACAATCTCCCAAAAACATCAAGCAACCTACTTTAGGTACAGGGATAGCATGGGCCATTTTCATAAAATCAAGTCCCAATACCATATCAAAATAATCCATTTGTGTGATGGTGAAATCTACATTCCATTACCATAGCCCCAATTTGATCAATACCTTCTTGGAGCTCCCACAAATCAATGAGGCTGCTGAATTTACTACCTTCACCTGCCCAATATCTTTAACCACTTCTAACCCATATATCCTCGCCTTTATGGGAGAAATAAAGTTATTTGTTACTCCCTTATCTACTAGGGCCCACGTCATTTTCCCATTTATCGTCACATTTATGTACATCAAGCCCTTATTAGGCTCTATCTTTAAGCCACTCAATTGAGACTATAATGCCATCAAGAATCGAACAAACCCATCTTAAGGGTGTTCTACAACATTATTTTCTATAGAAGGGTTCGCTTGGGGGGCATTTATTGGTAACACTTCCACAACATTCAGTGCACCTCTGTGAGGGCACTCTATCGCCCAATAGGGACCCTTACAAAGGAAAGAACCTGAATAAAACCGACTTGGTCCACCTCTTGACCCTAAGCCTCTATTGTCTCGATTAGGCATCTACTCCTTAGTAAAAGGCCTCTTACCTACTTCCTAAATTGTAGGCTTATTAGTCTTCGTCACTTTATTCCCATTAACGACATTGTTATTGTTCCTACTAGTCACAGTCGCCTTACATTTGGCTGAATTCTCGTTATAATCATTGAGACACTCTGCAGCCGCCATAGCCGCGACTACATCTTGAGGTTTTTGTCTTTTTACCTCTGTTCTAGCCCATGGCTTCAGTCCTTCATGAAAAGAGAACATCTTGTCCTTTTCCGACATATCTTGATATCTAGCATTAAAGTAGTAAAATCTCTCAAATAGTTCCAGTGTGTGATAAGTCCCTTAGCTTCTTTCTAGCCTTGTACTCAAAATTCTCTGGAAATAAAGAGCTTAAAACTTCTTTCTTAGCTCTTCCCACGTAACTATAGAGCAAACACCGTCGAAAAACTTGGACCGCCACAATAACTTGGCATCCCTTGTCAAGTACATAGATGCCACAAAGACCTTGTCTACATCTGTCTCAGTACGAGTGGCTAGAAAATATTGCTCTATGTCAAACAAGAAGTTCTGAAGCTCCTTCGTATCGCGGTTTCCCTCATATCTTTGAGGCTCAAGCACTCTGGTCCTCAGTCCTTTGTCAAGTGTCATTGAATTGCCAACAACTAATTGCACCAAATTTAATAGAGCCTTAAACTCATTTATCTCAAACTTCATATGACTCAATGCCTCTTTGTCCTCCTTAGCAAGATCTTTGAGCATGTCGCTCAACTCTTTTTGAGTCTCTTCAATTGCTCGAAGCCTATCGTTCGAGAACATACCCTTGAGTCTACCACTGTTGCCTCAAGTTCCTCAAATCGGGCAGGTTTAAAAGAGCCACTTCCTTGTTGTAACGCCCTAAAATTGGGCCTACAAGTTTAGTAAATCGGTTTCATCGATTTAGCCTAGTTCAGGATTAAATACTTAAAAATATTTTTAAATCAAAATAAATTATGGAAAAATATCCTAAAATCCTCATTTGATATACATTTGACTTTATTCAACTCAATTTTGAAAATTAACCCTTGAATTCCTAAGATTTTGAAATTATTGACTATTTTATAAAAATTGAAAACTTGAGGACAATTTTATAAATTAAGCCAAAACTTTAAATCTTTAATGGGATTTGATACAATTGTAATCATATTTGATCTAAGTCTTCCAAGGGCCTACTTTAATAACCTATAACCCATAATTTTAATTAATACCCAAATAACTTAATATTAATCCTAAAAACCTATTTTTATCAAAATATAAACCTATTTTTTTAGAATTTCGACTTGTCCATTTTTTGACAGTCACTCCATATTTTTAAAGGTAAACATCAATCTTTTTAATAAAATTTCGTTTGGTTAATTCTTTATATTTTTCTTCTTCAAAATCACTTCATTTTCTTTGATTTTACTTGTTTTTAAACCTTAGAAGAAGGTTGGATCATTTTTAGAGGTGAGAAGCATTAAAACCTATGAAACCTAAAGTTCTTTAATGAAATTCCTAAGTTCTTGGATGATTGCATCAATCTTTAAAGTCTTTGAATATAAAATCGGTATTCTTAATAAAATTTCCATTGATTTTTTTTATTTTCTTTCAAGGTTTTTCCATGACTGTTTTTATGCCTATATACATGAATCTTGAAGTGTTTAGATTTAATTAAGAGGGCTTTTAAGTATCTAATCCCGGACATACGGTTTAGGTGGTGTTTGGAGAGGTTTTCTATGAGTTTCGATTAAGTTTTATAGCGTTTTTAGGGGTTGTTTGGTATTGCTACGACTTGAGGGATGTTTGGGTGTGTTTTAATGCACTAAATCCTCTGGTTTTGATGCTTGAATTAGGTCAAGAGGCAGATGAACAAGTTTAAGGGAGATTGGAAAGTCAAATTGCATTTTTCGGTGAATTGTCGAGCAAGTTTTGTTAAATCAGTTAGTGGATTATGAGAATGGGCTGCTTCGGCAGTGTTTTAAATATGTTTTCAAAGGTTGGGTGTAGCAAAGGCGTGAAGAACCTCCATATAATCGAAAGTAGGTTTTATGTATTGTTATCTTAAATGTTCTCATATTATATCGTGTTTTACTATAAATTAAAAAATTCGTGTACGTGAGTAAACTCCTTAGTGATGCATTAAAGTTATTGCTTGAATTTTGGTATATGTGTTGTATTACATTTAAGCGTAGCTTATCTTGAAAGCTAAGGTGGAAAACATGATTAGAGTTAATCCATCGTGTACATGAGTTTAACTTATGTGAGGTATGAGTAGGTGGTATAGCCTTCATACAAGGTATGGACGACGATTTAGCCCCACACGTGGCATGTCTTAGCATTATGCCTTCATGCAATTTTTCTGTTTATTCTAACAATTAGTGGTAATCTAATCGGGTTACTAATACCAATATGTTTTAAATGTAAGCGGACGATACCTTACAATGAATTATGCATGTGTATTTGATAAATGAAAAAGTGTTTCATTTAAGCTTTTCTTTGTGCAGTATGTAAGTTTTGTGTTATGTTTATAAAGCATGTGTTTTCAAAAGGTATTTTAGAAAAAAATGGTTTTGTGGCTCTTGAGCTAGGGTAAACTTTTCTTTTTTCAAATAGTGGCGTTGATGGCCATGGACATTGTTTTTAATTAGAGTATGACTTGTTTTAAAATTGATTTTGGTATATTATCAGTTACATTGCAAGGTGTTTTTAAATATGTTTTTATTCACTTATTAAGCTTATGCTTACCCTCTCCTTTACCTTGCAATGCAAAGTATTTAATGTGGAGGCAGCAAAAAAGAAACAAGGATCCAAGTAACTACCAAGTGAAAGCTCAAGTATATTTTTATAATATTAATAGTAGTGAGAGAGCAATGGAGATGGTTTTATCATATAGTGAATATTGTCTATGCTATTAAAAATTGAAGTAGTTGTATGCTTATACATATTGATGATATTCAATGTTGATGTTTCATGAACAAAAGCTTAATATAGGAATGTTTTGAAAATTATGAGCTCATGTTGAAATTAGGTTAAGATGTTTTTATCCAGGATGATATGTTTTGATTAGTCGAGATAATATTATCCTTGTGAACTGAATTGAATTGCCTATTAGTATACCTTTAGTTACAATAAAGTTACATTGAAGTTTGATTCTTGTTATCCCTATGTGTGAATTTAAGTGTTGTTGATAATGAAGAATGACTATTTATGAGTTGAATCAATTGTTACTAACTAGGTTGTAATGTATCTAGTAAGTTGTATATGATATGTAGATAACGTGTATTTAGGACTAAAATTTGAGATGCAAGCATGTAATGAACCTAACTAAAGATTGGTAAATAATACGAGGTAGCCTGTCGAAACGGACTTTCTTCGTATGTTATGGATCTAGGAATGTTGTAAGCATGTTCCTGCAACAAGAACAACATAAAAACAAAGAAAAAAATTATATTTATGATGAAGTTAGGGAATAAAGGGAAGAACGAAAATTAAAAGAAAAATAAGAAAGAGATAACATTATGATGGATTTCAAAATGAGGAAGATGAATGCTTCAAGAAACATCCATGGCAGCAACTCAAACATTCAACAATGGTGAATTTTGTTGCTTGAATCAAAATGCAACGCTAAACTCGAAAGAACCTGCATAATCTACTGAGCAATCCCGAATCGAATATATTTAATGTCAAAGGACTTGGATCCTCTAGATAGCAATCTAGGAACCCAAAGTATCAAAAGTACCAAAGGACTTGGAATTGGACACTCTCTTGAGCTAGAGTTGAGCTACATACACTCTCTTGAGCTAGAGTTGAGTTACATACACTCTCTTGAGCCGGTGTTCTCCTATGTTCCTACATGTAAACATCATAAGAATCCATCAAAGTAATGTAAACTTAATGGAAACATAAATACAAGGTGTAAACACTTGTAAACTTATTCAATAATTCACATTGACTCTCAAACTAGTTAGAGACAATACAAAAACTATCAATCCAATCCCTAAAATATACTTAGCATGATATAGACATACTAAACATAAGAAAAGAAATGTTACCCATCAGTATGTAACAAGTGAAAAACAAACTCCCCTGAATATTGAAGTTGCTATGTTGGGTGGCATAAACGTGCTCATATTAGTAACACTAATTTTATAATTAGTCCTTTAGTTTTTGGAAAATTACAATTTGGTCCCTAAAGCATGTCTATACATTTTAGGTCTCATTCCTTATTTTTTTCCACTACAATTGAATATAATCTATGCATGGACATGCAAGATCAACATAAAGTATCTAGATAAGATAAAAAATAGACGTTTAATTTTTAGGGTTGTTTATTAGGGTGAATCTCCGGATTAGCCTCGATATTCCCCGTGTAGCTCGTTCGAGTCGGGTGGTGTCTAGACCGGATCGAGGGGGTTACACTTGTGTTGTTCTGCCCACACTTGGGCGTGTATATGTCCCTTGTGTTGTTGTGCCTACACTTGGGCATGTATTTGTCCTAGGAGTTGTACTTGCCCTACGTTTTCGCGTTGTCACCATTATTAGTGTCACACACTACACTAGTTACGGTTGCATCAAAAAAGCAACATTACCATGACTGTAATCATTCTTATCCTTTTTAGGGTCTTTATGTCCCCTGTAAAAAAGGAGTACACAAAGAGTTGAGCATCATAATGCTCTAAGCCACATGCACCACTACTCTAGAATAATTGTCGCGGTTAACTTTAGGCACCGTGTGCACTCTAATTCAACGACAATTACACCACAAGCACCATTATGCTACATTAAGATCGAGTACCATGTATGCTTCTATCACTGTAGTGGTTAATGACAGGCACCTCTATACATTGATTCCACTACATTCATAAAGTAAGCACCTCTGTAAACTGATTCCACTACATTCATAAAGTAAGCACCTTTGTGCTTTTTCACATGCACCCTTATACCAACGGTGAGAATTAGGTAGAAAAACCTAGATTCACTACACAACCAAGCTCGGATACCACGAGTCATGGACTTAGCCCTCGGTTCACTCGATCGCTAATCATTGCGACACAAGGATTTATCCTGATAAAGTCAGCCTTTTCCCTTGATAACTCTGCTCAAACAAACAAGCCAGAAGTTAGTGTCGTCCTAGAAATGTAAAACCATGTGACATAGCGGATACACACGGTCAACCCCGAATTTCTCATAAAAGAAAATAGGGTAATTTTATTAAAATAAAATAGTATCGGATTACATAAGAGACTCACTCACACCATTGACTAGGGTGGTAGGGTCAGCCTCGATGTTGTGTAGGAAGGATGCATACCTTTACCATTGGATCAGTCTAAACTCTACCGATTTTCCATCCCTTACATATATGAGAAATAAACTTTATAGAAATGATACGAGTAGACGTTAAAATACTTGAAACTAGGACACTTTTCCTAACTTAGAAAAATACGACAAAACACTAAGCTCACCCTTCTTACTATGAGAAAGTATTTTTTCCCTAAAATATTGAGATGCTTGAATTGTGGCATCTCCCTAACTATTTGGTTGTGGCTTAGGACTTGGTACGGCCATAACACTAAGCTCACCCTTCTTACTTCATCTTTTCCATTCTTGAAGCACCCATCTTTTCCTTTAATAAACTTGTTTCTTCTATATTAAAGATTTAAGGTTTCAACCTTATTTTTTTTTCAAGAATAAAGAATTAAGTATGTTAATCTTCTCTTCAAGAACTTCTAGAAAAGCATAATTTTATGGCGAAAAGGTAAGATACCTATGTCTTTGAATCATATATTTTTTAAAAATTATAATTTAAGTATCTTTATTGATATTATAGTGTTTGTGTGTATTGTATGAGTGGAGCTCATTTTAAAATTAAAGTAATGATTTTGATGTTAAATATGTTGTTAGACAATTCTCATATATCCAAAAGTGTTTTAATAAAATTTAGTAACCTATTGTGGTTGTTTTGGGATGGTTAAAGACTAGTTAAGGGTGATTTTTGAATCTTAAAATGTAAAATTTGGGCTTAGTATCGATTTAAGAAGTGTTTGTATTGATACCCTATGTTCTGGTTGAAGAACACTGAGGATGTGAGAAAAAGTACCAGTACGAGATTTAACATATATGTACGATGTTCCAATTGTATCGTTATGCATCAACTCTTATTGGTACTTGTTGTTTGACTCGAATGATCATTTTGCAAACTAAAATATAGAGTCTTTTGCCAACTATAATATAGACTATTTTGCAAGCTAAAAAGCTGAATTGTTTTGAAAAAAAAATGAACTATTTTGCAAACTATAATGGGAATTGTTTTGCAAGCTAAAAGGATGAGATATGTTGTAAAATAAGTTGACTGATTGAAAGCTAAAATATGAATTGTTTTGTAAGTAAAAAGACTAAACTATGACTAAATGAAAAGATTTGATCAAAAGTGAACCATAAGGACCTTGTAATGAAAATATATATTTTTTGTATCATTGTATGTTGGATTGTTTTAGTTAGCTCATTAAGTTTGTTTGAATTTATTTAATTTTGAATGATTGATCTTTTAGGTATCTATTCTCTTAGTGAGAATCATGTCAACTCCTGATAATAAGTCACACAAAACCCTATATTAAAATATATGATTAGTATTTGTTTTCAATTTCTAATGTGGCAATACATTCGAACAATGTTTGAAGTATGGTTGTTTGCTAAAATAGTTGATTGGGTGCTTATGATTGAGTAGGTATGATTTATCAATGATTGATATGTTAGGACTGAACTAAACTATTAGTATTTTGATAAGCATGAATTGTATTATTATAAGAAAAATATTAAATTAGTACTAGAGATTAAATGATGAAGGATTAGCAAGTAAACTTTTAAGTCTATGAATGATAGGTATAGTCTTGAATTATATATGTATTACTTATTGAAGGTTATTCTGATTTAGTAAATAATATATTTCTTCTTAAAGTCGCCTAAGTTATAGAATATTAGTCGTTTAAGGTCTTAAAAATGTATCCATGAATCTGAATTTCAAAGGAAAAATAGAAGAATGATTAGATAAATAACAAGAATCATAAGTTAACTTGTTATGTTGGATGCTTGTATTGCTAAATTGTGATAAGAAATAAGTATGTATAATTGACTAGTGATGGTAAATAATATAAGGATTTTTTATGAATGATTAAATCTATGTTTGTATGATTGAATGACTAATAAAGGACATTATTAAACAAGTTTATGAAAGCATATATTTTTATGGTTGTGGCATGAATGTTTTAGTGATACCTCGATTAGGGAGTAACGAAATTTAATAAAAAAAGCTTAATTCAGTAGCTTTTTTATTTTTATGATTGTGACATAAGTGTTTTAGTGATACCTCGACTAGGAAGTAATGAAGTTTATTAAAAGAAGCTAAAGAGACTAAGCATTGATATATATGCCTTAAATGGTCAAAAATATTAAGTTCCTAAATGATTTAAGGAAAAAGAAGTTTATGAATATGTACAAATCTTACAAGATTATTGTAGGAATAATATGGCAAGCTTTGTGTACTAAAGTATTAATATAGAATAGATTATGTTATAAACTAATAGTTGAAGAGACTTACATGACGTAAGTATAATTGTTGTTTATGAAAGATGAATTTATGCATTAAACTAAAAGTTTTAAATTACCCAGATTTCTGAATGCAAGTTTGATTGTGTAGTGTTAAATTATGTCTCAGATGATTGCATGTAATTATTGTAAGCATGAATATGGAAGATTGTTAAATAAAATATACAAAGTTACAAAATAGTACTAAATATGTGATGCGTCTATATACTTGTTATATGAAATGCTAAATTAAAATTTACTTATGAAACAGTCTAAAAATTTAAATTGCTCTACAAATTTCATGTTTACATAAGATATTTTTAGTCTTTAACGCTATGTTTTGAATACCTTTTTGTCTAGAGAACCTTTTTTCTCAAGACCAATTGATCATAGGTAGGGATGACAACGTGTCGGATCTGGATCAAATTCAATTGGATCCAGATCTATTTTTACATCATGGATCTAGATCCGACCCAGATTCGTGGGTCTAGAAAATTGAGACCCTGATCCAGATATAATGGATCTTACGGATCCGAGTCTAAAACGGGTCTAAAACGGATCTTTTAAAAAATGACTATTCGACCTATTTTTTAACGTAATAAAACTATCATTAATTAATTTCACATCACAATTTCGATGAAGAAAAGATTAATTTTAATTAACTTGTCTCGGGATAAAAAGAAATGATAAATTAAAATCTTAAAAAAAACTCAACAATTATACAAATATCTTTTGAGTAACACAAATATTAAGAAATGTAGATCATAAAATATTTCACTTTCGCAAATCGAGTATCGTACTTTTACTTTTTAGAGTACTAGTTTTCGTCACTACTTAAATCAATAACATCCTAAAACAAACAAGAAACTACCAACTAAAGAGATTTTTTTATGAAAATAATATTTGTGAAATTTAATATTAATATTAAGGTTATATAATATCATAACTTTCTTATATAACTTGCCAATGATATTTATCATTTCCGCATCATCATCACATTCTTTATTAATAGTAGAACAAACACGTATTCCCTCAAAAGTTTTTTTGTCATAAATAAATAAATAAAAATTATGTTTGATAATAATGTAAAATATAAAACTTACTGTATATTTTAAAACTAAAGGTGGATTTTTTAATAAATAAGTAAACGGATCCGGGTCTAGATTTGGGTCTTAAATGTCAGATCTAGATCCGTATTATAATCAAAAGATTTAGATTCGACCCAGATTCATCGAGTCTAAAATTTTAAGATCCAAACTCTATAAAACGAATCTGAGTCTACGAATCCGGCTCAGGTCCAGGATCCATTACCCATCCATAATCGTAGGTAGCCAAATCAAAAGTTTAAGTGGCATGGATATACGTAGGAGAGGAGTAAAGCAGAATTAGGTCAAAAAGCCTTCGAATCGCATGGCATTTGCACCGCGTGTTACATAGACATGGCCATGGGCTGTCACTTGGGTGGCATGCCAATTCCTCAAACCATGACTGCCCCCACATGAACCTCACTCCCCCTCTTTTACTCTTTCGATATCTCTTTTACTTGCAAATCACCGCTCTGTTTTAAACCCTTGCTTTTTCTGTATATAAAGAGGATCTCCAAGTTGTGCATGCACCCACTTCGCCTAGAAACTCTCACATCCATTTCTGGCAATAAAATAAATTCCGTCACCCATCAGTTCTAATGAAGTTCATGGCATTTCTATTTCTTCTAGTTTTGGTTTCCCCTTTGGATGCAGCGTTTGCAGCCAACTTTTCCCAAGAATATGATCTCACATGGGGAAATGACCGAGTTAGGGTGATCAACAATGGGGAGCTGCTCACTCTCTCACTCGACAGAGACTCCGGCTCTGGTTTCCAGTCCAAGAAAGAGTATCTATTCGGCAAGATGTCAGTGCAGCTTAAACTTGTCCCGGACAACTCGGCTGGCACTGTTACATCCTACTATGTAAGCAGTGTTTTTTTATACATATCATGCTAAAATTTTGATATTGTCGGTATGAATCTAACGGGCTTGAGGTGCAGTCGACCCTTAAAAATTTAAAATTCATCATCTTAATATAAAATATTAAATCCGTCCCTAATCTAATATTGTTGTTCTTACAGTTAGCCTCACAGGGATCAACATGGGACGAAATCGACTTTGAATTCTTAGGGAATTTGAGTGGCGACCCTTACACTGTTCACACCAATGTGATTACCGGAGGCAAAGGAGAAAGAGAGGAACAATTTCATCTCTGGTTTGACCCAACAATGGATTTCCACACCTACTCCATCCTATGGAATCCCCAAGTTATCATGTAAGCCCAATCATATATCAACCAAGTATTTAAATTACGGTTACAGTTTTATTTTTGTTCACTGTTTTATCATGATTGCAGATATAACAAATACTATTATGGACCGTTATTTGAATACTTGGTATTAGTTTCAAGCGAAGCAACTGAAATTTATCACCTTTTGTTTTAACCCTTTCAGTTTCTATGTGGATGACACGCCAATTAGACAATTCAAGAACTTGGTGTCTACTAAAGCTCCATTCCCCAATAGCCAGGCAATGAGGATTCATTCGAGTATATGGAATGGGGATGGCTGGGCAACAAGAGGTGGTCTTATCAAAATAGATTGGAGCAAAGCCCCCTTTACAGCTTCCTATAGGAACATGAGTGCACAGGCATGTATTTGGAAGTATGGGTCCGGGGCTTATCCCTGCAGTTCCAGTTCCCGTCTAGCCAAAGAGTTGGATGGTCCTAGCCTGGAAAGATTGATGTGGGTACAGAAGCATTACTTGATTTATAACTACTGCATGGACCCAAACCGATTCCATCAAGGACTCCCTCTCGAATGTGTTGCTAAAACATAAAGAAAAAAAAATGCTACTTTAGTTTACCAGAAAAATAAGAGCAGAAAAATAAGAGCAAAAATTATGTCTTCCTTTATGCCTCCTTTAAAAATTTATTAAAAAATTAAATTATAAACCCTAACTCGTATTTTTTATATCTTAAACCTTAAATCATATACTAAAAAAATACACCATACTCCTAATTCCTTAAACCCTAACCAAAACCCTAAACCCTCTATTTTGAAGTGGAGACATGGGAAAGGGTAGACGATTTGCACCCGAAACATAAGTTGCCTTGTTGTTCCCATTACACTCTTACCAAAAGATATATGTGTAGCACTACTATTATTATATATCGTGTTGTTTCCGTTCTTGCTATGTATGAGACTGAAACATGTAGGAATCTAATTATACATTTTGAAAAAAAATATATGTCATTTTTAGGGTTGTTTATCGAATCGAACCTTCGCAGGTTTGGTTTGATATTCCCCGTGTAACCCATTAGAGTTGGTTTCGTCTAGGCGAGGCTAAGGTGGTTACATTTGGTGGTATCAAAGCATGGTTTATTGTGTGTGATTTGATATGTTTTGTTGTTAAAATGTTGATAATTATGCAAGGTGAATGTTTTTAAATGGTGTTTATTTGAAAGAGTCAAAGGTTACACATTGTCAATGCCAATACATTATAAAATACTTTACAGGTTTCCCTTGAATCTTGCCCGAATGTAAGTCTAATATGTTTTGATATTATGTTTTATATTGCATGTTTGAAGTTTCTGAGTATGCCTCCGAGACGTGAGACATGAGCTAGTGCGAGTATGATTACTGATGGCCCAAATGAAGGCGAGGCGATTGCTAGGGAAGAGTAGCTTCCTCCTCCACCCGTGGGTGTACCTCCGGTTTCATAGGGTGGTCAGTTTAAAGAGTTTGCATCGTTCATACAGGCTATGACGGGTGCGTTTTAGGCTACTGTTGTTGGAGTGCGTATTCTTGCTCTTGACCCTGTTGTTGCTATTACACCAGGGCTACCTTTAGAGCGACTGCATAGCTTGGGTGGTGTTGAGTTTCGTGGTTCAGATCCAAGTTCAGCTGAGGAGTGGTTGGCTAGTATAGAGAGGATCTTGGATCAGATGGAGTGCCTTATTGCTAGGAGGTTGGGATGTATGGTTTCTTTGCTCCAGGTAGATGCTTATCGTTGGTGGACTACCACGAGAGTTGGTGTAGCTACTGGCAATTTGACTTGGGAGCATTTCAGGATAGCTTTTGTATGAAAGTTTTGCAGTTCCCGGTACGAGGATGCAAGGAAATGAGAGTTTATGTCTTTAGTTCAGGGTTCGATGACTGTGGCAGAGTATGAGATATAATTTATTCGGATAACCCACTGTGCTCATGAGTTGGTTCCCATTGATCAGAAAAGATGTGATAGGTTCCGGTATGGACTAATTTTGAGATTTAGACATACCTGTTAGCTACTGAGTAAACTGAGTTTGATGTGTTGTTGAATAGGGCCAAGGATGTTGAGGAGTCCCTAAGGGTGTCTAGGAAGTCTTCCGATGTTGGTAAGAGGCCTATTGAGGCCAATGTTGAGATAACCGATATAGAGTTGATCGATGCCGAGGTGACTTTAGACGCGGTGGTCGAGCTCAGCAGTATGGTAGAGGTGGTGGTGATGTCCCATTTTGTAATATGTGTTCTAAGCGCCATCCAGGAGAGTGTTGGTGGTCCACTGGTGCTTGTATGGGATATGGATCGAAGGATCAAATGAGGCATGATTTCCCGAGGTTTGCTAGTGAGTCTGGTGATCATGCTGAGACTATTGTGGTGCCTGTTAGAGGACATGGTCGAGGCAGAGTCCCTTCTAGAGGCAGGGAGATGGGCGTAGATTTTATGCTCAGCATGGGACTCATAATGCTACAGATGTTATTGCATGTACTTTTTGTTTACAAAATGTACCGTTGTTTTCTTTGATAGATTCTGGATCTACGCATTCTTATGTTTTGAGTGAGCATGCGCATATGTCGGATGTTCCGGTTGAGGTGTTATATGTTGGTTTGGTGGTTACGATTTCTCTGGCTGAAACAGGCACGGTTAGGAGGTTGTATAAAAGGTTTCCGTTGGAGGTACAAGGGCATGTCTTTGAGGTTGACTTGATGAAGTTGTCTTTCCATGGTTTTGATCTTATCTTTGGTGTTGACTGGTTAATGGAGCACCGAGCGGTGGTAGACTTTGAGAAGAAAAGGGTTACCTTGAGGTTGTTGGATAGTAGTAAGGTTGTGGTGAAAAGTGAATATATTGGATTTTTGTCCAATGTGATTTCAGCTTTGCAAGAAGAAAAGTTGTTGCAACATAGTGGTGTAGCATATATAGCATATGTGATGAATCCGTATATAGGAGATGTTCGGGTGCAAGACATTCGAGCAATGCACGATTTTTTGGAAGTATTTACTGAGGAGCTACCAGGATTACCTCCCGATCATGATGTGGAGTTTAGTATCGAGACTTATGCTGGTATAATCCGGTGTCTATTGCTCTTTATCGTATGACACTTAAGGAGTTGAAAGAACTGAAGATGCAGTTATAAGAGTTGCTTAACCGAGGTTTTATCCGACCGAGTGTGTCACCATGGGGTACGTCGGTGTTGTTTGTGAAGAAAAAGGATGACACTATGAGAATATGCATTGATTACCGGCAATTGAATATGTTGACCATGAAGAATAAGTATCCTTTGCCGAGGATTGACGATCTGTTTGATCATTTTCGAGGTGCAAGTGTATTCTCAAAGATTGATTTGAGATCGGGGTATTATTAGTTGAAAGTAAAGGAGTCTGGTGTGTTGAAAATGGCTTTTCAGACAAGGTATGGCCACAATGAGTTTTTGGTGATGCCGTTTGGGTTAACGAATGCCCCTGCTGCTTTTATGGACATGATGAACCGAGTGTTTCATGAATACTTGGACCAGTTTATGGTAGTATTCATAGATGATATCCATGTGTATTAACGTACCGAGGAAGACCATGATCTACATTTGCGGATAGTGTTGCAAGTGTTGAAAGAGAATCAATTGTTTGCTAAGCTAAGCAAATGTGAGTTTTGGCTAAAGAAAGTGGTGTTTCTTGGTCATGTGGTTTCGGATAAGGGTATTAGTGTTGATCCGAAAAAGATAGATGCTTTTATAGGTTGAAAGCAACCAAAATCGGTGTTAGAGGTTCAGAGTTTTCTTGGGTTGGCTGGATACTATTATAGGTTTGTGGAAGGGTTTTCGAACATTGTTGCTCCTATGATTAAGCTTTTGCAAAAGAAGGTTCCTTTTGAGTGGAAAGAAAGTCAACAAAAGAGCTTTGAGAAGTTAAAAGAGGTGTTGACTAGTGCTCCGGTGTTGGTTCAGCCCGAGTTGGATAAAGAATTTATGGTTTATAGTGATGCATCTTATGTTGGTCTCGGATGTGTTTTGATACAATAAGGGAAAGTTGTGGCATATGTATCTAGACAATTAAGAGTACATAAAAAGAATTATCCAACGCATGATTTGGAGCTTGCGGCGGTAGTTTTTGCTTTGAAAGTTTGGAGACACTATTTGTATGGTGAGAAGTGTACTATATACACGGATCATAAGAGTTTGAAATATCTCATGTAACAAAAGGATCTAAACCTTAGGCAACGTAGATGGATGAAGTTGCTTAAGTATTATGATTTGACTATCGAGTATCATCCGGGAAAAGCTAATGTGGTAACGGATGATTTGAGCCGTAAAACAACAGTGGAGTTGAGGGCTATGTTTGCTAAGTTGAGTATTTCAAAGGAAGTTGGTTTAGTGACGGTGTTGCATGTAAAACCTGTGTTGGTTGAGATGATAAAAGCGAAGCAGTTAGAGGATGAGGCTTTGGTAACTCATGTGGAGGACATTGCTGAAGGTAGACCGACCCAGTATCATTTTGATGATGATGAGGTTCTTTGTGTTGGAGGTCGGATAGTGGTGTCGAATGATATTGAGTTGAGATAAGCTATCTTAACAGAGGCTCATACTAGTCCGTTTGCTATGCATCCGGGTAGTGTGAAGATGTATAAGGATCTCAAAAGTGTGTACTTTTGGGTTGGTTTGAAGAACGATGTAGCGGAGTTTGTGGCACGGTGTATGGTTTGTCAGCGAGTGAAAGTTGAACATAAGTTTCTTGTGGGGTTGTTGTAACTTGTTTAGGTTCCGAAATGGAAGTGGGAGAGAGTGACTACGAATTTTGTGACGAGGTTATCGTTAACACCGTCTAAAAAGGTTTCTATATGGGTGATTGTTGACAGGTTTACGAAGTATGCGCATTTTCTTGTTATGCATACGACATATTCGATAGATAATCTAGCAGAATTGTAAGTTTTTGAGGTAGTGAAGTTGCATGGTGTGCCAAATTCGATCATATCAGATAGAGATCCGCGTTTTACCTCTATGTTTTGGAAGAGTTTGCAAGTAGCTTTGGGTACGAGGCTTAGCTTTAGTACAACTTATCATCCTTAGACGGATGGTTAGTCTGATTGTGTTATTCAAACTTTGGAGGATATGTTGAGGTTTTGCATCATTGAGTTTCAAGGTACATGGGAGAAATAGTTGCCTTTGGTGGAGTTTGCTTACAATAATAGTTTTCAGGCAACTATACTGATAAGTGCTCAAGTCACTATCACTTTTTACACTTTTCATGGGCACTTATCATCAATTCTACACCTACTTAGACCAATGCATGTTCTTAATGTAATATATTTAGGGATAATGCTATTAAAGATAATATTTGTAGCAAAGACATACTTTAATGTATTTTCATATCTGTGCAGGAACATGTATTGTCGCGGCAACAAACTGAGGCTGAGGCAGGACCTGATGCTGAGGCAGCAGAGGATAAATAGCAATATGGTAGGCAAACTGAAGAGAAAAATGAGGGAAACGTTGTTGGACAAGAAGTCTAAGGATCGGAGCTGAACAATACGAGGAAAGCCCAAGGACAAGGCCACGTAGGAAAAAGCCTTCTAGAAGAATTAAACTTGGAAATATTTAACCTATGTACATAACTTGTTTCCTACTCCAAGTTGTACTCTATTTAGGAAAGGTTTGCCCTAGATCAAGTCTATATAAGGCATAGCCATCTGCTGCGTGTAATAATAGCGCAATTGTGCAATGTACACGTCGCAAGTAATAAAGTGATAAGTATATCGTGTATCGTCTCCACAGGGATTGATATACTTAATATGTCTCTTTTTGTTTCCTTGCTCCTGAAAGATAAAGTAAAAACACAAATAAGTGGATTTGTTTAACTAACTAAATAATTAAATAACAAAACATAAAATAAAGGATGGAGAACGATATAGAGAAAGTGGGTAGGATCCAACTGCGTCAATTAGTGGATTCGATTGATCTTCTTCTTGTCCAATGCAATTACACAATACTGCTTTGGCAGTACTACAATACAACTTCGGCAGTATTAGAGTTCTCTGCCACGGCAATCTCTTGCTCTTGGGCAGATGCATCAAAGTTCAACAAAGTGTCCGTAGTTGACTGCACTTACCTCTCGGCGTAAATCAAAGACAACCACCAACCAATCCCACACTTTTTTTTAGCTTCTGAAACTCTTAACCTATCTCTAGGCCGAGTTAGTGTCGTCAACACCGTACTTATCCCTTTCGTAAATCTAACTCTCTCGATGCTAGATAAATAGATTACTTACAAACTTTTCTCTCGAGCTTGAATGCAAGAACAAGGAATGCCAATAGGATAAGCAAACTTTGATATTATTATTGCATTAGAACAAAGAAACAAGAAACAATCTTCTCTTACTAATATCTACGACCTTCACCTATCCCTAAGAGATTTAGAACATAATGTCGATAGGTACAAATCTTAGAGGAAGGGTTTCTCTAAAATCGGCTATATATAGTCTTAACCTAGGACAAACCTTTCCTAAATAGACTTGACAAACTCACAAGGAAGATCAAAGGAAGCATATTAAGTATACACTCCTTGACAAAGCTCCGGAAGAAGCTATTGAGATTCTGAACAAACTCGCAAGGAATAATTTTCAATTCCCTACTTCTAGGCGAGGAGGATTAAGACACAAAGCCACGGTGAATGAACTAGAAACTACCAATTCAGTGGCAGCACAATTGGCATCTTTAACCAAGATGGTTCAGAACATGCAAGTACAACAAAATACTCATGAGGTAAAAGCGATCAATTCTTTTGAGTATATGTAAGATGAGGAATCTGGTTTCTATGTGGGAAACTACAACCGGAACAACAACATGATGTCAAACACATACAATCCGGCATGAAAAAGGCACCCAAATTTTTCATGGAGCAATCCTAATAATACCTTGAACCCCATTAACCAATCCTCAAGTTATCAAAAATACACTACCGCAGCAGCATGTACAGCAGTCACTACCGCAGCAGTAGATGCATCAACAACAACCTATGAATTCATTGGAGAATACTCTCAAGGCCTTTATAATGAAAACAGAATCATACATGGTTGAGAACAACAGTTTCATGAAGAGAACTGATGACTTCATGAATAGAATAGAGATGAGACTGTAAAACTAGGAATTTGTTATTAAATTACTAAAAACCCAAGTTGGTCAATTTGCTCAAAGACAGAATACTAGACCACAAGGGGGACTACCTAGCAATACTGAAGTTGCTAAGGGAATGAGCCATGAACAATGCAAAGCAATAACTACAAGAAGTGACCAACTGCTTAAAGAGACAATGGGCAAACCAGCAACCAAAGTTCCACCAGTAACACATGAGGAATCAGACAAGGAGGACTTGGATGCTGAACAAATTGAACATGTGAACACTGCCTCAGCAGAGAGATCGGCAGCACCTGATCTATCTACCGAGACAGTAAGAAACACAGTGGTTCCAGGTATTAAATTCCAAACCAATGAGACCCTGGAAGAGATGAGACCACCAACACCTTTTCCACAAAGGTTGAAAAAGCAAAAACATGACCACCAGTTCAAAAAGTTCCTGGATATTTTAAAGTAAGTCTACATCAACTTGCCATTTGTTGAGGCAATTGAACAAATGCCCAACTATGCTAAATTCTTGAAAGACATTGTGTCTAAAAGAAAGAAGCTAGGTGAGTTTGAGACAGTGGCAGCAACTGAAGGATGCATGGCAATGCTGCACAATCACATGTCGCCAAAATTGAAGGATCCTGGATGCTTTACCATACCTTGTGCAATTTGTAATAATTATGAAGGAAAGTCATTATGTGACCTAGGAGCAAACATCAATCTCATGCCCAAATCATTTTTTCAAAAACTTGGAATAGGAAGGGCAAAGCCTACGACAGTGTTGCTCCAACTTGCGGATAGATCCTATGTGCATCCTGAAGGAAAATAGAGGACATATTGGTAAGGGTAGACAAATTTATTTTTCCTGACGACTTCCTTGTCCTTGACTGTTAAGTAGATGAGAATGCATCGATCATCCTGGGAAGACCTTTCCTTGCTACTGGACGAACCTTAATTGATGTGGAAAATGGAGAGTTGACAATGAGGGTCAATGACCAACAATTCAAACTCAATGTATTCCACAATTTGATAAAATTTGATGAGTGCAAAGTCCTCCACACAACAAACGTAGACACCAAGATATCCTGCCTTTGCAGCATGCTCAACAGATTATTTGGCAAGAAAATTAAGCCTAGGATGGAGGCAGAAAATAAGGATGAACACAAAACAGAAGGCAAAAGCCAACACTTGAAGAAAAATCTAAGCCAACAAGAGATAAGCAAATTGGGAGATGCATTTACATGCACTCCACCAGTAACATAATCTCTTCCCTTCTAATTTATCTATTATATTAGGATTGGTTTTAATTTAGGATTTATGTGTTTATTTTTAATTTTTGTTATTGATGTTTTTATTTTAAGTTTTTTTCTTTAGGACAATAAAAGCAGGAATAAGGGAGAAATAGTTTACAACAGGAATTCTGCCAAGGTAGTAAATAGTGTTAGAAGCCGCAGCAATCCCAACGGGCATAAACAGTATAACGATTATCTGCCGAGTCTTACGCCGCGGTAGTAAATGCTAACGGAAAGTAAATTCAAAACGGTTACAAAACAGCTAGTAGTTTAAATGGCTACAAGGCCGAGGCCTATATAAGCAACATCCTTCTCTTGAACTATTCTCTCTTACATTCTTGATTTCTTTAGCATTCTACTAAATTTTTCTCTCACAATACTCTCTGCCTACTCACAAGCATTCTTGAAACTTTCAGAATCTATTCCAGAAAGTCTCAAAGACTCTCAATCTTCATCCATGGCATTATACAATCGATTTGCCCCCTCCACTATTGCAGACCGATTCAACAAATCTTTCGTCGCTCGGCAGTTGTAGGAGAAGCAAGGGTTCCAACACTGTGAGGAGGAAAACTTCGGCTTCGAACATTACTTGTTCAACAAGATCAAATATCAAGAATGGGAGATTTTCTGCCTATAACCTCCCCAAGCAAATGCCACCATAGTGCGGGAATATTATGCACATGAGCCGAGCAAGGACAATCTCTACGTCTACTACCGAGGCAAGCCTGTCCGCCTTGATTCCGAAACAATCAATGATTTCTATAGACTCATCCCCATCCATGATGTTCATGCCAAGTTCATGGAAGATATCACCATGCAGGACTACGAGTTGATCAAAGATGACCTTTTCTATAACAATACCCCTTGGGAAACAGGTGCCCATAAAGGCTCTGTAGCAAGGCAAAGTCTAATGCCCGAGGCTAAGATATGGTGTACCTTTGTCAAGAGACGCCTAATCCCCACCTCTTACAACAGCACGGTGGACCGCAAGAGATTAGTTCTCATCCAATCCATCATCAACAAGAGGAGCATAAATGTTGGAGAGATTGTCTTACGAGAAATACACGATGCGATAAGAAGGAATGTGGACCTTTATATTTCTCTTATTTAATCTCTGGTTTGTGCATTGCTGCAGGAGTACCAGTAGAAGATACGGATGAATACACACCAAACAGGCAAGGATGGACCAAAGACTTCTGCCACAGAGTTATGTAGATTACATAGGCAGAGCCTATCCAGGCAACCCCTCAGCAGTTCACTGCTGACTTCACTGCCGACACCCAGTACACGAAAGAGATGCTTGGCACTGCCCAAGCCATTACCGCAGCAGACCCCTACCAAGTGATTCTTCAGAGGATGGCAACTATGGACCTTCGCCAGCAAAGATACATGGAATATCAGAGAGACTTCAACAACACTCTGGCCCAAATGATAACTCAGAACTTTCTCAGTCAAGGGGCGCAATATCCATAATTCCTTGCAAACATATTCTTCACAGCAGCGCCTTACACAGAAACCACTCCAGTCCCAAGGTTGAAACCATTCTTCTCCTCCAAATCACAACAACAGTTCGATGCAGCTGGTACATCTAGGGCAGCAGACCCTGCCGCGGCATTATTTGCCAGCAGAAGACCTTCCAAGCGAAGGGTAGTCTATCAGCTGAGATAGATGCCTATGTGAATCAGAGCTCAGACACTGTCGAGCCAAGCATTCAAAATGTCGAGGCAGATCTAGATAATGAAGGAGGAACGAAGACAATGGACACTGAAGATGAAAGAGGAGAAGAGGTTAATGCTCCCATGCAACGAGCAACACCAACGAGAGTTCAACCACCAAGACGAGCAAAGTCATCGCCATCACCAAGGGCACAACAATCAGCAGCAAGATCGAGAAAACTAATTATAGTAGAAAGCTCTTTGGAATCATTATAATTTCTTTTCTTTTTTTACTTATCGCTCATATAATTGTTTTTTTTACTACTTATATTTTGTTACCTATTGCCTGCCCCTAAATTAAGCATTGAGGACAATGATTGCCTTGAGTTTGGGGGTTTAGAGCCACTGTCGAGGCAATCTACTAACGCAGCCGTGCCATGAAAATGAAGTTTTTAGTGATAAATTTTTTTTATGTCCACCATTTTACTTGAAATTGTTGCCCACATTCTTGCACTGTCCATCATTAATATTGTTTTAGTTTATTCTTTAAGGCAATAGAAATCTTTCTCCTTACCATAATTAGGTTCTGTTTTGAAGGCTTAATTTTAGGATACTTAAGGAGAAAAACTTAGAAGCTTACTATAAGGTTAAATTTTAAAACACTTTTGGGACTTGTTTGGCTATAAGAATTCTTTTAACAAACTTAGGTGATAAAGACTTAGATCTTTGAAACGGTGACTAGAGGTGCCTATAACCGGCTCTAGGAAATACTCTTCTTCATGCTAGAGGTGCCCAAAATTGGCTCTAGTATGCTTAAAAAGGAATAGAAAAAGAAATAAGGAAATAAGAAGTAGAAAACACAATACTTGAGGTGCCCGAAATTGGCTCAAGAAATTGTTGTTTTAAGAAGAGTACTCTAAATCCAAGTCTATTTTTCCTGAACTTAGAGTTTATCAAAGAAGGCCTTTAATCAAACTTATCCACAAAAATACACACACACTAACCTTATAGTTTGTCTTCTAGACACACACTTAGGTAACCAAAAGGTTAAGTCTAAAGAATAGACATGGTTATGGTGGGGAAAATAGATGGAAATATAAGACCAAAGGAGAATGGAGTTTGACAAATTGATGGTTTGCATTGCTTGATGACAAGCAATAGTTCGAGTTTGGGGGTGTGATAAGTGCTCAACTCACTATCACTTTCTACACTTTTCAAGGGTACTTATCATTAATTTTACACCTATTTGGACCAATGCATGTGCTTAATATAATATATTTAGGTATAATGCTATTAAAGATAATATTTATAGAAAAGGCATACTTTACTACATTTTCATGTCTATGCAGGAACATGTATTATCGCGGCAGCAAACTAAGGCTAAGACAGGACCTGATGCCGAGGCAGTAGAGGATAAATAGCATTATGGCAGGCAAACTGAAGAGAAAAATAAGGAGAACATTGCTGGACAAGAAGCCCAAAGATCGGAACTGAACAACACGAGGAAAGCCCAAGGACAAGGCCACATGGGAAAAAGCCTTCTAGAAGAATTAAACTTGGAAATATTTAACTTATGTACATAACTTGTTCCCTACATCAAGTTGTACTCTATTTAGGAAAAGTTTGCCCTAGGCCATGCCTATATAAGGCATAACCATCCAAGGGACTAAGGGAGCAAAATTTGAGAGATAGTTCACCCTAGGAATAATTTTCCCTATCATGTTCTAAGCTTTCTTAGGGTTTAGGTGAAAGTTGTTGAGTATTAGTGAGAAAAGATTGTATCTTGTTTCTTGTTTCAATGCAATAAAATATTAAAGTTTGCTTACTCTTTGTCATTCTTTGTTCTTGCATCCAAGCTCGGGAGAGAAGTTTGTAAGTAATCTATTTGTCTAGACTTGGGAAAGTTAGACTCACGAAAGGAGTAAGTACGGTATTTGACTTGATTGGAGGATACTAACTCAGCCTAGGGATAGATTAAAGTTTCAGTGGCTAAAAGGAGCGTGGGATTGGTTGTTGGTCATAATTGATTAACGTTGGGAGGTATCATCAAGGACTGATGATCAACAGTGTTTCAACTTAGGGATAAACGGAGCCATCAAAGGATACTGCCCAAGAGCAAGGGATTGCCACGGCAGAAAACACTATCGCTGCCGAGATAGTAATCTGTAGTACTGCCAAGGTAGTGTAGTGCAATTGCATTGGACAGAAACAGATCAATCATATCCACTATATAACACAACTGGATTCTGCCCTCTTTCTCAAATTGACGTCAACCTATTTTAGTTTTCTTTCATCGTTTTAATTAGTTTAAACAACATCCAATTTACTTGTTTTTTACTTTTGTTTTACAGAGCAAGAAGATTAAAGGAAGCATATTAAGTATATCAATCCCTGAGAAGACGATAACTCGATAATACTTATCACTTATCACTTGCGACGTGTTCACTTGCACTAATTGCAAATATTTGACACGTATCATATATAGATGCCACCTTTTGAGGCTTTATAGGATGTAGGTGCCGTACACCTTTGTGTTGGAAGGAAGTTGGAAAGAAGTATGTTTCTTTATCGCAAGCATTGAAAGACAGCGAGAAGAAGGTTAAGCTTATATGTGCTAAGCTTAAGGAGGCTTCGGATAGGATGAAGTCTTATGCAGACTTGAAGCATAGAGAGGTGGAGTACGATGTCGGGGATAAGGTGTTCTTGAAGGTTTCACCATGAAAGAAGGTGATGAGGTTGGACGTAAGGGTAAGTTGAGTTCTCGTTCTATTGGACCGTACGAAGTGTTGGATTGTGTTAACCCTGATGCTTATCGGTTGAGGTTGCCAGAGGAGTTGGATAGGATGCATGATGTTTTTCATGTTTCGATGCTTCGTAAGTACATGTCAGATCCTTCACATGTTGTTTAAGTTGAGGAGATTGAGTTAAGGACGGATATGACTTATGAAGAATAACCGGTGTGGATCTTATATGTGGATACAAAGATTCTTCGAGAAAAGAATATAGACTTGGTAAAAGTGCTTTAGAGACACCGAGGTGTGGGAGAAACAACTTGGGAGATAAGAGAAAGTATCGGAGAGCAGTTTCCTCACTTGTTTACTTTAGGTAAATTTCGAGGACGAAATTTTCTTAAGAGGGAGAGAGTTGTAATATCCTGGTTTTGGGGCTAGTAGTTTGAGTGTAGGATAGGGAGGATTCGATTCGGATCGAATCGGATTCCTTCGGTTCATTAATTTTGGGAAATTTAAAATGATAATAATTTAATTGGGTAAATAATAAATGTGTAGAAATTTTTTAAAAATATTAAAAAGGTGTTTTAAAATTTAAGGAATGTTATTGGTTTTAATTTGATTTAATTAAGGCTAATTATTACATTGGTGACTAAATTGTAAATTTTGGAAAGTTTAGGGGTTAAATTGAAATTTTTCGAAATTTGGGATTTTTAGTGACTAAATTGGAAAGTGAGCCAAAGCTAAGAATCTTTAGAGGAACATTAACTCAAATTATTTTAATTAAAGATTTTTCACAAAAATAAGTTTTTAATTAGTAATTTATTTTATTTTATTTTCTAACTTCCCATTTTCTCATTTTTTCTCTCAAACTTTCTCTCCATTTTCTCTTTGTCTTCTCTCCAAGATTTCTTCAATTACTTGCTGAATTCTTCTTCATTTTCATCAAGATTTATCTCATTTTACTCTCCATTTCATTCTCTACAAAACCTACTCATCAATTTTGCAAAATCACCATCCATTTTCAGGGAAAATCAAGAGAAGAATTCTCATCTTTTTTGTGGTTTGATCTCAAGTTAATTTTATTATTTCTCTTCATTTTTAAGGTTCTTTATTTAAAATTCCCAAGCATTTGGCTTACAAATGAATAATCTAAATTTAATTTCATGTTTTAATTCAAGATTTTGATATTTTGGGGGAATTTTCAAGAAACTAGGTTAGATCTAATTAAAAGATGTAATTAGGATGATTTATTATGAAATTAAATTTACTTTGATGATTAATTGAGTCTTGAATTGATGGCATATTATTTTAATCCCAAAATAATTGAATCGGTGTTATCTAAAGGTGGTTTTCGGTTGTTTTATGGTCTGTTTTAGGTGCTCTGCTTTTGCTGGAGATGTAAGGATGGTTTGGAAGTGTTTTTAGTTCATGTTTGAGGTGTATTAGATGTTAGATTCATTAGGTTAAGGGCTGGTGTTGTTTCGGATGTATTCTGGCTTAGTTTGCGGTCTTTTCGGCTTAGTTTTTGGTAGTTTTGTGGAAGGTTTATGTGACTGATGTTTTGAGCATGTTATGATGTGTATATGCTCTATTTTTAATATTGTAGATGAAGTGCAAGAAGTCCCTTAAGTGGCTAGTGCGTTGACATTGCCGTTGGAGCATCAGTGAGGGCTCGTTTCACTTATCGGTGAGTGAATTTCGGTTAAAAGCGTTTCACAATCAAACGGTTCTATTTTGGGGACTATGGAATAGTGTAAAAACTTTTCATAGTTCAAGAGTAAGTATTTATGATGGTTTTGATGTATTTTCTTAAGATTCGGTTATTTCGGTAATGGCTTTGAGAAAGATGTTTACATAAAGATTTTGCTGAAAATGCATAACTTAGATTTTGAAATGATGCATGCATGTGTTAGCTGCTGCAAATGCATGGTTTAGAATGACATTCATGGCTTTTGAAAGCATGAAAATGAATTGGAACAAAATGTGGTTATTTGACTTATATTTGATTAAGCCGTTGAGCGTGATTTTGATTAAGCATGAAAATGATATTGGCTTAGTGACACTAACAATAGTTAAGAATACAAATAACATGTCATTAGGATTAAGTGCACTATAAAGATTATGAGAATAATGATGTTGGCTACACGTAAACAAGGTTGACTTTATGTTCGACTGTGCATGTAGAATTCATCTACACGTAAACAAGGTTGACTTTGTTTTCGACCGTCATGTAGAGCTTGCCTATCTGTAAACAAGGGTGACTTTATGTCCGACCGTGCATATAGATGACCCATACGTAGACAAGGGTGACTTTGTGTCGACCGTGCATATAGATGACCCATATGTCGACAAGGGTGACTTTGTGTCGACCATACGTAGTGGGGGTATCATGTATACAAGGGTGACTATGTGTCCGACCGATATATGTTGAGACCAAGAGTCTCCAGTTATGATAAGGAATTCGAGGATTCGGTGAGCTAAAGGTTCACAATGTGTTGTCACTAGAATGCCAATATCCATGAGACATGAAATAATTTTGTAATATACATGAGACATGAAATGATTTGGTAATATACACGAGACATGAAATGATTTGGTTATACACATGGGACATGAAATGATTTGGTTATATACATGAGACATGAAATGATTTGATCAAGCATACTTTAGTTTAGCATGGAAAGTGCAAGTGATGTTTTAAATTGGTTTTAATATGCATTGATGAACTTGTGTTTAGGGCTACCTCACTAAGCATATTTTGCTTAAGCTCTCTTTTCATCTTTGCAGAAAATAAAGGCATTAAAGGCAACATTTGGAGCAAGAGGGGAAAGGGAGAAGACCTTACACGTTTTGGTATGATGTGGAAAAAACAAATAGTACTTCGCAATGTGTAAACCTTTACATTTTGAGTGTGTTTTGGAGTTAGTAAATCAAATGTATGAACCATCTATAAACATGTTTGCTCAATGGTTGAGTTGAATATTATGTTTTTGAATTTTCTTGGAAGCATGTTTGGCTTGTATGGTCTATGGTTTGGGTCAAAGTTAGGGTGTATTCCTATAGATGTTATAGGGCATTGATGGTTGTAATTGAATGTTTAAATGGTGCATTATATTTAGGGGTTATGCATTTAGCTGATAATGAACTTTGGTTATGTTTAGGTTGGGTACAAACCACTCAAATTGTCCTAAGTGTGTTCTGGATACAGTGGGTAACGAAGCACCCTGTGCTGGTATCGATACCTTAAGGCTAAATTTGAGTGGCATCGAAGCATGGTTCGATGCAATTACCCACTAGTCATCTGAGTATTGATACCGCCCAATGTTGATACCCCTGAGCTTTGGTAGGTAATATGGTTAATGCCACGTCACGGTATCGATACATGGCTATGCTGGTATCGATACCCATGACTGAAAAATGAGTTTTAGGTGTTGAAATTACATGTTAGTCTCGGATATCTTGCCTTGTTCAATTATGATAGTTATAGATGTTATTTTGAGTTGAAATTTCATATGAATGCTCAAAGTTGACTTAATTTCAAGTTGGTTAACTAAATTTGGTCAAGTCCTTATAATTTTTAATATTTATATTTTAGTCCTCAATTAGTGAAACATGTAATTGATGATGTTAGAATACTCCGTTTGGATTGAAATTTGTCGTGAGTGATAATTGCATTCTTAATTGAACTTTGATGGAACGAATTTCAACTTTGTGTATAAAATTTAAAAGTTTTACGTTTTAGTCCTTAATATGCTTATGTGTTCAATCGAGTGCTCGATTGTGATCGGGTTGCTTCTGTTCTTGCTATGTATGAGACTGACACATGTAGGAATCTAATTATGCATTTAGAGAAAAAAATATATATGTCGGTTTTCAGGGTTGTTTATCGAATCGGACCTTTGCGGATTTGGTTCGGTATTCCCCGTGTAACCCATTAGAGTCGGTTTCGTCTAGGTCGAGCTAAGGGGGTTACAGAGTAGAAGTTGGAAGATTTTTATCTTCAAACCCTTCTTGGAGGAAAACATTCATAGCGACATAGATGTTAGAGACCTAAACTTTGTGACTGATTTGTTTGTTAGGTTATGCATCTCTGTACATTTAGTTAAGTTGGACAGGTATACGAACATAAAGAGATTTATCATGGGCTTTCAGCAAGGGGTACAAGAATTCCACTGATGTGATCTTGAATTGGCTCGTCCTACAAGGAATAAAGCAAAAACACAATGGAAGTTTTCATCAATATGCACAATGGTGGCGAGATACGACAACCCAAGTTCATCCTCCACTGTTGGATAATGAGCTATCAAAGATGGGAAACTTGAGGAAGAAGAATACAAAGAGTGTTCTATGACATGAATGACTTCAGCAATTGAATCTTGTTGCATCATAGATAGGTTGAGCTTGGATGAAATTCACTCATGTTAATGCTTAACAATTGGACAATATAAGATTTTTCTAGTCAACGGTGGAGTCATGCCTAGAATCCTTTTTCTTTCAAACATCAGAGATCTTTTTAAGGGACTTTATGTAATTTTACTTATTTTAAGATGCATTTCCTTTGTTTTCACAAATGACAAATATTTTTTTTCATTTATTTGATTCTGTTCCAAAATACACCCTTTTGGTAGAGCCTCTATTATTGATTCTATGAATGATTCTTAAATCTAATCCTGAGATAGAGAGCGAAAATGTGTGTTCAGGATTAATGGGAAACTCCCATTTTGGGTGAATTTTCCTCTTAGAAATTGTTGTTTAGGGTTTTTGAATAAATTGATAACTCTAAAATATCTATCAACTAAACACTACTTTTTGATGATATTTGTGTGTGAAATAACATTTGGTATTCCTTCATTTCTCTCCTCGAATAAGAAAATAAATATTCCCTTATTGTCCCATTTGAGCCTGACATTTTTCTTGTGTTTGAACCCTAACAAAAAATCACTCTCCATACTGGGGGGCAAAGAGGATGAAAGGTTTTTTTTAAGTGAGAAAAAATATGTCAGATGAAAAAAGACAAGTAAAAGAACAAAAAAGGAAAAAGTTGAAAGAAAGAGAGAAAAAAGAAAAAAAAAAGATAAGAGTTAAATAGTGAAAGAAGATGAAAGCCCGTAGCTTACGCTAAATCCTTCAAATCAGGTATGTGCAAGAAAAGAAATGAACTCTAGGGTAAAAAACCAAAAGGGTTGTCTAGAGTAATCTTGAGAGTAAGCAAACGAAGATTTCATCAAGAAAAGTTAATCCTTGATTTAATCATCCTCGAATATATATTTGAGCCTATGTAACCTTTCTTTTGCAACCACAATCTACCCTATATTACAAGACTTAAAAGACGATTTGGATCACACATGAATATTTAAGAAAAAAGAGTTTGTTTTTATAATACATTCTACTTAATTGAGTTACCTTTCTTCAAGGACCATTGAACTTCTAATGTCTAATTAAGATTAGAAAAGTTGGAATATTGAAACTTGGTAAGTTGGTGAGTTAAAGAGAGCCACTAAAATGGGACATTACTCGATTGATGGATTCATGAATTATTCATACTATGAATTTTGAGCATTTGGTTTTGTTCTTTTTTGTGTTTTCCATAACTTTCAAGTTTAAATCTTAATTTTTAGCCTTATTTTTTTCAAAACCTCATTTCTAGCCCTTTTTTTGCATCTTACGAGTAGAGTAACATAAAATCATGAAAAAAGGTTTCTTGGTATTGATTTTGAGTTTAAGGACAAGTATTCAACATAGCATAAGTGCCTTAAATGGAATAAGGGCAACATTTTTTTCTCCTGTTTACGAGATATAAGTTGAAGTACTAGTTTAGATTGAGATCTCGTTTCCTCATATTCTTAGTAGAAGCAAACTAGAAGAAATTGAATGAGTCCAAGAAAGATATAACCAGTTAAACTAAATCAATGAAAAGATGTTGAAAGTTGTTTCCCTTGGTCAGATGTATCAAAAGAGAATGATGCATGCTTATGATAAGAAGATTCAACCAAGAGAATTTTAGGAATGGGACTTGATATTGAAGAAAATATTGTCAATCTAGAAGATACCAAGAAATATGGGCTCTTAATTGAGAATTACCTTATGTTGTATCGAAGGTTTTTTCAAAGAAGTTTTGATGGATTGTGAGAAGCTTAAAATTTGTTGAATTCAGACCTAGTCAAGAGAAAGAAAAAAGAACAAGAGGAATTCAAGATAAAAATCCGCAAAGGGCGTCTTAAAATCAAAGGAGGATCTGAGTTGAAAACTCGGAAAAGGCAGCTCAGATAGTTCATAGATTAGGCATACATAAGATAATTTCCTCAAAGACTTGAAGAAATTTTATTTCTTTGTACATCTTCGCTAGTTCCAAAGCTTAAACAGCAAAAGCAGCATTAAAGACATTTGCTAATGATTTAACGCTATATAAATTTAAGGTCTCTAACGATATTGGGTATAGAAAAAAAAGGTCAAAACATAAATATTTGCATGCAAACAAATCGATTAACTCAACAAGGAGAAAGAATCGAAGAACTCATGAAAAGCATAAAAGATACTTGGTACCAATATACCTTTAAGCATGGACGTTTACCTTTAATGGAGATGTCTCATGATGTGAAAGTTATTATTCGATTAACAAAGTTTCCTTACCTTAGAAAGGATGAAAAAAAAGGAATGTTGAAAATATGATCATTCAAATTGACTAGATTAAGTGAGCAAAATGAGAAAAAAAAATAAGCAAATCAAAAAGAGATAAATAATAAAGCATGATTGTCTATCTGGGTGAAACAAGCAAATGCACTTGAAAGCAAATAAGAATCTCGAAGAGGAAAATCCCAAAGAGAAAAGAAAAGAGAAAGCCCAAAGAAAATAAAAAATAAAAAAATGCATATTAGGCATCCCTATGGGCATGTTCAACATAATTGTGTCATTTATTAAATTTTAACAGGTATGAGAAATGCTCCCAGCAAAGAGAACCTGCTTATATATTCGAGCATGAGGAGAATAGAACCTGCATATCCGTTCATGCATAAGGAGAATGAAACCATTTTTTGAATATGCTTATCTACTCGAGCATGAGGAGAGTAGAATCTGTTTATCTATTCGAGCATTAGGAGAATAGAACTTGTATAGCTATTCGTGCATGAGGAGAATGGAAACCTTTTTTTAACCTGCTTATCTACTCGAGCAGGAGGAGAGTAGAACATGCTTATCTATTCGAGCATGAGGAGAATAGAATCTACATATCTATTCGTGCAAGACAAGAATAGAACCATTTTCTTTTTTTGAACCTACTTATCTATTCGAGCTTGAGGATAATAGAGCCTGCATATCCATTTTTGCATAAAGAGAATGCCCTTTTTTGAATCTACTTATCTACTCGAACATGAGGAGAGTAGAACTTGCTTATCTATTCGAGCATGATGAGAATAAAAACTATGTATTCATTCGTCCATGGGGAGAATATAACCCTTTTTGAAGATGCTTATCTATTCGAGCATAAGGAGAATAAAACGTATTTATCCATCCGAGCATGAGGATGATGAAACCTTTATCTTTAACATATGCCTATCTATTCAGGCACGAGATGAATAGAACTCGCCTATCCGTTCAAGTGTAAGGATAAAGTAACATGTCTATCCGTTCAGGCATAAGGAGAATGAAATAATCCAACGAGTTTGCGACCAATGAATCAGTGCCTTTTGTTCTTTTATCTATCCTTGTTTCACCGGAATAAGCAAGGAAGGGCAGATGTTGTCACTGATTTTTAGCTCAAAAAAGAAAAATTAGAACTATATTATTCTTGTAGGTTTGATTCAAAAAGAAAGGAAAAGAAAGATGATAAATAGAAAAAAAGGAGATGCGAACCTCGATTCTTCATATTACATTCAAAAGAAATGTGTCATCATAATAAGGAAGCAAATTTGGTTAAATTGAAGAAATAGCTATAGGAATTAAATCAAGACTTTTGGGGTGATTTTTACCTAAAAATTAGTGATTTGGGGTCTTAAATTCGATTATTTTCCATGTATTTATGGGCTAAAAATCCTATATAAATCTCTTCCCCTTTCACTTATAAAGACAATAACACTCAAAAAATACCACAATTTTAGAAAAATATTGAGAATATTGAGAGAGCTTTTGGAAGAATTGTTTTTAGGCTTTTGTATATGAATTTGAAGATGAAATAAAAGATTGAAGATGTTTTGAGGTATTTTTATTATGTATTGTTTTATTTTCATTTTTCTTAATCATATGTACAAAGATTTTTTTAAATATGTTTTTTTCTTCTTTTCGTTATATTTTTAAATAAGTTTTGATGTTTGATTTATTTTTCAGTGAAGAGAATTTTACAAAAAATATTTTCTAACCAAGTTACTTACCATCTGAGCAACCTTTTAGTTTTCAACTTTAAATCATTTTCACTTATTCTTTCTTTAAAAACCTAATGTAATTTTATTTTCATCATCTTTTATAAATTTTATTATTAAAATCATAATTTGTACATAATATTTTTTTATTTTAATTTTTTTAACATGCCTTTAGAACTTGTAAATGTTTTTGGTTAATTTTGATTCTTGGTTTTAATTTTACCTTTTCTTAAAATCCCTAGTTTTAAAAATTGTTGTAGTTACTAATTAGGTTAATCCTTTCGGGTTAGGATCTTATTTACCTTAGTTAGAGACTTGTGAATATGACAAATAAATTTTTCTTCGCCAAAAATTAATAAAATACACTTAATACCCACTTTAATTTTTAATAGGTAAAATTTACATAGAATATATTTTAGGTTAATAACTACAAATTTAGAATAAATAAAAACCTTCAACACAACCAATTTTCTTTACTTTTCTTGATTAAAAAGTGTAACTTAATTAATGTGGCGTCTTACCAATGGGAGATAACGAGTTAGTGTCAGAAATATTGGCGGTGATTAAAGTTTACTATCCTAGCGGTGAGAACGTTAAAATAGAATCAAATTAATAAATGAAAAATAATTTAAATTTAATTTGAACTTGTAAATTGACTTTAAAACGTTTTTGTAATTGGTTAGGTACCAATTTTTAGGCATTGTGGGGATGCAAACCCTTCCCACGCGTAACCGATTCTCGAACCTTTTTTTATGTTTTCGCATACCAAAATTTTTTGTTTTAATAAAAACAAAATGATTTTATTAAAATGACCTATTGTTTAAGGTGATCCAATCACACTTTGTTTTTTTAAAAGATTGATGGTGACTCCATTATTTTTTTTAATGAAAAAATCGTCGAATCACTTGAAAAAGGGGATGCAACAAGAACTTTTTGAAAAAACATGAATTATTATCTCTTTAAATTTTTCAAAGTTTTGACTCTTTTACATTTTAGCCGCTAAAACAGAAACAATTTTAAATCTTTTAATTTGTTCACTATTTTCGAAAATGTCAACCTTCGTAATTTTATTTTTCAAAATTAATTTGAGCAAAGTCAAATATAAGTAAAATAAGAATTTTAAACCATTTCCCATAGTTTTATCTAGTCCAAAAAATTTTATTTTTAATTATATCTCGAAATTAGTCTAACTCACCTAATTTGATTTGACAGATCCGCTAACCCACTTGGATAACTTTTAAGCTCACATTTGGAGCGTTACACAAGCTTATTCAATTGTAACAAAACCTTTCTCGATGGTCGATGACCTAAATTAACCAAGTAAAACCCATATTTCTTTATAGTGCATATTTTCTAAAACCAAATTGATTAAAAAACAATCTATACTCTTGTGAGGGTAGATTTTACTCCCTGCGTAAGTTCATCTACTTGAACGATTTCTCTCGAAGCTTCTCTCTCAATTATCCAACAACTTGATCGTTGCATTGAAAAATAATAACTCAATTATGTTAGCTCTCGCTGGACAGAGTATTCAATAAAATAGTAATGTCACCTCTTGTTTGGTCTTGTATACTTTAAAAGATTAAAGCTTACCACATAAAAAAAATTTGCCAAAAGCAGAATTGTAATAAAAGACTAAGGCATAAAAGCCAATGTTTACAACCCAAATATCCCTCTACCAACTATCAAATTAGTTCATGGTGTGGGGTTAACAAACAAACTATAAACATTATTAACAACATCATCAAAATAAAAACTAAAGTAAAATAACTTGTGACAAGGTAATAGGCAGAGGGGTATCTCGATTCAGCCCTTCACACCAGGCTTTTGGTAACATTATTAACAAATAAACTATAAATATTTTACTCCCATTACGCACGGTCAGACACAAAGTCACCCTTGTTTACGTATGGATCAATTATATACATGGTCGGACACAAAGTCACCCTTGTTTACGTATGTATCAACTATATGCACGGTCGGACACAAAGTCACCCTTTTTTACCTATAGGCAAGCTCTACATGCAAGGTCGAACACAAAGTCACCCTTGTTTACGTGTAGGCAACATCATTATTCTCATAATCTTTATAGTGCACTTAATCCTAATGATATGTCATTTGTATTCGTAACTATAGTTATTGTCACTAAGACAATATCAATTTCAATCATGCATGTTAACTTGTCTCTCAAAATGCACTCATAATATGTTCATCAAGTGAACCAAAATCACGCTCAACGGCTTAACCAAATGTAAGGCAACTAATCACATATTGTTCTAATTCATTTTCATGCTTTCAAAAGCCATGAATGACATTCTAAACCATGAATTTAGAACAAATAACACATGCATGCATCATTTCAAAATCCAAGTTATGCATTTTTAGTAAAATCTCCATGAAAACATCTTTCTTAAAGCCATTACCAAAATAGCCGAAACTTAGGAAAATGCATCAAAAACCTTAATACACTTACTCTTGAACTAAGGAAAGTTTTTACACTATTCCATAGTCCCTAAAACATAATCGCTCAATTGTGAAACGCTTTTAACCAAAATTCACTCACCGACAAGCGAAACGAGCCTTCGTTGATGCTCCAACGGCAACATCAATGCACCAGTCACTTAAGGGAACTCTTGCAACTCCTCTACAACATTAAAAACAGAACATATACACATCAAAACAACAGCCACATTAAACCTCCACAAAACTAACAAAAACTAAGCCAAAAAGACCGAAAAATAGGCCGAAACGCATCCGAAACAATACTAACCCCTAACCAAATGAATCTAACCTCTAAAATTCCTCAATTATGAACTAAAAACACCTTAAAACCATCCTTATAGCTTCAAAAAAAGAAGAGCACCTAAAACAACCCATAAAACAACCGAAAACCACCTCTAAACAACACCGATTCAATTATTCAGGGATTAAAATTATGTGTCATCAATTCAAGACTCAATTAATCATCAAAGTAAGTTTAATTTCATAATAAATCATCCTAATTATAGCCTTGAATGAGATCTAACCTAATTTCTTAAAAATTCCCCCAAAACATCAAAATCTTGGACTAAAACATGAAATTAAGTTTAGATTATTGATTTGTAAACCAAATATTTGGGAATATAAAATAAAGAACCTTAGAAATGAAGAGAAATCAGAAATTATATTTGAGATCAAACCACCAAAAAGATGTGAATTCTTCTCTTGATTTTCTTTGAAATTGGATGATGATTTTGTAAAATAAATGGGTAGGTTTTGTAGAGAATAAAATGATGTATAAAATGAGATAAATCTTAATGAAAATGGAGAAGAATTCAGCAAGTGATTGAAGAAATATTGGAGAGAAAATGGAGAGAAAGTTTGGGAGAAAAGATGAAAAAATGGGAAGTTGAAAAAGAAAATAAAATTAACGACTAATTAAAAACAAATTTTAGTGGATAATCTTTAATTAAAATATTTTGGGTTAATAGAACTCTAAGGATTCTAATCTTTGACTTACTTTCCAATTTAGTCACTAAAAATCTAAAATTTCCAAAAATTACAATTTAACCCCTAACTTTTCAAAATTTACAATTTAGCCACTAGCACTTTAATTAAGTTTAATTAAATCAAATTAAAAACTTAAATAATATTCCTTTAATTCAAAAATACCATTTTAACATTTTTAAAACCTTTCTACACATTTATTATTTACCCAATTAAAATATTATCATTTTAATTTACCCGAAATTAATGAAGAAAAGAAATCTGATTCGATCCGAATCAAATCTCCCCTAACCAACACTCAAACTACTAACCCCAAAACCGGGATGTTACAAGTTGAACCACCCTTCCTCAGTTACACTGACCTTTGCTCGTTGCTCTAACATGTATCTATACGTTTGTCTATCTATCTGTCTGTCTATCTATCTATCTATCTATCTATTTGTCTATCTATATGTCTATCTATCTATCTACCTACATACCTACCTATAGTTCACTTTCCTTTAGTCTCTTTCAGATTCTTAACTCTAGACGATTTAGTACTCAGAGGACTCTTTCATCATATATTTCTTTTATCATTAGTATGAACTTGTTGCTCTAAATTCTATTTTTGTTATTTATTTTTGGGAATTTGATGTACTTTGGACTTTAGATTATTTAGGATTGGAGAATGTTTCAATTGCATGCATGAAACTTTTTATTTTGAATATTATATTCAAATTATCAAACAATTATTATATAAATGCGATTTTAATAATGTTCTATATTATCGTTGGTTAAAGTCAACTATATATGTTAAGTTTTATGAAAGAAAAACTGTACTTCATTACTTAAATCAGTTGCTTAAAAATTTATAAAAATAACTTTTTTGTTATGAATATATTTATTTATGGTGAATATACATACCTTAAGTTAAACTTTAGTATGCTTTATTATTAGGGTTTAATACCCATTAAAATTAGGGTTCCATCTTATGCCTATAAATATATACTTTTAGAGAAAGCATTGTACACAACTCTACTTTGAGAACATAATAAAAATATCTCTCTTTTGTCTCTCATCTTTGTTCTCCTATTTTATTCTTGTTCTTTACTTTATTTACAACACGTTATCAACACGAGACTCTAATCAACGAAGGTATTTGTTGTTCGAATTTTAAAGGAGTTATTGAAAAGAATTTGTTACTAGCATAAATCAAAAATAAGTTCTTCTCCCTCAATTATATTCTAATTATCAATTTATCTTTCTTTCTTGATTTTTAATTTTAAAAAAATTATTGGTTATTTGGTGTTTTTGTAGCGATAAAGTGACTCAATAATCGTGGTTCTTGTCGATAATTCTCGAAAAAAATTTAACAAAATATTGATGATTAAACCTACCATATATTCAAATTACTGGAAAGTTTGATATGATTTATTTATTTAATTTGAGATTTTTTGTCTTTATTTATAACCAATATTTGTTTATTTTATTATTATGATGAAAGTTTTTATTTTAATCATGTTCTAAGTATTACATAATATTAGAACAAATATTAAACATTTAATTAATATATTGTTTGTTAGGTTGGTTTAATCTGAGTATATTGGTTGGACATCCCGTTCTACGAGGCTACTAGTCTCAAAGGAGTTTCTTTTTAAAGAACCTTGTGGACTGGTTTAACAACACATGTATGAGGATTAAATTTTGGTTCCTTGTATGTATTGTATAGATATTAGTTGATCGATTACTATTTAATAATATGAATATTATAAAATCTATATTTGCTTGAAAGCAATATTTTTGTGTCAAAAAACTTGACTATAGACTTCTCCCAAGTTAAAGTTACGAAAATCGTCTTGAACTTGAAGTGAATGCAAGCATGATGTTTATTCTATGCGATTATTGGATTTATCTCATTCCCTCAAGTGAATGCAAGCATGATATTTATTCTATGCGATTATTATATTTGTTCCATTCCTTAGAATGAATACAAACGTGATAATTCATTATATGGTTAGTGAATAAAACTCAATTATGTGTTAGAGTATCACTGATGATGATATGTTAGAAAAATATACTCCACTTTTCACACATTAATATTGTCTTACAGACATAATATCATCAAAAAGTTTTAAATACCTATTAGCCTTCTCTCCATTCCCTGAAGTGAATGTGATATTTTATAGCAGAATAAATAAAAGCCACATTAGTAATTGGTTGCGATTGAGGTCATAAAATAAACATGGATAAGATGATTCTTTTGAGAATGTTTATATCCACCAGAAATAGAATTATAAGGACGACAAGAATGATAGAGATCATATTAAATCTTTATGTTATTAATGCGATGGTACAAACTATTAGTATCGTACTTGTCAAACGCCAAAATATTATGGACTTTATCCATAATAATGAATGATAAATGAAAGAAAATATAAACAAATTTTCTTTGTGGTGTAAATAATTATGACGTTGTTGGTCCAACTCAATTGTATATTGTTAATTTTCTCATAATCCTTCAAGATAATAATTTGCCATTTATTTTATTTCCCTTATAACATCTAAAGAAAATAATTGATCTTTTATTTATATTGTTTTATGTTAATTTATTTTTACTTATTATTTATTTATGTTAATTTATTTTATATATTATTTATTTATGTTTTATGTTAATTTATCCTTTAAAGAATATTATAACTTTTGGAATAAAATCTAAAATGAATTATGGCTATTGAAGCCAAGCAGATAATGCAAGTACTCATACTATACTTAAGTATAAGAAATATTTTCCCATTTAGATACAAGGGATGAGTATTACATCTCAAAGTACTGAAATATCAATGCTTCGGAAGAGCTTTTGAGAGTTTATCTTTTATAGACAATCGATTTGATATAATATGCTATATTTAATATTTTCCATTCCCCAAAGTGAATGGCACAAAGTACATTTTCTTTATTTCCCGAAGTGAATAAAATAAAGCACATATTAAAAGGGGCATAATTATACATATTTTCTCATTTTAAATGCAAAGGAATAATGTGAGTACTATATCCTGAAATATTAATATAACAAAAGGCTCCAACTGAACAAATATGTTATTGCCAAATGAGAATTTATTCCATATTTACAGTGCATTATACTCGTCAAAGTCGCGAAGAATCTTATTGAGTTTTAATGATATTTATAGAAATTATAAATACTCAAATTTCGTCCAGGTATTCGAGAAAAATAAGGTCATAAGTAAATATTAAATAGAAATAAATATATAAATTATAAATAAATAAAATTCAAAAAAATAATAATAATATATAATAATAATAATAAGGGAGTTATGAATCGTTTACCAAGATGGGTGGTTAATGGGAGTTGAAGGGGGCTGTTTTGCTATTTCCTTTTCCATTGATTCATTCAGTAGGGGGAGGAAATTGGAGAATTTTGGGGGTAATTCACGGGCTTCAGAAAAAAAAAACTGAAAACCCACTCACGATTTGTGATGAGTACTCAAAAGTCCTTATTTTTATATCATTTTTTACTCGTTTATTGCTAATAAAGACATATTTAAAAGGCGATAATAGATATTTTCAATTATTTTCCATACTTCAGCATCCGAACACTAATTTTATGAATTTATCTATTATTTGGCATAAAACATATGCGTTTGATAGTTTTCTTTCTTAGATAGGAAACTACATCACATAGATAGCCAATTGAGAAGATAGATGTCGATTTGCAGACGAAGCACCTGCCACAACAGTACTTTAGAGGCTGCAGCAGCAGCATGAAGATAACAATTGGTGCTCGACAGAGAGAGAAAAAGATGTTGATCTTAATAGACAGAGAACGAGAAAAAGACGAAGTCCATTTAAGAGGTCAATCCCTTGTCAATGTCAACCGCGGGAAAGAACAAATATTTTAGGAAATAAGAATAGAATAATATAGTTTAATTAGGAGTTATATTTCTTCCCCTTTTAGAACTCTTTCCTTGCATGGAAAACTCAACTTAAGGCTTGGCCTATATAAAACACTTCTTAGGTTTAGGTTGGAATCGAGTCGGGTTCTCTTTATCATATATCCTTAGCCGACAACTACATCATGTTCTAAACTTCTTCTGAGGTTTAAGTTGTTTGTGGAGTAGTTGGGAAAGAAGATTGTCTTATTATTGATACTTATTAATGCAAAACTTATTTCATAGTTTATTCTCTCTTGGTATTTACTCTTCTCGCATATGAACGCGATAGATAGTATGTGAAGAAAAAACTATTTGTCTAGCATCGGAATATGTAGGTTCACGAAACAAGAGAATACGGTTTTTGCTTATGTGAAATGACTAATCTGGTTGAGAGATTAACCGCCCAGGATTTCAGCGACTAACAAGACACATGTGTTTGGTTGTTGTCCGCCTTTGATTCACGCCAAGAGGTATTATCAAGACATGGGTTTCAATAGTTCTCTTCGCTTAGAGACAAGGAAGAAGACATACAAGGATGCTCTGTCGAACTATGGAATGTTGAATTGTCGACAAGGTATAACCCCGCCTATGCAGCTGCGGTGACCCTTTGCGCGACCTGCCGAGGCGACAATTCAACCCATTGCATTAATAAGTGGATACTTAATACAACTGAATTCTCCTCTACAAAGCACTCAATTTAGTCTCGCTTCTATTATCTTTATTCCTTCGTTAATTAGTTTTATTTTTAATAGTTTTCTTAGTTATAATTCAAACACAATTTATTTATGTCTTTATTTTCTAAAGTGCAATCGTAAAAAGTAGTAAAGCCGACACAGTCCCTGTGGGTTTGACAACCTAAAGTATTACAATCTGACAAAGGTGGAATCAAAAGGACTTCCTAGCCTCCATCAGATTTGGCGTCATTGTCGGGGACTAGTGCTCAATTTTACTACTAATTATTCCTGTACCTTTTTCGTTTATTTTACTTTAGTTTATTTATAGGGGCTGTTTTGTGTATAACCAGGTCCAATCCGACCATTGATCAATATCCTTACGATCCAGAAATCGAAAAGATAACACGAGATCTGAAACATAGGGCACGCCAAAGAATGAACGTAAAACATGGCCAGTAAAATAACGTTGGTATGAATGTCTTCGTGGCAGACAACCACGGTACCTTCGCAGTTGTTGACCTAGTGAACATCCCAAGACAAGAACGCACACGAACCGTTCAAGATTATTTTGAAGAAGATTTAGATGGGTTAACTCCTACCATTGTGATGCCTAACATAGAAGAGAGCACTTCGAATTAAAATCGGTCATGTTCAACATGATCAGCACCTTAGGCTAGTTTGGGGGTGCGACTAATGAAGATGCTCGACAGCATCTTAAATCCTTTTTAGAAATTTGTAACTCGTTTAAGCTGTCGGGAGTTTTAGCCAACATCCTAAAGCTAAAATTTTTCCCCTATTCACTAAGAGATAGGGCAAAATCTTGGTTAAACAACCACCAACCGGGATCGTTGAACTCATGGATAGAACTATGCCGAATCATCCTTACCAGATTCAGTTACACCAATATGACTGATAAGCTGAGAAACGATATAACATCCTTTAGGCAAGATGAAGACGAATCAATGTATGAGGCCTGGAAAAGATACATAAGACTATACAGAAAATGCCTCATGCATGGTATGCCTGAGTGAACCTAAGTATTCATCTTTTACAATGTAGTTAACACCTCTACGAGGATGATGCTTGATGCTTCCGCCAATGGCACCCTCTTAGACCGCCCACCTCAATGAGAGTTTAGAAATTTTGGATAGGTTGGCAAATAATGACTATCAATATCCAACCACCCGAAGAGGCATAAATAGGCGAGGTATGACAAACTCCGATTCTGCAGATTCTATCATAGCACAACTATCAGCCCTAAACAACATGGTTAAAGATCTGCATAAACCAAGCTACATTCATGAAATCAAAACAGTCACTATTCTTTGTGAAACATGTGGTGACAACCATGACTCAAACGTATGCCCGCACGATCCTAAATCTACCTTCTATGTTGGAAACTTTAATAGATACAATATGTCCAACAATTACAACCCATCATGGAGGAAGCACCCTAACTTCCCATGGAGCAATCCTAATAATGCACTTAATACACAACATCAACTAGTGTAATCTACTGAATTCAAGCAAAACAACAGATTTGCTCAGCAGCAGATGCCGCAGCAGTAGACAATAGATGTCCACTCTGGAGAACACACTGCAAACCTTTATGGCTCAGATAGGTGCATACATTGCAAACACCAATAAGTTTATTCAAAGAGTCGACACCTTCATGGACAAAACAGAAATGAGAATGCAGAACAACCAAGCTGCTCTCAAAACGTTGGAAACTGCAATAGGACAAATGGCACAACAGATAAAAAGAAGATTCATAGGTCTCTCTAGCGATACTGAAGTCGCTAGAACCAGTCCTCATGAACAATGCAAGGCGATATCCACAAGGGGTGGATTACAACTAAAAGACCCTAAAATACCTGCTCAAACAGTAGGTAAGACCCCCTGAAACAGTAGCCCCAAAAGAAGCTACTGATGAAACATCTAAGGCAAAGGAACCAACAGACACTGCCGATGATACTACAGCAGCAGATAATGTCATTGCCATATTGCAGATAAGATTTCAATGCAATGAAAAAATTGAAGATCTTCGGCTACCACCACCTTTTTCACAAAGGTTAAAACAACAAAAACAAGAGTATTAGTTGAAGAAATTTCTAGATATTCTTAAACATGTACATATCAATATACTTTTATTGGAGGCAATCAAGCAAATGCCCAACTATGTCAAGTTCCTTAAGGATATTATATCCAAAAGGACAAAGATTGAGGAATTTGAAACGGTTGTCGCAACAGAAGGATGTGTGGCAATGTTACACAATAAGGCCACAACTAAAAGAAAAATCCTGATAGTCTTACAATACCATGTTCTATCAGTGACCAATACATGGGCAAGGCACTATGTGACTTAGGCGCCAGCATAAATCTCATGCCTAATTCAGTATTTCAAAAGCTAGGCATCGAACAGGCAAAACCAACAACAGTAATATTGTAACTGGCAGACCGCTCTTACGTAAAACCGAAAGGAAAAATTGAAGATATTCTTGTAAGGGTGGATAAAATTATTTTTCCTGATGATTTCTTAATTCTTGATTGTGAAGTAGATGAACATGCTCCAATCATATTGGGAAAGTCATTCCTAGCCACGGGCAGAACATTGATCAATTGTAAGAAAGGCGAATTGGTCATAAGGGTCAATGACCAACAAGTAAAGATCAGAATGAACCAAATGAATGCCAAATAATTGAAGCTAAAATTGAGTTTTACTTCAATACAAAATTAGACCGCCTGAACAAACCCTGCTGAGGCAACCTATGCCAAGGCAGCACTCCCCTTGAGTAGCAGTACATTCGAAAGAAACCACCTGATGAGGAGACAGCAACTAAGACATCAGCTTCTCCTCCATCCAAAAAGGGGAAGATGGTTGCTAACGAAGATACATTATATTGCACTTCTACAATAATCTAATTTTCTATCTCTTTGTCCCTCTTTATTTTTTTATGTTTTAGGAATTAAATTTTTAGTTATTAGTTTTAGAAATTAAATTTAATTTTTTCGCAATTTAAGTTATCAGAATTTTTTCCTTATTTTTTTTCTTATTTACAGTTATTTAGGTCTCTGTAATGGAAATAAAAGATGATCAAGCTCAAAACGCGGCCCAACCCAAGAAAAAAATATTGGTGGGAAACATGTCGCCCAAGGCGGAATCTGTATCGTATCTGCCGCTAGTGCAGTCCAGCTGGAATGGCGTAGCGTGCATGCCACGAATAATAACATCACTGCTGCCGCATCAACGGTTGACCGTCATCGCCTATAAATAGACAAACAAGGCTCCATCTCTTCCACACTTTTTTTTACTACCATTACTCTGCAAAAATTTATCCTCCCTTTCTCCACAAACAAAATATTAGAATCCCAAGACAGACCTTTACTGGTGTAGTAAAGTTTAGACGCTTCTCTACATCGGTAGTCGAGCATGAATACGTGAGAAATTTCAAAAATCAACAGATATGGGAGGAGTAAGGCTTTCATTACACTGATGATGACGATCTGGTCCTGGAAGCGTTCATACTATCAAACATCACTTTTCAGCGATGGCAGAAGTTCGCAAGACAACCAGATCCAGCGAACATCGAATGGATTCGTAAATTCTATGTCCATCGCCTCGTACCCAACAATCCATACATCTACTTACAGGGACGGGCAGTTCCAGTGGTCGATATCACAATCAACGCCTACTTCGGCCTCCACATCGAAAATAACAAACATGTAGAATTTGTTACCGCCTTGAAAACCAAAGACTATGAGTAGATGAAGGCGGAGCTATGCCTGCCAGGAGCAGAATGGAATACTGGCAAACATCAGGGTTCGGTAAACCGCCACGATCTCAACCCAAAAGCCAAACTTTAGAATGCCTTCATCAAACAAAATCTGTTGCCGACATCCCACAACCAGATGGTGGATAAACCACGTTTGGCGCTAATCCACTTGATCATACACAATAGACGCATCGATGTTGGTAGCATAATCAGCGAGAAGATGTTCGAATGTGCTACCAAAGAAAAAGGTATACTCATTTTCCTATGTTTAATCATGCTGTTGGGAAATTTAGAAAAGGTTCCAAATATGCCTTTGGATACCTACACACCGAGACGTGTGGGCTAGAAACGAGAGATTTACATGAAGAGGATACAAGTGGAAGAAGCAGTTCCACAAGCCTTGATTCCTTCTTCTGTCGAAGCAGCTACTGCCGAGGCCTCAGCAGACAGACCCAGCTGAACACACAACTACAGGACTCTTGGAGACCCTGCAGAGAATGAAGAGAAGGCAGCTGGCCTTCATGAACTATATTAGGGAGTTCTACAACGCCATCGTCATCACCATCCAAGAAGAACTCCCCTCATGCACGACTGTTTTCCCTGATTTCACAGTCAATCTCTCCATATCTCAACCTTCCCCTGCTATACCCATTGCTTTAGCCATTGTCCCATTTTTTCCCGCCGCCACAACCACTGCAGCCATAGCAACCAAACCACTTTTAGCAGACTCGGTAGTCGAGTTCTTCAGAATAGATTCCACCGATAGAGGAGCTACACCGTAGAATTCAACAATATTCACATGGAGTGATTCAGAAGAGGATCTTACAAGACAACTTCGAGCTGTTGACGACTTTCCAGCAACAGAACAAGGATGATAGAAAAGAAAAACAACCTTCTCATATCCGATCAATCTGGTTACAGAGGATGAGCCGCTTCGATATCCAACCCCCACTCGTATTCAGCCACACTGCTCATCCAAGAAATCAATGTTGAGTCCACCCAAGCCAACCGTCGAGTAGCCGCCTAAAACACGCCGCAAGCTCCTAATTAAAAGTGACTCCTAAGATTCTTTTGGATCCACAGAATTTTAAGGAAGATAGTTTTTCTTTTTTTTCTTTTATTTTCTTTTAATTTTTGATTATTTTTTCTTCTCTCTATTACTTATTCATGCATTGAGGATAATGCATCTCTCGAGTTTGGGGGAGCATTTGTCTAATTTTGTAATATGTAATTGTCTGCCAAATGTATGGAAGTAATCAGAGTATCTTATTGTTTCCTTAAAATTCTACTTTAATACTTTGCCTTATGCAAATGAAAATATTTTTTAGTCTGTTGAATTTTATTGAAACTGCTACGGTAATAATATATTTTCTAGCTGTCATCGTAGTTCACATCATTCACCAGACTTGAATTCAGAAAGGTCTACTAGGCTTAGTACTTAGGACTAGACAATGAGCCTGAAATCATATAAACACTCCTAGTCTAAGTTGATTTTAAAAATTCTTTTTTTTGAAAAGCAATAAGGACTTAGGCTTAGATTTTAAACTAGAGGTGTCTATCATCGACTCTAGTTAGTCCATAGAGGTGCCTATGACTGGCTCTAGGACTTAGTTTTTTTTCTACATACTTGAGGTACCCGAAATTGGCTCTAGTAAGGAATAGCTAAACACTTGAGGTGTCCAAAAACTGGCTCAAGCAATATAAATATATAGCAATATATATTTATATCAATTTAGGGAGAAAGAAGGAAAAAAATCAAGAAAAATCTTAGTTGGAAGTCTTGAGCTAGAAAAAGGATTAGAACTTAGAAAATCAGTTTTGACATCGCTACGCGCACACACACTAAGACTTATAGTCCAATTCTGATGAACACCTAGAACCTAGAAGAGGAAGAGTCAAGAAGGGATTTCTGCCGCAGCAGGTAGGATGGTATATTACTTTAAAATTCCCAACTTAAAAATTATCCTTTGCATTGCTTGAGGACAAGCAATAGTTCGAGTTTTGGGGTGTGATGAGTACTCAAAAGTTCTTATTTTTATATCATCTCCTACTCGTTTATTGCTAATAAAGACAGATTTAAAAGGCGATAATAGATATTTCCAGTTATTTTCAATACTTCAGCATCCGAACACTAATTTTATGAATTTATCTATTATTTGGTATAAAATATATGCGTTTAATAGTTTTCTTTATTAGACAGGAAACTACATCACAAAGATAGTCAATTGAAAAGATAGATGCCGATTTGCAGACGAAGCACCCGCTACAACAGTACTTTAGAGGCTGCGGTAGCAGCGTGAAGATAACAATTAGTGCTCGATAGAGAAAAAAGATGTTGATCTTAACAGACAGAGAACGAGAGAAAGACGAAGCCCATTTAAGAGGTCAATCCCTTGTCAATGTCAACCACGAGAAAGAAGAGATATTTTAGGAAATAAGAATAAAATAATACAGTTTAATTAGGAGTTATATTTCTTCCCCTTTTAGAACTCTTTCCTTGCATGGAAAAATCAACTTAAGGCTTGGCCTATATAAAACACTTCTTAGGTTTAGGTTGGAATCGAGTCGGATTCTCTTTATCATATATCCTTAGCCGACAACTACATCATGTTCTAAACTTCTTCTGAGGTTTAAGTTGTTTGTGGAGTAGCTGGAGAAGAAGATTGTGTTATTATTGATACTTATTAATGCAAAACTTATTTCATAGTTTATTCTATCTTGGTATTTACTCTTCTCGCATATGAACGCGATAGATAGTATGTGAAGAAAAACCAAGATAGAATAAAACCTATTTGTCTAGCATCGAGAGATGTAGGTTCACGAAACGAGAGAATACGGTCTTTGCTCATGGGCATTGACTAATCTGGTTGAGAGATTAACCGCCCAAGATTTCAGCGACTAACAAGACGCATATGTTTGGTTGTTGTCTATCTTTGATTCACGTCGGGAGGTATCATCAAGATGTGCGTTTTAATATTTCTCTTCGCTTAGGGACAAGGAAGAAGACATACAAGGATGCTCTGTCGAACTATGGAATGTTAAATTATCGATAAGGCATAACCCCGCCTAGGCAGCTGCGGCGACCCTTTATGTGACCCGCCGAGGCGACAATTCAATCCATTGCATTAATAAATGGATACTTAATACAACTAGATTCTCCTCTACAAATCACTCAATTTAGCCTCGCTTTTATCAACTTTATTCCTTCGTTAATTAGTTTTATATTTAATAGTTTTCTTAGTTATAATTCAAACTCAATGTATTTGTGTCTTTATTTTCTATAATGCAGTCGTAAGATGTAGTAAAATCGACACAGTTCCTGTGGGTTCGACAACCTAAAGTATTACAATCTGACAAAGGTGGAATCAAAAGGACTTCCGAGCCTCCATCAATTTGGTTCTCCTGGCTCTCTCTAATAATGTTCTAATGATGTCATTCTTCTATCAAAGTCATGGTCTTCAAAGGATTCACTTCAAATGGAGATTGTTTCCGCCATTGTTCCAAAAGGTTAAGCTTGGAATTTGCAGTTTTATGCAAAGTAAAACATTGAAGAAGATGAAGCTTGGGTCGTCGGGGAATTGAAAAGAAAGGATTGGTGAGATTCAAGGGAAAGGGAGGCATGGATTGGGTGACTAAGTCTGATGCCAAGAGGGATGGTGTAGTCAAACTCTTTGAGTATTTGGAGGCTACCGAAAACAAAAGAAAGTGGATATTAGTTTGGGAAGCAAGTCCATGGTAGTGATCAAAGTCATAAGTGGATATACAAAGAACCAAATGATTAAAAATGAATTTCTTGTTAGCATGGTATAGCTCTGTAGACTCACATCCAAAGGACATGGGAAGTAAGGATTTGCATGGATTTGCATACACGGATCGGGAACAATGTATCTTAGGAACCAAAATTTGAAGCAAAGATTAGGAACCAAGCATAGATTCTCTGTCTAAAAAACAAGAAAGATAGAAACTATCGACATCAAAGTCGTAGCAGTTAAGAATCTTGAATGTTCCATGTAAGCTTCTGTTCCTCGAAAGCATAAATGTTTCTTCAAAGATTTTACTTGAAAATTATGTTTCAATCTTGTCTTTTAATTAGTGTTATTTTATTTAATTAATTATTTGCTTACATATTTTAAACCATATAACATATTCGTTTAGGAGAATATTTAATTTACTTAGAAAATTAAATTAGAGCCTTTTAAGGTTAGTCACTGTAATTAAATAATTAACTTAAATAGAAAGATAATTGTAGTAACGATGATATTTTAATCATATACCTCGGATACACTAAGCGGTCGGTATTTTGATATAACATTATGTTAACCAAAAGAGTGTATTTTGGTATCGCATTCGACGTGCCATCGAAACCTAGAAAATGATAAATAATTTAAGGTTAGATTTAAATAAAATTAATTATGTAAATAATTAGGAACACCAATAGTATTATTAATTTTATTCGGTGTCAAGATGGTATTGTCCGATCGTTCGGATGTTATCATAATACACTTGGTAAATTAATAATTTAATAAGATTTTAAATATTTGATGAATGGAGCCTTATAGGTTATAACTTAAAATGAACAAGATAATAATCGTCATGCATTTAAAATACTCTAGGGCATAATTTATATTTTTTAAATACGAGTTAAGGTTTCCTATTTAGAGGGCATCTTATTCAATCTCGTATTTAAAAGAAATATATATTCTTATCCAAAAGGATATTCTCATTTGAACGATATTCATTTGACAATGATGAATTAAATTTATATTATTATTCGAAATGCCAAAATGCCACGTATAATTAATAAGGTATCGATCTCGGGCACCTATAAGGGTCGTCTTTACGCGTAATCGGCTCCCGAACCTAAATGTTTTAAAAATTAATCTCTGGTTCATTTTATGGTGTCTGGCCTACCAAAGTGGTCGATGACGACTCCAAGTTATTTTAAAATTTAAATAATACATGTTTTAACACGATCCCAATTTTCATAATTAACAATTAAAAAGGGTAAAAATTCGATTTTTCAAAATTTACTCGTCAGGCTATTTTTCACACATTCAGTTTTAAAATGGTCTCGACAGAAATATATTGAGAATATCAGTCAAAGGGATGTTGACTATCTCAATATCACGAGTATAACTCGATGCAATAAGAAATTTTTGGCAAAATTACATGCACTGTCATTCATCCCGGTTCAATTATGATGCAAAAATTTGTTGACACTTTTATGTGGTCACTTATTGAAGAACTAAATTTTCTTCAAGGTAATCTTTCATGTGATACTTGCTATGAAAGCAATATGATTATTCAATCATCAACAACTAAGATAGAGTGTAAATCTATTAATTTTTTAGAACAGATACAAGGTGATATATGTGGGCTCATACACCTTTCTTACAGTCCAACTAGATATTTTACGATTTTTATCGATGGATCGACTAGATGGTTATATGTATCCTTGTTATTAACCTACAACTTGGAGTTTGCAAGGCTATTTGCTCAGTTGATAAAATTACGAGCACATTTTTCAGATTATCTTATAAAGACAATCGGTTTTAATAATATTGATGACATGTCATTTTGCATGTAGTATCACTAATTCGTATCAAGCCAACAAATGATCATAAGTTCTTCACATTATAAATGGTTTTTGGCCTGGAACCAAATATTTTTCATCTTAGATTTTTTTGGGGTGTGATATATGTTCTAATTGCTCCCCACAACGTACAAAGATGAGTTTTATTGGGAATATATATCAGATTTAAATATCTTAAGCTTCTAATAGGGAATTTATTTACAACTAGATTTAATTACTATTATTTTAATGAGTCATTTTATCCAACATTAGGGAGATAAAATAAATAGCTGGGGAAAGAAATAAGTTGAAATGAATTATCATTTCTCATTTTGATCCACGCACTACACAATGTGAACTATATGTTCAAAGAACAATTCATTTAGCAAATCAATTGCCAAATAATTTTGCTAACCCTAAAAGAGTGACTAAGTCACGTATACCAACTATGAATGCTCCGATTAAATTTGATATCCTAAAAGGATAAACTCTAGTTGTTAATGAGTCTAACTTACGCTTGAAGTGTAGTAGACAAGTAAGTTCCAAAGATAAAGAAATCCTCGAAAAAGAAAATGAGTTATATTTTATGATGGTCTTATTGAGGAATCAATGAATTATGAAAATCTATAGAAGAGATTAAAAGGTCTCCAATAGAGACATTGACATGACTTAGGTACCTGATAATCAAGAGATCTCAATAGATTATGTCATGCCTAGTAATAAGTGGAACTAAAATTAAATCGAACTCATTAATATATTTGTATGCAATATAACACTAGAGATTTTATTTTATGATATGGATCATGAACCATTCTCAATTGGACAAAGAAATGGTTGACTAATATAAAAGAGACAATTGCAGTGAAACTAAAATCTCTTTCGAAAAGAGAAGTATTGGGGCCTATAGCCCGTACATTGAAAAGTGTAAAGCTCGTGGATATAATCGAGTCTTTATGAGAAAGAGAAATCAAAAGGGAAAATCATGAGACATAAGCTCATTTGGTTACACAAGGATTCTCACAAAGACATGAAATTGATTGTGAGAAAAATATATTCCTCGGTGATGGATGCAACTACTTTTAGATTTTGATCAGTTAGCAATAAATAAAATTACTCAGTTTCCGCCTAATGGATGTTGTTACATCCTACTTGAATGGGCATCTTGATAGTAATATTTATATGAAACTCCTGAAAAGATTTAAATTACCATAAGCAGTTATTTTAAGTTCTCGGGAACATTATCATATTGAATATATCTTTTTATGGCTTGAAATAATTTAGGTGTATTTGGTATAATCGCCTCATTAAATACTTATTAGCATAATGTTATATGAATTATTTAATTTCCCCGATCATTTTTATTGTCATGTATGTTGATGATTTGAATATCATTGAGACTCGTAAAGAGATCTCCTTAAATCCTTGTGAATCAATTGACATACTGAAAAATGTTTAAAGAGACTTTACATGCATAACGCATATTCATTGATCACCTTTATGGTTGCTAGATCTCTTAATGTAAACGATCCATTCTACTCTCGAGAAAAGTGTAATGATACTCTTGGTCTAAAAACATTTTATATACATTATTTGTTCTGGAAGCATTGTATCTTAGCTAGTCCAAAAATATTATTTAAGTGCTACGAGATTATTACCTTCAAATAATTATTGTGCATGAGGCAAAGCCGAAATACGTATTTGGATAAATATATCCAGAAGATATGTGAATTGCTTTCACAAGATAAAATACGAGTTATCTTGTGTAGAGGTAATACAAAATTTATATCTCAAGGTGGATATATCAAATGTGATAAAACGAAACATATTTCGTTAAAGTTTCATCCCTCATGATCTTTAAAAGAATAGTATTCGATGAATCATTTCAAGCAATAATTTGGAAGATTTATCCAATAGTGCAATCTAATTCAATATTTGAAGATTGTATTCAATATTGAATTATGAAGATTCAAAGATCTCGTGTGATATTTTCATGAGGAAGAGTAAATACGCGTTGCATTTTTTCCCTTAACCGAGGTTTTGTCCTAATAGTTTTTCCTGGTAAGGTTTTTAATGAGGCAACGTGTGATGCGTATCAAAGATGTGTATGTTCTTTTTCCTTCACTAAGAGTTTTTCCCCACGGGATTTTATCTTAGTAAGGTTTTAACAAGACACACTATCTTCATGATGGATATCTAAGGGGGAGTGTTATGAATATATTTATTTATGGTGGATATTCATATATTAAGTTAAACTTTAGTGGGCTTTATTATTAGGGTTTAATACCCATTGAAATTAGGGTTTTCATCTTATGCCTATAAATATATACTTTTGGAGAAAGCATTGTATACGACTCTACTTTGAGAATATAATAAAAAGTCTCTCTTTTGTCTCTCATCTTTATTCTCCTATTTTGTTCTTGTTCTTTACTTTAGTCATAATATTTTTAAATATATCATTCTCCTAAGTTAAGTTTTAGAGGTTACACATACATAGAATTTATCAAAAGAACTTACCATACTTTGCCATAGGTGATTCTCAAAGGATGCTTTAATTGACTCAAGCTTACCAATATGCAAAATGACCGGAATAATAAATATACAATTAGGATGATATCTAAACATTTTTTAGACAAACTAAACTTACTCGAATTATTTAAAATGTTCAAGGCTCTCGGAGATTGACTCTTTTGTTCCGATGATCGCTTATTTTTTGACGGAGATAATGATTCTCTACTTTGAATAACTTGAACTATAAAAAAGATATAATAATAAATTACATTAGATTCATAGCTTCAGCTATGAGATCAACAAGGGATAGGCTTAGAGTTCGTAAACAGTTACTTAGAAATTTTAATAATTTATTTAGCTTGAAATTGATCTTATTTTAATCTTCAAAATTGTAAATCGAATTAGAGATTCTACTTATGCAATTCATATAATTGAAATAAGATTCAGAAATCAAAGAAAACCTAAGTTTTTCTTACTTGCCAATGAAGGTTCTTGCTTAAACTTCCTAAGATCGAAGAAGAAGTCGAGGCTTTCATGGAAGTAAAGTTTATAAACAAAGCAAAGCCTTATCGCTAAGGCCTAATATAGTCGTGAGCTTTCCTCCCTAGGTAAAAATCTTAATATATTAATTTCCATCCTTTCACATCTTTTTTCTTTAATAATTGTTTCTCAAAATAATTCTAACATTTATCATCTTTTCCCCCCAAACATTAGACAATATCATGTGTGCGTAGATAAAAAAGTACGTGATTCAACTACTTAATGGTCAAACAAAACTTTAGTTCTTAAAGTCCTGCCTCTTTATATTTTTAGCTTTAAAGTTCTAGTTTTGATATTTTAGTCACTAAACTTTGACACTTAAACTTTGAATTCTTTAAATAAAGTCCCTTGTCATTAAATTAGTTCAATTTAGGCTAATTAAAGAAACAATTGACCATTTGGTCAAATGTCAACTCTAAGGTTTAACTTATTAGAATGGAATTTTTGATCATCATCGAAATCTGATTTTATTGCTAGATTAATTTTTAGGATGTAAAAAAATCTCAAAATTCATAAATTAATCTCCAAATTCTTAAAATATCCCAAACTTAAATCGTAATTTAATATCACTTCTTTTGCTGATTGTTGCCTATCAACCCACTTCTTTGATCGTTGGACTTAGCTGATCATTTCCCCTAACAAGAAAAATCATATTATATGTTTAATTTATTACATCATCCATGATCTCAACCAATAAAAACTATCCACTTCATTTTTCTCGACCAATGAATCTTCACTATTTTTGTACATGTCATTTAAAAACATTTTTTGTAAGTTATTATATAGATGAATTGATGACATGGAAAAAAGTGATGAATTGGATAATTTTTACTAGTTGAGTATATAACTAACGTGATTAATTAGGCTCAGGAAATAATTTCTCTCCAACATGGTATTTTTCTTCGTTGTTTAGGACAATGTCATGTTGGGGAAACGATCTATTAGGTTCGATGACCGAAGAAAGAACTCAAGGACAACAATCAACGGTAAAATTGATGACGATTTAAAAATTTAAGATATTTTAAGGTTTGAGGATTGTTTTATCATATTTAAGGATTTTTAAGATTTTTTATCAAATAAAAAATGTATAGAAAAATATTTTAAAATTCTTTATTAATAAAATAAATTAAAATAAATATGTAATATTTTATGTTTTGATTGATTAATAATTTTTTTAAAAAAATCACAAACTAGTACACATAAATTTAATAAAGTTAAATATTAACTATTTATTTTTTAAATAATATATATTTAAAGATAATTTAAATACTTAAAATTAACTAATGCATATTTTGTATACTTATTTTTATATTAAACCACTTATAATTTTCCCCATTAATTTGTCCCGACCATTTAGAGTCCGGTATATAATTTTCCAAGAGCGTATATAGTTAAGAGAGAGTTGAAAAGGGAAAAAAGATTTGGGAAGTGCAGTCGCCGTCGACGGAAGTTTCAAGGAAGAACGGCTGGGTGGCAAGACGACCTACCCCACGCGGAATTTGACATCATCTTTGTAAGTAATTTAATACTATAAACAACAAAAAAGATTGCACCCGTTCAAACAAACCATAATCCAAATTTTATACAGTCTGAATCCCTAAAACTAATTTTCTTTAAGAAAAGCCCTCCACCGATTATTATTTCTGGGTGTTACTGGTCAAACTTGAATTTCAACGTCAATCTCTAAACACCAATCACAACCCAGTTGGTCTTCATTTTCATCCTTGCCTATTATGTTCTAATGGTCAACCAAAAACCAAACTTTATCATTTCTCCAATATATATTTTCCTGATCCTAATTTTCATGTTTGAGAGTTTGGGGGTTTGAATTCATACCTGAATAGAAAACTCGGTAGTAATAATACCCTTTTCTTCTGATCCTTTTTTGTTTCTGAGTATTGGCCAATTTAATAAACTACAGCAGCATATCGATTATATCTAGCAAGGGAAAGGAAGGAAACGACTTGTTTGTTTTTTATTTATATGTTGAAGTTGAAAACATGAGCAAACATTCATCCGTTGCAGGTGCCTCCCGCCCTGTTAAAGACGCCGGCTTTTTCACAAAAATCAAGGTAATCCTCTCCTATCAGTAATTCATATATGCCTGCCTGCCTGCTTGCCTGTTTCTCTTACTTTTGGTTTTATTCAATTACTTGGATTGACTTGCAAGTTATACACAGAAATACAAGTTTGGGTTGTGTATATGTGTATGTATGAAGACTTCAGCTAATTTGTTGCCCTGTGAATTTGTGTTTGGGCTACAGAATGTTGCTTGTCTGAAATCGTCCTCATCAGACAAGGGGAAAGGGGGAAAAGGGGAAAGCAAGTCATCAAGTAACAAAGTCTCCCATGGGTTCCACTTAGTGGAAGGTCAATCAGGTCATAATATGGAAGATTACCATGTTGCTGAGTACAGGAAAAAGAGGAATCATACCCTTGGATTGTTTGCCATCTTTGATGGTCACTTGGGGGATCGGGTGCCCACTTATTTGAAAGACAACCTTTTCAATAACATACTCGAAGAGGTATCTTTTCTTCCCATCACATCTCTTGTGTTCTGATTTCCAATTTCTTGTTATATTATACTTGGCTTAAATATGATGATACAGCCGAATTTCTGGAAAGACCCTGAGGCGGCAATACGGAATGCATACTCCTCCACGGATAAGTTTATATTGGATAACTCTATGCAATTAGGACCTGGTGGCTCCACTGCTGTAACTGCAATCGTCATTGATGGCAAAGATTTATGGGTAGCAAACATTGGAGACTCTAGAGCTGTTGTGTGTGAGAGGGGCTCAGCCAATCAAATTACGGTGGACCATGAGCCACATGCTGAGCGAAGAAGGATTGAGAAGCAGGGTGGCTTTGTGACTACACTTCCTGGTAATAAGCATGTTATATTTTTCCTTTTATCACTCTCTGCACGAGGGTCAATCCAAACCAATTATGCCAGATGGATATATTGACAGGATAAATCAGTTATAATGAAAATGTGATTCATTTCAGGAGATGTGCCTAGGGTTAATGGTCAACTTGCTGTAGCACGGGCTTTTGGGGATCAGAGCCTTAAAGCACATTTAAGCTCAGAACCTGATGTCAGACATGTCCCAATAGACCCCACCATTGATTTTGTAATACTGGCTAGTGACGGTTTGTGGAAGGTCAGTTGTTAAATAAGTTATAATTTATAGCACTTGTCACTTTAGTATGTTTCTTTGATCTCTATTCTGCATCTCTGGTTTCGTGCTGCATTGAGCACCCAAGGTAAGGAAATTGCATGAATGTTAAGCTGTCTGCTGAACAAGAGAGCTGGAAACATTTAAAAAAATAAAAACCATGTAAGAATCGTGGGAGGTAGTCTGTAGCCGGTTCACCTGAAAAAAGGAGGAAAGTAATTAAACAAATAAAAGAGATAGAAGAGAAGAATCAATACCATGATTTCAGATTCCTTAAATTTCAGTAATTGATAATCCAAAACCTCCTTAGAAATAAAATCGCATAGATGCCTATGAACTAAACCAAACTGCTAAACTACAACAAAATTCCTTATAACCTGGAAACTTAGCAAAAACATTAGTTAATATAATTCATAATCGTAAATTCCTATATCTATATGTGTAAAAGTTAATTGTCACTAAAAAGTAGTGAAATTACTAGATAAAAATTACAGTAGCTTAATCCTGCTTGTAATCTTTTGCACCATACATCACATATGGGTTACTCTTTGGCCTGGGGTAAATTTTTGTTGCAATGATACTTTGCAAAACAATCTCATAATTTTTGTCCTGGGGTATAATTCATAATCTTCAGCTTGATTTCATATTTTTTTTCTTTTGATACTTGGATTATGATCTTGTGCAAGCAGGTAAAAAAGGATTACTCTTTCTTTTGATATCTTAATCTGAAATTCCCTTGACAAAGCTTTTAATAATCTAAATTTTGTTTTGTTTGTTAACTTGAAGACTAGATCTCAAACTAACCTTACTACTATATAGTTCTAATGTTGACAGATTTGTTCCAAGAGATCTCTTTTTGGACTCGTTCTGAATCATTCCTTTGATGTAACTGTGTAAGAAGTTGAGTTAGAAATATGGTCCAACCTTGTTTTTAGATAATGCTTTCCCATGAAGTTTTATCCTCTAAAGGAACCTCAATATTGAATAATATATATGTTACAATTTTGCCTCACAATAGCTGCTAGGATTTGAAAACACTAGAGAATTGTGTCATCTTTGTGTTACACTTCACTAATACTAAAACACATTATACAGCATTCTTATTTAGCTTACCCCTCTCTCTCTCTCTCTCTCTCTCTCTCTCTCTCTCTAAACACTGTGGAAGAAATGGAGGGAGATGTGGTAAATACTAAAGGCCAAGGAACATTTTCATTTTGTAAGCTATTTACTTGTTTATCAATTGATGATTGAATGACCAACCTATTCCAATCAATAAGTTGCTCATATTTGTCTGAGGGTTCAAATATTTGCTTCAGCTCAACTTGAACTTGGTCAAAGTTCAAGTGCTTCAGCTTAGCATGTTAATTGCATCGTCAAATTGAGATTGCGTCGACTCAATCTAATAGGGCTGTTGCATATGCATATTTTTTTGGAAAATTTAATAGGGCTGTTGCATATGCATATTTTTTTGGTTGAAGTAAGAAACTTTTGCTGTCCTGTTTCCTAATTTTTATTTTCCGTGTTTGATCATTGTTGAATAAATAAGTTCAAAGTTCAAACTAGTTTCGTAGCAAAGTGATTGCATAAATAAACTAGTATTTTTATCACTAGCGACATGCTTGAATTTATGGAAGTGAATGGTTGAGAAAACTTAACTAGGTTAATTTTGGAAATTGTCAATGTTGATGTGAAGTTAGAAAAGATTTATTCAATTTTGCTGATAAATAAGAATAAATTTGTGGAGATATGCCACATCTAATGGTTTCGACTATTAGTTATGAGAAGGGATAATGGTATTGTAGTGGTTGATTTATCTATTAAAATTGCCTTTAATTCGACTACGATGATGAGAGGCAAATCTGTGAGCAGTGAACAAATGCTAATCACTCTCGAGTAGGGTGCCTTTTACCTAGGTGTATCATACCTTAGGGCTCAAGGGTAAGTTTTCTCCAGTAGAGTAGTAGTGCTATGGACTGAACCTATGTTAGGAAAGGTCATTACTTTCGATTAATTGCATCAAACGTCCTTAAACTATGGTTGTAATTTTAGTTTTGGGATAAATATAAAAGGAGTCTTCAAAGTATTGATATCTTATCAATTACGTCTTTTCATCAGCCTCAGCCTAGTTGTTAGATTAGTCTTTTCGGCAAGCCTTTCTTTCTAAAAATAATTAATTTATTCTTTACTTAAAGTTGCCTGATGATAGTTGTTAGTGAATGTGCATAATGTCTTTGACTGATGCTATGAATATATTATACTGCTAAAATTAAACAACAGAACGTGCTTATTTTGTAAGCTTGCCAATGTAGTTTAAAAACTATATAGTCAATATGTAGGATAATAATCAATTTGACGTTCATAGCACTAAAAAGTTTGTACATTTTTCGGATAAATGTATTAATTTTCTCTCCTCTTTTTCCTTCCAATTTTGGGATGATTTGTTTTTACACATAAGCACGGAAAATGATCACTCCTGTAATTTTCTTTCCTACCATTTTTCTTTCCTACCAATCACACCCAAAATTTATTTTCTTTCCATTTTTCCCTTCCATCCTTCCACTTTTCCATTCAACCAAGCAAAGCCTTAGGGAAATTCATGTATAGAGAACAAAGCTTTGTTGTGGTGTTTCTATTCTGTTCTGCTAAAGTTGGTGGTATATTTCTAATCCATGTTGCTTTTGTAGTAAAGATCTATTTGAGCAGGAAATGATAAAATGGTATAAATTGACATTAATGGAAATGGCATAGGGTTCCTATAATTTTATGTTTCTTCTGTAAATATCCTAATAACTTGTTTGATTTCTTTGTCAGGTAATGAAGAATGAAGAGGCAATTAATTTGGTGAAATCCGTGAAGGACCCGCAGGTAGCAGCCAAACGATTAACAACCGAGGCATTGGCAAGAAAAAGCAAAGATGACATATCATGCATAGTAATTCGATTCGGCTAATGCAGTTGGCATTTCCTGTCTGGCGTGCTACCGGAAGGCATAGTAAATAGGGGAACTGTTTCGAGTGGGTGAGGTTGGAGGTTTGTTTGTAGGGACAGTGATGATGTGTAAGCTATTAGTTGATATAGCAGTGTGATGCATTCTTTGTGTTCCAGGAGGGCTTCCTCATTAATTCATGACTATGAACATGAACAGGTTTGCATATGGACTAAATGTGCCGGTGCTCGGATCGTTGTGGCTGGCGAGTAATGAAGTATAATTATGAATGTGATAGAAAAGTTACAGGTGGAACATAGATTGATTCTGATCAGCTGCATGTATACTATATGTATACAAATATATACTTGAATTCCATTCCATTTCATGTACTGCAATACCAGACCATACAACTCCTGTACTTTGTGTCGAGCTCCTTTACATCAACTGCTTTTTTTTTCCTTTAAGAGAATAATGAGAGTATATTTTTACAGTACTCTTCCCACTGAAATTTGGGAAATTTTGAACATCTTGTTGGGAGCCAAAATTAGATGTCACACCGATTGAGGCTGCATTTAGCATTGTGTTTTAAATCAGTTTTGAGAGCCAAAACTTAATTTAGAGTCTCAAAAAGGTTGATTTAAAACGTAGAAACAATGTTAAATAGTTAACTTTTGTAAAAGAAATTGTGTTTAAAAAGTGTTTTTCAACTTAAACACAAAAGTTAAAATTTTAACTTTTGCGGTTGAAAAATTACTTTTAGATGTCAGACTGTAATTTTAACCTTCATTTATTATGTTCTATTATAATTTAATTTTTTACAAATGTATAATTATATTTAACATAAATTATTTTTTAGTTTAAAAATTATATATATTAATATCAAATTTCTAAGAAAACACTTTTGAAAACATTTTTCTCAAAAAACTTTCGAAAAGCACTTTTTAAAAATAATTTATGTATTTATTTATTAATATTTTATATTTTATCATAATTTAAATTAATATTATAATATAAAAGAATTTGATTATTATTTGAATATATATATTTTTAATTTATAGCATCATGTTTAAAATAATCATTTAATTTTCAAAAACACCTTTTGACAACAATACTAAATACATATATTTCAAATCAAAAATTTTAAAAAAACTTATTCATTATGTTTTTTCATCATATTTTTTCACTGTACTTTTTAAAAACAATGTTAAATTGGCTTATGAGGAATTTAACGTAAACTCTAGTTATAAAAACTATACATATTTTAATTTTTTTATTTTCTTTTTCAGTTTTTCTAAAATCTATTTTCAAAAAAAATGAAAAAATATTGGTATCTACCTTTTCGAAATAAAAATAAATAAATAGTTATTAAATAATTAAAATTAAAATTAATTATTTGAATATTATTATTATAAAAATAAAACTTGAATAAAGAAACTCGGGTGTTAAAGATTGACATTAGATGGATTTGAATTAAAAAAAGAGTTATTTATTTATTTTTAGAACATTTTTTATAATTTTTTATCATCACTCATTTTTTAGAACTTATTTTCTATCGAGAATTCAAAGGAAGAATTATTTGTCAAAATAGATTCTATTCTTAAGAACCAAATAAATCCTAAATTTGTCAAAAAGATCAAAATTCATAGGATGACATGTTTTATTTTCTATTTATAGCCTGACTAAACTAGTTTTTCTCTATGTTTTTTATTTTTATTTTTTTACGGTTATTATTCTAGTTTTTGTTTATGTTATCAATTGTCGATGTTTATTATTTTTATTTTTTTATATTATTTATTTGATTTTTTAAAATTTTTAATAAAAATTTAAATTCTTAGGATACATTTTTCTTCTATTTTTATGGTACGTTGTTTTTGCTTGTATTATGTTTCATATGTTATTTGATACGATTTTAATGTGCCGATCGTTTAATGTTCTTATAGAGATTTTTACGGTGTTTATTTTTTTATTTAAATTTATTTTTTAATAGTTACTTGTTGGTGTAATTAGAATTATATAACAAAATAATATATTTAATAATTTAATTGACTCCCCAATTTTTTCTCACGTAAAATACTTCATTTTAGATGAAAAAAAAATATTTTTAAATTTTTTAGGATATACATAAATTCATTTATTATACTTTATTATTTTTAATAAATTCAGTCTTCATTACTAAAAATAGTTAGCGATGAATGTTTATAAAAAACGTTGGTGAGCGTATCGCGAATTATCACGTTCTAGGAGAAAAAAATAGGAATATGATTAATGAAATTAGAGTGAGCTATAGAAAGAATATTTGAATAAGTTGAAAAATATTAAGTAGTTAAATTCACGAGTTTTATTTTATAATTTAAATTTTATTTGAATTTTTTAAATTGGGTTGCTCTAATTTTGTTCAATTTAATTATAAATATTTATAATTTTATAACATTATCTAGTTATAATTTAAACTATATTTTATAACTATATAAGATATATATGTATATTTTTTCATAAATTTTTTATTTGTAATTTACTTACATTATGTAAACTTGAAAACCTGATTTAAACTTAAAAATTGATTGGTAAATATTAAAAATTTTGAGTTATTTAAAGTTTTATTTTATAACTTTAAACTTTATTTAAATTATTTTCGAATTAAGTTGAATGTATAAAATCACGGTGCAAGTAAAATCAAATCAATTTTTTTACGTCGAATTGAATAAAAAATAGATTTTTTAAATCTAATTTTGTTGCACCAGAGTAAATTACATAGATCCTGCGGATGCTAAGTGTCACGGACCTAGCCCTCGCACCCCTAGGTGGAGGGTCTTAGCCCTCGCACCCCTAGGTGGAGGGTCTTAGCCCTCGCACCCTTGGATGGCTAAGTCGTGCGGCACTTGAAAAGGAACACACCCTAGACAAGTCAGCCTTCAACACGTCCTTCACCAAGGACCAATCACGGAAGCGCCATCTCGATTAGCGTCGGGTAACATAACCAATCCGACACGGAATCTTGCAAGGCCTAGCGAATGCTAGAAGGCAACCTCATGGTTCCAAGTCGAGCGCGATATGGGGCACTAAGGCCCCAAACCGTCCCTAGGGACACCCCCTTGAGAGACGTTGTGCCATCCCCTTGGCCCCAACTCCCGCACACCTAGGCCCCACGTGGGCCTAGGAGAAGGTCACTTACACCATGGTAGCTCCACTGCTAGCCTACGGCGAGGGGGCTGGTGGAGACCCAACACCAGTTCACTTCCCCCTAAAGAGCTAATAAAATTTACCAAGTATGCCACCAGTAGACGTTGCTTTGTCCCAACCGGGGACACTTTTTGAACAAGGCCTTCAATGCCTTCCAAAAGCATCCCGACTCGCGTCCTTACTTGGTTGCTCTTTAGGGATCGCTCGTATCAGCTCCGAGGCTCACATCTGTTCGGTCTCCAATGGGTTCGTCACGATGGGATCTCGATGCAACATGAGACAATCGTGACATTCACCCCACTTCCTCTTATCGATGACCTCATCAATGTAGTCCAAGACGGGTTAGCCTTAACAGTCTCCCCAACTTCCTCTTTCGATGTTCTCATTGATGTCGGCAGTAAAACTTGAGCATCTGAGAGGCAACAAACACACAGGAGAACTCATCTTCAAACCCAACGATCCACTCAAACAAAGGCTTTTTCCAACTCACTTGTTCCTATCAGATTCGGCTTAGACACAGCTTCACGAATATTATCGAGGAAAGAGGACGGCCATAACACTAAGCTCATATACAATTTCAGTGAACAAGTATTGCTTGTATGTATAGATATGAAAAAAATATTAGAGACCTGACTCATTACGTTATTCATTAACTTTTTTAATATTTTTTATTTTATTTTTAGATAAATTTTTATTCTTATATATTATTAAAAAACAAAACAATTATCATAAAATTATATTAAAATGAATGAATATTATTAAATAAACTATAAATAATTTAAAAAATTAAATCCATCTAATAATTTCACCTAAATATGAGTACATCTTATATTGAATTATAATGATAAAAATAGTTGTTACTTTTACTTGTCTCAAGATCCCAGTCTGTTGTGAATCTTTTTAAAGTTTTGATTCCCCTCCTTTTCATATGGAAGCTAATCCCAAAGATTATTTCTACAGCTTTCTCGATGGGGTACTTGTGTCTGTCTAGGGGTAGCTGTAGAGTCATTGTGCCTAGAATGAGCTCCACATCTTCCACCAATGTGGAAATTGTGCCCAAGAATAGCAACACAAATCTTGCAAGAGGGTACTTAAAGACTAGGACAAAATCAATAGGGGATAAGAAGTGGGTGTAATATGGTTGGGCATTTTTTGTGGGAAGGGTATTTGATTTATTAATCGTGGATAATATTATTTTTATTAATTTATTTTTATTATGAAAGTTTATATAGATTTTTTATGATTTGATTTTTATTTTTACAAGTATTTTATTCCCCTGTCCCATATATGATGTCTATTGACTTTTTAAAAGTCAAACTTTTTTAACTTTGACTATAGTTATTTTAAATATTTTAATTTATTAAATTTTAAAAAATATATATTTTTAAACTACTTGATTAAAGATTTGGCATAAAGATGATTTTAACCCTTAACGTTTATAATTTTTGTCATTTTGGCCCTTATTCTTTTTTTTGGATAAATTTAACCCTTAACCTATATCTTTTTGACAAATATTTTATTTTTTAACTAGCTTGATGACTGGACCGTTAAAAATTTAACGATGATATATATATGGAATATAATTTTAAATGACATGGAATGTAACCTATCAAATACATATATATATATATGGAATATAATTTTATTCTAATATAAAATATAAAACAATTAAAATTCAAATAAAATATTTAAAATTAATTAATTTTAAAATAAAATATTATTAAATATTCTTAACCCTAACTACGATAAAATCAAAATTTTATTCGAATTGTATTTATATTTTTATTTTAGAATTTGTAATCATAGTGTATTGTAATTATTTTTTATTTGAGATGTATGAACAAATAAAAAATAACGGGAATAATATTATATAAATAAAATTTCATAAACTAATATAATATTTTATTTTTTATTATATAACAAATATTTTAAATGTCAAATTCTAGACAATAATTTAAATAATACAAAATCTATCATATTTAATCTTAAATGTTATATACAATAAACTAAATTCACGGGGAAAAGGTTTCCATGAGACAATTGTGTCACAATAATTATGTAGAAATTTTAAAAAATATGTTATTTATTTTTAAATTTTAAAATATAATAAAAAATATAAACACAATTCGAATAAGATTTTAATTTTATCGTAGTTAGGGTTAAGAATGTTTTATAATTTTTATTTTAGAATTAATTAATTTTAAATATTTTATTTGAATTTTAATTGTTTTATATTTTATATTAGAATAAAATTATATTCCATATATATATATGTATTTGATAGGTTACATTCCATGTCATTTAAAATTATATTTCATATATATATCATCGTTAAATTTTTAACGGTCCAGTCATCAAGCTAGTTAAAAAATAAGCTATTTGTCAAAAAGATATAGGTGAAGGGCTAAATTTATCCCAATAAAAGAATAAGGGCCAAAACGACAAAAACTATAAACGTTAAGGGTTAAAATTATCTTTATACCTAAAGATTTTTAAAACATTTTTTTTATATTTGTATCAATAATATATTTAAAATTATAATGAGTCAAAGTTGAAAAAGTTTGACTAAAAAAAGTTAATAATGAACAAAAATAGTATGACGAAGAGAGTAATTTTTTTATGACAGATTAAAATTTTTTACTTTTATCGAAGATAGAAGTTCAAGAACTAAATTTTTAGTTTTGTTTTTATTAATTTTTCGGTTAAAGACTATATGAATTTTGACGCATTATTTTTTGTCAGATACTTTCTTTATGTGATTTCAAAATATTTATCTCTATATGAGACAAAAATGACATAAATAAATATTTACTATGTTGTTTTTAGTTTTATATCGAATTCTTTTTATCAATTTTAAGAGATTGTTTTATCTCTTTGGTGGTTTTTTCTGTCTGAATTTTTTATTTCTTAATTTTACTTTTTTGTTTGTTTATTTTGTCTCTTCTATTAGTTTTTTTGTGTGTGTGTTTCTTTCTTTGTTTTCTTTTATGAAATAAGCGTTTGTTTAGAAAATATCTTCAAAATTAACAATGCATAATAAATATTTAATTTAAAAATTTTGAAGTATTTAATTTTATAAGTATATAAATTAATAAGGATTAAAATTATCATTAGGAAAAATAGAGACAATAATTATATTTGTTCTCAACGAGTCTCAACTTGATCCGACCTGTTTTGTGAGAATTTTTTAGTATTAAAATTAGATTTTGGGTAAATAGGGTCAGGTGAATGTTTAAAATTTTTAGAATCGACTTTAGGGTTTAAAATTATATTTAATTTGTTATTATTTTTTGGACCAGGTCAATTTTGGTCATATTTTTTTATTAAAATAGAGGGAACGAATAGGATCGAGTTATGTTTTTCTTAAATTGAGTCAAATAAATAAGATAAAATATATTAAAAATCTAGATATTGTTATGAATATATTTGTTAATGATGGATATCCATATATTAAGTTAAAGTTTAATGGGCTTTATTATTAGGGTTTAATACTCATTCAAATTAGGATTTTCATCTTATGCCTATAAATATAGACTTTTGGCCAAAGCTTTGTACACAATCCTACTTTGAGAATATAATACAAATCTCTCTCTTTTGTCTACCATCTTTATTCTTATATTTTATTTTTGTTCTTTACTTTATTTACAACACGTTATCAGCACGAGACTTTAACCAACGGAGGTGTTTGTCGTTCGAATCTTGAAGGATTATTGAAAAGAATTTGTTATCGGCATAAATCAAAGATAAGTTCTTCTCCCTCAATTATATTTTAATTATCAATTATTTTTCTCTCTTGATTTTTGATTTGATTTTTAATTTATTAAAATCTTTGGTTGTTTGGTATTTGTGTAGCGATAAAGTGGCTCAAAAACCGTGGTTCTTGTCGATAATTCCCGAAAAAGATTTTAACAAGATATTGGTAACTAAATCTATCATATATTCAAATTAGTGGAAAGTTTGGTATGTTTTATTTATTTAATTTGAGACTTCTTTTATCTTTATTTAAAACCAATATTTGTTTATTTTATTATGATGATGAAAGTTTATGTTTTTAATCATGTTCAAAGTATTACATGATATTGAAACAAATATTAAACCTTTAATTAATTAATATGTTCTTTATTATGTTGGTTTAATCCGAGTATATTGGCTAGACATCCCGTTCTGCGAGGCTACTGGTCTCAAATGAGATTCTTTTAAAGGACCTTGTGGACTGGTTTAACAACGCCGCGTATAAGGATTAAATTTTTGTTCATTGTATGTATTGTATATATATTGATTGATCAATTACTATTTAATAGTATGAATATTATAAAGTTTATATTTGCTTAAAAGTAATATTATGTCGAAAAACTCAACTATAGAATTCTCCCAAGTTCAAGTTATGAATAGTCTTGATTAAAGAATTTTTATGGGAGGCATTCCCTGAAGTGAATGCAAGCATGATGTTTATTCCATGCGGTTATGCAAGCATGATGTTTATTCCATGCAATTATATAAGCATGATGTTTATTCCATGCGATTATTGAATTTGTTTCATTCCTTGAAGTAAATGCAAACGTGATAATTCACTATATGGTTAGTGAATAAAACTCAATTATGTGCCATAGTATCACTGATGAGGATATGTTAGAAAAACATACTCCACTTTTCACACATTAATATTGTCTTACAGACACAATATGATACAAGGGGTTTAAATACCTATCAGTCTTTGCTCCATTCCCTGAAGTGAATGTGATATTTTATAGCGGAATGAATAAAAGTCACATTAGTAATTATGGTTGCAATTGAGAGCATAAAATAAACATGAATAAGATGATTGTTTTAAGAATGTTTATATCCACTAGAAGTGGAATTATAAAGATGAAAAGAATGATAGAGAGATCATATCAAAATTTTTATGTTATCAATGCGATGGTACAAACCATTGATCTCACACTTGTCAAACGACGAAGTATTATGGACTTTATCCATAATCATGAATGATAAATTAAAGAAAATTTTCTTTGTGGCGAAAATAATGGCGTTATTGATCCAACTCAATTGGATATTGATTCTCATAATCCTTCAAGAGAATAATACACCATTTAATTTATTTTCTTTAGATCTTTTATTTATCTTATTTTATGTTAATTTATTTTTATTTATTATTTATTTATGTTAACTTACTTTATATATTATTTATTTATCTTTTATGTTAATTTTTTTTAAAAGAATATGATTACTTCCGGAATAAAATATACAATAATTTATAGCGATTTATGTTTAGCAGAAAGTGTAAATACTCATATTAATACTTAAGCATAAGAAATATTTTCCCATTTAAATACAAGGGAAATATGAGTACTATATCTCAAAGTACTAAAATATCAGCGCTTCAGAAAAGCTCTTGAGAGCTTATCTTTGATCCGATTTGATATGATATATTATTTTTTAATATTTTTATATTCCCCGAAGTGAATGGTACAGAGCATATATTTTCATTTCTAGAAGTGAATGAAATAAAACACGTACTAAAAGGTGCATAATTATGTATATTTTCCAATTTTAAATACAAGGGAATAATATGAGTACTATATCCGAAAGTTCTAATATCACAGAAAACTCCGACTGAGCAAATATGTTAATTGCCAAATGAGACTTTATCTCATATTTACAATGCATTATGCTCGTTGAGCAAATATATTATTGTCAAATGGAACTTTATTCCATATTTACAGTATATTAACTCGTCAAAATCGCAAATAGATATTGAGTTTTAAAGATATTTATAGAAATATATTGAGAATATCAGTTAAAGGGATGATGACAATCTCAATATTACGAGTATAACTCAAGACAATAATAAAATTTCGGCAAAATTACATGCACTGTCATCCATATTGTACTGCATAAGAATTAGTACAAATTGAAGCTCATGCTATTGTAAACTAGATGTTTACTGATTATTTTAATTGGTATGACCGGTTAGACCATCCCGGTTCAATTATGATGCGAAAAATTACTGACACTTACATATGGTAATTTATTGAAGAACTAGGAGTTTCTTCAAGGTAAATTTTCTTGTGATACTTGCTATGAAAGCATTTTTATTATTCAATCATCAACAACTATGATAGAGTGAAAATCTATTAATTTTCTAGAACGGATACAAGGTGATATATATGGGCCCATACACCTTTCATACAGTCCATCTAGATATTTTATGATTTTTATCGATGCATCGACTAGATGGTTATATGTATCCTTGTTATTAACCCGCAACTTGGTGTTTGCGAGGCTACTTGCTCAATTGATAAAATTATGAGCATATTTTCCAGATTATCTTATAAAGACAATGGTCTTGATAATGTTGACAACATATCATTTTATATGTGGTATCACTAATTCGCATCAAGCCAACAAATGATTATAAGTTCTCCCTATTATAAATGATTTTTGGTTAGGAACCAAATATTTCTCATCTCAATTTTTTGAGTGTGCGATATTTATTCTAATTGCTCCATCACAATGCACAAAGATGAGTTTTGTTGGGAATATATATAAGAGCTTCTGATAGAGGATTTATTTACAATCCGATTTATTAACTATCATTTTAATGAGTCAATTTACCCAACATTAGGAGGAGAAAATAAATAGCTGGGGAAAGAAATAAGTTGAAATGAATTATCATTTTCTCTTTTTGAACCACATAATACACAATGTGAACTATAAGTTCAATGGATAATTCATTTAGCAAATCAATTGCCAACTATAAATTCAATGATTTTGCTGACCCTAGAAGAGTGACTAAGTCACGTATACCAACTATGAATATTTCGATTAAATTTAATGTCATAGAAAGACAAACTCTAGTTGCTAATGAGTCTAACTTACGCTTAAAGCGTAGTAGACAAGTAAGTTCCAAAGATAAGAGATCCTCGAAAAGGAAAAGGAACTATATTTTATGATGGTCTGATCAAGGAATCAATGATTATGAAAATCTCTAGAAGAGATTAAATGGTCTCCAATAGAGACATTGACATGACTCAGGTACCTGATAATAAAGAGATCTCAATAGCTTATGTTACGTCTGGTAATAAATGGAATTGAAATTAAATCGACGTCGTTAATATATTTGCATGTAATATAGCACTAGAGATTTTATTTGATGATGTGGATCATGAATCATTGTCAATTGGACAAAGATATGATTGGCCAACATGAAAGAGGCAATTGAGGCGAAACTAAAAATCTCTTTTCAAAAAGAGAAGTATTTGGGCCTATAGCCCGTATAATGAATTAAGTAAAGCTCGTAGATATAAACGAGCCTTTGTGAGAAAGAGAAATCAAAAGGGGAAATTATGAGATATAAGCTCATTTGGTTGCACATGGATTCTCACAAAGACATGAAATTGATTATGAGGAAAATATATTCCTCGGTGGTGGATGCAACTACTTTTAGATTTTGATCAGTCTGGCAATAAATAAAATTACTCGGTTTCTGCATAATGGATGTTGTTACATCATATTTGAATGGGCCTCTTGACAATAATATTTACATGAAACTTTCGGAAAGATTTTGATTGCCATAAGAAGTTCATTCAAGTTCTCGAGAATATTATATTGAATATATTTTTTATGGCTTGAAACAATTTAGGCGTATTTGGTATGATCGCCTCATTGAATACTTATTAGCATAATGCTATATAAATTATTTCCCCGAGCATTTTTATTAAGAGGTTTAGCTCTGAATTTTTATTGTTGTGTATGTCGATGATTTGAATATCGTTAAGACTCGTGAAGAGATCATCTCAAGTCCTTGTGCAACTATCGACATACAGAAAAATATTGAAAGAGACTTTACATGCATAACACATATCTATTGATCACCCTTATGGTTGTTGATAGGTCTCTTACTGTAAACAAAGTTTTTTTTTTGCCTCACGAAAAGGGTAATGATATTCTTGGTCTAAAGCACAATATATACATTATTTTATCTAGAAGCATCGTATCTTAGCTGCTCCAGAAATATTATTTAAGTCCTACGAGATCATTACCTTTAAATAATTGTTATGCATGAGGTAAAGCCGAAATATATGTTTGACTAAACATATCCTGAAGATATGTTTATGTTTTTCACAAGATAAGATGCAAGCTATCTTGTAAAGAGATAATACAAAATTTATATCTCAAGGTGGATATATCAAATATGATAAAACGAAACATATTTCTTCAAGTTTCGTCCCTCATAATTTTTAGATGAATATCATTCAATGAATCATTTCATGCAATGATTTGGAAGATTTATCTACTAGTGCATGATTTACTTCAAAATTTGAAGTTTGTATTCAATATTGAATTATGAAGATTCAAAGGTCTTATGTGATATTTTTACGAGAGCGAGTAAATACGCGTTGCACTCTTTTTCCCTTAACCGAGGTTTTGTCCCAATGGTTTTTCCTGGTAAGGTTTTTAATGAGGCAACATGTTATGCGTATCAAAGATATGTGTACTCTTTTTCCTTAACTAAGAATATTTTTCCCACAGGGTTTTTATCTTAGTAAGGTTTTAAAGAGACACATTATCTTCATGTATATCCAAGGGGGAGTGTTAAGAATATATTTATTCATGGTGGATATCCATATATTATTTTTTTTGAAATAAAACAATTCATTAATTAGCCAAAGATGGCATCATCAACAATAAAGTGTTTGATACAAGCCGGAACATCAAAAGAAAACACAAAAGGGAAATCTAACGAAAGAGCCCATTTCGAGAGTACATGCACCACTCGATTAGCAATCCGATTAACATGACCAATCCTAAGAACCGAGCTATTAGACTTAACCGAGACAAAAGATTCTCGTAAGTAACCAGCAGCATGCGAACGGTCCAGCTCCACAACATTTAGTTTGTTGATAATAGACATAGAATCACCTTCGATCACTACTCTATCCCAACCATTGTCCACCGCCATCTTGATCCCTACAGTAAACGCCATTGCCTCAGCCGTTTCAGGAGAATGAGAGCCTTGAAGGGGAAAAGCCGTACCATCCACCATGAGCCCAACATCATTCCTGGACACAACACCAATGGAAGTACCACCAGAAGCTTCCACAAAAGCAGCATCCATATTGATTTTAATTACACCAGCATCAGGCTTTGACCACTTCTGAGCTTTGCTATAGCGAACAGCATCTCCAGGGAACTCTTGTGCTTGCAAAAATTCTGAAGCTAACATTTGAGCATAGTCCACAATCATCCTAGCAGGATGCAGAACACCATTATGGACCCAAAAGTTCCTCCTATTCCATATGTTCCAGAGCAGAATAATAAAGAAAGTAAATTGATCTAGACTCAAGGAACCAAGAACCAGTTCAATCCAGGATTTACAATCAGTAACCTGTCCTCCAAGAAAGGACGAGGACAAGACACATAGAGCAAAAATCTCCTCAGCAAAACTATATTCCTTAAAAACATGGATCAGAGATTCCTCCTCCCCACCATAAAGTTTACAAAGTCCATCTCCAAAACCAGCAGCCTTTAACTTCAAAGCTGTTGGCAAAGCATTCTGTCTCAGTCTTCAACTAAAGATTTTAATCTTAGGAAGGGTTTTCAGCTTTGCAAACACTTTCCAAATAGGAGAAGGATCCTTCTCAATATCATTCTGCTCCTGCAGCCACTTATGAGCAGACCTAGTCAGATAAGATTTAGAGGGGTGGTGTTCCCAAACCAAAACATCAGACTTATCTACAGCAATGGGACACTTCAACACCTTATCAGCATCCTCAGGTAAAAGCACCGAGCAAACTTTCCTCCTATCCCATTGATTCACTCCTTCTACCATAAACTCCCCACACTTAATAGGGTCAACAACATTCATGTAACATCCAGACAGATTCACAACCTTCTCCCCTCCCCATTTATCCAGGAAAAAAATAACTTTACTATCCACCCTTACCCTCCAGAAATAACCCTCCTTCAGGGTGTCCTTTGTCTTAAAGATTCTTCTCCATACAAAGGATGGCTTATCCCCCAATCTAGCTTCTAGGACATTGCCCTCAGGAAAATACTTAGCAGAAAGGACCTTAAAACACAAAGACTCCTGATTCTCAATAAGTCTCCAGACTTGCTTGCCCAATAAAGCCAAATTAAACAGTTTAAGATCCCTCAAACCTAAACCTCCATCCTTTTAGGCCTACAAAGCTTCGACCAAGCAAAATGAGTCCATCCTCTAACACCAGCCTTCCCAGACCACCAGAAAGATCTCATAGAATTAATAATAGGGTCAACAATACAAATCAGGAAGAAGAAATACCATCATAGCATAAGTTGGCAGAGCCTGCGCCACTGATATAAGAAGAACTTCCCTCCCCCATAAGACAACAGATTCTTAGACCAACCACCAACCCTCTTATCCACATTCTTTCTTAAGTAACCCAAAGAAACATACTTGTTCTTTCCCACAAACAAGGAAAGACCCAAGTAATTCCTAATCTCCTTCTCCTCCCTAAAATTCAAAACCTGAATCAAATTCTACTTACAACCATCAAACATACCACTACTAAAAAACACATAAGATTTATCTAAATTAACCTTCTGTCCTGAAGAAGATTCATACAGGGCCAAAGCTTCCTTCAGGTAACCAGCTTCCTTAACAGAATTCTTTAAAAACACCAGACAATCATCAGTATATAAAAGGTGATTAACCCTAGGACCATGCATACTATCCCTTACCCCCTTAATCCTTCCCTCCTCTTGCCTTTTCAACAACAGAGCAGACAAACCTTGAGTACAGAACAAGAAAAGAAAAAGGGATAAAGGATCCCCTGCCTAAGGCCTCTACCAGGTTTAAAAAAACCAAAAATGCAACCATTCAATCTAAAGCAAAAGGACACAGAAGTAACATAAGACATTGCTAACTTAATCCATTTGCAATCAAAACCCAACTTCTCCATTACAGTAGCTAAAAAAGGTCATTCCACCCTATCATAAGCCTTTTCCATATCCAGTTTAACAGCAGCTCCCTTATTTGGACCACATCTAGCACCTCTTAAAAAGTGAACCAGCTCATGTGCCACCATAAAATTATCACAAATCAATCTACCCGGGACAAAGGCACATTGATTTGAAGCAATACAAACAGACATAAAAGGTTTAAGCCTATTAACCAGGACCTTAGAACAAGTTTTATAAACCACAGAGCAAAGACTAATAGGCCTAAAGTTCTTAAGAATGCTAGGGTTATCTACTTTAGGGATAAGCACAATCATAGTTTTATTAACCTTATTCATATCAATGACACCATTCAAAAGATTCAAACAGAGATTAATAAAACTGAACCTACAATATGCCAAAAATTTCTAAAAAAGGAAGAAGACATACTATCTAGACCAGGGGCCTTGTTGGGGTGAATATGAAGAAAAGCATTTTTTTACTTCCTCCACCGTGAATCCAATATAGAGCTTGATGTTCATCTCTGGTGTTACACAAGTCTTGATAGCATCCAGAATCTCAACCGAGGGAGGGCACCCATTGGATGAATAAAGATTGGCAAAAAAGTCCTTAGCCACCTCAAAAACCTTTTCTAAACCTTCCTGCCACACCCCCTGACTATCAAAAACTCCTCTAATAAAATTCTTCTTCCTTCTTGCATTTTCCCTTGCATGAAAAAAACCAGTATTCATATCTCCCTCTCTCAACCACTGAACCCTCGACTTGTGCCTCCAGTATACCTCATTCTTATCCAAAATCCCCTTAAGCTCCTTCTTAACTTCCTTCAATTCCCTTAACTCAGCCTCAATGAAAGAACTACTCATAATAGATTCAATCCTCCTTTCTAACACCCTCCTTCTACCCTGATCCTCTCTTTTCCTCTTCCTTTGCCACACCTCCAAGTTGTCCCCCACTATTTTCAATTTAACCAAAGGACTTCCATCACAAGACTCCCAAGACTCCCTTACCAATCTAACACAATCCTCCTCCTTTGACCAGTAACTATCAAACTTAAAATAATCCGTTCCCTTACCAACAAAACCACCAACAGTTGTTGTATCCATAACAATATAACAATGGTCAAAACCAAAAGTAAACTCAGAGAACACCTCACACTATCCAAACTTATGGAGCCAAGGAATATTAGCAACAAAACGATCCAATCTTTCCTTAATTAAGTTTACCAGATCCTCCCCCCTCTACCAAGTATACCATCCATTCCTTGGTTTAATATCCAAAAGGTCATTCCTCAGCAAAGTATCCTTAAAAGCCTCAATCTCTACTTGTGGATTCCTCCTCCCCCCAACCTTCTCCCCTGAACACAAGATATCATTAAAATCCCCACCCACAACCCAAGCCAAAGAAGACTGCTCCTTCAACCTATCCAACAAGGACCAATCCTCACTCTTCCTAGACCTATCCGTAGTCCCATAAAACCCAGTAAACCTAAACCTCTCAGCATTCTCACCAACCTCCACATCAATATGCTTCTTATAAAAAGAAAGTAAGTTCACCAAAATAGGATCCTTCCATAACAATAAAAGTCCAACACAGTCAACCCCTTTCTCTACCTCAACACACCCTAACATACCTAACCTCCTTCTTACATTGACAACTTTATTTTTATACAACCGAGTCTCACATAAAAACACTAAGTCTACATCAACCTTGTCCACCAATCCCTTCAAGGTACGAACTGTCTCAGGGTTGGCCAGCCCTCGACAGTTCTAGCATAAGATCCTCATTGCTCTCGGTGGGGCTGACCAGCAGCCTCCACCGCTACAATTACTTTTGAAACAACCTCTTGATCCACATCTTCTTCAATCACAGTACCACTCCCACTAGCCTTTACTTTTTTTTTGCACCAGAGGGGTAACAGCTTCCAACTTCCCTTGCAACAACCTCTTCGAGCTCCTAGTCTTAAAATTAGCCGTCACCACAGCCTTACTTCTTTTAGCTAGGTGGACAAACCCCTTCTCACACAAATCATCATTCCTTGAACCAGTAGGCATCTAAGAATTCCCTATACTCTTAACAAAGATCTTCCTTCCCACAAAGCTAGACTCATACCCCTTCTTAAAATATGATATACCCGATCTTCTACTTCCCTGGCCAAAGCTCTTTTCCCTCTCATTTGCATATATCAACCAATCACCAAATTACAGGTTTCCCCTATTTCCTTCTGTGAACACAGTACACTCCTCCAACATGTGTCCAATAATGCCACAGCCAAAGCAAAAACCAGGTAGTCTCTCATACCTAACCATACACAGTCTAGGCTTCCCATCCCTCTGTTTTTCCACCATAACACATCTTCTCAGGGGCTTCCTAATATCCATTTCAACTCTTATACGCAAAAAACTTTCCATCCCCCCTTCCTTCGCCCTCAAATCAACAGTTAAAGTAGCTCCAAACAAATCCCAATATTCTCCCCTACTGTCAGATTCAAATAAACCAATGGAATATTAAACATTCTAATCCAAATAGGCAAAGGATAGAAGTTATACTCATTTATGCTCAGTGAACCGTCAAAAAGCTTCAAGGCCATCAACTCACCATCGAACAGCCATGGACACCGATTCAGGACCGATTCGAAGTGCTCCTTCTTCTTAAACTTAAACAGAAATACATTCGGTCTAATCACACATGCATCCTCCAATAGCGAATCCCTCCAAACAGCAAAGAAAACTCGAATTACTTTCTCCCTTTCGAATATTTTATTCGAAAAAATCTTCCCCATAACCCACTTCTCCGACCCAGAAAACACACTATTTTCCTTCAAAACACTTTCACCCAGATCAATCAGCTCGTCCTCTATAAAACTCAACTCTTCCATGAGATTAGCAACCTCCTCCGCCATCAAATCCCTAATTTCAATAAGAAAATCCCTAATTTTAGCAGGAGAAAGCCTTTTCTCAAATAACCCTAAACAGACAACCAAATTGCACCGCACCTAAAATCCTTCGATAAACCTCTACAGAACATTTAAAAGACCATTCTCACCATTAAAAAATTAAAAATTACTTCTCTGCCATTCGAACACCCCAACAAAAAATATAAAAAACTTTGACTACCCAATGATTGGTCCAATCATTGGCCCATAATTCCCCAATGATTGGCACATGTAACGTAAAACCCTTCGTCAATGCGCCGCAATCTAAACAAACCCTCAGGTAAACAAGCCACACGCGCTCCATACGATCCAACACCCACGCTCCAATCAGCAATTGACAGCTCATTAACTTCTTCCTTCGACCAAACTTCAGATAAAAAATCCCCACCACAGGCAACCAAAAACTGCTTACACCACCACTGATCTCCACCCCCAACATTCTTCCAGCCACCACAACCTAACCATTTCTGCAAAACATTCATCTAAAATAACACCACTTCCAACCTAGATCACCACCTATCACCCTTTCCAACTCCAACAGAAACTTCCGACCATAACAGAGAGCTCACCCAACCCAACAACCTTCCTCCCCTACATCTTCATAACTTCCAGAGGCCACCAAAACTCCCTAAACTGCACCACCACGCCATCCAGAAACTCCAGAACCTTCGTCACCTTCATCACCATAAAACCAACCATCAAAACTAGAAACATATCAGCCTTATCTCTTAAAACACAGCCATCTACATTCTACCACAGATGATCAACAAAGCTCAACCAAACCGTACAACACCCAACCAGATCATCTACGCATCCCTCAGCTCCAAAAATCCAAACACAACCAAAACCTTCTCCTACAAACCCCATAACCAGATAACCACCACAAACCCCAACCCCATAACCAGAAGCACACCCAGAAACACCTTTGTCCTCCAAACCAATCTTTACCCATCCTCCGAGAGCCTTCCCACGATCGTAAACCTGCAAAAAAGAAAACTAAGAACTCGGAAAACACTCGTGAATTCCACCGTTACTCCATGCGTCATTCCAAACCTGACGATGGAGGCGGCACGATGCTAGACATCGACCAAAACTTACCTCACCATGGCCAAACAGTAGCCGGACTCTTCACAGACTCAAACACGGTTGAACGACCAAGGACGATGAAGGAAAACCACGAAACGGAGATGGACAAAACCTTCGGTCTCCGTACAAATCCAGAGAGAATTCACCAAACCACATTCGGCCTTTTTTTTATCCTCGGATATCCATATATTAAGCTAAAGTTTAATAGGCTTTATTATTAGGGTTTAATACCCATTAAAATTAGGGTTTCCATCTTATGCCTATAAATATAGACTTTTGGCCAAAGCTTTATACACAACCCTACTTTGAGAATATAATACAAATCTCTCTCTTTTGTCTATCATCTTTATTCTAATATTTTATTTTTGTTCTTTACTTTATTTACAACAGACAGAACGAGTTTGTAATCACTAATTTTATCCGGGGTAAACCCGTTTCTATTTTTCATTTTATTTTTATCTTAAATAATGGGCTTTAGTTAATTTTAGAATTTATAACAAAAAATCAAAAAGGCAAATAAAGTAATAATGGGTTTTAATTTTGTGATAAAAATTCAAAAATATATACTTGTTAATTAGTATCTATTCCTTTGACTTTATAAATATATATACATTACTATATATGATATTTTCTTTTAAAAAATCTAAAAATGTTATGTTACTATTTTTGTATATATTTTATTTATTTATATATTATTATCTAGTTGTTATTTTGTTATTAAAATATTATTTAACATTTGGTTATTTTATTTTTTTATTATTATTGCTCTCATTATTATATATTATCTAAAATAAAAAATCAAAAATATATTAGATTATGACCACTAATTCTAATATTATGTTATAAAAATAAAAATATTGTAAGTTTATCCTATTTTATGATCTTTTCTTTTTGTTTACTATTATTAGGAGTATTAATTATTATTACCTATTCATATTTAAAAAATCCAAAATATTATACTATTAAATATTATTTTATTTCTTTTTCAGTTTCGATTTTTCATATTTATTATTATTATTTTCTTTTATTACTACTTTAATTTATTGCTATTATTATCGTATTCTATAACTATTGTTATTATTATAATTTGTCATCTTTTTATTTCTACTATTACTACTACTACTACTACTATTATTATTATTATTATTATTATTATTATTATTATTATTATTATTATTATTATTATTATTATTATTATTATTATTATTATTATTATCATCATCATCATCATCTTTTGTTATTATTATTACTATTTTTTTTTGTTTATTATTACTATCAAATATTATATTTATAAATTAAACTCACGATAAAATAAAACCCAAACCATAATAATAATAAACTAGCCATTTCATATATTACAATCCAATAAATAAATAAGTCCAGTTTTTATTATTATAAATAATCCATATTATAAAAAATTAAGACCCAAAATAAATTAATTAAAGCCCATAATCGGTTGACCCATCATGAGAAACCCTAACTATCCCTTTTTTTTCATGCGCAACCACATCTCTACTGTTGGATCAGATATGTGATCCAACGGTTGAGATTGAAACGAGAAGAGACTTTTGGAATCCCATTGACTCTTCAGATTCTCCACACGAACGTGGAATCGACGCGACTCTTCGGCTATCCAGCAGACCCTTCGTCTCCTCGCCGGACACATCGCCAGTGGTCCCTCTCCTCCCGACAACCACATTCGAATGTAAACAAAGAAAAAGGACGTTGTTAGAGATTCATACCACCAAAAATATAAAAATCAGAACTATATACAAGCAAATTTCAGTAAAATCCAGAGATATTCAGCAGCAAAATTATCAATGAATCCGGACAAAATGCAACATATAGCATATAGCATTTTTTTTTCTTTTTTCGATTGTAACATTGGCTATAAAGAGAAGTTAAACGTGTTGTAATCGGGATCCTCTTTTCCACCACTTGAATTAATAGAAAACAGAGAATTCCGGTTGTAATAATCTCTTTTATTTTAGCATGCAATAGAAGTTAGATTTTTTTTTACCTTTCTAAGTTGAATCTTTCTTCGCCAATCTTCCTCCTCCGGTAATAAGCCACGGTCCTTGAGCCAACAGTGAACCGACGATGGAGAAAGTTTGAGCCTTGGAAAAGGTTGTTCTGGTTTCGGGTTTTGAAAAAAAAGACTTTTTTAGATTTGGTTTTGAAGAAAGTAATCGATTTTGAATCTGTTTTTATGAAATAAAGGTTAAAACAAGACTCGAGTTTCGAAAAGGAAAGATTTCCAAGTGTTTTTTGGGTGGCCGACCACCGCTCATGGTGGCCGGAATCTGCATTCCGTGGTGGTTTTCTGGGCAAGTGATGAACACCATGAGGATGTGATTCTCGAATGAGAAAATAATGGAAAAGGGGGGCAATTTTCAATCGAAAATATGTTTTATACTTTTTTAAAAATAAAAACATTTTTATTACATTACTAAATCCCCGCCCCTATTTATTTTATTCCATAGTCCCTCTTAGTTCCAATCATTTTCTATTTTAGTCACTAGATTTAATAATCAAACCTTTCCTCATCCAATTTTACACCATATAGATGTGGTCTTTTTAAGTTTTACCCCCGGAATTTATTCCCTCGATTTAAGTCATTTATTTCTCAAATAGCTACTTCCTTTCTTTTTAAATTCGACTCTCCAATTTTGTTTTCATTTTAAATTTGTCCTTTTTTTCTTTCTTTAAAATTGATATTTTAATTTCCTTTTTCTTTGGGCTTCAATCTCTCCTAATGTTAATCCAATGCTTTAATTTTATCCACCTTTTTAATTTATATTTTTTGTAACCTTTTTCTTTCTTTTATAGTTTGATAATTCTATTTTGATTAATTAAATCCATGTATATTTTTTTCCTAATCATATTCACATGTTTGTTTCATTAGTCGTTTATTATATTAATATATGTTGTTCACCCTTTTTTATACATGCTGTTTTTATTATTATTATTTTATTCATTCGATCGATATTTGCATGAAGGACTTGTGCATTGTCTTATATAGATAAAAGTGTCATGTCAGGCATCTTGTCATATAACTTTTGTACACATATGTATGTTCGCTTGTACGTTATATTTCCAAGCATATGTCTTGATTTATATTTTAGTATGTGATGTATCTTTGTGCTTGTGTTATTTCGATTTATTTCCTTAGCCTATGCGATGTAAGCTTTCCCGTGTTTTTCCGGTAGATTTATTGGTAGATTAAGTTTTAATATTCGATAATTATGCATGTTTAGTTCAATTGATCTAAGTTTTTAATTTTATCATGAATGTATTATTTATTTATCTTTATCATTTTAATATTGTTTATATCTTGCATTTAGCTGTCTTATTTATTCATGCTATCTTTTACTTGTATGTTCTTTTTTTTTATGTTTTTTATGTTTCTTTTTTCCTTGCAGTATGTCTATTCCATTTTTGTTGTATTTATTTTATTATCGTTCGAATTTACAACCAACCCTTTAATTAATGAATTAATAGTTACTTTACTCGGTTGTAGCGGACCCGTCACCAAACGTAGAGGTTGCGGTGTATGTGTCTATTTTCGAGTAAAGAGAAGTTAAAATAAATTCAAATTTATAATTAAATGTCAACTTAATTTCCACTTTAATTTAAAAAATTAATATTAAATAAGCGATAAATATTTTTAAGATACTAATTTTGGACGGTTTGAAAATGCTAACCCTGTTTTTAACCATAACCGACTCTCGGACCGTTGACTTTTAAAGTCTCTAGTTTATGGTGGCCGGTCTACCAAAGTGACCGGTGGCAACTCCTTTTGTTTTAAATAGTTTTTCAATTATTTCCCATCGTTTCTAATTTGTTTTTAACTACGTTAAATCTATTTTTAAATCTTTGCAATTATTTTCCTAGTTATCCCTAAATCCCAAAATTCTAAATTTTCAATTCAATCATTTTTAAACCCTAATTCCTTTTTAAAATTTCTTTCCCCCAAATTTCAAATTCCTAATTTCTTAATTTTCAATTTTAATTCTCGATTTCCTCAAAATTTTCAATTTTCTTTTTTAACTAAAATCCCTAATTTCAAAAGCACTTTTAAATTTTAAATCCGTAATCTTTTAAAACCCTAATTTTAATCTAATTTTTAAATTTCTCCTTTTCAACTAAAAATTTCCTTTTTCAACCAATATTTCAGTTTAATCCCTAATTTTCTATTTTTAACTTAATTTTTTTACTAGCGACATTTTATTTTTAAACTCGATTTTAAAAAGGGTCGCTACAGAGTCCAAATATACTAAAGTATTTTTCAAGTCAAGACTAAAACGACAAAAATTTACCTTGCCTCGTTATCATCCCTAAACAAATACTTTAAAAAAACACAACCTAAATTTAAACCCTAACCCCAACCCTTCTGCTCTTTAATAATTTTACCGCTGGTTATGTGTTGAATTAGTTCCACAACTTTCTCAATGTAACAATTTGGCCAAACATTATCATAAAAAATTATAATATAAACATCTTTAAGTATTTTTTTTATTGAAATATAATTATTTTCAATGTCTCTTCAATTCTCAAACACTAAAAAATAAATTTTAAATTTTTATTTTATATTTTATATTTTAAACCTTAAACCTTTAAGAGTTTATCATGCCTATATTCCTTAAACACTAATTCTAAGTCTTAACTTTAAATTCTAAATATATATATTTAGTATGAAACATAAATAAAGGGAAAAAAAAAGGAAAATTTCTTCTCTTCGGTTAAATTCACAATTAGATCTTATATTTATGTTTGTTTTATAGATTGGTGCCTATACTTCATGTCATTATCAAATTTTTAAACGAGTTAGATTCAAATAAAATTATATGCACGTAACATAAACTGTATACTTCTACATATATAACCATGTTAACTGAAACGTATATCAGATTATTTAATCAATATAGAATTAAAAAATTCTAATCGATAAGGAAAATATTTTAAACTATTAAAACTCTGCACTATACATTTAGCAAATTTGAGTATGTTTTGTTAAATTAAAATTCAATAATAATGAATATATATGTATAATATAGGTTTTTATTTTAATCGATAATAAATGATTTTTTTTATGTATTGGTTTTCAATTTGTTAGATTCTGAAATTGAAAATCAATTCTATTTTTATCTATTTTTTAATAGTAAAACAATTTTCTTAAATATGAAACTGCCTATAATTTTATGTCTTTTACTTCAGTAATCGTATATTGGGTTTATTGTTATAAAATATATTTTATTTAAATATATATTTGATTCTGTTTGATTAAAATTTTAGTTTTGATCGTTACGTATTAAGTTAAACTTTAGAAATAAATAAATTCATATTTTAACTATGTCTAATATTTTTGTGGGTTAATTGAAACACAATGTTACCAAAGTGACTTCTTCTAGGTAGATTAGCTTATTTAATATGTGATTTATGTGTTTATTAACTGGTCCAAAAAAATTAATATTTGATCAATTTTCAAACTACACTTGCAGTAATAAATGTGAACAATTATAAGGTAATTTATGTGTGTAATACGTTAGTCCATATATTAATTTATTATTCAAAATAGTTTATTGTTTGATCGTTAAAACTAGAATATCGTTTACAGTTAATATTATTATCCAAAAATTTGATATTAATATTGTGTGGTATCTTAAGAGAAAATTAATCATTATTTTAAATTTATTTATTTAGTTATAAAATATTGATGTAAATATGGTTATTTATTTATTTATTATTCTTTTATTTTATATTTAAATAATTCTTCAGTTGTCATAATATATATTGATGTCAATTCTATATCAATACATAATGGGACGAATTTCAAGAAATGAAAGACATTTACTTATAATGTTTGAAAGTAATGACATAAATTTTGCATTAATGAAAGAATAATTTACGCCTCTCACTACGACAAACACCGTAATATAAAAAGAGATTTTAAAAGGTAAAATCGTTCTAATTGCATGAGTCTGATGATCGTAAAACACAATATTTCAAAAATCTTTAAAGATACAAAATCTAAAAAGATTATATAGGCTAAGGATTTATTTAACAAAATTAAACAACATTTTATTAAAAACGATAAAGTTGAGAAATCTTATACAATTTAATTAATTTAAAATTAGTTATAACTATTAGAGAGAAAAATGAACTCTAAATGAGCTCATTTCTCATTTTATTTAAGAGAAAAAAAAAAGTTAAAACGAAAAAAATAAAAATTCTCATTTGGTTTGTACCTCTAAAGACAAGAAAAATAAAAGAAAATTTTATAATAAAATTACTAAGGGTCTTGTTAAAAAATAAAAATAAAAGAATATTTTCTTTTCTTTTATGACAAAGCTAAACATACGAAGAAAGATTGTATTAAATATCATATACATAATAAGCAAAACAAATTTATAAATTTTACTTTGATCTATTTTGAGGTTAATTAAGTTTAAGTACCTAAAAATATTTGGTGGTCAGATTCTGGTGCTACTACTATTATAGGTATTTCTATGTAGGGTTGCCTGAGCTACCGAAAGTCAAATGATGATGAAAGAAATATTTCTGTGGGCGATAAAAATTGGTGAAAGTGAAAACAAATGGGCATTTTAGGTTGTTATTAGGAACATAATTTTATTTGGATTTAAAATATATTTTTATTATTCCATTTTTAGGTGGAATTTAATTTATATTTCTTTGTTCGATAAATTTAATTATTATTGTTCATTTGGAAATAATCGGTTTATTTTTTTTAATTTAAATGTTATAGGAAATGATTATTTAAATACTTATGACAATTTTTATTTGCTAGATACAATTACATCCTATAATGAAACCTTGCATATGAAATCACATGATACTAAACATAAATTAAATAAAGAAAATTCAATACCATTATGACATAAACTCTTAGGTTATATTTTAAAAATGTAGGATTGAGCGTCTTGTGTTTAATGGTATTTTAAAATCACTTGACTTCACATACTTTAGTATTTGTGTTAATTGCATCACAGCAAAACAAACCAAAACTAAGAGATTAGGTGTTAAGCGTTCTACAAACGTCATAGAATTGATTCATACTAATATTTGTGCGTCATTCTCTATGATATCTTGAAATAGTCAAAAATATTTCATAACATTCATAGACGATTACTAACATTATGGGTATCTATATCACAATCATAAAAAGCCTCAATGTTTGAACGTGTTTAAATCTTATAAGACAAAAATTAAGAATTAACTCAAAAAAGAATTAAAAAAATTCAATTTAATCATGATAATGAGTACTACGATAGATATGAGGTGCTAGATGAACAAAATTCAAGACCATTTATAAAATTTCTAGAAGAGTGTAGTACTGTCTCATATTATACCATGATAAAAAATATAATTGTTTATTCTACCTTACTTAAATCTCTCTAGGAAGAAATGTTAAAATAACAACGTACGTTCTGATTAAAATACCCACTAAAGAAATTGATTTTTTTTTGAGTTTTGAACGAGTAAAACACCACTTTAAAGCAATTTCACATTGAGGAATGTCCAACGAAAGGAATACCTTATAGGTAAAAAAAACTACACTTCAAATCATAAGCAACTATTTTATTGGTGATTCTAAACGATTTGAAGGCTATAGATTTTATGATCTCATAATTGAAAATATTTTTGATATGTGAACTATAATACTTTTTGAGGATACTAATTTTGTAGGGAGAAATAAAGTTAAATATATTATTTTTGAAGAGAAATTGAATTCTAACTTAATTCTTACTATCATTTTTTATTATGTTCAAATTCGTTTACCTATCATCAATTAAGAAATGAATCCAAACTCTCAATAAGATAATGTCGAACAACTTTCTCTTATTTAGGATGAGATAATTATTCCAATGGAACAACCTTAAGAACAAATGTTACTAAAAAAACCCACAAGATAAACGATAAATATCATTCTAAATGAAAATAAAATGATGATAGATGATCCAATCAATTTTTATTAAGCCATATAAAATATTAATTTTTAAAAATGGATTGATGTTATGCAAGAGAGTATAAATCCATGAAGAAAAATAAAGTTTTAGAATTTGTCTCATTACCTAAAAGTGCAAAATTAATTGATTGTTAATAATGTTTTAAAACCAAGATCAGAAATGCAAACGATAATATAAAGAGGTATAAGACACATCTTGTAACTAGAGAATATATATACTCAAAAGAAGGCGATAATTTTTCAGAGGTTTTGTCTCCAATTTTATCAAAAAAAAATTAGGACAATCATGACATTCGTAGTTCATTTTGATCTTAAGTTATATAAGATGAATATTAATACTATGCTTCTTAATGGAGATGTTGAAAAAATAATTTATATGGTGTAACAAAAAAACTTTAAATCGGGAGGTCTAAAGAATATAGTTCACAAATTATCAAAATTCAGCTATGGATTTAAGCAAACTTCTCGTTAACAATACTATAAATTTCATTAAGTATTTTTTTGTTTAACTTTTAGATGAATATTATTTATGGTTGTGTGCATCACAAGATCAATGTAAGTATATATTATTGATTTTATATGTCGATTACCTTTATTTGCCACAAATGATATAAATTTATAGTATGAAATTAAGAGATTTTTATCTAAATATTTTGAAATAAAAAATCTTGGGTATGTTTTCTTTAGGAATTCAGATACTTCAAGATCGATTTTGAGATATTCTTGGGTTATCATAAAAATTTATATCGATAAAGTAATTAAAAGGGTTGATATGTAAAGTAGGAATCAATATACACCCATATCACTGAAGGAGACGAGTTTTGTCTTACTCAATATCCTAAAAATAATCTTAAAATTAAGAAAATGTATAAAATTAATTAGGAGTTTAATGCATGCTTACGTGTGCACGTGTCCTAATATTTACATATATTGTTAGGATATTAGGCCAATATTTATCAATCTTGATATAAATCATTCAAAAACAGTCAACAGGGACATGAGTATCTTCATAACATAAAATATTAAATACTTATATATAGAAAATCAAATTATTTGGATGTCATAGAATATAAAAATACTATTTTTTAGATATAAAGATAATAAAAAATATATATCATGCTATATTTATTTGTTAACTAGAAGAGTTGTATCTTAAAAATATGTCAAACATACACTTGTAGTTTCTTCCATTATCATAACAGAATTAGTAGCATTCTATGAGGCATCAAATTATAAAATGACCGTAAAATTTTATCTTTAAATTTTATATTTTAAGAATTTAAAAAATATATTTAAATTATTTTTTGATAATAAATCAACAATATTATATTTTGATAATATTAAGACAATATTAAGAGCTCGTCTAAGTCAAGTCATATTGACATAAAATTATTTAGTGTAAAAAATTACAAAATGAATAAATATCCATAAAAAATATTAGGACAATTTTCATGATAGCGGATTTGCTCATAAAAAGTTTATCACCCAAGAGTTTTTAGATCACACCCCTCGTATGGGTGTTACATCATTTGAGGATATTATTGTTTGGGTAGAAGTTTATTATTTATTCGCTTTATGTTTTTGTTTAAATATTAATGTATTTAGTTAATTTTTAATTAAAAATAGAGTATTCAGTTTATTTATTTTTTTCTTCATATTTTTAGATAAAGATCTTAATTAAGTTTAAAGAAAATCGATTGAAAATAAATGTGTTTGATTCACATTTATATATAATTTTAATAATTCATCTATATTATTTGATTATATTTGTATATATATGAAGGTGATATAATTTTATCATATTTTGATGATAATAAACAATGAAAAAATATATAAAAAAAGTCTGATTATAAAATTAATTTTTCCGATGAAGAAAAGCTTATGATTGGTTGGTGGTTTGGCAAGGCAAATGCACTTCTTTTTTCACACGGTTGGAACCAAAATTATAATAAATGGAAAGTAATTTTAATTAGCCATCATTCAATTAAGAGTTTAGTCCAGACTTTACCATCTTCTAACCATCTCTTACAAGACACAAGTAAGCACATCCATTGCTTTCTTCAAACTCAAGATCCAAACAACTCAAACTCTCATCCTTGCTATTTGTTTAATTTCACTACACCAAATCAAGGCTAATAGGTTGGTGAGTAAAACCCTTAAACTTATTATTTGATTTCATAGAATGTTTGACTTTAATTTTAAGAATTGTTCTTGAAAATCTATGATAAAGTCCACGTGTTTTGATCTATATTCAATGGAACTAGTATTGTTTATAAGATTATTTAAAATTAAGTACCGATTCTACACTATAAAAATTATTACTGATAAATTTCATAAATTTTGCCTTGTTAAAGCTTTGGAGGAACTATCACTTGTGAAACGTAACTTCGATTTTGATATAATAATTTATTAAAAGGCTAAAATTCAATTTAAATAAAATTTTAAGTACTTGAATAATTCAAATTTAAAAAGAAATTTTTGAGTAAAAAATTAATCCCACAATTTTCATTATTTTCAAAGGCTAAAACACTGAAATTTGCACAATCGTTTCAATAAACCTATTGGTGTTTGGATACACCTGGAAGTTAATTTGGATCTATTAGATTTGGTTTCAAAATAGAAATTCAATGTTTCGATATAAGCATTTTGATACAACCTATAATTGTTTTGATATGGCCTTCATTTGAAAAAGGATTTTGCTAAGGAGTTTCGATACATCCCTTAAACTGATACGCGTGGTTAAATTTTTAAAGTTTCAGCATTTAATAATATGATCGTTACTTGTCAGTTGATTGGGCAAATAAATTTAAAAAAATTAGTTATAATGTATCAATATACCTTAGAGGTTCTTCATTACAATTTTTTTTAGTTTTTAAATGTTTCGATATTATCCTTTTTTTTGATACACTTATGATTTTAAAATTTACTGTTTCAATACACCTGATACATCTATCCATGCACCCATATTTATGATAACGACTCTTTTATTTCAACATCTTTTTGATACAAGGGTTTTTTTGTATATGGTAAGTTGCAAAAGTTTATTTATAGTGGGAAGAGTGCATCTCAATGACTATATTAATGATTTCAACCACCCAAATGGCTAAAAATAAAAAAGAATGCAAATATAAGATTCTAAAGCTCCAACAATAAATATTGAACCTTCAAGCAAAATTCAAGCTATTAATCCAAATCATTGTTCTTCATTACTATATTTTTATACCCAACTATTTTAAACTTTATTACAATTCATTATTTAGAGATTGGGGAGTGTTTGCGTGTAATTGAGCAATATTACTATTGCGAGAGAAATTTGTAATTACTAAAAATCTTCTTTGTTATATGAGAGTTTTGTTCATCAATTTTTGGGTAGAAAAATTGACTATTTGTAAAGATTACCTCCTTAGCCTAGAAAAGAGAATGTTCATTTAGTAAAATTGGTTGAAAATCCTTAATGGGGGCTAAGCTAGTGTATGTAGAGCTTGTTCGAAGCTTAAATCACTATAAATTGTTGTGTTCATTTTTTATCTATTCATTCTTGCTACCTTAATTTTTTTTTAATAATCAATTCACTCATCTCTCGATAAATTTCGGTCCTTTGGTCCACTCAAAATCATCAAATCTTACTGAAGCTAAGGGTAAAGAATTTTAATTCAAAGATTTTGAAGGCTCCTTGAATCAAGGTAAGTGTAGTTAAAGTCACATAAATAAACTAGGTGTTTCCCATCTCTCTTATATTGTTTTTGTAATTGAAAATCATAAAAATGGAAAGGTGATGCTTTCGACCCTATATAGTAAACTGGTGAGCTTGTGGTAAGCTACCTTTGTGTTAACGTTGCTATTGAGCCTTTGAACGATCATTGACATCATAGTTGCCTTGAAGCAATGAAATATTGAGCATAAACAAAGTATTGAAATATTGACTAATAGGATTATATCATTGAATATTGTATACAGAATCATTGTTATTGTTATTGAAATATGGAACATTGAACATATTATTATTATCCTTACATGGATATTGATCTCATAGATTTATTGATATGAATCTACGGGTCAATCTATTGATATTGAATTATTGAAATTATGGGTATATTGAATAACTCATTCGCTTAAGAATCACCAGACCTTGGATTCAAGTGAAATTTGTATACAACATGCCATAGAATTCATGAGATCATTAGTATGGATGGACCACAGTCATTGGTCTATGACCTATATTTAATGAGTCGAAGGTATAATATGTGTATTGGTCATTTTTATTGCATATTGAATATGGTCATTGAATATTGATTATTATAATATATCTTTATCTCATGATGTTATTATTGAAATATTGAATATGAATCATTCGTAGATTATTGTAATCACTAATTTTATTCGGTTTAAACCCATGTTTTATTTGAATAAAGGGCTTATAAATATCAATACATATATAAAAAAGAAGAAAACATTATTATATGTATTATTCTTATTTTAATTTTGTTAAAACAAAAAATATATTTATGTATATGTTTACAACCAGAAATCAAAGAAATAATAATCTATTTGTTTACTTATATTCGATACTTTGAAAAATAAAAATTATATTAGTGTTAACTAGTATTCTTCGGTTTTATTTATTTTTTTTTATTATTAAATATTATTAAGTTTATTATTATTATTATAAGATAAATAAAAAGCAAATTTGATATTAATAACAAGCCCATGTTTTATTTGATTAAACAGTCCATAATATAATAAACCCAAACAAATAAAATAACACAAGCCCATCACCCAAGCCCAACCGGTTACAAGAAACCCTAATTAACCCTAACTGTCTTCATCTTATCTGATGCGCAGCCCATCCTCGGCCGTTGGATCAAGATCTGATCCAACGGCCACAATCAAACGGAGACCAGCCCTTCAGCTCCCCGCACGCGCCACGCGCCAACTGTTGGAGTGCCTCACGCGCGCGTGGCCTCCACGCCCGACTCCTCAGCTTCCCATCGAACAGTTCATCTTCCGTCACCGGTCGCCGGCCGTCCCTCCGTTGGTCCCCTCACTTATCCGGCCACTCGTACGATTATCATCACATGCACAAGAAGCCAAAAATCATCAGAATCGTACAACAAATACCACACCAAATTTCAGAAGGAAAAAAGGCCCAAGGAATCAGAATTTCAGAGTGAAATATACAACAATAACAAAGATTTTTTGAGAGGAATCCGACAAAAATAGCAGAGGCAAACCAATAAGAAAATGAGGAGCAATTTCCTTTTCTTTCTTTTTTGTAAATCGGCTATATAAACCGATCAAAAACACATGTAAAAGGGATCTTGTTTCCCTCATTATCAATACCACGAAAAATTTCAGAGGTAAAAGTTCTTTTCAGTTCTCGCATAAACAAAAAATAATTAGGGATTAAAACTTTAACCTTTGAGTCGAGCCTTCGTCTTCCTCGATTCGTCTTCTCTTCCTCGGCAATAAACCGTTCGATCTTCCTTGAGGGTCGGTTATGGTGAGCCGATTTTAAGGAAAGGGAGGAGGAGTCTAAAAAGGGGTTTAGATTTCGAAAAAAAGAGTTTCTTGAGTGGTTTTTGCCTCGCCGGCCGCCACTGGTAGCGGCCGAGGCGGTTGTTCTCGCGGCTGGAATCTGGCAGTGGCGTCGGGTTCTGAGAATGGAGATGAACAAGTTGATTGTTCATTCTCTTTTCCAGAGAAAAAGATGAAGATGTTGGGTTTGATCTTTTAGAAATGGAAGAAAGAGTTTTTTTTTTATTATTATTTGTGTTTTATACTTAAGAAATAAAAGGAAAATGGGATTATTATTTAATAAATCCCCCCGTGTTTTTATTTAAACGCTCAAGGTCCTCCAAATTTTCAAAAACCTTTCGATTTGGTCACCTATGCCGTTTTAATCTTCATTTTAATAAAGGTTTTATTATTTAGAGGTCCTCCCTTGTTTTTGCTTAAACTTTTTAAACCCTTCCCCTTTTAAAATCACTTTAGGGGTCCTCTGAGCTTCAAAAAGTGTTTTATTTTGGTTATTTACAGTAGTTTTTTTTTTTACTAAACTTCTCTTTTATTATTGCTATTTCATGCACCTTTTTACTTATGCTTGTGCATATATTCATATAGTACTTATGTTATTTATGTCATGTTATTTTTTATCTATGCATTTATATATTTTGACCATTTATATGTGTTTTTCCTTATTTTATTCATTTAATTGATTTCATTTTATTTTTTTTTAAAAAAAAGAAAGAACTTTGATTTGGGGATTTAAAACTACCATTTTTAGTTTATTCCCTTTTAGAAAAAATTTCAACTTTATAAAAGATTCTTTTAGCTTTTTCTTTATTTTTTAAAAAGAAAACAATATTTATTACCTTTTTTAACTTCTATCTTTTATTCATTTGCCGTAAAAAGGAAATTTCTTTATATTTTTTGTTTCTTTTTCTTTTTATATTTGACATTTACGTATTAAGTATGTATTAAATTTATTTTCCTTTGATTATGCTTTTATTTTATCATTCCATGCATTTTCACTATTTTGTGTATCTTATTGTCCATTTATTCAATTTTTTTATATGGCATGTATGCTTAATTATTGTGTTTCATATTATTTTATTTGCATTTGTATATATATTTTTCATGTTTTTATTTATGTATTTTAATTTATTGTACACTCTTTACCTTGTGACATGCATTTTTACTTATGCATTTATTTATTTGTATGTTTTGATCATATTGTTTTATTCTATTTGCTTATCACTTATTTATGCTTGTACATATTTTATATATATTGTGTTTATTTTGCTCGACTCACATCTCACCACAATAATTAATGAATTTAATTTCAAACGTCTTTATTCGGTCGTAACGGGCCCGTGTTCCGACGTATAGGTCGCGGTGTATGCGTTGCCTTCGAATAAAGGCACGGTAAAAATAAAATTGAATTCGAATTTTTAAACAAACATTAATTTAAATGCTACTTTAAATCACAAAAATTCCAAAATTAATTAAGCGGCCATTTTGATAAAGGTGCCAATTTTTGGCGGTTTTAAACCCTAAACCCGTTTTTAACCGTAACCGACTCTCGAACTCGTGTTTTTTCGAATCTCTGGTTTTTACGGTGTCCGGCCTACCAAAGTGGCCGGTGGCGACTCCTGATCTTTTTAATTCTTTTTCCAACCCATTTTTAACCTTTTTAAATCCCCAAATTTATTCCAAATCCCTAACTTTTTTAAACCCTAATTTTAAAATTCTTTTTATTTCAACCCTAATTTTCAAATTTCCCCTTTTCAATTTAATCCCTAAATTTTCCAATTCACCTTTAATTTAGGTCTTTTCAAACCCTAATTTTCAAAATGCCCAACTTTTAACCTAAATTCCTAAATTCCCAAATTTTAGGTCTAAATTCCCCTCTCTAATTTAAATCTAATTTTTAATTTCTAAGACCTAATTTTCAAAAACCAAACCCTAATTTTCTAATTTTGAGAGCAATTTCAAAACTCCCAATTTTTAATTTCTCAAATTAGCGACATTTTCCTTAAACCTAGTACATTATTTTTATGATTTTAAAAGGGTCGCTACAATTATCATATTATTGGAACCTAAGCATGTATTTAAACGCATATTGAAACTTGTGATGTTATACAATTAACTCACTAGGTTATGTATTCTTAGTGCATTTATTTTCATGCATTTTTCAAATTGAAGAAAGTAGGTGGGGATTTGAATCCCTTTCTGAGAAATTTGACGAGTACTACAAGTGCTAAGAATGTAAGAATTCTTTATACATTCCTAGTATAGTGGAAAAGTATTGTAATAAGTCTCAATTATATATTTTGACTTGTATGTAATATGTATTGATAAGTGCATAAAAGTCTCATATTTTGTACTATATTCCACTCAGTTATTACATGTAATTAATGGACTTTAATGGTAATACTGGATAATTCTACATATTTTTTTAATTTTCAGTATCTAAGTACTTAAATGCTATTTTTATATATTATTTGGTAGAAATGAGTATGATTCTGTTTTCTTTCTTAAATAGAAAATAGACCTCTCAATGATACCAAATATCATCAATAGATGCCGGACACAGAAGAATGTAGATAAAGATCAATCAGAGAAACACCCACCAAGGTAGTAAATTGATTGCCACGACGACAAATTAAAGATGACTTATGGTGTATGATAGATGGATAATAAAGAACCAAATCTAGTGAGCCCATCAGAGAAGAAACAGAGTCAATGAAAGCAAATCAAGTCACGATCAAAGCTACAAAAACTCAAGAGTCCAAAAGGAGAAAAAATAGGAAATAAAATAAAGAGCTTGTATTTAATATAAAATTATATTTTATTCTTTTTAGAACTCGTTTTACCTATGAGAAGCTTTGACCTACGCTTGGCCTATATAAGCCAACCCTTAGACCTAGGAAAAGTAAGTCGGTTTTCCCTTAGACCTAGGAAAAGTTAATTGTTGAGTAGTTGTGGAAGAAGGATGTAACTTTATTCAATTCTTATTAATGCAATTTCAGATTCATAGTTTATTCTCTCTTGGTTCATACTCTTTCTTGCATATGAGCTCTGAAGATAAATTTGTAAGAAAAAAATTTAATTGTCTAGACTAGGGATAGTTAGGCTCACGAAATGAGAGAATACGGTCTTTGCTCTTGGGCATTGGCTAATCTCGCTTAGAGATAAGCCAACCAAAATTTCAACGATTAAAAGTAAGCATATCATCGGTTGTTGTTCACCCTTGATTCACGTTGCGGGTATCATCAAGACGTGGCCATCAATAGTACTCCAAATTAGGGATAAGGAGAAAGAAATTAAGGATGCTTTATCAAACTATAAGTTGTTGAACTGTCGATAAGGCATAACCCGCCGAGGCAGCTAAGACGACCCTTCAGCGACCTACCGAGGCAGTACTTCAACCTTCTGCATTAATAAGAGGAGAATAATGTGCAATTAGATTTCACACTACGAAGCAGTCAACATAGCTTTCCATCTTATCTTGATTTTAATCAATTATTTAGTTATCTTTATTATTTTAATTAATCATACTTTCAATCAAATTACTTATGTTTTTATTTTCTTAGTGTAGAAAAGATATGCTACGTAGGCATCCAGTTCTTATGGGTTCAACATCTAAAATATTAAAACTTGGCAAAATGTGTACGTTTGCATTGTTAAGGTGTAGGACTTCTCATTCGCACTAAGTTTGGCTTCGTTGTCGGGGACTAGCGTTCCAACCTTCCAGTATATTAATCTTATACCCTATTTTAAATATTTTATTTTTATTAATTTTATTTTCTTTTATAATATGGGTTGTCCTATTGTATGACCAAATCAAATCCAACAGTTGACGAATGTTGCCACGCCAAGGATGAATCCAGTACCTGACCAACAAGGGATTAACTCTGGCATGAATGCTGCCATGGCAGACAATGCGTCAACATATGCAGTAGTCGATCTAGCTGATCGTTTAGCACTTGAACGCGTAATAACAGCTCGCGATTATCTTGAAGAAGATCTACATGGGCTGACACATGCCGTTTTCATGCCAAACATTAACATAGAGAATTTTGAGCTTAAACCGATTATGTTTAATATGATTAATATACTTGAGTAATTTAGAGGATCAACCAATGAGGATGCTCGGCGACATATTAAATCCTTCCTGAAATTTTGTAATTCTTTCAAGTTGCTAGGAGTATCCACCGATGTTCTTAAGCTCAAGCTATTTTCCTATTCAGTGAGGGATATGGCAAAGTCATGGTTAAACAATCTCTAACCAGAATCGCTAAGTTCAAGGATAAAATTATACCAAAGTTTTCTTGCCCATTTTAGCTACACCAATATGATAGACAAACTGAGGAATGAGATTACATCATTCAGGCAAGAAGATGACGAATCTATGTATGAGTCATAGGAAAGATATTGAGTATTTTATCGTAAATACCCGATATATGGATTATCTGAATAGACTCAAGTATCTATGTTCTACAATATAGTAAATACACCAATGAGGATGATGCTTGATGCCTCGACAAACGGGTACTCTTCTAGAACGCCCACTGTATGAAAGTTGGATATTCTAAACCGACTCGCAAAGGATGATTATCAACATCCTACTAGAAGGAGTGGAGCTACAAGGCGAAGAATGACTAATATGGAATCTTCAAATTTAATTTTGTCCCAATTATCAATATTAACAAACATGGTCAAAGATCTGCAAAAACCCAAAAACATGCGAGAAGTTAAGGTAATCACCCATTTCTATGAACTATGTGATGAGAACCATAACTCAAGAGAGTTCCCTCAAATCTAGAATTCAACTTCTATGTTGAAAATTTCAATAGGAATAATATGTCCAACACATAGTATAAAGAAAGCACCCAAATTTTCATGAAGCAAGCCCAACAATACGCTCAATATGCATGATATGAACCTGATAGTATGGTCTGAGTCATGTTATGTTTTCTGATCATGATTCTAGTAAGAATAGATTCCTCAAGAATTAGTATGCTATAATTTCATAAATATGAAGTATAAGAACAAACAAGATGGATATTATTTATAGTGTTCTCGTAAGAACAAAGCTGAAAGCAATATTTCAGAAAGAGTTTTCTTATATCAAAGTGTTGTCATACAAATGAAGGAAATGTTCCTATTTATAGTATTCATAAGAACCATACGAAGAGTCTTACAACAAGAGATGAATACTTAATCTTTATGATGATGAATGCTAATGAATGCTTTTTTTTCTCTTCTATATTTAAGTGGATGAATGTTCAAGGTATTTGTGATGAATTTAGACTTAATTTAGGCTTAATATTCACATAATTTCATCCAAATGGTGGAAGGACTCTTAGGTTGCCTTGTCTTGCTCTTTCATGAAGAAAAATGGGTGAAAATGGACACTTGATGTATGTACACACTTTGATAACAAAAAAGGAGTATCTCTTCCAATTTCATGCTAATCATCAAGCTAATTAACCTTCTTGAATATCATAATATTATGCATTAAGAGGGCCTTCATTGCTTATCTTTATGTAGAATAAAAATAGCCTCCAAAAGGTTATGAAGAAGTGACTTGAATGCCTTGATTATTTACATAATGATGGTCTTCATTTGTATGAATAAAAATTAGCTTCGAATTGACTTGAATATGTGAATAAAAAAGACCTTCAATGACTTGTCTCTTGGCTGAAGATGAAGGGGAGTATCTCTTAGCTGAAGATGAAGGGAATTTCAGCCTACACTATCTTCGGCAAATCGATCATATCTCAAGATTTTGATATTGGATTAAGGTGATTCAAAATGCATTGGAAAGCTAAGAGGTAGAGAATAAACTTGAAAGAGACTTCAAGGCTCTAATCATCCCAGATCTAATTCAAAAATAGAGATCAATCTGACTTGTATTTTTGCATTTGATGTGACTGTTCATCTTCCTTCATTCTCCTAATATAAAGTTAAACTTTATTTATATTTTAATTAAAAAACATGCATAAAACAATATAAGAGTTAGTATGATTAATGCACTAGTTTAATGAATGAACTAACTTTATTAATGAACTACATGCATGAATGAAATAATTTATTAAATGACTAGATGAATTACTTCCCTAAATGAACTAGATGCTTAAATACTATGCATGCTTAAATGATCAGCACACTTATTCAATGCATTGATATGTATAAAAACTTTAAATTCTCATGCAAAATTATACATAAGCAAAATAAAATGATCTTCCCTTGTTAATCTTACTTCTCCACGTTCAAAGCTTGATGTGACCAAGCTTTCCATGGCTGATTGAAACTTCTTGGCCCTTGTACGTGTGATGGGGGCCACTTGGGTATTTCTTCGGGTCCTTGTCATTGATGCTCATATTAGTCCCTCCCTCTTTAAAGCGATTTATCCTCAAATCGTCATCTACATCATAAGGAGTTAAATCAACAACATTAAAGGATGCACTGACATTAAACTCACCTGAGAGGTCTAATTGATAAGCATTTTTATTGATCCTCTTAACAACTTAAAATGGTCCATATCCTCGAGGCATCAATTTAGACTTCCGTTGTGCTGAAAATCTTTCTTTTCTCATGTGTAACCACACCCAATCACCCGGCTCAAAAATAACTCTTTTTCGTCCTTTGTTCGCATGCTGCTCAAATTGCTTGGTTTTCTTTTCAATATTTTTCACACTTGTTGATAGAGTTTCTTAACATATTCTGCTTTGTTAAGTTCATTTTTGTTCACAATTTGATTAGTGGTTAATGGTATCAAGTCCATTGGTGTTAATGGATTAAATCCATACACAACTTTAAAAGGTGTATGCCCTGTAGTAGTATGGACTGATCGATTATATGCGAACTCCACATGTGGTAAGCTTTATTCTTATGTTTTTAAGTTCTTCCGAATAATGGTCCTAAGCAATATGGATAGTGCTCGATTCACCACTTTAGTTTGTCCATAAAGCTCTCCAAAAGAGACTTATGAATTTCACATCTCGGTCGTTGACAATTGTCCTTGGCACACCATGTAGCCTTAAGATTTCCCTAAAAAACAAATTAGCAGCGTATGAAGTATCATTAGTTTTATTACAAGAAATAAAGTGAGCCATTTTAAAAAATCAATCAACCATTATAAAGATAGAGTCTTTATTGTTCTTTGTGCATATGTGTGGCCGTTAATTCTTTTATTAAAGGAAAGGGGCTAAGTTTAATAGTTTTATATATTGGTCCCTAAAAATCGGAGACTAAAACTGAAGGAGAAAACATATAATAATGAATTAAAATTTTGTAGGTGGCTTAGTCTAAGGCTTAATTTCAATTTGATAAAAGAAATTTTAGGAAAAGATCGATAATTTATTAAAATTGTAAATAAGTCTCTAAAGTTTAGAAAAGTTTAGAATTGATCTTAATTCTAATAAGACCTTTAATTTGGACAAGCTAAAGATAGAATAATTAGATATCATATAATAATGAATCAAAGTTACTCAGTGAACCGCCGAACCCATGTATCGATTTACCAAAATACCTACCAGTAGCATCTTTCAATTTGATTCTCTATCAGGCCGAGAAGGAGTGTTATAGAATCAAAATATTTATGTGTGTTAATGTTTTAAACTAACATATATATATATATATACTTTAAAAATTAAATCTTAAATTTTTATACCCTAAACTTTAAAACCTAAGTTTTAAAATTTAACATTAAAATTTAAACCTTTAAACTGTTAACTCTTAAAACTAAAAGAGTTATCTAAACTAAAATTTATATAACATATATGTCCAAGTTTTTTTTCCCTTAAAATAATATATACGTATATATAAAAGTTAAAAAAAGGAAAATATGTAATTAAATCTTACAAACTTGGAGAATCTCTAATTTTCTTTTACTATAAAATAAGTTTAGTGACTCAATAAATAAACACACAAAGGAATGGAACCGTAACCTTAAAACACGAGTTTTGTTTGTAAGTTTTATTTTTAATAAAGTTAAAGTTTATAAAATTTGAGTTAAGTGGAGTTGTTTATTTTTTAAAAAAAATTTAATTATAGATATTTATAATATTTATGATATTAGTTGGTTTTAATGTAAACATTTTACTATGACGATATTAATACATATATTTATTTATTTATTTATATGTGATACATTTTATTAGACAAATTTGAGGGTTTTGATTCAATCTCAAAAAACAATCTATTAATTATTAAAAGTTTTAAGCTATTTAAATATTTATTTTATAACTCAAAATTTATTTTTTCTAATCAAGTCTAAAAAATTACGATTCAAATCAAATTATGTCGTAATATTTTTTTCAGGTCGAATTTTGTTCACTCTTAATATTATTAAAATAAAAAATCATTTAATAAATAAAATTTCAGAATGGAAAGAGATGATGATAGTGAATTATATCCTAAATAAAATAATATTGCTTTTATTTTCAGGTCGAATTTTGAGTCACTTGTCTCAAGATTTATAGTTAGAAATTTTAATTAATTAAGGTGATGGTTTGGTTGTTTAAGTAGTTCATGTACCAACCTATTCCTATTATAATCATCCATTCTCGTGATACATCCGGATGCCCGGTTCACTGTTCTGGGAATCCTAAATCATTATCCTTGCATCCACCAATCGCCATTGTCAGCGGCCGGTCAAGAGAATTTGATATTGTCATATTGTACCCCAAACATAAACATTCAGAGTATAGTTCAAAACTTTAATGGAGGTGGCTTTGAGTTGAGTGAATCCCAATAAATATTTTTAGTTTCTTTCCTTAATTTCTTGTTGTAAGAGTCATTATCGTGAGTTGGAACTGAAGTTTGCTCTTCATTTGGTTGGTCTATGCTGGCGTAGGCTGCACACATAACTTTGTACATGCACCAGCAAATCAAAGAAAGATCCCAATCTAGGTGACTGAAGGTTGGTAAGTTCATTAATGGTGTGGTGCCTGAGATTAGCCTCCTATGCACGTTATTACCTTTTGAGGAGCCTTTTACTCTAACCATTGGACTGTTTTTGTTTATTTATATATAAATGTATTAATCAATGAAGAGCCTTGATTAATGAGTAGGCCCTTGAATTTGACTGATTACTATCTGTGTATAATATGTGAAGGAACTGCAACTCCTTTTGGTGCAACCAAATGGGCTAGCTTTCACTGTTTCATCAGAGAGGAGCTTGGAAATCTCAAGCATGCCTGTGAGTTTATAGACTTTTTCGATTTGCGCCGATCGTTTACGTCCCTGGTTTATCCACTGGTTCTCTGAGGTTATTAGGCCATGACTTCGAAGAAATCGATTCGGAATCTCAGGGAAACGACTCATTCCTTACTGGGATTTAAGTCACATCTGAATTCTACTTGGGTGAAGTCGGTTTGCGAAATAATACAAAGTTTATCGGACGAAGATGAATCTGCTGCAAATGAATTCTCCAAGATACAAGGTACTCTCCATTCTTATCTTTGTAGTGCTTATTCAACTTGATTGCTTTCAACTCTTGTTGTGCTTAATTAATCCCATTGTCATTTGGTGATCCCTTGAACAGAAGAAGTTGCTTCCTTAACAAATTGCATAAACCAATTGAACACACAGAGGAGGCAGTTGTTGCATGATTTGTTGAACTTGAAAGGTTAGTTGAGTTTAGTATTTGTTTGATGCACCTATTATGATATTCGATTTTGGAAAGCAATTTGGTACATGACATATTGCAGGTAACATTCGTGTTTTCTGCCGAGTGAGGCCGTTGACGTTGGCAGAAAATATAGTCGGTTTAGGTTTCGGATTAGGACCTGTTGTTGCTTTGGACACAAGTAACCTCCTTTTAGAGCTTGGCAATAACAAAAGTAAACGGTACACCTTTGACAATGTGTTCCACGGTTCATCCCAAGGTACCTTCTTAATCTTGATCTTGTTTTAAACAATCACAATGGATCCCAGGCATTCATTGTGTGTTTGAACTTTGAGATTCAGATGGAGTTTTCTCAGAGGTTGAACCGGTCATCAAGTCCGTCCTCGATGGTTACAATGCCTGCATTTTCGCATACGGTCAAACGGGAACTGGGAAAACCTTCACAATGGTAGGTGATTACACATTTACTTCTGCAATTTTGATACATACTATTATAACATAATTCCATAATGTTCGATACTATTATATCCCAAAACATACAGGAAGGTACACTGGCATCCCCCGGCATAGTGCCACGTACTATCGAGACTATGTTCAAGCAAGCGGAGGATAGTAACCATACCTTCCTTATCACTTTCAGTATGCTTGAGATTTATCTAGGAAATCTCAGAGACTTACTTGTACCACAAGCTATGAGGTTGATGGATCCTTTGCCACCATGGTCAGTAATCACTATGTAAAATACAGTTGTGTGCAAATGCTTGCTTATTTGGATGCAGTGATGTTTGTGTGCAGCCTTTCAATTCAAACAGATCCAAAGGGAGGAATCGAAATCGAGAACCTTGTTTCCATCCAAGTAAGCGACTTCAACCAGGCTTTGAAGCTGTATAGATTCGGATGCCAACTCAGGTCATCTGCTTCAACAAATTCAAACACAACTTCTAGCAGATCTCACTGGTAAGTACTAGTAGTTTTTACCTATCAAAATTAAACTGATAATAATATTGGATAAAGGTCCCTACAGTTATGGTACCATGATATAGAAAATTATTGCCGATCTCTCGAAACCGTGACATTTCCCTCTCGGGATATCACATAAACAAACTGCTTTCGATTTCCGATACTGATTCTAGGAACAGCAGAGTGGATAACTATTTTCTGTTGCTTTATAAAGTATGTTGTCTTTGTTTTTTGCTCCGGTTAGCATGATTCGCATTTCCATTACTTGCTTCGATGCTCCTGAAAGGCGACGAGAAACGAATAAAATCTGGTTGGTTGATCTTGGAGGAAGTGAGCGAGTGGTGAAAACCAAGGCATGGGGAAGAAGACTCGATGAAGGAAGAGCCATCAATTTGTCTCTTTCGGCTCTCGGAGATGTAATTCATGCTCTTCAAAGGAGAAAACGACACATTCCATACAGGAACAGCAAGCTCACACAAGTGCTTAAAGATTCATTAGGTAAACTAATGATTCTTCTCTAAAATCCATTTTCCATTCACCTAATTACCTGCTTTTACGGACTCTATCGGCTTGTTTGTTATCTTTAGGTGAAGATTCGAAAACATTGATGCTTGTACATGTCAGTCCCAAAGAAGAAGATCTATGTGAAACAATATGTTCTTTAAACTTTGCAGCAAGGGTGAAAAGTGTTCAATTGGGGCCTGATGAGTCCAATGTAAGTACAAGTATCAATCCTACAATTTAGATATCTGCATGAAAACCATTAACTTGTTGAACTAATAAAAACCAGCAAGTGAGAAACCAGAGGGAAGCTGCTACTAAAATCCTGCAGCAAAAGATCGAAGAGATTGAAGATGAACGTAAAGATATACGAGGAAAGATCCAAACTTTAAACCACAAATTAGAACTGGCAAGGAAACGTCTACCTATGGAAGAGCAAGTAGAGCCTTCTGATTTATCTTCTGAACTCGTGCCGCCCTCCGAGCTTGAGTTTACCAAGAGCAGAAAAGGAAATGCCAGATCAGATGTGCCTAGATTTATGAGATCAACTATTTGCAGTAGGAGGAAAACTGCGACCGAGCATGGAAATTCACTGCACTCCGGAAGAAAAAGAAGACCGACATCTCAGCGAGCCGGGTCAGTGAGTTTCCCAGTGAAGAATCATTCAGAGTGCAACTCTGACTATAGCATTTCAAGATCTACATGTGTGGTGGGATTGAATAGGACAACTAGTGTAGAGTTGGATAATGCCACGGAATGCAGCCAAGACATATCTGAATGTGATATAAAAATGGTTGTGCTACCAGATCGGGACATTCCACAGATGACATTGAATCCTAGGAACATTGACAAAAGAGGAAGTAGAAAACCAAACAAATGCAACTCCAGTAAAGTTTCAAAGGTTGATCAATGGCTTACCTTGCATAAGGATGAACATAGGTCAAATGGAGAGAAAATGCAAAGGAATGGCAATAAAAAGCAGAAGCAGGCTTCTGGAAGCTCTGGTTCTGAAAGGGTGGAAGACAAAACACCAACATTAAAGGAATTATTTGCGGAGGAATCAAGTTCTAGTCTAATTTTTCCTCCTGAATCAACAACAGGTGACCAAATAGACTCACTTGATGGTTCATTGATAGAGGACAGTCAAGTTGGCAGTGACAGTCATTCTCCACCTGATTCCTGCTGCGACGAATCAGAAAATTTTGATACTGGATATGAATTCTATGGAACACCTATGGTTCAGGCAGTAGAAGACATTGATCATTGCATGATAAAGATTGGAGGGTACCAGTTTTCTCCATTCGACTTGGATGATAGCATAAGCAACTCACAAGTTTTCGATGTCTCGGCCCAAGAATCAGAATCGGAACGCTACTGTAAACAAACCATGGACCCTGAACTCGGCGAAAATCAAGACACTGATACATCTTCAACAGAAAACAGATCAAAATCTAGGAGAGCATTGTTAATAGATGACCTAAAACTAAAGGACCTTGGGATGACACTCGTAAAATCACAAGAATCTCCAAAGGAAGGTAAGAATTTTGAGGCCTGAAGCAAACCCATGATTCTCGTCTCTAACTACATTCATTCTCAACAAGTAGCATGCACCTTAAAGGCATAAACTGACATATTTCAGAAACTTAAACCTTCTCAAAAAAGTGCCAACTTCTGATACATTGTTTCTAATGTCTTTTTCTAGGTGCATGGTTTATCCAGAAATCATGGGCCGGTGCTCTTCTAGGATTGGGATTCCTGGACTTGGGGTTCAATCATGATTTCTTCTATGGTCTAATACTTTGAATATATGTGAAATTTTCTTAATATGTGAAATCATGGGCCGGTGCTCTTCATATGCAAATTACAGGCAGGATTGTACGTATCAAAACTTCATATAAAGATGAATTTTTAGATTCTTTTGTTTTCTAATAATTTAATATATGTGAAATTTTCTTAATGGTAAATGACCAAATCATTGTTTAACGGTAAAAACAAACGATCAAATCATTTATTAGGTCTAATATGCTGTGATGTATATAGATCAGTTCAGATCTAAAAATTTATTTAAGGATTGACACATAAAATTTTAAAATCTCAAAATGGGTGTAAACCTTAAATATTATAAAATTTTAAGGGTTAATTCATAAAAATTATAAAAATTAAGGATAAATATTTAAACTTTAAAAAGTTTAGGGTGGGCACAAGCCCACCATACATCAAACAAAAATCTCCCCTAATGTAGACCAATGAATACACAAATCAGAGAAAGGTATTAATACTTTATTATTTTCACTGACGACTTTAGTAGATAAGGATACATTTACTGGCGTGAGCTTTGGAGTCCTATGCTTACTTTCAAAGCTTACACCACTTTTGTCAAATTGTAATACTTAAGATTATCGATCTCATAGGGACTAGATCACCCTTGGCTGCAGATCACCAGACCCACCAGCAAACCTCGGGCAATCATGCCTCATGTGATCCTTCGATCCACAACCCATACAAGCACCAACGACCCACCAACACTCTCCTAGATGGTGCCTAGAACACAGATTACAAACTGGAACATTACCACCACCTCTACCAAACTGTTGATCCTGACCACCGCGTCCAAACTCACCTTGGCGTCGATCAGCTCTGTATCGGTTATCACGAAACCTCTTACCTTGCTTACCTTGAGCATTAGCCTCAACAGGACTCTTACCAACATCGGAAGACTTCCTAGCCTCCCTCAGGGACAACTCAACATCCTTGGCCCTATTCACCAACACATCAAACTCAGTATACTCGGTAACCAACAAGTATGTGTTAATTTCAGGATCCAACCCATACCAGAACCTATTGCACCATTTCTGATCAGTGGAAACCAACTTAGGGGCACAGTGGCTCATCCGCACAAACTGTATCTCATACTCCGCCACTACCATTTTTCCTTGAACCAACGACATGAACACTGGTTTCCTTGCATCCTCATACTGCGGACTCAAAAACTTTCACACAAAAACGGTCCTAAAATGCACCCGTCATAGCCTAAATGAATAGTGAAAATTCTCTAAACTAACCACCCTATGGAGCCGAAGGCACACCCACAGGTGAAGGACGAAGGAAACTGCTCTTCCCTAGCAGTTGCTTCGCCCTCATTCTGACCATCAGTGATCATATCAACACTAGCTTGAGTCTCACGACTCGGAGGCATACTCAGAAACTTCAAACATAAAATTAAAACATATAATCAAAATATATTAGACTTACATTCGGGCAAGATCCAAGAGAAACCTATAAAGTAAAAAAAATGTTTTGACATTGGCAATGTGTAACCTTTGACTCTTTTAGAAAACCACAACTTAAAACACATTCATCGAACATAATTATCAACATATTGACAACAAAACATATCCAATCACACACAATTAACAATGCTATAATACCACCAAATGTAACCCCCTTAGCTCGACCTAGACGAAACCAACTCTAATGGATTACACGGGGAATACCGAACCAAACTTGCAAAGGCTCGATCTGATAAATAACCTTAAAAACCGTTATATATTTTTTGTTATCTAAAGGCATAGTTATGTTCCTATATATTTCGATTTCATATAAAATAAGTAAGGAAGCAATTCAACCACATTGGAGTACTCGATTAAACAAATGAGTATGTTAAGGACTAAATCGTGAATCTTTTAAATTCTATTGGCAAGGTACAAATTCATTCCATCAAATTTCAATTAAACATACAAATATCACTCACGATAAATTTTAACTCAAACGGAGTATTCTAACATCATCAATTACATGCTTCACTAATTAGGGACCAAATTGTAAATCTTTCAAATTCTAGGGACTAAATCCAAATTAAGTTAGCCAACTTAAAATTAAGTCAACTTTATGCATCCAGGTGAAATTTCAGCTCAAAATAACATCCGTAGCTACCATAATTTAACATAGAAAGATATCCGGGACTAAAATGCAATTTTTGGCAACTATTAACTCATGATAGCCAAAGGTTTCAAAACCTTCAATATAGGTTTTGAAACTTTATGGCAAAGATTTTGAAACTTCCCTTAAAGTTTCGAAACTTTTCGTGTTCAGTAAAGTTCCAGAATCGAATTACCCACAAGGTTTCGAAACCTTCCTAGAGGTTTCGAAACTATTTGATAAAGGTTTAGAAACTTTCCTTAAAGGTTTTAAAACTTTGGAGCCCAGAACCTAAAATCAGTCATTTTAAGTGGATTCAACCAATTAAAGACACAATCATAGATCACCATCAACTATATGCATAATTCCTAAACATTAAGAGCAAATTATACAATCGATTATAGCTATCATAGACCCTGTAATAACTATAGGCATGTTTCTTAACTTTACTCAATTCTAATAGCTACTCAAGAACAAACATGCTTCAAGCAAACTCAACAACATATCAATCCATCAAATCAACAAGCAAAACATGTTCATAGGTTGCTTATACAACCCTTCTTGCTAATTCAAAACAACCTCTCTAAAGACATAGTTTACACATTGCCAAGTCTTATTTATTTTTTCAAATCATACCAAAAATGAGTAAGGTTTCTCCCCTTGAACTACTTGCTCCAAATATTGTCCGAAAAACCTTTATTTCTCTACAAGGATAAAAAGAGAGGTTAAGCAAAACATGCTTAGTGAGGTAGCTCTAAATACAAGTTCATCAATGTAATATTTAAAACCAATTTAAAATTGTAACTTGTACTTTTCATGCTAAATCAAAGTATGCTTAAAAAATCATGCTCATGTTCATACTCAAATCAATTCATGAATCATGTATATTGGCGTTCAAGTGACAACTTATTGTGAACCTTAAGCTCACCGAATACTCGAATTCCTTAGACTATAATTAGAGAAACTTGGTCTTAACATGTATCGGTTGGACACATAGTCACTCTTGTATACATATTATCCCACTATGCACGGTCGGACACAAAGTCATCCTTGTCTATGTAGGGTCATATATATGCACAGTTGGAAACTAAGTCACCCTTGTTTTCATATAGGCAAGCTCTACACGCACGGTCAGACACATAGTCACCCTTGTTTACGTGCAGGCAAGCTCTACACGCACGGTCGGACACATAGTCATCATTGTTTACGTGTAGACAAATCAACATTTTCATAATCTTTATAGTATACTTTATCCTAATGACATGTCATTTGTATTCGTAACCATAGTTAGTGTCACTAAGCTAATATCATTCCATTCATACATGTTAACTTACTGCTCATATTGCATTCAAAATATGTTCATCAAGTGAACCAAAACCATGCTCAACGACTTAATCAAAGGTAAGACAAATAATCATTATTGTCCAAATCATTTTCATGCTTTCCAAAAGCTATAAATATCATTCTAAACCATGCATTTACAATAATTAACACATGCATGCATCATCTCAAAATCCTACTTATGCATTCACATAAATCTCTATGAAAACATCTTCCATAAGGCTATTGCAAAATAGTCAAAACTTAGGAAATGTTTCCGAAACCAAAGAAATCACTTACTCTTGAACTATGAAAAGGTTTTACACTATTCCATAATTCCCAAAACAAAACAAAACAATTGTGAACCGCTTTTAACCTAAATTCACTCACCGACAAGTAAAACAAGTATTCGCTGATACCCCAATGGCAAACGCTAATGCACCAACCACTCAAGAGCCTTCTTGCACTTACTCTACATCACCAAAACAAAGCATAAACATATTAAAATATGCTCAACACAACAGCAACACTAAACCTCTATTATCTCTACCGAAAACAAGCCGAAAAGGCCAAAAACTAAGTTGAAAACACCCGAAACTACACCAGCCACTATCCTAACAAATCGAACACCTAAACCTCCTCAATTATGAACTAAAAACACCTTCAAACCATCCTTATACCTCTAGAAAAAAATAGAACATCAAAAACAACCCAAAAAACCATCCGAAAACCACTTCTAACAACACCGATTCATTTAATCCGAGATTAAAACTATGTGAGACTATTACAAGACTCATTTAATCATTCAAATATGTATAATTTCATAGAAAATCATCCTAATTACAACCCTGAACAAGATCTAACTTATTTTCTTGAAATTTCCATAAAAACTCCAAAATCTTGAAATAGAACACAAAATCAAGTTAAGATTAATGATTTGTAAGTCAAATGCTTGGAAATATTATTTAAAGAACCTTAGAATTGAAAAGGAAACAAGAAATTACCTTTGAGATGCTTTCACCAAAAATTGATGTAACTTCTTCTCTTGATTTTCCTTGAAATTGGCTTAGGATTTTGTAAAATAAATGAAGAGGTTTTGATGAGGATGAAGTGCTTAATAAAATGAGATGAATCTTGATAAAAGTGGAGAAGAATTCAACAAAAGATTTGGGAAAACTATGGAGAGAAAATTGGAGAGAAAATGAAGTGAAAAAAGAAAATGTGATTAACCGTCAATAAAAAACAATTTTTGGTGAATGATCTCTAATTAAAACATTTTAGGTTAATGACCCTCTAAGGATTCTAAACTTTTACTTACTTTCAATTTAGTCACAAAACTCAAATTTTTGGCAAAATTATAATTTTGCCACTAACTTTTCAAAATTTGTATTTTAGTCACTAAAATAGTAATTAAGCTTAATCAAACCAAATTAAGACTCAATTAACATCCCATTAGCCTTAAAACATTATTTTAACATTTTTAAAATTTTTTTAAAAGTTTATTATTCACCCGATTAAAATATTAATATTTTAATTACCCAAAATTAATGAACCGAAGAAATACGATTTGACACAAATCAAACCTCCTCAAACAGTACCAAAACTTCTAGACCCAAATTCGGGATATTACAACTCTCTCCCTCTTAAAAAAATTCCTTCCTCGAAATTTACCTGAAACAAACAAGTGAGGAAACTGCTCTTTCATACTTTCTCTTGTCTCCCAAGTAACTTCATCAATACCTCGGTGTCTCCAAAGCACTTTTACCAAATCTATAGTCTCTCCACGAAGAACCTTTATATCTAGATCTAAGATCCTCACCGGTTCTTCTTCATAAGTCATATCCTCCTGTAAAACTAAAATTGATTTTGATATAACAAACAAATGTAAGGATCAGTTTTGAAATAACTTTTTGGTCCTTAAGTCAAAGTTGATCTCTAAAGTCAAAACCAAGAATTTTGAAATTCTCTTACAAGTCATTTTTACACGAGGGTATCGATACCATAAGGACAGGTATCGATACACTTGAGATTTTTCAAGGCTTGTTCTTGAGATCAAGAACAGGTATCGAAACAAGGTTCGATACCAAAACTTTCTGCCAACCCATGTTTTGATACTGGTATCGAAACAGCTTGGGAAGATTTTTCAAATTATTTTTAATTTTAGATATACGACTCCTGGTATCGATACAGGTATCGATACACCCTTAATCCTCAACAGCTATTTTCAATCATTAAATGAGTCGACCGTTGGTGTTAGTTAAACTTTAAATGATGGTTAGCCTGTATCGAAACAGGTTTCAATACCGGGCATCACAGAAACTTTTTGTGTCGAAACAGGTATCGATATACCCCTTATTAAATACACAACGACTCTTTCTTTTCTTAGCATGTTTCAAAATAGGTACCTTGTGTTTCGATACCACCTGCTGCAGAGTGCATTTATGATGGAAAGATGAAGCTCCAACGTCCATATTTACTTTCCCAACAACCTCAACGGTTAGAAATCAATGAGAATTTATAAAAAGAAGTATTTTCAAAAGCATTAAAGAAGAATTGATCCTAAAGCAACATCCAAGCACCAAAATCCAACTCAAAGCACTTCATTGCATATTCTTGCTCCCAACTCTTGTATTTTCACTTTGATCTATTGTAATCTGAGTTTGGGGAGAGTTTGTTTGTAATTGGGGCAAAATATTTCTTGTGAGAGAACTTTTATTTGCCTACTTATTCCTTGTATTCTCTTGTGAGGATTGAATCAATTTTTGGGTAGAAGAATTGATTCGAATTGTAACGGTTATCCCTTAAACTGAGAAAAAGGTTGAATTCATTAGTGAATTGGTTTCAAAATCCTTAGTGGGAACTAAGGTAGTGGATGTAGAGCTTGTTCGAAGCTTGAACCACTATAAATCTGGTGTCCTTTAATTTCTAGCCTTTTACCGAAAAATTTCCAACTCAAAATTTTAATTGTCAATTCACCCCCCTCTTGGCCATACTTCAAGATCGATCAACTCAACACCTCCATTAACTCAATCTCCTCAACTAGAATAACATGCAAAGGATCTGACCTATACTTACGAAGCATTCACACATGAAAAACATCATGCATCCTATCCAACTCCTCTGGCAACCTCAACCGATAAGCAACAGGTTCAACACGCTCTAATACCTCGCACGATCTAATAAAATGAGGACTCAACTTACCCTTACGTCCAAACCTCATCACTTTCTTCTATGGAAAAACCTTCAAAAACACTTTATCCCTGACAGCATAATCTACCTCTCTACACTTCAAATCGACATAAGACTTCTGCCTATCCGAAGCCTCCTTAAGCTTAGCACATATAAGCTTAACCTTCTCATCGGTGTCTTTCAACACTTATGGTAAAGAAACATACTTCTGCCCAACCTCCTTCCAACACAAAGGTGTACGACACCTACGTCCATATAAAGCCTCAAACGGTACCATCTGTATATTTGCCTAAAAACTATTATTGTAAGCAAACTCCACCAAAGGCTACTGTTTCTCCTATGTACCTTGAAACTCAATGATGCAACACCTCAACATATCCCCCAAAGACTGAATAACACGTTCAAAATGACCATCCGTATGAGGATGATAAGTTGTACTAAACCTAAGCCTCGTACCCAAAGCCACTAGCAAACTCTTAAAAAACTTAGAGGTGAAACACGGATCTCTATCCGATATGATCGATTTTGGTACACCATGCAACTTCACCACCTTAGAAACATACAACTCCAGTAGTATCCATTGAATACGTCGTATGCACAGCAAGAAAATGTGCACACTTCGTAAAACTGTCAACAATCACCCATATAGAATCCTTCTTGGACGGTGTTAATGGTAATCTCATCACAAAATCCATAGTCACTCTCTTCCACTTTCATTCCGGAACCTGAACTGGTTGCAACAAACTTGCAGAAAACTGATGTTCAGCTTTGACTCGCTGACACACCATACACCGTGCCACAAACTCCGTCACATCCTTCTCCAAACCAACCCAAAAGTACATACTTTTGAGATCCTTATATATCTTCACACTACTCGGATGTATAGCAAACAGACTAGTATGAGCCTTTGTCAAGATAGCCTGTCTCAACTCGACATCATCCGACATCATTATCCGACCTCCAAAGCAAAGAAACTCATCATCATCAAAATGATACTCGGTCGGTCTACCTTTAGCAATGTCCTCCACAAGAGGCACCAAAGCCTCATCCTCTTACTGCTTCGGTTTTATCATCTCAATCAAAACAAGTCTTACTTGCAACTTCGCCACTAGACCACCTTCTATTGAAATACTCAACATAGCAAACATAGCCCTCAACTCCACCGCTGTATTACGACTCAAAGCATCCGCCACCACGTTAGCTTTTCCTGGATGATACTCGATAGTCAAAGCATAATTCTTAAGCAATTTCATCCATCTTTGTTGCCTAAGGTTTTGATCCTTTTGTGACATGAGATATTTCAAACTCTTGTGATCCGTGTTTATGGTACACTTCTCACCATACAAGTAGCGTTTCCAAACTTTCAAAACAAACACCACCACCACAAGCTCCAAATTATACGTCGGATAATTCTTTTCATACACTCTTAACTATCTAGAGGCATACGCCACAACTTTCCCCTCTTGTATCAACACACACCCGAGACCAACATAAGATGCATCACTATAAACCACAAAGTTCTTACCCAACTTGGTTGAACCAATACTAGAGTAGTAGTCAATGCCTCCTTTAACTTCTCAAAGCTCTTTTGTTGACTTTGTTTCCATTCAAAAGGAACCTTCTTTTGTAAAAGCTTAGTCATATGAGCAACAATGCTCGGAAACCCCTCAACGAACCTACGATAGTATTCAGCCAACCCTAGAAACTCAGAACCTCTGACACCGATTTTGGTTGCTTCCAACCCATAACAGCTTCTATCTTTTTCGGATCAACACTGATACACTTTTCCGACACTACATGACCAAGAAACACCATTTCTTTTAACCAAAAGTCACATTTGCTTTACTTAGCAAACAACTGATTCTCTTTCAACACTTGCAGCACAATTCACAAATATTGATCATGATCTCCCTCGGTACGTGAATACGCAAAGATATCATCTATAAATACTACCAAAAATATTTTTATAACTTTTCTATAAATTTACTATTCACTCGATTAAAATATTAATATTTTAATTACCTGGAATTAATAAATCAAAGAAATCCAATTCGACCTAAATCGAACCTCCCCAAACAGAACCAAAACTTCTAGACCCAAATTTGGGATATTACAACATATATTATTATATGGACCTTATTGTAATATTTTAATCATGATCCCCCTCGGTACGTGAATACACAAAGATATCATCATATGATTGGTCTTTGGGAATACTCTAACAACATATGATATGATTCAAAATCTCAAAGAAATATATGAGGAGCAAGCACGTCAAGAGAGGTATGAGACCTCTAAAACTCTATTTCAGTGTAAAATGATAGAGGGATCTCCTGTAGGAGCTCATGCCATTAAGATTATAGGCTATATCCAAACGTTGGAAAAGCTAAGATTTCCTCTCAAAGATGAATTGACTACTGATATTATTCTGCAATCATTGCCGAATAGCTTTAATCAAATTGTCCTTAATTTCAACATGAATGAAATTAATAAAACTTTGCCACAATTACTTGGCATGTTACGAACTGTTGAGAAAAACATGTCTAAGGGTGGACCTAAGCCCATTCTAATGGTTTGTAAGGAAAAAGGAAAAGGAAAAGTAGTGGCAAAGTACAAGGGTAAAGGTAAGCCTATGCCCAAAGGATAAGATACACTGAAACCCAAAGGGAGAGTTAGCAAGAAAGGAAAATGTTTCCACTACAATAAGACCGTAAGCTAGAAAAGAAACTGCCCCATCTACCTTGAAGAGGTTAAGAAGGCAAAAGTAGATGACGCATCTACTTCAGGTATTTATGTTATTGATGTGATTCTATCAATATCTTCTTCTTGGGTATTAGATAGTGATCTTATGGTCTTGTCGTTTCAGGAGTTCGACGCAATCCTAGGGATAGATTATTTGTTCGAGCATGATACGAGTTTAGGTTGTAGATCTAAGACTTTAAAGCTTCGGGTGGCTGATGGCTCTAAGCTTATGGTGAGGGGTGAGAGAAACTCGTATTTACCGAATGTTGTGTCAGCCTTGTCAACTCAAAGGTTAATCCAGTAGGGTTGTGAGGCTTTCTTAACTCATGTGGTGGACGTAAGTATCGAGAGTCCGGTGTTTGAGAGTTTAAGGACAGTTTGTGAGTACCCTGATGTGTTTCAGGAGGAGTTGCTTGGTTTACCTCCTGATCGTGAGTTGGAGTTCCGGATAGAGGTGTTGCTTGGTATGGCACCAGTTTCTATAGCACCGTACCGTATGTCATCGACGAAAATAAGAGAGTTGAAGCAGCAGGTCCAAGAGTTACTTGAGCGAGGTTTTATCAGACTGAGTATGTCATTGTGGGGTGCACCAGTTCTGTTTGTGAAGAAGAAGGATAGATCGATGAGGATGTACATCAACTACCGTCATCTCAATAAGGTCACGATCAAGAATCATTATCCTTTGCCTAGGATCGATGACCTGTTTGATCTGTTGATGGGTGTTCATGTATTTTCTATGATAGATATGAGGTTAGGGTACTATCAGTTGAAGGTGGTGGATGAGGATGTCCAAAAGACCACTTTTAAGATACGGTACAGACATTATGAGTTTCTAGTGATACCGTTTGGGCTCACGAATGCACCTACAACTTTTATGGACTTGATGAATCGGATCTTTCAACCATATCTACATCAGTTTGTGGTTGTGTTCATCGATGACATCTTGGTGTATTCACGCTTGAAGGAGGAGCATGACTACCACCTAAGGGTTGTCCTTCAGGTTTTGAGGGATAGGCGTCTATACGCCAAGTCCAGTAAGTGTGAGTTTTGGTTATCAGAGGTAGCGTTTCTTGTCCATATCGTTGCAGAGGATGACATCCTTATGGATCCTTAGAAAATTCAAGCCGTGGTAGAGTGGAAACCACCAAGGAATGTATTAGAAGTTTGTAGTTTCCTTGGACTTGTCGGATACTATAGGAGGTTTGTTAAAGGTTTTTCAATCATAGCGACACCTTTGACCAAGTTGCTTTAGAAAGGTGTTCATTTTGTGTGGAATGAGAGAAGACAATAGAGTTTTGAGTAGTTGAAAGTCTATCTTACGGAGGCACCAATCTTGACGCAACCAGAACCGAGGAAAGATTATATGGTGTTGAGTGATGCTTCCTTGAATGAGTTAGGGTGTGTGTTGATGCAAGAGGGTAAGGTGGTTGCTTACGCCTTGAGGCAGTTAAAACCTCATGAAAGGAACTACCCTACGCATGATCTTGAGCTTGCAACAATTATCTTCACTTTGAAGATATGAAGGCGTTATCTCTACGGAAAGAAATACTACTGATAAGTGCTCAACTCACTATCACTTTTTAAACCTTTCATGAACAATAATCACTAAATCTACACCTATTTGGACTAAAGCATGTACTTAATGTGAGACATTTAGATATTTTGTTTTTGTAACATATAAAGATGATATTTATAGAAAAGACAAGTTTTACTACACTTTTGTGCTTTTGCAGGAAAAACTATTGTCGTGGCAACGATTGAGGCCGAGGCAGGTCCTGATGCCGAGACAGTAGTTGAAGGATAAGTAGCGATATTATAAGCGAGCTGAAGAAAAAAATGAGCTGGATGTTTCTGGACAAATAGCGCAAGGATCGGAGCTGGGTAGCATGTGAGCCCAAGACAAAAGCCACACGGGAAAAGCCTCCTAGTGGGAATAAACTTGGAAATATTTTATTTATGTACTTGACTTGTGTTCTACTCCAAGTTGTATTCCTACTTAGGAAAGGTTTGCCCTAGGCCAAGCCTATATAATCCATAGTCGTCCAAGGAAAGAAACATATAGACTTAGACCTAGAATCATAGAGAGCCGACTTCATCTTAGGAGTTTTCTTTACTTTTCTTTATGTTTTAATTTTTTTAGGCTTAGGTGAAAGTTGTAGAGTATTAGTGAGAAGAGATTAAACTTTGTTTCTTGTTTCAATGCAATAAAATATCAATGTTTGCTTATTCATTGCCATTCATTGTTCTTGCATTCAAGCTCGAGAGAGAAGTTTGTGAGTAATCTATTTATCTAATGTAGAGAGAGTTAGATTCACAAAAGGAATAAGTACAGTGTTTTAATTGGGAAACACTAACTCGACCTAGAGATAGGTTAAGAGTTTTATCGGCTAAAAGAAGTGTGAGATTGATTGGTGATTATAATTGATTAATGCTAAGAGGTATCATCAAGGACTGGTCATCAACAATACTTCGACTTAGAGATAAGCAGAGTCATCAAAGGATACTTTGCCAAACTTTGGTAAAGTCCACCCAAGAGCAAGAGATTGTCGTGGCGGACGAGCATCATCGTTGTTGAGGTAGTAATCTGCAGTACTACCGATGCAGTGTTGTACGATTGCATTGAACAAAAATAAGTCAATTGAATCCACTATACAACACAACTGGATCCTGGCCACTTTTTTAATTTGTTTCTCTTTTTATTTAGTTTTCTTTATTCAAGTATCAAACCTCAAATTTACTTGTGTTTTTTTTATTTCTTTTACAGAGCAAGAAGATAAAAGAAGACATATTAAGTAGACCAATCCCTATAGAGATGATATCTGATATACTCATCACTTTATTACTTGCGATGTGTTCACTTGCACAATTTGTGCATTTTTGACACGCAACAGCTATATTTACACCGACCACAAGAGTTTGAAGTATTTGCTTACACAAAAGAAGTTGAACCTAAGACAACGTCTGTGGATAGAGTTGTTAAAAGACTATGACTGTGTCATAGAATATCGTCCCGACAAGGCGAATATGGTCGCTAATGCCTTGAGTCGGAAGTCCATGTCGGACTTGAGAGCTTTGTTTGCTCGTTTGAGGATGACCGATGATGGAGGTTAATAAGTGCTCAACTCACTATCACTTTCTACACCTTTCATGGGAAATAATCATCAAATCTACACATACTTGAACCAATGCATATACTTAATATGAACTATTTAGGGATTTTATTGTTAAAGATAATATTTACATGAAAGGCAAGCTTTACTGCATTTTTGTATCTGTGCAAGAAAAAGTATTGTCGTGGCAGCAACTGAGGTCGAGGCAAAACCTGATGCCAAGGCAGCAGCAAGGGACAAGAAGCGATATTGTAGGCAAGCTGAGGAGAAAAATAAGGAGAGCATTGCTGGACAAGAAGCCCAAGGATCAAAGTTGGATAGTACGTGGAAAGCCCAAGACAAAGGCCACGCGGGAAAGCCACCTAGTTGGAATAAACTTGGAAATATTTTATTTATGTACTTGAATTATTCCCTACTCTAAGTTGTATTCTACTTAGAAAAGATTTTTCCTAGGCCGAGCCTATATAAGACATAACCGTCCAAGGAGAACATACACCATAATATACAATTCAGAATTAGAGAGCTTAGACCTAGCCGATTTATCTTTTAGTTTTTCTTTTCTTTTACATTATGTTCTAAGTTTGTTTAGGCTTAGGTGAAGGTTGTAAAGTATTAGTATGAAGAGATTGAACATTGTTTTTTTGTTTCAATGCAATAAAATATCAAAGTTTGCTTATTCTTTGTTCTTACATTCAAGCTCGAGAGAGAAGTTTATAAGTAATTCATTTATCTAATATCAGGAGAGTTAGATTCATGAAAGGAATAAGTATGGTGTTTCAATCGGGAAACACTAACTCGGCCTAGGAATAGGTTAAGAGTTTCAGCGGCTAAAAGAAGTGTGAGATTGGTTGATGATTATAATTGATTCACGCTGGAAGGTATCATCAAGGACTGGTCATCAATAGTACTTCGACTTAGGGATAAGTGGAGACATCTAAGGACACTTTGCCAAACTTTGGTAAAGTCCACCCAAGAGCAAAGGATTATCGCGGCGGGCGAGTATTTTCACTGTCAAGGCAGTAATCTACAGTTCTGTCGAGGCAGTGTTGTGCGATTGCATTGAGTAGAAACAAGTCAATCGAGTCCACTCTACAATACAACTAGATCTTGGCCACTTTCTTTATTTGATTTTTCTCTTGTTATTTAGACTTCTTTATTTAGTTTAATCAAACCCCAAATTACTTGTGTTTTTATTTTATTTATAGAGTAAGAAAACGAAGAAGGCATATTAAATAGACAAATCCCCGTGGAGACGATATTTGATATATTTATCACTTTATTACTTGCGACGTGTTCACTTGCACTAAATTGCACATATTTGACACGTATCAGAGGTTTTTTAGCTGAGTTGCGTGTGTAACTCACGCTTGTTTAGGAGATAAAGAGAGCACAAGTGTTAGACGAGGAGTTGGTAGCTTTGTTAGAGGCTGTTCAGAGAGGTGAGTCGTCAAACTGTGAGGTACGAGATGGTGGATTTTTGTATTTTTAGGGTCGATTGTGTGTTCCAGCTTTGGAGGATTTGAGAGATCGTATCTTGAGAGAAACTCACCGTAGTCCGTTCTCTGTACATCCAGGTAGTAACCAGATGTACCAAGATCTTCGTCCTTTCTTTTGGTGGTCGTGCATGAAAAAAGATATGTCGGAGTTTGTGACAAGGTGTCTAGCGTGTCAGCAAGTGATGGCAGAACATCAAGTTTCTTTAGGTTTGCTTCAGCCTATCCAAATTCCACATTGGAAGTGGATCGAGTGATCATGGACTTTGTCACCAGGTTACCGATAACGTTGAGGAAGCATGATGTTATATGGGTCATAGTTGATCAGTTAACCAATTCTACTCACTTTTTATCGGTTAGGATGGACTTCAGCTTGGAAAAGCTAGCTTGGTTGTACATCAAGGAGATAATGAGGTTGCTCGGTGTACCATCGTTGATCATATCGGATAGGGATCTAAGATTCACAAGGTTGTGAAGGTCTATCCATGAGGCTTTAGATACCAAGTTGCACTTCAGTACATCTTTTCATCCTCAGACCGATAAACAATCTGAGAGAATCATCCAGATCTTAAAGGATATGCTTCGGTGTTGTGCGGTAGACTTTTCTCGTTGTTGGGAGGAGCAGTTACCGTTGGAAAGTTATTTCTCTTATATTATTTTATTTTGATAAGTAGAGATATTTTTAAAATAAAAGTTGAATTTTAAACTAAAACAAGACATGAGAGTATAAACATCTTTCAAATATTTTATTTTTATTAAGTTTAGTCTCTAATTTTATTTTTATTTAATTAAAATTTGATCCCAATTTTTTTTCTAAATTTTATAACTTATTCAAATATGATTTTTATAATATTTTTATAACTTTATTAAAAAAATAAACCAATTAAAATTTTACATATGCCATTTTAATTTAAAAAAATAATATTAAATTCAAGAATTAATAAAAAATAAAATATCTAATTAACAAATATTATATTAATTAAATATTTTTACCTCTCACCATCCATTATTCATATTTTCTTCGTCATATAATTTTTTTAAACCCTGACTTAATTAAGTTATCGTCTCTCACGTAATTTTTAAGTTTAAGAAATGCGAAAGGGAAGGAAAAGGGGAAATTGTTCCTAATATTATAATTTTATTTAATTTCTTAGGGATTAAACTGAATAGAAATTAATTTAAGAAATCTTGCTTGTCATTTACTCACTTTTATAAGATTGAGAAACAAATTAGGGTCATTTCTTAATTAAATAAAAAGTTAAGGGCTAAACTTAATAAAATTAAAAATTAGGAGACTTAAGATGAGTAAAATTTCAAAAATATGATTTTTTTTTTTAAAATATATTTTTTAAAATATAGCACTAGTCATTTTATTTCTCAAAATACTACACTTTAAGTAGTAACTTTAAAGATGATTTCAAAAACATTTGACCTTAAACAGTTAAATGAATTAAATCGAATAAAAATTAAAGTTGATATCAAGATATATCGATTTTAAACAATAATTTACAAAAAATACTTTAAAAATTATCAATACACTATTCAATATCGACACCTCTTGATACTGATTTTAATTTTTTTATTTAATTTAGTTTACTATTTAAAGTCAATTTTTTATAATTATCTTTAAAATTATTATTTAAAATATAATATTTAAGAAATAAAATGATTGGTGTAATATTTAAAAAAAAATTAAATACAGTATTTATATAAAATTTTCTAAGATGCTTATAATTAAAATATGTAATTTAGGAGCAAACGTTACATTTAACCATTTTTAATATAATATTAAATTTTTAAAATTATTTATTTATTACAAATATATTTTCTTATAATTAGTTTTAAGACCGAGAAAAGAAGTTGTCAGGGACCAGCGGGACAGTTTCTATTTATAGTAAACAGTACCTTCTCTTTTGGTTGGGCCCACCCCTTCCATTTATTTATTTTAATTTTGTTTTTAATGTTGGGCCGTCTGGGACCCGATGCTTTCACGTGGGTATGTAAGACCGAATCTTTCTATAACCACATATATTATATAATATATATTCTTACATAATAAACATATATAAAATAAATTTGATGTACTTATTAAAACTCAAATAATAATTTTTTAATTATTAAAAAATTGAATTAATTTGATTTTTATTATATAATTTAAATTTTATTTTATAAAAAGTTAATTTAATTTAAATTTATAAAATTACGAATCGAATTTTACTCCCATCACTTGCGTAATATGTTACGTAGAAATATTTTAAATTCAAGTGGTACACTATCGATTTTAATTTAGTTTGTACCATTGCATTTGCGTGATGAATAAATATAAAATCAGGATTGATAATATTAAATTATTTAAATTTAAAAAATTTTATAATATGTATCGGACACTTCTAAATATTATTAACGTTAAATATTATTAAATACTATTAAATTAATTAATAAAGATTAAAATTTTTAAAAAATAAATATACAATTATAAATTGTTTAAAATAAATTTCTAATTAAATTGATTATACATTGAATTTTTAAAATTTTTAATTTTTATTAATCAATTTAATGATGTTTAACGACATATATCATTAACAATATTCAATAATATTTAACACATTAACGAGTTCATCCTTAAATTTGACTTATAACGAATCATTTAAGCCTACCATGTATATTAACAAGATTCTTAATTATCGCAAAATAGCCATTTTTTACTCTTAATTATAAATTTAATTATGAAATATAAAAATGCAAGGACTTAGACTGTATTTTAACTTAAATTCATATTTTAGAATGGCATAAAGATAATTTTCACCCTTAACGTTTATAATTTTTATCATTTTGGCCTTCATTCTTTTTTATGATAAATTTAGCTCTTGACCTATGTCTTTTTAACAAATAACTCATTTTTTAACTACTATTATAATTGAACCGTTAAAAATTTAATAATAATGACATGTCATATATATGTCATAATATATTTTAAATAACATAAAATCTAACCTATTAAATATATACATATATATAGAATATAATTTTATTCCAATCTAAAAATATAAAACAATTAAAATTCAAAATAAAATATTAAAAATTAATTAAATCTAAAATAAAAGGCTACTAAATATTTTCAACCTTAACTATAGTAAAATCAAAATTTTATCTAAAAAAGTATGAACATAATCCGAAAAGAAAGGGTTTTGTAGAGTTTGTTACTAGTGAATCAAAGATAAAGGATTTTGATAATAATCAATTGAATTTTTACTATTTTAGTTCAGAATTTAGGTATTTTAATTTTAATCTAAACCGGATTTTTAGGGTTTTATAAAAATATTTTAGTTTAGCTAGGGTTGAGAATATTTATTAAATTTTTGTTTTGGATTTAATTAATTTTTAATATTTTATTTAAATTTTAATTATTTTATATTTTATACTGGAATAAAATTATATTATATATATGTATATGTTTAATAGGTTAGATTCTATGTCATTTAAAATATATTCTCACATATATATATGACAAGTTATCATTATTAAATTTTTAACGGTTCAGTTATCATGGTAGTTAAAAAATGAGATATTTGTTAAAAATACATAAGTTAAGGGCTAAATTTATCCCCCTAAAAAACAAGGGTCAAATTAACAAAAATTATAAACTTTAAAGGTAAAAACTATCTTTATGCCTTTTAGAATATTTATAAACCTATTTAAATAGTTAGCAACAGTAAGTAGGTTGAGTGGATTAATTATTATAAAAATATATATTTTAATATTATAAATAAAAGAATTTAAATACAAATGATAGAAAAAGCATACTGAATATTTTTTCCCTAAACTATAATTTTAAACCTTAATTTTTAAGCTTAAATCATAAATTTAATTTTTCTGTGCGGACATAAAAAGACACAAAAATAAAAGATTTTTATTTACCAATGATTTTTTTTTTTGACAAATACCACTGAATTTTTATTAAATATATAGAAAATTATAATTACATCAAAAGTAAATAATTGGATTAAACAATCCAAATATTTTTACAATTCAAAATAAAAAAAATAATTTTTTTATAGATATAAGTATATCAATAAAATTCAAAAGCTTCTTGAATCTTTTTGTTTATGTTCAAACGATTGTTATAGATCGTTTAAATCTCTGTGTGAACAACAATCGATCACTAGGGTATGCTGAAACATGCCATAAAGATAAATGAATCAAATCACAAAACAAAAACATGTCATAAAGATAAAAAAAAACAAACAAACTTGTTATAAGGACAAAAACAACGTATTGTAAAATAAAAATTCTTATTAAAATCAAAATCCAAAAAAAATAAATTTTTTATTAAAAGATTTCTATTTACCAACGAGTACTTTAAAAAAAAGTAAATTACAACAAAGATTTTTTAATTATGGTTATGTTATATTTAAGTTAGTAAATTATTAAAAAATTATATTTAAGTCACTAAATTATAATGTTACAATTGAATCATCTTTCATTTTTAAAAAATTATATCAATTTGGTTATTTTTCTTCTAATTCACTTATATATCCTATTTAATATTAGAGTATATCATTTGAAATTATTAATTAATTTAGTATAAAAATTGATAAACTTTTTTAAAATATGAAGAGTGACCAAACATAACTTTACTCATAATTAAGTGATCTAAATGTAATATTATCTATAATTAACTAATTGACTCAAATACAATTTTTTTATAATTGAATGATATAAATATAACTATAACCATAATTTAAAAACTCTAATATAATCTTAATCATAATTAAATAACCTTTATTATAATTTATCGGTTTTAAAAAATAAAACACATCAAATTCGTCGAGAGTTACTAAATAAATAAATAATTTTATTTTAACGCAGATCCGTAAATAATATAAAAAATCCGTATATTTATGCAAAATATCCTCCTTTTATTCCCACGTTTCTTACCGTACTTTCCTTGTATAGACACCGATAACTTGATTGGAGTGTAAGAAAGAAGTGTCGTTGTCATCATTTTCTTCGTTTCCTCTCTCTTTATCGGGAGAAATTATTACATCAAACCTTTCCACTATCTAAGATATAATTTCAACTAATTAAAATAAGACACATAATATATTTTTTTATATCATATTTATACATAAGCATCATTCAAATCATCCATTTAATGCATTTGATTTAAAAATAAAAAAAAATATTATCAAAGATCTTTTATGTTGTCTTCCTCTTTATTATTCAATTTTTTTAATTAATTTTTTCTAGTTCTTAATCCTAAACCCTAACAAAAAAATCTTAAATCCTAACCCTAAACCCTAACCCTAACAATAAACATTAACCCTAACCCCCAAACCCTAAACCCCTAAACCCCTAAACCCCAACCCTAACCTAAACAATAACACATAACCCTAAACCCTAACTCTAACCCTAAATCTTAACCCTAAATCAAATAAACCTTAAACCCTAACCCACATAAATCCTAAATCATTAATCCCTAATCCTAAACCCCAAATCTATATAAAAAATAATTAGAAGAATTTTAAAAAACAAAGAAAAAGATAACACAAGAATTCTTTGATAATATTTTTTTCTTTTTTTAAATAAAAGACATTAAATTAGATTATTTGGCTAATGCTTATGTGTAAATTTGATATAGAAAAAAATATATTATGTATCTTAATTTAATTGGTTGAGACCATATTTTAGGTGGTAAAAATGGTTGACGTAATAATTTTTCCTTGAGCATGAACTCATAATTATAATCATCGTCTTTATCGACATATCTTGAGAGGAGGAAGAGGGGGAAAAGAAGAAGAAGGAGGAGGGTTCATGGCGTTTCACCATAATGGTCACCTTCATCACTTTACCGAGCAGCAGCAACAAGTGGAAACTACCGGTCCCAATTGGTTAAACGCCGCCCTCCACCGTCCCCAGCAGCCTCAACCATCGCAAACGCACGGTCACTTCCAACACTTTCTTAACCTTGATACCATTACAACTGCTTCCGACTCCACCGCGGCTTCTCAAGATTCCAACTCCATTCTCCCCCGTTCTTCCTCTTCGCTTCTTCACCGAAGCCACAGCGAAGTCATTGACGAGGACGCGGTGGCCGTGGCTGCAGAAAGAGGTGGTGGTGGGGCGATAGCAGTGGGACCGGCATCGGGTGATTTGGAGACCAGCATCAGCGAAACCATGCATAATAATAACAACAAGAAGAGGAGCGAAGGCGTGGCGCCGGAGAGTGGAGGTGGTGAAGACGGAGATGGGGCTATGAATTGGAAGAATGCGAGATACAAGGCGGAGATACTCGCCCACCCTTTTTACGACCAACTATTGTCTGCACACGTGGCCTGTCTTAGGATCGCTACGCCGGTGGATCAGCTTCCTAGGATCGACGCTCAGCTGGCTCAGTCGCAGCTTGTGGTGGAAAAATACTCATCTCTCGGCGGTGGATCTCAGGTCTTGGTTTGCGACGAAAAAGAACTCGACCAGTTCATGGTATTCTCCTATTACTCATAACTTTTTCTGATTTTCATGGTTCCAAAGAGCTATGGTGAAAAATGGTGAAAAATACGAAATTGTATTTGTTATGTACGTAATCGTGATTAAAATTGATCGCAACCGTAATTTTAATACATCATTTGAGAATTTTAAGGTTGATAACAGAGCAACAATCTAATTCTCCTTTTCCTTGTACAATGCAGACACATTATATTCTATTGCTATGTTCATTTAAAGAACAACTGCAGCAACATGTTCGTCTCCATGCAATGGAAGCAGTAATGGCTTGCTGGGAAATTGAGCAGTCCCTACAAACCTTAACAGGTACATGCATTCACATGTTTTCCATGATCCTCTGTTGTCATATTCGAGGGGAAAATGTTATAATCTCTGCCGTGACGACGTAAACAGGTGTTTCCCTCGGTGAAGGAACAGGTGCGACGATGTCGGACGACGAGGATGATCAAGTGGACAGTGATGCCAACTTATTTGATGCAAGTTTGGAGGGTCCAGATTCAATGGGGTTTGGACCTTTGGTCCCAACAGAGAGTGAAAGGTCTTTGATGGAACGTGTTAGGCGTGAACTCAAACATGAGCTCAAACAGGTAAAATTGCTTAAACTTATTGGTTCATACAGAGTCTAATTTTAATTGACATTTGGACATAAACTTCCTTATTAGGGTTACAAGGAAAAGATTGTGAACATAAGGGAGGAAATTCTGCGGAAGAGAACGGCCGGAAAACTTCCCGGCGACACGACATCGGTGTTGCAAGTTTGGTGGAAGTCACATTCTAAGTGGCCTTACCCTACTGTAAGTTATAATTTACCATCAACTGCATTCAACAAACAATCGTTTGAGCAATTTGATAGTCTATTATCAGGAACGGAGCAGGTTTTAAGGTAGAAGCTCCTCCTTGTCCCTGTAATGATATAGCTACTGTTGGATTTTCAGGAGGAAGATAAGGCAAGGTTGGTTCAGGAAACAGGATTGGAGTTGAAACAGATAAACAATTGGTTCATAAATCAACGGAAGAGGAATTGGCACAGCAATTCATCACCTTCGAATTCGGCCGTCACCAAGAGTAAACGGAAAAGGTGATGCTCAACAAATGTATATCTACAAACAAAGTAATGCAGGCGAAAACAACGGTTGATAGAGAATGAACAGAGTCCAGAACAACTACAGATCACGTCTCGGTTATTAAATCCGACACGACGAAAAGACTAACGAAGACAATGAGTTTGTATGAGGACGAAACTGAGTTAAGTCATTTTTCAGGTATGTGTAGGTTGTGGCATGCAGGTTCAGTTCTATGTGCGGGATATGGAAGACTATTGTTAGCGAATTTTAGGGAATTGTAAGTTTAGTTGGATAAATTCCTTACGCTTTTGCAGATTACTATTTTTCCCCTTAAATGGCACCCATTTGGACATCTTAATTTTGTGAACTACACTCGAGTGAAAATCGTATGTCTCTTGTCTAAGTTAAGCAATTCAAATACTTTCGTACATTTCACAATCCCCATTGTAATTGTTTTGTGGAAATTAAGTAAGAACAGCTGCATAAAACTATGGGAATATCAAATCTAATCTCATATAAACTATATATACACAAGTACATTTTTAGAGGAGAATTAGCAACAAGACCCTTGGACCCAAATGCTCCTGACTAGGGTCGTAAATGAGCCGAGTCGAGCTCGAGTAGTGCTAAGCTCGGCTCGACTTGTTAAGATTTCGAGTTGAGTTCAAGCTTAAGTAATTTTAAACGAGTCTAAAAAATCTGAGCTCGGCTCGACTCGTTTAGAACTTGAGTCGGGTTTGAGCTTTTTTCGAGCCTAATCGAGCTAACTATTAACCGATCTTTGACCATGTTAGACTTGAGTAACTTATCTCTTACGTCTCATTTAAAACCTAACAGAGAAAAAACTTTGATACACAAGTTGTGTAAACTCAAGCTTGTTAATTTTAGTTTTTAGTATGTTAATTTATAGCGTAAGACTTATATTTAGAGTTTAGATTTTAAGGTTTTAAAGTATATTTATATTTTTGAGTAGCTCGTGAGCTTTCTGAGTCGAGTATCATGTAGTTCGGCTCTGCTCGTCAATAACTCGAGCCGGGTCCAATAGAGTCGAGTTTTGACCGAGCTTTGACCGAGTCGAGCTTGAGTAACTCGCAACCTGTCTCGTCTCATTTACAGCCCTACTCCTGATAGTACAATACAGTTTAAAGATTTTGAGGGTCTTATACAATTTATTAAATATAACTTTTAAAAGCAATTGTTCATAATCCCCGCCAGTTTTAAAAGTTTAGTCCTTAGAAATACCCTTTTTAGGGGATCCTGAGTGATCGTTTCTATTGCACCTGTCCAAAACCTCACTAGTTCAACTAAAGCAATAACAATAGAAATAATCGATAAGATTCTATAATTAATTATCGCATATAAAAAATAATTATAACTTATCTTTTTAATAGTATTTTAAAATTTTTTACAATAAATTTTGAGATTAACATAATCTAATAAACATAGTTTATCAAAATTTTAAAACTGCTATTTTTTAGGACCTCTGTACAGTCGTTTCTATTACGCTTGTCCAGAATCCCGCTACTCATCCGAAACTTTTATTACATTTTTCCGCAGTTTAAAAAATTTAAAGCAACTAACACATCAGATTGAAAGTAATTTCAGAACTTACAGAGAACAAAACCAAAGGCTAATATACAGAAGAATAAAGGAGATTATGTTGTGAAAGGAAGAAGACTCACCAGATTTCATAGTGATAAATGATCAGACAATGCGTAATAAATGGATGAGCACAAGTTTTTTAGCAGTAAAACCAGAGTCATCAAAGGAAAGCAACTTCAATGACATGTATTCCTCTTTTGGAGCAAGAAATATCAATTTACCTCAAGGATCTAATTTGGGTATCTGAGCTTTCCCCATGCAACATCCATTTCCAAAATCTGCAGAAGCATACTGTTTGAGAAAATCATGGGTTTCTCAAGTTTTAGACGACGTTGAACCACCAAAACTTCAGCCCCAAATGTGCAGCAATCGTACACCAGAACTGAAGCCTGAAGATCACATGTTCGATCCGCGCTCACCGCACCATTGTTAATCGGTTGGCCGGAGTAGTGTCTTTGGTGTTGCATGGTCCTTGGTATTAGACATTAGTAAGTTTGAACATATTTTACTTTTACACAGTACTAGTGACAATATTACAGAAAGTTATTCCAAATAGCATTTTAATCTCCTTAAAACTTCAATAATCCTTTGAAATTTTATCAAATAATTTAAATCTATGTACATAATAATTGCAGGATGGAATTGTTCACCCTATCATACTACATCAAAATATCTGAAACGTTATAGTTATTAAGAGAAACAAATCTAATACAGCTATATATAATTGTATTTGTTCTCTCAACTCAACGCATAGACTTCCCTCCTTACCGGCACCGGCGTTTCTCCCAAGTGCTTGATATCCGGCGATCGGTCCGGCGTAACTGAAAGCCGTGACGAGAAGTTGACCGAAGGAAACTCTTCAGCTCGGTTCGATTCATCCTCGAAATTCAGAGCGTAGCTCATCGGATCGTAACTGAAATCTGAGGAGCCGTAGTGCTTGTGTCCTCCTTTCCCGATCCATGCCATTAGGTTCCTGTACTTCTCCTTTATGTAAGGCGATCTCTGCGTCCTCGACGACTTCACCTCCTCCAACGGCTGGAAGCCGGTTGCGTCCGGCGCTGTCGAACTGAAACAAAAAACTGAGTATTTCATCTTCTCCGAATCTCCTTCAAAGACTCTTTGCGATGAGAAACTGCGATTGCCTTTGAAAACGGTGATGAGGTTGGTAGGTTGGTTGGGGGTATATATATATGGCAATTGCACTCGAGAGTGACGCAAAAGTTCGTATCAAGAAACCGTGGGTAGGAGCGTTGCCTACTGCGGATACAAAGATGGAGTATTCTTTTATAAAGTACGCAGGTGAAATGGATTCTGCCTTGTGGGATTTCGGTCCCAGTCTTGAATCACGAGTTAACAAACGAAACGTGGCGTATGCTCAGCATACATCTTTTCTAGAAAACATCACCACCTACCGTTGAGGCGTCGATGCATGCATGATCGAACAGTCCACAAGGAAGGCCTCGAGGGAATCCATTCCATGCCCGGCGCTCACCGATGATATCGGCTTGGTCTCAGTTCTTTATACTATTACGAAACTTGTCCGGTTTATAATATTTACCATATTTTTATATACAAATTTTATGTAAAAAATCGAATTATTAAAATATTGTATTAGAAATATAACAATGCGAAATAAAATTATTATTAAAAGTATAAAGAAATTAAAAATTTTAAGAAACACGATGGCTCCTACAGTACTCCCTCAACTTATCTCTACCGTAATCTTTTATTTACGAGCAACACATAGTCGGCCACAGTTTTAAAAAATTATTTGAGAATAAATATATATAAAATTTAAAAATTTATAATGAGCACAACTCTTCAATTTTAAAATAATTTAATGACTAATTTATAAAATCTAAAAAAAAATGAAGATAAATATATAAACTTTAAAAAGTTTAAGGTAAATCTGTATTTACCCTAGTTACACATAAGAGTAGTAATAATTTAGTAGAGATGAGATCTATTCAGTTTAGTCTGTTTTTTCAAAATTATTTTATTATTTTGATTATAATATATTTCTATTTAAATAATAAAATTTCTTTATAAATTAAATAAATAATATTTTAGTTTGTTTTGAGTAGCACATTTTTCTGGTAATATGCATGTTTGTCTTATGATTCATATTCAAAGTGCAAGGCTACCCCTTCCAACAAGGTTTAAATTTGCATTCTCCTTGGGAATGCAATACACCTAACGCTTAACATTGTGAGAAATGCTTGAATTTCACAATCACTCTACATTTATAGGCAATATGCAGCAGTTTAGTTAATTTAAAATTTCTTTAAATTTTAAATGTGTAAACGATTAGATTTAATATTAAATTTAATTAAATATCTGAAATTTGATTGAATATAGTATGTTATTAAATTTAAATTTTAAATTTTAAATTAGATTTTATCTGATTCTCGGACGAATTTATCTCTATGTCCAATCTATAAATAAGAGGTTTCTCCCTTCATTTTTCAATCATCAGTTAGAAAAAATTATGCTTTCTTTGTGAAATTTGAGAGTCTTTTTTTATAGAGTTTGAGTTCTTCCTTTCAAATTAGACGATCATTATCGCTATAGCCCACTCCAAACTTTGGGTGTACATCGTTTGGAGCAATCATGTTAACCTTCAGGGGACAATTGCCTAAATCAATAAATACACACATCGGGACGAATTGTTTCTAAGACAATGACCTCCATATCACGACACAATTTATTTACTATTCCTGTTTGTTTATTGTTATTATTTTTTGTCAGTGTTAACACCCTATTTTGCAGTCTACTTAACCAATAATTTAGAAACATTTCTACTGTAAAAATTATATTCAAGTTGATTTTGGATTGTTCAAGTTTGACACACTTGATGAGTCATCTATCGAAGGTGGTGATGAAGCTAAGATAAAAAACCAAAATCTTGAAGATAAGGATCTTGTTATTATCAGTGAATTATTTTTATTACTGTTAAATTATTTTTGTGACTAACCATATAATTTTTTATTTAAATTTGGTAGATTAAAAATAGATATAAAATATCGGTCACGATAAATGTTAGAGTCATGATACAGTGATTGAAGCTGCATGCATGGTCAAAATAGACAAGATCTACATGAATTATGTTTCTATTTATAATGTCAAATTATTTAAATCATGACTTATAATATATGAATTTATATAAAACTTTTACCTAGTCTGTAAGCTTAGTAAGCATGTCTTTGACTAGGTTTTACACGAAGCCTAGATGACTTTTTCAAGTAGAAAACTCATCTTGAGTATGTTTAGTAAAATTCTTTTGTGGATAATATATATATATTAAGCATAACTTTCAAAAGACCTAAATAAAGAAGTGAAATATTCATATGAGATTAAGTAGTGAGATAGTTTGGAAAAGATATTTCTAGGATTGGTTCTTTGAAAGATTTGATATTTAAGCGTGCTTTATGCACCACCTCTCTTTCTAAACCTACCTGATGAGTTACTATACTTATTATTCTAATTTATAAAAAACTTAATAATTTCTCTAAGATATGTTTCTTTTGGCTATAGTAGATGAATATTTCTTGTGGTCTTTTAAGAAAATAACCTTGTTTAAAATAAAAAAAGGATAGACATTAATGCTACTAAAAGATGTTTGTAGTCATTAAATCTCTTTGAGTTCTTTTCTTTAGAGTATTAAGAAGGAAAAAATATTTGTCTATCTTAGGAATATGTAGAAATGTTCATGAAAATCCTCTTTACGAAAAAAAGATGAAATATTTTATTACTTTAGTATGATTAAGTAAAGAAATATATAATATTGTTGAAGCATTTGGTACGTGACATACTTTAGAAACTGTGATAGTAAGGGAGAAAACACTACTATATCACCTTTGTAGATAACTACTCTAGAGATACAAAGGTTTATCTTCTTAGAACTAAAGACGAAGTTGAAAACTTTTTCTTAATCTATAAAGCAGAAGTTGAAAATCAACTTGATAAGAAGATAAAACGTGTTAGGTCTAATGTTGGTTGTGAGTTTGGATCTAATTTTCTTAAAGAGGTATGTGAGACGAATCACATAGTTCATAAAAATTCTGCCCCTTACTTTCATCAACAGAATGACATATACGAGAGGAATAACATAACTTTAAAAGAAATGCTGAATTTATTGTTGATAAGTTCTAGTTTAGCTGATAACATGTGGGGGAAAATCATTCTATCGGTAAATCATATCTTAAACCAAGTGTCTCATAAGAAAATAGACTCAACCTCATACGAATAGTGGAAAGATTATACACCTAATTTGTAATACCTAAAAGTGTGGGGAAGTTTTGTTAAGGTAGGTTTGCCTAACTTTACGAAGTTCACCATCGCTCCTAAAACTATTGATACGTTATTTATTTAGTATGCTACCAACAGTGCCACATATATGTTTATATTTCAACTTGACTTTTCTATATGTGAGGATTTAGTTTTCTTTGAAAATATTTTTTCTCTACAGAAACCTAGATTAATTGCAGAAACATAGTTATGTTTTCACACAATAAACAACTCAATATAAACTTTCGAACACCATACAATGCAACCAACAATCAACATGGCATATACAATCACCGTGTAAGGCAAACACAGAGATTTTGCAACCAAACGATGTAAACTTACCTGACTTACCTGTCAACATCGCAAAAACATTTCAAGAGCCTTAAACTGACGCTCTAGTACCAAGAAATGTAACCCTCTCGACCCGGCTTAGTCGTAAGGCCGACCTGAGTTAGCTACACATGGATTACCGAAACCAAGTCCGAAGACCCAACTCCAATAACCAACCCTAGAAAGCCTTTCCGAGCCAAACGACCAGCGTATTTGTACACGGGCTCTAAGCCAACCTTATTGGGCTTGCCAAAGATCAAAGGCTCAAAACAACATTGATGTATCGATACGAGATGAAACCGAAAGCCCTTGTATCTTGACGAATTTTTAAAGAACAAACAGCTAAGGACTAACCCAACAACCACATACAAGCATACTTAACATGCATAAGACATTGTAGAACTCAAGGATCAGGTTACACATGCTTGAAACTCATACACATCCATTTGAATCATGCTCAAGCAACAACACATAGAATTCATATATAAAAGAGTTCAAACAACATCAAAGATAATATCCACATAACCATAACTTCAAAACATAAATCAACATGCTAACTCAAGGCAACCATGGTGAATATAAACCATGCATGAAATCATCCAAAACATAAGTCAACAAAGGAGTCAAACAACGCTCCTAAACAACATAGCATATCTCATTGCTAGCTAATACATTACTGCAACTAAATTATACTTGAGTTAATGAGCAACACGCTTGGACGCCCTTCCTCGCACTATGCTAACTCCCGAGCTAATCATCTGCATTGTCGGAAAATAAGAGTGTAAGCATAAATTCTTAGTGAGAGGAACTCAAAAACGTAACTACGACAATGCATGGTTCAAGCTTTATTTGAAATAAAAAACAATATCATTATATGCATCTAACATCATAGCATCTTACAACCTACGAGAGCAATCAAAGTCCACAACATAACATAAAAACACATATTCATAGCAATTAAGATAAGTATGTTGACAAACTTTGTTATTATACACGTATATACGGAAACTTCTTACACGTATACGAAATTATCTGACACGGTCGAATTTATCTAACACATATACGAGTTTTATCTGACACGACCAAATTTATCTAACACGTATACGAATTTTGTCACATAGTGCACTATTCTTACATCTTGTTGGTCGACCAATTATACCCAGTATGACTCAACGAATGCCAACATCATTATCATAATATAATCTTACAACATCTTACGGCTTACAATATCTTACATAGCCACCCGACAATAATCTTACCATACGCAAGTGGTCTTACTTACCACTTTCAAGCATAACCTGCAACATTTTACAGTTGCCTTACAAATATCTCACATGGAATATTAACATGTCATTAATCAATAGATAAACAACACAACTCAACATAACAATTAACATGCCATCAACAACAATTAAACAAAACAAGCTTTCCAATCTTTGCCATCTAACAAGCATACAAGGTAAGTAAAATAGGTAGATCTTACTCTTGAGTTTAGAGTAGATTATCAAGCCTAATCCAAACTCTCAAAATCTTCCTTGAACCAAAACCAAGTTCAAAATATTTTTCCACTCACCACACAACTCTAACGGTAGCTAAATCAAACCCCAAACATTCCGGAATTGCACTTGAATGACCCAGAACCAAATGTGCAACTTCAAACCAACCAAAACTAAAGTATTAACCTCAAAATCAACCAAAAATTCACTGTTTTACATCAACTCACAAATCCATAATATTTTCTCAACAATTTAAAGCTAAATTCATCCCAAATATTCTCATTTTTGTACTTAAGCAAAGCACAGTCATTACCCTTCAATTTAAACACCTAAAACACTTTAAAACATGTACAAAACTTCACTCATATATAATATAACCATCAGCCCATCATTTCTACACAAAAACACCCCCAAAACGCTTATTTTCCACTTTCAAAAATTACCTACTGCAACCCACTTCGGGAATTTAATCATCTACCTTATTTAACTACTCAAAATTCATCCTTTAACATTCTAAAAACACCTACCAAGGTTCTATATACCTTCACCCTTTAAACAAAACTCAACCACAACGACTCTAAAAATCCTCCCTAAGACTAGTTTTGGGTTTGCTTAGATTAAACCATTTTCCTAACATGTTTTAACTTCATTAAAGAGTTCAAAAGCATCCTTAAACTTTGTTTTACTAAGCTTATTCGAAATTTCAACAAAATTCTCACTTTTCTCATCAAATCTTAAAAAATAAAGATTCTCCAAGACTTGATAAAAACTAGGATTTTTAACTATCAAAAGATAGAAAATTAAAAGAACAAGTCAAATATGAAATTACCTTTTGAAAAATCTCTTGATGATGTTGGATGATGAAGAAATAAAGAATGGAGGGTTTAAGGAGTTTTTAACTTAGTTTTGAAGAAGATGAGAAAAAGGGTGTTTTGATTCTTCAAATCTCTTATAAATTCCATTAATAACATTTCTGTAAATATTGTAAACTTTTATAAAAATCATCTCTTTAATTAAAATTAACCCGAAACTAATCATAGTTTAGAGTCTAATAACTCCTAAGCCCAAAACCGAGATGTTACAGAAACACTCTTTTAACTGTCGAGAACCCACATCACAACACTTACGGAGATTTGTTCACACACCTCAACTCTTGCACCTTTGATGACAATAACATTTTAAAAGAATATTGTCTCTCATGCTCAACTTACCAACAAAACAATCATTCACTTTCAACCCAACCACATCCAAAATAAGTCCATCGAACAATAACAACTTTCAAACTTCTAACATAACTTTTTACTTCCAAATGCATAGCAAAAGACTATCACAAGATTTGATCAAGACATCATTCTAACTTATAGCACCATACAACACAACCACGTGCCTCATAGACAAGAAAGACAACCAACATCACAACTAAAACCCATTAACACAACCTCAACTATGCCAAGCACACACAGCTCCACCAAACATCTGATAGCAACTTACCTCAAAAAAATCTTAACCATGAAAAGTCTCACCTATAACTCTGTCACTAGACTCACGCTCTTCAATAAACTTAATTGAGTCAACACTACTCTTGACTTCACAATACTCTTAACGTACTCCACTAACTGATACCTTTCAAAACATTACCCTTAAGCAACCTATGCCACACTAAGAAGATCATATTTAACCCATCATGCAACACAAGGCACTTTTAATCCTTTTGTGTCAGTACACATCATGCTCATCCAAAAGTGAATGCTTCATCTAAGGAATAGATCACCATAATAATCTTGGCAACGCACCGTTAACAACTTGGATTTACTACACACAAAACTTTTCCAAAACAACAACTCACTAACTGGACCACTAAACAACATGGAATTGGGGCCAACTAACTCTTATTTCACTTAGATTATTCTAAGCTAAAAATTGTGTCTCTCTAACCTGGCTAAGCTTAATGCTACTCCTCTATTCACTCATCGTAACATCCTTCTTAACGTTAAGCAACAACACATGAGAAAACTGTTGAGACCGCCGGCATATCTAATGGCGCAGCGGAACAAAATTACGATGGTCTTTCTAGTGATCCATATACGTTTAATCCGAAATTGAGAAGAAGAGATATGATGACTTACATTGGGTTCCTTGATAAGTAGCAAAAACAACAATTGGATTTACGACAATCAAGATCGTTCGACAATTCGAATCTTTAGCCTCCACGAATATCGTCTCGTCCTCTACAAAGTTCACATGGTTGATAGAGAAAAATCTCGAAAAACTATTTTTCGTGATTCTAGGGTTTGAGAATTCAGAATTCTCTATAGTGGTTGCTAGACCAAAGATCCTTTATATAGGTGTAACCTTAGGCATAAGAGTTTTATTCCAAATTTGTTTATAGAAAATAATTACTTTAATCATTTCTTTAAATTTTAGAATCTATATTTAATTCGAATTTAAAAGGGATATAATTACTTTAATTATATCCTTTATTTAAAATTAGGGATTAAATATAATATACTTATACTTATATATATTTTTACTCCTTTCCAACCATTGGGTGTGACCCTGTAGGCTCATTATAACGTTAGTAATAATATTAGAACAATTCTAATATTACAAACAATGAGTGACATCTAACAATATATCATTGTCATCTAAGTTACAAGAGATCATGATTCGATGTATCATGTCCGTGACCAAATATCTTAATGTATTATATCTTTTTATCCTTTTATATCTTTAATAGGCACAAGTCTTGGAATAGTCACACTTGTATAGCCTATTTTAATGTTTCTTGATATCTAGAGTGGACTACTTTTAATGAATAATTTGTGATATCTCATATCAATATATTCAAGCATTGCCATGCATTTCTAGTCTCACTCAATCAAGCGGCCTTTGATATATTTTCCTATTATATAGGAAGGAAAAATCCTATCTTGATCATTCACATCTCACTACATATATTGTAATATGTCCAATGTCAGTTTTTATAGTGTAATTAATTACGAGACACATTTAACTATATCAAAACATAAAATAACATATGTTGAGATAGTAATAATCTCAAGTCTAAGGATCATACATATAGTTGTCATTATGAGAAATATCGTGACCGTCACATAATAATCCAAGATATATGCTCATAGTGGGTCAATCTAATATATTATTCTCTGCTAATATATTTATATATTAATTCTAACATCTCTATGTCAATTACAATTCATTGTCATCAATTAATCACATGTTAGTCTTAAGCGTATTATTATTGTCCATACCCATAATAATACTTGACTAAGGATCTTTTAATAATAATACATATATTATTATATGGACCTTATTGTTTCTCAGTTTATGTTATACATTGACACATATATCTGAAAACAACAATGGTAATATCTTTATTTAATAAAATTGGTAAATAAAAGTATCCTTACAATCATCATATGATTGGTCTTTGGGCATACTCTAACAATCTTCCAATAGCACTAAGACCAATCACTCATATATCTAATCCCGAGTGACTCAGTGTGACGATCATGCTTCTATTACGTTAGAGGCTTCGTCAAGGGATCAATAATGTTATCATCCATGTGTACTCTGCATATTTACATATCTCCTCGATCTATGATCTCTCGAATGAGATAGAAGCGTCTAAGAATATGTTTGGATCATTGATGAGATCTGGGTTTCTTTGCTTGTGCAATGGCTCCATTGTTGTCACAACGGAGTTCTATAGCATCCGATATGCTTAGAATAACCCTTAGTTCAGATATGAACTTTTTGATCCAAACAACTTCCTTTGTTGCTTCACTGGCAGCAATATACTCAGCCTCTGTCGTAGAATCAGCTAGTGTATCTTTCTTAGAACTTTTCCAGCTTACAGCACCTCTGTTAAGGCAAAACACAAATCTAGATTGCGATCTTGAGTCATCCTTGTCTGTTTGGAAACTAGCATCAGTATAACCTTTTATACTAAACTCTTCTTTGCCTCCATAGACAAGAAATGTATCCTTAGTTCTTCTCAAGTACTTAAGGATGTTTTTGACTGCTACCCAGTGACATTCACCAAGGTTTACCTGATATCGACTTGTCATACTTAAGGCATACGATACATCTAGTCGAGTACATATCATGGCATACAAGATAAAACCAATAGCCGAAGCATATGAGATCTTACTCATTCATTCTCTTTCTTGTAGAGTTGAAGGAAACATTTCCTTCGAAAGAGATATACCATGTCTCATAGGTAAGAATCCTTTCTTGGATTCTACCATACTAAACATTTTCAGAACTTTGTCTATATATGTATTTTGACTCAGACCTAGAAGTAGTCTAGATCTATCTCTATAGATCTTAACCTCTAAGATATATGCTGCCTCACTCAAATCTTTCATAGAGAAACAACTACTTAACCAAGTCTTAACTGACTATAAGGTAGGTATGCCATTTACTATAATAAGTATGTCATCTACATACAAGATTAGGAAAGAAACAATGTTCCCACTTGTCTTCTTGTAAACACAAGGCCCATCTTCGTTCTTGATAAAACCAAAATCTTTGATCGCATCATTGAAACGAAGATTTCAGCTTTGAGAAGCTTGCTTTACTCCATAAATGGACCTTTGTAGCTTACAAACCTTTCCAGCATTTCCTTGAGCGACAAAACCTTCTAGTTGTGTCATATATACATCATCTTCAAGTTTTCCATTAAGGAAAGCGATTTTGATGTCCATTTGCCAGATTTCATAATCATGAAATGCAACTATAGCAAGCAAAATCCGGATGGATTTAAACATAGCTACAAGGGAGAAAGTTTCATCATAGTCAATATCATGAACTTGTCGAAAACCTTTAGCGAGTAGTCGCCCCTTGTATGTTTATATGTTTCCATCCATATCGGTTTTCTTCTTGAAAACCCATTTACACCTTATAGTTTTTACCCTTTCAGGTGATTCAACCAAAGTTCATACTTGGTTGACTAACATGGATTCCATCTCAGATTTCATGGCCTGAAGCCATTTCTCAGAGTCTGGGCTTGATACTGCCTCTTGATAAGTTCTTGTCTCATCTTGATCCACAATAAGAACATCTCCATGCGTGGTTATGAGAAATCCATATCTCTCAAGTGTATGGCGTTCTCTTGTGGACCTGCATAGTGATTGTGTTTCTAAATCTGTTGACTGTTTCTCAACAATTTGTGGAACATGTTCAATCTCAGGATCAGTGAATTGTTGTTCTTGAACTTCTCCAAGTTCAATATCTTTACCTTTTCCTTTCTTATTGAGAAATTCTCTTTCGAAAAAAACTCATGTTCGAGCAACAAACACTTTATCCACTTTAGGGTTAAAGAAATAATATCCCTTAGTTTCTTTGGGATATCCAACAAAATTATACTTATGAGATCTGGGTTCGAGCTTTGTAGACATCTGATGTTTGACATGTGCTTCGCAACCGTAAATCTTCATAAAAGATATACTAGGACGTTGACGTTTTTCAGTCTATATCTCATATGGTGTCTTTTGAACAAATTTAGATGGAACACGATTTAAAGTGAAAGCAGTTGTTTCTAGTGCATGTCCCTAGAAAGAAGTCGGAGGATCACTATGACTCATCATTGATCGAACCATGTCTAACAAGGTTCGATTTCTCCTCTCAAAAACTCCATTCCACTGTGGTGTACCTGGTGGAGTAAGTTGTGAGACAATCCTACATTCTTTAAGGAGTTCATCAAATTCTATGCTTAAGTATTCTCTACCTCGATCTGATCGAAGTGCTTTAGTACTCTTGCCTAGTTGATTTTGTACTTCACTATGACTAAAATCCACCTCTAGCTTGTGTGTTCATTGGTCCACATACATCACTATGTATTAATCCCAATAAATCACTTGCTCGTTCACTTTTACCATTAAAAGGAGCCTTAGTCATTTTTCCTAGTAAGGAAAATTCACATACATCCAGTTTTTCGAAAACAAATGAATCTAAAAATCCATCTTTATGAAGTTTTTATATGCGTTTCTCACTTATATGGCCTAAACGATAATGCCAGAGATAAGTTTGAATTGAGTCATTTGTTTTTTATCTTTTGGTATTTATGTTATATATGTTATTTTATAAATTTAAAATATATAAGCCATTAACCAATTGTGTCAAACCATAAAAAACATTATCGAGATAAAAAGAACAATAATTATTCTTAATAATAATCTCAAAGCCAATCTTGTCTAAACAAGAAATAAAAATAATGTTTTTAGTCAAAATAGGCACAAAATAACAATCTATTAAATGTAAATCAAGTCCACTAGGTAAAGATAAAACATATGTTCTTATAGCTAATGCAACAACTCTTGCTCTATTTCCTACTAGTAGGTCTACGTTTCCCTTAGCTAGATTCCTTCTCTTTTGTAGTCCCTGTACAGAAGTACAAATGTGAGAACCACAACCGATATCTAATACCCAAGAAGAAGATGTTGATAGATTCACATCAATAACATAAATACCTGAAGTAGATGTACCATCTACTTTTGCCTTCTTAACCTCTTCAAGGTAGATGGAGAAATTTCTTTTCTAGTGTCCAGTCTTTTTATAATGAAAACATTTTCCTTCCTTGCTAACTCCCCTTTGGGTTTCAGTGCATCATGTCCTTTGGGCTTAGGCTTACCTTTACCCTTGTACTTTGCCACTGTTTTTCCCTTTCCTTTGTCCTTGCGGACCATCAGAATAGGCTTAGGTCCCTTAGACATGTTCTTCTCAACAATTCGTAACATGCCAAGTAACCGTGGCAAAGTTTTGTTAATTTCATTCATATTGAAATTAAGGACAAATTGATTGAAGCTATTCAGCAACGATTGCAGAATAACATCAATAGCCAATTCATCTTTGAGAGGAAATCTTAGCTTTTCCAACGTTTGGATATAGCCTATCATCTTAATAAAATGAGCTCCTACAGGAGATCCCTCTACCATTTTGCACTGAAATAGAGCTTTAGAGGTCTCATAACTCTCTTAACGTGCTTGCTCCTCATATATTTCTTTGAGGTTTTGAATCATATCATATGCAACCATGTCCTCATGTTGCTTATGAAGATCAGGAGTCATGGTAGCAAGCATAAGACATCCGACATCTAACATGTCATCTATATGTTTCTTAAACTTGTCTTTGTCAGCTCTAGAAGCATTAGTTGCCGGTTCATCTGGAACAGGTTCTTCAATGACATATTCTTTTCTTTCCTGTTTGAGAACAATTCTCAAATTGTAGAACCAATCAATGAAATTTATGCCATTGAGTTTCTCCTTCTGAAGGAGTGATCGCAGTGATATAGTGTTGTTTGCCATTTAGATCTACAACAATGGAAATATATAAAGTAAATTTACCAATTTGAAATATTATAAATAGGTCTTTTTTTATAAAATACTCCCACTATTTTGTTCCAAATTAAAAAACCCTCTCGTTTTTAATTTCGGAAAAATTCGATGAAAATTTTTCTAGTGAGCGAGGATCCATAATTCACCAATTTCCTAAATCAGCTTTGGCTTTTCTTTTAGGATAGAGGTTATTTAGGTAAGTAACCCTTTACTAATTACATCTCATGTAACTCCTCCATACAACTCTTGTTCAGTCATCTCATGACTTAACCAAATACTTAGCTTTTAGGTTTCTAATCCTATTAGACAACCTAACTAAGTTATTACCAATATTTCAACCGACGAATATCACTTGCATATTATTCTTCACGTTTAACCAAGATGGACTTATGTGCCAATGCTTTGGCAAAACCCACATAAGATCGATCAAGGCCTTAACGAAGGCAAATATTAGACGACTAATTTTCACTTAAATTAATTTGAGGGAAAACATTAAATATCTCATCGTTATTTCTTTTAATTTGGCCCTTATTGATCTCATCAATATATGCGAATAAAAAATATATATCATTCATTGCATCACATACATGATAAATATAAAATAAAAAAATTGCAATGGTTATAGCCCAAAATAAAGAACTAAGGTGACCCATCCCAAGCCAATGGGAGAACCTTAAAACCCTAATTCTATACTAAAGCTGCTTCTCAAGCATCTTCTCGCCTTTGCTCCAAACGTCTCGATTGCTTCTTGGAATAATATTACAATTATAGAAACTCGTTTTACATACGAGGAAGTAAGATGAGAAGAGAAGTACAATAGAGATAAAGAAAGAAACGACACGCAGGCCGTATTTTAAATTTTACAACTATTGTAAAAACAAGGGCTATAGCCATGCATGTCAAATACCGTACAAAGCAAACATATCATATATATGCTATCACGAAACCGTTTATGTTACCAATATGGGTCTACAATCTATGTTGAATACGAAGGGGTCAAGGGGCGGAGCCTCTTGCGGCCACCAACCATACCGGCACGGATGACAAGAAATTTTGAAAAATAACGACTATCTTTCTACGGAAAAACTTCATGATTTGATAAGATTTATCAACAAAATCATAATTTCGGGATTTTTAAAATCCCTTAGATTTTTCCGTATTGGAATAACAATTATTCTTTTTTCCTTGATGCGATCTGCTATCACGCTTTCTCCGATCACTATGTCAACGATTGACATATGATTATCGTAAAACCCTTGTAGCAATATGGCGACTGTAATTAAAAGATTAACATATTAATCGTATCCCTAATCGACTAGCAATATCAATATATATCGTCGACACAGTAAAATAAAGCATGCATCTCATACATATCGTATCACCAAAGTATTTAACCCGATTATGGATCGTACAAGTGGCTCTGATACCAATGTTGGGACCACCGACACACCCCATGGCACAGCGGAACAAAATTACGACAGTTTTTCCAGTGATCCATGTACGTTTAATCCGAAATCGGGAGGAAGAGATGCAATGACTTACATTGGATTCCTTGATAAGCAGCAAAAACAACAATTGGATTTATGACAATCACGATCGTTCGACAATTTGAATCTTTAGCATCCACGAATATCGTCTCGTCCTCTACTCAGTCCACACGATTGATAGAGCAAAATATCGAAAAATTATTTTTCGTGATTAGAGGGTTTGGGAATTCAGATTTCTCTATAGTGGCTGCTAGACCAAAGATCCTTTATATAGATGTAACTCTAGGCATAAAAGTTTTATTTTGAATTTGTTTATAGGAAATAATATCTTTAATTATTTCCTTAAATTTCAGAATCTATATTTAATTCAAATTTAAAATGGATATAATTACTTTAATTATATCCTTTATTTAAAATTCGGGATTAAATATAATATACTTATACTTATATATATTTTTGCTCATTTTCAATCATTGAGTTTGACCCTGTAGGCTCATTGTAACGTTAGTAATAATATTAGAACAATTCTAATATTATAAACAATGAGTGACATCTATAAATATATCATTGTCATCTAAGTTACAAGAGATCATGATTCGATGTATCATGTCCGTGACCAACTATCTTAATGTATTATATCCTTTTGTTCTTTTATATCTTTAATAGGCACAAGTGTTGGAATTGTCACACTTGTATAACGTATTTTAATATTTCTTGATATCTAGAGTGGACTACTTTTAATGAGTAATTTGTGATATCTCATATCAACATATTTAAGCATGGCCATGCATTTCTAGTCTCACTCAATCAAGTGGCCTTTGATATATTTTTCTATTATGTAGGAAGGACAAATCCTATCTTGATCATTCACATCTTATTACATACATTGTAATATGTCCAATTTTAGTTTTTATAGTGTAACTAATTACGAGACACGTTTAACTACATCAAAACATAAAACAACATATGTTGAGATAGTAATAATCTCAAGTCTAAGGATCATACATATAGTTGTCACTATGAGAAATATTGTGACCATCACATAATAATCCAAGATATATACTCATAGTGGGTCAATCCAATATATTATTCTCTACTAATATATTCATGTATTAATTTTGACATCTCTATATCAATGACAACTCATTGTCTTTAATTAATGACATGTTAGTCTTAAGCGTATTATTATTGTACATACCCATAATAATACTTGACTAAGGATCTTTTAATAATAATACATATATTATTATATGGACCTTATTGTTTCTCAGTTTATATTATACATTGACACATATATCTGAAAACAATAATGGTAATGCATGTATTCAATAAAATTGGTAAGTAAAAGTATCCTTACAATCATCATATGATTGGTCTTTGGGCATACTCTAACAAAAACCAATCGTAAAAAGAAAACTCCTCAAACCCAACCTTTACAACACTATTCGAGGATTAGGCAAGCTCAAAAGACTGTTTGATCAATAAAGGTTACAAACTGTCCAACATTCCTCATCACACAATTCCTTCATACAGCGGTATCCAAGGATTAAATCCAACAACTCCATAACAACCTAACTGTACCCAAGGTAAACCCGTCACAAGTCTTTCAGAATACGGCATGCAAAAGCTAAGCTAAACTCCATAACAACCTGACTATACCCAAGGTCCACACAAGTCCATTATGCATCCTTCCACACCTTAACTTTTTGTTCAATATATTTTTTTTCTTTCCAAAAACCCAAACATTGCTTTCTAACATAAACACTAGATCCGTTATACTCCTGACACAACCACTCCCTAAACCATACTAAACAGAAAATACTAGGTGTTACTTCTACCAAACATAATGATAACATAATTCCTTTTACACAAACTGAACTTTCACATAATAAACCTTGCGAAACTCAGCCTTCCGCTTCACTAACAACCAACCCCAACTTACATCAAACTCAAGACACTCATTTTGTGTTCAACCATCCACAACTTCAATCTTGCTAACTAATCCTTATCAAAAATTAATTTCCAACCAAAATAATAACTCGACCCATTGCATAATAGGTTCGGCGCCAACAAGGGCATCTTTCAAACACCTCTTTAAACTTACACCTTCTCCCTACATGACTGACCATAACACAACTTGTATTTTCAAGAGGGAAACGTTTGCAGATATAGACAATGTATGCATGAGTCTTGAATGTCATCCTAGATGCCTATGCAAGTATATGCAAATGCAATCTAATTTCATACTCAAGAATGCATGCATGTCATAAGATTTCTAATGTATATGCATATAAGTCACCTACTACTCACCAACACAACAGATTCTCAAACTAAACTCATCCAAAATCACTTTACACTCAAACACAATCGAGGACCTAATCTATTAAAGATCGGATATTACAACACCATAACACAAATTTGTCTACAATTTTTGATTTCCACAACTCCTCTCTTACCAAGTTTTAGCTTTCCTTTTTGGTCCCATAATATACCAAAATCAATTTTAAAAGAAGTCATGCTCTAAGTAAAAATAATATTCATGATCATCAATACTATTATTTTAAAAACAACAAGTGTACCATGGCTCAAGAGTCACAAAACTTTTTTAAATATATTTTGAAAACACGTGTTTTATAAGCATAACATAAGACTTGCATGTTGCACAAAGCATAACATAAGGCATAAATGAAACAATTTTCCTTTTATCAAATACACATGCAAACTTCATTGCAAGGTATCGCCCACTTGAATTTAAAACGTATTGATATTAGTGACCCGATTAGATTATCACTAATCGTTAGGATAAACAAAAAAACTCACATGAAGGCATAATGCCAAGACATGCCATGTATGATGTAAACCGCCGTCCATACCTCGTATGAGGGCTATACCACCTACTCATACTGATAAGTGATCAAAATCCTATTTTTCATACCATTCTCCCACTCGATTATTGCTAGTAAAGGACAAATTTAATGGCAATATTGGATAATTCTGCTTATTTCCATATTTCAACATCTCAATACTCAATTTATGAATTAATCTATTATTTGGAATAAAACAGATGCATTTGATGGTTTTCTTTCTTAAGACAGGAAACTGCATCATAGGGATTGCCAAGCAAAGAAGATGGATGTTGGAAACTGAAGCTAAAATGCAGATAAACACCCGCCTCGGCAGCATTTTAATTCCCCGGCAACATCTATGGCCGCGGCAGCACCCAAAAAGGCAAATGTCAATATGGTAGGCGATTTGAAGAGAAAAATAAGATGAACGTTTTAAGAAAAGAGGCAAAGAAATCGGAGCTGGAAAACACACGAAAAGACAATGTCAAAGGCCACGTGGGAAAAGAATCCTAATAGGAATAAACTAGGAAATAAAATAAAGATCTTTTATTTATGTACTTAACTTGTGTTTTACTCCAAGTTGTATTCCTACTTTGAATAGAATTGTTCTAGGCCAAGCCTATATAAACCATAGCTTATGTAGAGAGGAGGATATCTTGAAATCAAGTGTTCATAGAAAACCCTAAATTCCTCCATCGTCCCCTAGGGTTTAGGTAAAGGTTGTCGAGTATTTGTGAGAGGATATTGTACTTTGTTTCTTGTTTCAATGCAATAATAAAATCAAAGTTTGCTTATCCTATTGCCATTCTTTGTTCTTGTATCCAAGCCCGAGAGGGAAGTTTGCAAGTAATCTATTTATCTAGCATCGAGAGATGTAGATTCACGAAAGGGATAAGTGCGGTGTTGTAGGCACTAACTCGACCTATACTCCTATGGAGGCACGAGGAGATAGGTTAAGAGTTTCAGCAGCTAAAAGAAGTGTTGGATTGGTTGGTGGTTATATTTGATTTACGCCGAGAGGTATCGTCAAGGACTGGTCATCAACAGCACTTTGACTCAGATATGAGCGGAGTCACTTACGGACACTTTGCTAAACTTTGTTACCTCTGCCCAAGAGCAAGAGATTGCAACGATAGAGGAGCACCAATGTTGCTGAGGCGGAATCTGCAGTACTGTCGAAGCAGTATTGTGTAATTGTATTGGACAAGAACAAGTCAATTGAATCCACAATATGACTCAATTGGATCCTGACCCACTTTTCCATCCTTGATTTCTTGATCATTTATCTTTATTGTTTTAATTAGTTTCCTTAGTTATAATTCAACCCCAATAATATGTGTCTTTTATTTTATTGCAGAGTGAGAAGAGAAAAGGTAGCATATTATGTATACTAATCCCTATGGAGACGATACTCGATAAATGCTTATCACTTTATTACTTGACGACGTATACACTTGCACTTAATTGCACTTTTATTACACGCATCAAGTTTTTGGCGTCATTGTCGGGGATTGACAACTAAATTTTGTTACCTTTATTTTCTCTCATTTAGTTTTATAATTTTTTTTTTTAAAAATATCTAAACTAATCAAGGTTGTTTTGATCTGGCCAACAGAACAACACTGGTATGAATATTACCGAGGCAGACAACCGCGGCACATTCGCAGCAGCTGATCCAGCAAATCTTCTAAGACAAGAAAGAGCACGAACAATTCATGATGATTTGGAGGAAGACTTGGATTGACTGCCTAAACATGACCTGCCAAGGCAATCTCTGCCGTGGCAGCACTTCCCTTTAGAAGAAATATATCAGAAAGAAACCACCTGACAAGGAGACGGCGACTAGGACATCAGTTTCTCTTCCATTCAAAAAGGGGAAGATAGCTGCTGCTGAAGATGTATCATTTACACTCCTACAGTAACCTAAATTTCTATCTTATTGTCCCTATTTACTTTTATGCTTTAGGAATCAATTTTTTAGTTTTCAGTTTAGGAATTAGATTTTAAACTTCTTGTAATTTTGTTTTATTGTTTTTAATAATATTCTTTGCAGTTATTTAGGAAGGAAACCCAAGAAGGAGAAGTCGTGGAGCGCATAAAACGGCCCTAAAATCAGGCTCACTGTCCCACCTAAGAAACGGCCAAGGTGGCTGGCCGCCCAAATGCAAGTGACGCCGGGTTTGCGTCTCTAGAACTTCATCTCCCCCGTTTTATTTCATACTTCTTCATTATTATTTTCCAGTACAGTTTTTAGTTTTTTTCTCCACAAACTCCACACCAACTAATGACCGTCAGGATACAAAAGAGGCCAAACGCAAAATCTAAAAATTGGTTTATCTTTTCCTTATCTCTTAATTTTTATCTTGTCTTTAACTGTTGCCTTATGTTCAGATACATGAAGTAAGGACAATGTATTCCTCGAGTTTGGAGGAGTATTGATCATATTTTCTACCTTATAAATATCTACCATATATGGAAGTTATTCAGATTATCCTACTACTGCCTTAATTTCTGTCTTTATAACAATTTCAATCTGATGCAATTTTTTTTAGTCTGTTTAGATTTTATACTAGAGGAACCTATCATTGGCTCTAGTTTAGTCCATAGAGGTTCCCATGACCGGCTCTAGGACTTAGATTTCTCCCACTTACTAGAGGTGACTATCACCGGCTCTAGTAAGAAAAGCTAAAACACTTGAGGTGCCCGAAACTGGCTTAAGCAATATAAATTTATAGTAATATAGATTTATATACCACTGTTGGGAAAGGAAAAAAATCTTAGTCGGAAGTGATCAAAAATCCTATTTTTCATACCATTCTCCCACTCGATTATTGCTAGTAAAGGACAAATTTAATGGCAATATTAGATAATTCTGCTTATTTCCATATTTCAGCATCTCAATACTCAATTTATGAATTAATCTATTATTTGGCATAAAACAGATGCATTTGATGGTTTTCTTTCTTAAGACAGGAAACTGCATCATAGGGATTGCCAAGCAAAGAAGACGGATGCTGGAAACTGAAGCTGAAATGCAGATAAACACCCGCCTCGGCAGCACTTTAATACCCCGGCAGCATCTATGGCCGCGGCAACACCCCAAAAGGCAAATATCTATATGGTAGGCGATTTGAAGAGAAAAATAAGGTGAACGTTTTAAGACAAGCGACAAAGAAATCGGAGCTAGGAAACACACGAAAAGACAATGTCAAAGGCCACGTGAGAAAAGAATCTTAATAGGAATAAATTAGGAAATAAAATAAAGATCTTTTATTTATGTACTTAACTTGTGTTTTACTCCAAGTTGTATTCCTACTTTGAATAGGATTATTCTAGGACAAGCCTATATAAACCATAGCTTATGTAGAGAGGAGGATATCTTGAAATCAAGTGTTCATAGAAAACCCTAAATTCCTCCATTGTCCCCTAAGGTTTAGGTAAAGGTTGTCGAGTATTTGTGAGAGGATATTGTACTTTGTTTCTTGTTTCAATGCAATAATAAAATCAAAGTTTGCTTATCCTATTGCCATTCTTTGTTCTTGTATCCAAGCCCGAGAGGAAAGTTTGTAAGTAATCTATTTATCTAGCATCGAGAGGTGTAGATTCACGAAAGGGATAAGTGCGGTGTTGTAGACACTAACTCGGCCTATACTCCTGTGGAGGCACTAGGAGATAGGTTAAGAGTTTCAGCAGCTAAAAGAAGTGTTGGATTGGTTGGTGGTTATATTTGATTTAATCCGAGAGGTATCGTCAAGGACTGGTCATCAACAACACTTTGACTCAGAGATGAGCGGAGTAACTTACAGACACTTTGTTGAACTTTGATACCTCTGCCCAAGAGCAAGATATTGCCGCGGCAGAGGAGCACCAGTGTTGCTGAGGCGGAATCTGCAGTACTGTCAAAGCAGTATTGTGTAATTGCATTGGACAAGAACAAGTCAATTGAATCCACAATACGACACAATTGGATTCTGACCCACTTTTCCATCCTTGATTTCTTGATCATTTATCTTTATTGTTTTAATTAGTTTCCTTAGTTATAATTCAACCCCAATAATATGTGTCTTTTATTTTATTGCAGAGTTAGAAGAGAAAAGGTAGCATATTAAGTACACCAATCCCTGTGGAGACGATACTCGATAAATACTTATCACTTTATTACTTGACGACGTGTACACTTTCACTTAATTGTACTTTTATTACACGCATCATATACCTCGCATAAGTTAAACTCATGCACATGATCGATTAAATCCAATCATGTTTCCCACCTTAGCTTTCAGGATATGATATACTTAAATGCAATACAACATATATAACATAATTCAAGCAATAACTCTAATGTATTACTATGGAATTTACTCACATATATGAATTTTGTAATTTATAATGCATTGTACATCCTATTAATCGATCAACTTATCCACATTACAATCATTTTTAATACTAATACAAAAACAAAAATAATGTTCAAGTTTTGAGTTAAAATAGTGAAATAACTCATCCATCCCACCAATACATGCATAAAATGCATAAACCGGTAAAAACTACTTTTCTCATGTTTTCAAAACAAAACTGTGAGAGCATCATATGCATATAAAAACCTTTGTAAAATCAATATCATGATCATTAAAAACACATGCATATTCATATATGCATAACACAATATGAGCATGGCTAAACCACATAGTAAAACACGACATAATATGGAAATTTTTTAAAAAATAATACTTTAAACATACTTCCGAGTATAGGAAGTTTTTCACTCCATCACTACACACCAAACCTTTGAAACCATATTTACTTTTTCATATAGGCAACCCTCATAATCCACTCATTGATTTACCAAAAATTGCTTGACAAGTTACCCAAAAACCTGATTCGACTTTCTGATCTCCCTCAAACTTGATTCGATATCTATTTAACTGATTCAAGCATAATAAACAAAGGGTTTAGTGCATTAAAATGCACCCAAACATCCCTCCAGTCGGACCTATACGTGATAGCCCCTAAAAACACCATAAAACCTAACCGAAACTCACCAAAAATCTCTCTAAACACCATCTAAACCTTATGTCCGAGATTAGATAATTAAAAGTAATCTTAATCATATCTAAACGCTTCAATATTCATGTATTTAGTCATCAAAAACAGCCATGTAAAACCCTTAAACGAAAATCAAGAAAATAATAGAATTTTTATCAAGAAAACATATTTTTTTATTCAAGACTCTAAAAATTGTTGCAATAAGCTAAGAACTTAGGAATTTCCTTAAATAACTTTAAGTTTTAGAGGTTTGAATGATTCTCACCTTCAAAATTGATCCAACCTCCTTCTAAGGTTTAAAAATAAGAAAATAGTAGAAAAACAAATAGATTTTGAAGAAGAAAATTATAGCAATTTAAATAAACGAATTTTTATTAAAAAGAATAGATATTTACCTTAGAAAGATGATGAAGAGGCATCCTTGGAAAAGAAGAAACCGAAATTTAAATAAGGATTATTTTTAAAAAGTGAATTTTTGGGTTTTTGATTAAAATTAGGGAATTTTGATTACTTAAGCTAAAACAAGGGATTAAAGGTTGTTTGTATAGGCTCTTGTAAGATTTAGACCAACTAGTATTAAGATTGGATCAAATTCCCTTAAGGATTCAAAGTTTTGGCTTAGTTTATAAAATTCTCCTCAAGTTTTCAATTTTTGCAAAATAGTCAATAATTTCAAAATCTTAAGGATTAAAGGGTTAATTTTTGAAATTGAGTTGATCAAAGTCAATTATATGCTAAATAAGGATTTTAGGATATTTTTCCATAATTTATTTTGAGTTAAAACTAATTTTTAAGTATTTAATCTCGAACTAGGTTATATTGACAAAATGGGTTCACTAACTTCTTGACACATTTTTGGGGCGTTACATCACGTGATCATCTTGTATTTTATATCATGATGTAAAGATACTCCAATCTTGATACTCGAAGTCCTTTCAGAAAATACTCACATTTTTGTTTTTCTGTTGTAACCAAACCTAGAGCATACTGAAGTAATCGTAGAAACTCAATCTCATAATCATTGACTGTCATATCATTCTACTATAAATTTAAGAAATTATCTAAGCTCTTTGCAAGGTACGCTGGTCCTACATAACGATCCTCAAAGGCTTGTCTGAAAAACTCCCAAGTGATCTAATCAACAGTAGTAACTTTCTCCTCAGCCTCCCACCAGTTTAGGGCTTCCCCTGAAATAATGATATTGTTGCCCTCAATTTCTTATCTGACAGATACTTCATCTCAACAAACAGTCATTGGAGTTTTTTTAATCAATACTCTGCGTCTGTTGGTCTATTCTTGTCTTACCATCAAACATCGTCATATTGGTAGCTAAAAACTCGATGGAAATGGGTTTCCTAACACCCTCTGACTGACGAAGATACCAAAGAAGCTCTCTTTTAATAGTGATTGAATCTAGGCTCACAAACTCATTATCTCCGAAAACAAATGGTCCCTCACTCTGAATGGGTTGATTAACTTCAGTCTGTTGTGCCTTAATCTATAGTTCAAGTCGTTCCTCCCCTCCTATTTCTTGTGCTAAACTTTGATCTTGTGGTAGATCCACAGAAGGAAATACATCACTCATAGAAACAACGGTATGACCTTAGCCACGAACTATCCCATTCGCAAGACGTGGACTACTACAGGGTGGCATATTAGTATATACATCTACAAAAGGATAAACAAAATCATAAATTAGAACTGGTACTTGATGTAGTATTCAAATATTTCTGAAACTTCTAAATACTAGTTAAATAAAATCTGAATTATCAAATAAGTTTACAAAATAAATTTTTAGGTCAAAAATCATTTTGGACCTCATACGAGCGTTAAACCTGGCTCTTGTACCATTAAATATAACCCCTAAAATTAACCTAATTTCTTAGATTAAATCTTACGAATCACACTATGGATTAAATGAAATAAATATAAAATTCTGGTAAATTCTTCAAACCAATAATAATAGAATTAGTGAAAACTTAACATTTAAAATAACTAAAGGTTTAACCCATGTTTATAATAAACATTAAAAGTTCTAAAAATCAAATAAATATACAAATTTCAAAGTCCAATATAGAAATTATTAACCAAAAATTAAAATAAGTCTAAAACAATAAAACATACGGATTAGAAGTTCAGAATCAACAATCCTCCAAGTACCGATAGAGTATTTGAAACAGAAACTATAGAGGTGTAAGCTAGGGATCTTAGTTTGTCTCTAGTATGCAGATATAACATAATCATTGTAACGCCCCAAAATGAACTTAGAAGTTAGTGAACCAATTTCGTCGGTTTAGCCTATTTTGAGATTAGATACTTAAAAATTAGTTTTATTTTAAAAAATTATGGAAAATATCCTAAAATTCTTATTTGATATATATTTGACTTAGGTCAACTCACTTTCGAAAATTTACCCTTGAATCCCTAAAATTTTTGAATTAGTGACTATTTTATAAAAAATAAAAAAAACTTGAGGATAATTTTATAAAACAAGCCAAAACTTTGAATCTTTAAGGGCCTTTAATCTAATTATAATACTAGCTGGTCTAAACTTTTCAAGAATTATTTAAGTAAATCCAAAACCCATATTTTAAAACAAAATATTAAATAAATTCAATTTTTAATCCTAAAACCCCTTTTTCAAATTAAAAATATAACATAAATTCTTAATTTTCGATTTCCCTCGTTCAAAGAAGTCACTCCATCAATTTTTAAGGTAAAACTCCAATCCTTTTTTAGTAAAATCATTGCTTTAATTATTCTTAATTTTATCTCTTCAAAAATCTTAATTTTTCACTTGTTTTCTTTTTTAAAAATCTAGAAAAGTGATTGGATCAGTTTTAGAGGCGATATTTTATCAAACCTCTAAAACCTTAAAGTTATTTATTGAAATTGCCAAGTTATTGGCTTAGATTAATCTTTCTAATCTTTTGATTCAATAAAAATCAGTTTTCAGTCAAAAACCTTAACTTTTGTTCAAGGGTTTTAACCCACTGTCTTTGGATCCCAAATTCATTATTTTGAATGTATTAGTATGTTTATAAAATGTCATTAATATATCTAATCCCTTACTTAAGGTTTAGGTGAAGTTTGGTGGGTTTCGGAAAGTTTTTGGTTAAGGTTTTAAGGGCTACTATGCAGAGATCTGACTTAAGGGTTTTATGTGTACGTTTGGAAATAGGGCAAGAGGTTGGAGATCAAGTTTTGAAGGAGATCGGTGCGTGTTGGTGACTTACCGATCAAGTAACGATTTTGGTGAGTGGATTATGAAGGTTGCCAAATCGTCAGGGTTTTAAATATTTTTCAAAGGTTTAGGGGTGTAGGAAAGGTGTGAAAAATTCCCTATACTCGGAAGTAAGTTTTAAAGTATTGCTTTCTTAAAGGTTCTCATATTATGCCTTGATTTTACTATGATTAGCCATGCTTGTGTTTAACTTTTACATATGTGAATATGTATGTGTTTTCAATGCCCATGAGAATATTTTTAATAAGGTTTTATATGCAAATGATGCTCTCATGGTTTTATTTTGAAAATATGAGAAGAGTGATTTTTACTGGTTTATGCATTTGATGCATGTATTAGTGGGATGCATGTGGTTAATTCACTGTTTTTTACTTAAAATATGAGCATTGGTTTTGTTTTGTATTGGTTTATTATGTGATGGCTAAAGAGGATAAGTTGATCGATCAATAGAAACACCTTCGATGCATATATATCATAAAAGGGATAAGATGATGGCTAAAAGGGATAAGTTAATTCATAAAATAATTATAATTATTTATCATGTTATAGTATGATTTGATTTTAATTTAAACGACTTTCTCTAATCATATAAGATATGTATATATATATATTTTTCATATGTAGCGGTATTTCTTTATATTTTTATATATCAATCTATATATATCATAAAAATTGATAGACTCGTCTCAAATTTAAAATTAATCCTTTAATTACTAAAAATTTTGAGTTATTCGAGTTATTCAATTTTTCATTTTACAACTCAAACATTATTTGAAATTTTTTCAAGTCGATTCGAGTGTATGAAATTTTGGGTCGAATCAAAACAAGTTGAGTATTTTCGCTTCGAGTTGAATCGAATTATTCGATTTTTTCGATTCGAATCGAGTTTTGCTCAAACACCACATGATATTGTTAAATTAATATGCACTATCATTTAAGTATGTCATATCATTTCAAGTTATTTATTATTTTTATTCTCAAAAAGAAAATTCAATCCAAAATAAAATATTGGACCATAATAGTTAAATTGTTTCAAAGATATAAAATTAAAATGATTATTTAGTCAAACATGTACATTTTTTTCCTTATACCTTCAAAACTTTTTATTTATAATTTTAAATTTTGAATTTTAAGATTTTAGCTTAAAATAAATTTACACAATTTATATACCAAAAAAATAACTCAAACACTTACTTTGTATGCGCGTGTCAAGAGTTTAATTAAATTTAAAACCCAACATATTATTTTGTATTCGAATAAAATGATGAAAACAAAATTGCATAATTGTAACACCCTGATCCCAATTAAGATCCGAATTATCACATTCGGGTAACCCAAAACCCAAACAATAAAAATCATTTTAAAAGCACGTGTCAAAATTCTCAAAACATCACATTTCATAATTCCTCATAGATAAAAAAATATATAATAAAATGTTTATAAAATATGAGCCCCTTTTTAAAATACATTATCCGACTATAAATAAAATCCAAAGTAAAGATAAAAACTCGATATGTGATAAGGTCCTGTGAATACATTAAGTCAAACTAAAGATCATGTATTGTACTCTTTAAACGATGTTGATATGGAAAATCTTCATCGATGTGCCCCTCCAAAGCTACCTGTCACCTACGCACGGAAAAACCACAATACCATACGATGAGCTAACAAGCTCAGTGGTACATTTCTACTCTACATCAATTCATGAATATCATAAAGTGAGCATGCAAGATAAGATAGTTAATAGTGCACAAAAAGGCATCTTACTCGCCTAACATATGTCATAATGAGATGTATACTAACGCACACAGCATATACATGTCAAACCAAAATCAAACATAAGGTAGTGAGGCCTACGTCCATACAGCACCAGGATCCTACACTCTAAGCAGGGCCCGCATCCATACAACATTGGGATCTTATACTCTAGGATGAGGCCCGTGACCACACAACATAGAGATCCTATATTCAGGATTTGAGACCCGTGTCCACATAGCATCAGGATCCTCCAAATACCATACTCAAAATATTATATCGAGTATCTTCGAATTAGGTCAGCCTATATTCAGAAATAGTCATCAATGCATTACTCGGAATATTACATTGGATGGCCTTCTTTGTGTTGCAACACTATTTGGATATTCAGATTTCTAATACAAAGACATACAAGTAACTCATGCTCCACGAACATCCACAGATACAATATCAACAATTTAGGTCAAACATATAACTCACTAATAACCAAACCATCTCTCATAAATAAGATTAAATGCATAAAGTCACTAAGTCATTTACAAGATCCTCTTAAGACTATTTCATTATCCAAAGCCCCTTAAATATATTGATGCCCTATCAGTACACGACAAGGGCTCTAACCACTAAGCGCTATTGTATGATCCACCACAGATCCTTAGGGAGAAAATATTACTATTAAAAGCCACATATCGACTATTAATCCATTAGTCATAAATTCATATATCGGGATATTAAACCGAACCATTAGTTTTATAATTTATTTTACACCTATAGAGACTCATTAGAGCCTACATCTCGAATTATAAGACCCCAAAACTCAACCCTTAAAACTTGGGCAGAGTGCCCAGGCGTATCGATACGCCTATATAGGGTATCGAAAATCCCTTGTATCTGTATGCCTCAAATATGTATCAATATGTCCCCGTATCGATATGCTTTCTAAGCGTATCTATACGACCCCATATCGATACGCTTCCCCTCATGTATTGATACACCAAGCTAAATACCCTTATTTATCTCACGAGTTAACTACCCATATCGATACTCCTACCCAAGGTATCGATACATTACACGGTATAGATACACCTCCCATGGGGTATCGATACCAAACCTTACTAGAATTTAGAATGTACGAAATCTAACATTTTAGAATTTCTAAGCTACCCAAACACCCATCTCAAGCAATTCTAACCAACAATCAAGCAAGACAACCATTTCTTGATGTACATGAAGTTTAAGAGTCAAAAATGTACTGACCTTTAAGTAACAACCCGGATTGAAGCAACAATCAAGCTTAACCTACCTCTAAACCTTGTACTTGAGCTTCAAACCCCTTTCTTCACCAACCCAAGATAGGCACCCCTTAAAATGAAGATCTTGATCTGCTGATCAATCTTTCCTTTATGCCCAAAACGAGATTTTCACTCTTCACCATCAAGATTCCACCTTTAACTTGCTTGAGAAAAAGAAAGAAAAAAGAAGATGAAAGAAAGATAAAACTCTCAAACTTGAATATTTCCATCCCCTTTTTCCCCAAGGTTATAAAACATTAAGTGAATGGGTAATTACTCTCTCACCCTTCACTCACCTCATTACATCCACCACAACTTAAAAGCCAAGCCAAGCAAGCAAGCCCACAATAACCAAAAAGGCCCAACAAGACAAAATCGAGGCTCACAATGATCCATAAATCGGTTCAAAACCCGATGTTGACCTGTAAAAATTGGTTCATTACAATAACCACCCATAATGATCCATTTTTAAATTATCTTCCATCATGGATCCTTTCTAATAACATATTTCTTATCCCCAAACAAAACTGGTTAACGATAAATTGCTTGTAGGATATGAATGTAGTTTAGGGATAAATAAAGAGTTATATTATAATACACTTGTATAAAAGAATTTATATAAGCATTCTTTTTATTTGATAAATTGGAGAGAGAATCATAATGCAAAGTGCCTCACTAAAAAACCCTCATAAACCTAAATGAGAGGAAAAGATCATACTTGATAGTATTTACAAAACGGTAAAATAAACATCTAAGTAAACATTAGAGACCTATACTCATATTGGGTAACAAGTCATCATGAACCAAATCCAAAACTTCATCCGGTGGAAACATGAAGATACAAGATGAGAAGTCCAACTCTCCAAATGAAGGAACAACACGAGATTGAGCCATTTTGGCTAATCCATCAACAACCTTATTCGTTGTCCGAAAAAATTAACAAATTTTAATCTCTCAAGATTGATCAAAGTACAAACCACCATAACCAACGATGCCAAACCACCTCTTGCAGTCCGTTTTTCCAAAATACGAACCATATCCGTATTGTCCACTTCAAGTATAACCTTTCTTAAGCCTTTCACCCAAGCTAGACGAAGACCTTCAATAACCCCCAAAGTTCAGCTAGAATAATCGAGCAAATACCTACTCAATTTGTAAACCCAAATAACCAATCCCCGACACTATTCCTTATCACCTCGCCACAAGTAATAAAATTCATAGAGGATATCCAAGAACCATTTATGTTTACCTTAAACGACTCAACTGAAGGAGGTTGCGAATGCTCATTAAGTCCTTCACCTGATTGTGCAAACTCCCCCTGTTGTCTCATTGTCGATTTTCCCAAAATGCATGACATTCATTCTATACACTAAAATTATCAAGTTTACATGAATCAAAAACACATAAGTTTTGATATTTCCATAGAATTCACAACACCGAGCTAAAAAAACAAGTCCCAATAAGGCATATTTGAACCAAAATAGGTTGGATGCTCCAAGTTCATTTTAATCCAGTAATAAAAATCCATGGAGAGAAATTCGGGAAGTTTGTTTGCACTAATCGTAGTAACCCACAAATTAGTACCCAAAGAACAATGACGTACAATATGATCGATAGATTCCATTGTATTTCCAAAAGTCCCACAAGTCATACTATTCGTCATATTCCATCGAACACATTCTAGATTAGTGATAACACGTCCACTAGCAATAAGCCAAAGAAAATAACATATCTTCGGAATACCTTTAAACTGCGCAATAATCTTCCATAAATTATCATCATTATAGACATTAGAACCGGTTTGGAAATCATACGCGAATTTCACCATGAAGACACATAGTGTTGTCCATTTCCAACCAACATAATCTGGTAAAGAAAATTGACGAGGTGTCAAACATGTAGCTAACTGATGGAGGATTGAATCAGAAAGGTATGTGGCATTTCTAACACCCCAAATGATCAACCATATTGCTCACCGTGACCAAAGGGAGTGTTATAATAACTCTCGGATCTATAACATGATGTATCAAAGGACCAACATCACCTAACCAAGCATCTCACCAAAAATTCAGAGAAGTTCCATCTCCAACAGTCAAAACAAGACTATCCCGTACAGAACACCAAACTAAACTAATACCCCTCTAAAGATGGGAACAATGTGTTTGATGAATGTCTTCCAAAATAAAATCGTTCCATTTGTACTTTTTCCTCAGCAATTGCACCCATAACTGATCCGAATGAGCCACAAGATGAAAAACAATTTTTATTAAAAAAAGCTTCATTCTGTTTGTCCAACCGCTTAAAACCCAAACCTTTAGTTTGAATTGGAGAACAAACTCTCTCCCAATTCACAAGGTGTACCCTTGTCATTATGACCTCAAATAAAGCTTCAAACAATTTTCTCAACTTCAACATACACACCTTTCAGTAAAAGTGTGGACTGCATGGAATAGTACATAATAGAAGATAAAATAGATTTAACAAGTACCATATGTCCCACAAATGAGAGACTATTTGCCAACCAACCATTCAATTTATCTTGAACACGTTGAATAATATATTGATACACAACGTTGGTCACTCTAGAATGTAAAAGAGGGACCCTCAGATATCTTCCCAAATCATTAACTTCTCAAAATCCAAACCTAGCACTGATTCTTAATCATAATGTCTCTATGACATTTTTAGAGAATAAAATATTGGTCTTTGTCACACTAACCTTTTGTCCAGAAGCGATACAAAATTTATGTAAGATCTCCTCAATCATATTAACATGATTCTCCAATACCTCGACAAATATAAATATATCATCGGTAAAAAATAAGTGAGAAATTATCGGACCATTTTTTATGTCTTACAGACTTCCAAAAACAGTCGTGTACAACAAGGTAAATTGATTGCGCCAACCTTTCCATGTAAAGCACAAATAAATATGGAGAGAAGGGATCCCTCTGACGAATACCATGTAAAAGAAAAACGAATTAGATGCAGACCCATTTCAGAGTAGTTGCATAGATACCGAGGATACACATCACATAATTAAAAGTCAAAACTCATCTGGTAAACAAATTTCTTCCATTGTGTCATCAATAATATCCCACTCAAGCCTATCATAAGCCTTTTCAAGATCAATTTTAAGTGCAATAAAATTTACTTTGTCTTTCTTACTGAGTATAGAATGAATCGCTTCTTCTGTTATTATTATGTTGTCCGTTAAAGAATGCTCGGGCATGGAACTTTTTTGGTTCATTGATACCCAATCCGGCATGTACTCCTTCAAGCGATTAACATTAGTTTTCATGATGATTTTATACAATATCAAACATAAGCTAATGGGGCGAAATTGGATCATATTCTCAGGTAAATTGACTTTCGGCAAGAGCACAAGTAATGTATGGTTCTAATACGGAGAAATAGGTTGTCCCTTAAAAGTAACTCTAACCAAATTGCACATTGAATGTACGATTGTCTCCCATTTTTTTTAGTAAAATACAGCATGTAAACCATTTACACCCTTAGCCTTCAACGGTCCCATATCAAAAACTACATTACGAATTTCCTCATTAGTAACCGATTTTAAGAACGCGTTCTTCATGTCCTTGGTAAAATTGTAAAAATGACCCTTAATCGTAGAGTCCAGACAAAGACTCCCACAGTGGTAGAAACCTACGACATGCAATTTAATTATTGTTGATCAGAACACCAAAACCCATTTGAATCTTTTATATTCGTAATAGCATTAACTCTTCTTCTTTGCATCGTACGTCTGTTATAATATGAGGTATTGAGATCACCAAGACTCGATCAACGAACTCATGATTTTTTAAGCCAGAGGCTTTCCTCGTAACGCAAAATCTTCTCTAATTCATCTCATAAAAATGGTCCAATTGGACAATAAAATCAGAGTAACACGTAGTGCTCGATCAACACCCCTGATGCGCGCAAGTAATTCCTTTTTCTTCTTACCAATGTGGCTAAAAATATCCATATTCCATTGGCGAGCGTTGTTAGTAAAACTTCAACATTCGATTCCGCATCCAAGTTCAGATCCTATGTGTTTAGAAGAAAACCCTCGAATTGTGGATGATCTTGCCAAGCTGTAATAAAGCGGAAAAGGCGATTCTCCCTATCACCCTCATTATTCGGATAATGAAGCAACAAAGGGTAATGATCAGACCCTACACTATCCAGATGAGAAAACATTATGGTTAGAAAGAATCTCGCCCAATCTTGATTAAATAAGCAACGATCCTCTTTCGAGTTAAACTACGCTTCCAAGTAAAAAATCTGCTTCCATTAAGCCATTATCTCAAAAATAAAATCATGGAACATAAGAATGACTCCACTCCCCTGAATAGAACCACTATCACGTTCATTATGTCATAAAATGGAATTAAAATCCCCACCTAGTAACCATGCTAAATCATTATCGGGGTTTAGAGAAGATAAACTATCCCATAGCCCTTTTCGAATAGTAGCATTAGGGCTTGCATACAAAGCTGTAAAGTACACCCATTGAGCAGATCCGTTAAGACAAACCTGGCCATGTACAAACTGATTAAAAATCTTTAAAATTTCTACTTTAATCCCGTCATTCGAAAGGAACCATATCCCATCACTAAGTTCATTCGCATCAACACGAAAAGAGTTAGAAAAACCAAAATAAGAAATCACATCATCTGCACGAATTGCACTAACACGGGACTTAAAAAATGCCACCAAATGAGGATGATATTACCTACAAAAATATTTAAAATAACATCGAAAACAAGAGCTAGCCTCTCATTGGCAATTATAGAAAAGAAACTTAATCATTTAAAAGTAGAATATAAACGAAAGAACATGATCAACTTATTGATTGAGAACACATGTTCCTGTTGTAATACCAACATCACTAGACGTTGTATCCATTGCCATGGAATGGACCATAGCCTCACGATGCGCATCCACCGGTAAATGGTTTTCTGCCATTGAGGTACTAGATGATTCAACACCAGCAATACTAGAGCCTGGAGGTATCCGGTCAGAAAGCAACGATCGTTGTGGTGGTTTATTTTTCTTATCTTTTCGTACCTTCAAACCTATTTTTTTATTCTCCCCAATATGCTTCCGTATAAAACTTTGTTTTACCCCACCAATTACTAATTTTTACCTTCTCTTTTCATTTACAGCATCAAGAATTGACACTGCAACATGAGTACCCACAGTATGTTGCACTATATGAGAAGTAACCTGAGGAACCTGACTTCCCCTTAAAGAAATAACTTGAACAGTACTCGGGATATTAGCGTTTACCACTTTCAGGACTCCTCCACCTAAATTCTTATAGCTATTAACATTCCTAATAAGAATTGATTTTGGCTTGGATGATGCAACAACCTTGTGTTGTGAGTTATTACTTATAACACAATTGCCCTCACCAGAAACAAAAGCCTCGAAATCAAGGGTTCCTTTATTAGAAATAATTGCCTTGGCATTGTCATTGCCAGTAATATCAGTCGGTGTTTCTAACTCACTAAGAATAACAAATTGAGATTCTTTAGAGGATGAAACCATCGATGCTACTCCCCTGGACCGAGTTCCATCATTACGTGGTTGTTTTCTCTTATTTTTCAACAAGCATTCACGTCCATACATTTCATTTTTAGTATGAGTGTAACCCCCTCAACCCGGTCTAGACGTCACTCGACTCGAACGAGCTATACGGGGAATACCAAGGCTAATCCGGAGACGCTCTGATAAACAACCCTAAAAATTAAAATTTTTATCTTATCTTTTCTAAATGCTTTAATTAGATCATAATTTAGTCGAACAAGTTTTAGGGACCTAATTGTAACTTCTAGAATTTTATGCCCTGATTTTGAAATTAAGGTTATCAATATTTAATTAAGTATATTTCATACTTGTACGTAAATTTTCGACGTAAAATAATATCTACAAGTCATTTAATTGCATGCTCAAAGTTTAGGGACTATTTCCAGCCTCCAAAGGTTTCATGACATTCTCTATATGCATATTCACCTAAAAACACTTTAAGTACATATCACGGCATATTAGATGGATTCAACTCAACCTAGTTAGCAACAATATATTCAACTCCAAAGAGTGAGCTTCAACATCAACAATCTTATAAACACACGGAAGAACCATCTCAATATTCTCAACATGATTTCTAGATGCACTCCAACCTAAATATCAACATCATAGATTCAACTCATAAGTGGTCATGCTTTATTATCAACAACACTCAAATTCACGCATAGGGATATCAAGAATCAAACTTAAATATAACTATATTATAACTAAAGGAATATCAATGGATAGTTCAAGTCAAAGTCATAAAGCTAATATCATTATATATAAACATCACACATGTATAAACATACGACTACTAAAATTTTCATCAATATAACAATATTCTTAACATGGTAACCCATCCCCATTGCTCTCTCACTACCACTATTGTTATAAAGACATTTCACTTCATGTTTACCTGGATCCTTGCTTCTATTTGCTGTCTCCATATTAAAAAACTTTGCATTGCAAGGTAATTGAGAGAGTAAGCATAAGCTTAGTGAGTGAATAAAAACATATTTAAAAATACAATGCAATAAAACCCATAAAAGCCAAAGTTTTATAAAAACATGTCATGCTCAACTCAAGAAATAAACGCCTGGCTATCAATGACAACATCATGAAAAACAACAAGTATACCATGACATAAGCCACAAGACCTTTTTCAAATAACTTTGAAAACACATGCTCAATAAGCATAACTCAAGACTTACATGCCAATAACAAAGCTTCATTGAGAACACTTCTCAATTAAGAAAACATACTTGCTCTTAATATTGTATTGGTATTAGTGAATCGTTTAGACTATCACTAAACGTTAGGATAAACGGAAACGGCAGGCATGGGGCCAATCGCCAACATGTCACATATGAGAGCCAATCGCTACTCATATCATGTGTGAAGACCAATCACCTAATCACACTCATGATAGAATAAAACCAATCATGAAATCTCACCTTAGTATCCGAGATAAGCAACACGCACATGTAATACAACACATGTATCACAATATAAGTATTAACTCTAATGCATCACCAAGGATTTTAATACACGTACGCATTTTAATTATAGTGCACTCATATTCTATTGATCGATCAACTTATCCATGGTTCATCATCTTTAATACCAATACTAAAATCAAAACTAATGCTCAAGTTTTAAGTCAAAAATAGTGAATTAACCACATGCATCCCGCTAACACATGAATCAAATGCATAAACCGGTAAAAACCACTTTTCTCATGTTTTTAAAACAAAATCGTAAGAGCATCATATGTATATAAGAACCTTTTTAAAAATATCTCATGAGCATTGAAAACATGCATAATCACATATAAAAAACACAATATGAGCATGACTAAAACACATAGTAAAAAGTGTTAGTTATCCAAGAAGTGTTAGAGCTTGAGGAGAAATCTAAATTAACGAGGAGTGTTAAGAGTTTTTATTTAATATTTAATTAGAGTTTATTCCTAATAAGTAGTTTAGATTTATTATATATCTTATTTAAATTAAGAATAAATATTATTTAAATTATAGATAAAGTATAATTTTAGTTATATTAAAACTCTATTTTAGCCTTTTTAAAAGCTTATTTTGTAATCATTTGATATAGAAGAGTAATAAAAAAAATACAGAGAGATACTTTGTTCTCTCTGAAAAATATCCTCTTCATCTTCTTCAAACAAGAAATCCCTAACTATTGATTACACACAAACCACCATCATCCGTTGCATCTACGGTCACCATGGCCCCTTTCTCACACGGTATCATGAGCCAACAATGATCTTGATGTCGTCAACTTTTGTTGTCATCTATAATTAGAAACATATCGACAATATGTTTTTTCAGATACATATCGTTTTTCTTTTCCACTGATGTCATTTGACCATACTTGTTCCTTGGCTTTTCCATCGTTGGAATCTTACATGAAATTTCTATTCGTTTAATTTTGTTGGTTCTTTATTTAATGGTTCTATCTTAACAAATTAAAAAGATAGAGGAAAAAGGTTATAGTTTAGTGATGAATGCCTAAAAGACAGTTATTTACTACCCTTCTCATGGTACTTTATGCATCTATTATACACCAACTTGAACTAAAATATGGACTTTTTGCGTAAATATTGGATATTTCGTTATCATTACTTACAAAGTCAATATTTATAGAGAATGCAGATATTATTACATATTCTGTACATGAAGGAATATCTAAGGCCGAAGCATCAGTGAAGCAATATTGAGGCCGAGGTAGAAGACAAGGTCGCGGCATAATCCAGTGTGACAGCACCAACAATGGAGGCGCAATACAAGATAAAAAAATAGAGAACATTCTAGAAGATGCAGCACACGGATTACACTAGGCTAGCGCGCTAAAAGCCCAAGTCAAAGACCAAGCGGGAAAAACCTTCTAGAAGATGGCAAACTTGGAAATATCAGATCCCTTGAAGAAGACTTGTTCCCTACTCCAAGTTGAAGTCTATTTAGGAAAGGTTTGCCCTAGGTTAAGACTGTATATACCCTAGTCGGCCACATTATTTAGAGAGTCAATTTTTAGAGAAAACCTTTCTCCCTAAGAATTGTACCTAAACGATAATATGTTCTAAATTTCTTAGGGATAGATGAAGGTTGTAGATATTAATGAGAGGAGATTGATTCTTGTTTCTTTGTTCTTATGCAATAATAATATCAAAGTTTACTTATCCTATTACCATTCTTTGTTCTTGCATTCAAGTTTGAGAGAGAAGTTTGTAAGTAATCTATTTATCTAACATCGAGAGGTATAGATTCACGAAAGGGATAAGTACAGTGTTGTAGACACTAACTCGGCCTAAAGATAGGTTAAGAGTTTCAGTAGCTAAAAGAAGTATTGGATTGGTTGGTGGTTATCGTTGATTTACGCCGAGTTATCGTCAAGGACCAGTCATCAACAACACTCTGACTTAGAGATAAGCGGAGTCAACTACAGACACTTTGCTAAACTTTGATGCCTCTGCCCAAGAGCAAGAGATTACCACGGCAGAGAACACCAATACTGTCGATGCTGTATCTACAGTACTGTCGATGCTGTATCTACAGTACTGTCGAAGCAGTGTTGTATAATTGCATTGGACAAGAAGATCAATTGAATCCACTAATTGACACATCTAGATCCTACCCACTTTCTCTATATTGTTCTCAACCTTTTATTTTATGTTTTGTTATTTAATTATTTAGTTAATTAAACAAATCAACTTATTTGTGTTTTTACTTTCTTTTCATGAGCAAGGGAACAAGGGGAGACATATTAAGTATACCAATCCCTGTAGAGACGATACACGATATACTTATCACTTTATTACTTGACGACGTGTACACTTGCACTCAATTGCGCTTTTATTACACGGATCAAGTTTTTGGCGTCGTTGTCGGGGATTGACAACTAAATTTTGTTTTTCTATATTTTCTTGCTCTTTAACTATTCTTTGTCTAACTTTACTTCTAATTATTTATTTATTTAATTTTTATTAACTTTGATTTATTTGTTTTATAACCAGGGAAAACCCGAGTGGACCATTATACGAATTAGATCCTGAGATCGAACGTACAAGACATCATCTGAGACGCAATCTGTTCCAAGTCATGGATAATCCACCAAGAGGACAAATTCCACTTGTTGATCATAATGTACTGCCACCAGCAATGCCGCAGTAGCCATTGCCGCAATCATTGCCGAGGCAGCCCACTGTTAGAGACTATCTGGTGGAAGATCTAAACGGACTCAAGCCTGGCGTAGTCACCCCAGAAATCGAAGCAACTCACTTTAAAACTCAAACCAGTGATGTTCAACATGTTGAACACAATTGGACAATTTAGTGGGTCTGCTACTGAAGATGCAAGGTAGCATCTTAAATCTTTCATGGAAGTGTGCAACTCTTTCAAGATTCAAGGAGTCCATGAAGATATTTTACGATTAAAATTGTTCCCTTATTCACTGAGGGATAGGGCAAAAACCTGGTTAAATGGTATACCAACAGGATCCATAGGATCTTGGGAGAAACTTTGCCGAGAATTCATTACGAGGTTTAACCCGACAACTCTCTATGATCGCATCCGTAATGAAATCACATCATTCCGGCAAGATGAGGATGAACCGATGTATGAGGCATGGGAACGCTATAGAGAATTGCTAAACAAATCCCACTACATGGTTTTCCCTTGTGGATGCAAGCCTCCATATTTTATAATGCTACCAATGCCTCCACAAGAATGATGCTAGACGTTTCCGCAAATGGGACACTTTTGGATAGAGCACCCGCGCAGGCCATTGAGATTCTGAACAAACTCGCAAGGAACGATTTCTAATTTCCCACATAAAGGAGAGGAGGAATGAGACGTCATGCCACAGCCCATGAATTAGATACATCCAGTTCGGTGGCAGCATAATTGGCTTCTCTGACCAAGATGGTGTAGAATATGCAAGTCTAAAGAAACATACATGAGGTTAAGGTAGTTAACTCATCGGATTACATGCAAGATGAGGAGACCAGCCTATATGTTGGAAACTATAACAGAAACAATCAAATAATGTCCAACAATTATAACCCATCCTAGAAAAGGCATCCAAACTTTTCATGGAGTAACCCTAATAATGCCTTAAATCTATTAATCAAGCCCCTGGATTCCAGCATCAAAACCAGAACCTGCCGCAGCAGAACACTCAACAGCCCATGCCACAACAGCAGGTACAACAACAACAGTCTCTGAATGCATTGGTAGATTCTCTCACGGCTTTTATGTCAAAGACTGATGCTTATATGACCGAGAATAGCCGCTTCATGAAGTGTACTGATGACTTCATGAACCAAACCGAGATGAGACTGCAGAACCAGGAGGCCGCGATAAAATCTTTAGAAACCCAAGTTGGTCAATTTACCCAACAACAAAATACTCGACCACCAGGGGGTTTACCTAGCAATACTGAAGTTGCTAAGATGTTAGGCCACGAGCAATGCAAGGTAATCACAACAAGAAGTGGCCTACAATTAAAAGATAAAGAAGGGACCTCAACCGATAGAGTCCAACTCAAAAAGCAACATCATGAGGACTCAAAAGCTGAGCAGGACCCTGCCGAAAGCACTGCCACGGTAGTAGAACCAGAAGTATCAAAACTACCTGCCAAGGCAGCTACAGATAAGTTCACCCCAGGTATTAAACTCAATATCTAAGGAAACCTGGAGGATATAAGACCACCACCTCCTTTCTCACAGAGGCTAAAGAAGCACAAACAGGACCACCAATTTCAGAAATTCCTAGACATATTGAAGCAGGTCCATATCAACTTGCCACTAGTTGAGGCTATTGAACAAATGCCCAACTATGCCATGTTCTTAAAGGACATAGTATCCAAACGAAGAAGGCTAGGGGAATTTAAAATGGTGGCAGCCACTGAAGGTTGTATGGCCATGTTACATAATTGCATACCGTCCAAGCTAAAAGATCCTGGCTGCTTCACAATCCCCTGTGCGATTGGGGATGGTTATAAAGGAAAGGCCCTATGCGACTTGGGAGCAAGCATCAAACTTATGCCCAAATCAGTTTTTCAAAAACTTGGAATAGGACGGGCAAAACCAACAACAATACTACTTTAACCTGCGGATCGATCCTATGTGCATCCTGAAGGCAAAATTGAGGACATTCTGGTAAAAGTTGACAAGTTTATATTTCCTGCCGACTTTCTTGTCCTTGATTATGAAGTTGACAACAATGCACCGATTATATTGGGTCGACCTTTTCTTGCTACTGGACGCACCATCATTGATGTGGAAAATGGCGAGCTCACAATGCGGATAAATAATCAATAAGTCAAGTTGAACACCTTCCATAATCTTCCAAATTCAGACGCTCCAGTAGAATGTAAGGCTCTACATACACCAAATCAGGGTACTAAAACATCCTGCCTGGGCAGCACACTCGGCAGACTGTTTGGTAAACGAATAAAACCCAAAGGAGAAGCCGAATGCACTGAAGGGACTAGCCAACTCATGAAGAAAGATACGAGCCAGGAAGAGATAATGAAAGTGGCAGATGCATTTACATGCACTCCACAAGTAACATAATCTTTTCCCTTCTATTTTAGTTCTTATATTAGAATTAGTTTATATATTATTATTTTCAGTATTTTATATTGTTATGCCTTATTTTCAGTAGTTTATGTTTTATTTTTAGTGTTTTTATTTTTAGAATAAAAAAAGCAACGATTGCAGAAAAATTACGTCACAGTAGGAAGTCTGTTGCCGCGGCATTGCACTGTGTTAGAACCGCAGAACTCTTAACGGGCAAAAATAGTGTAATGGCTCTCTACCGAGAAATCTGCCATGGCAGTAACTGTGCAACAAGGCAGTAAATACCTAACGGCTATTTTTTTAACAGTCATATTTTTACAAGCCTATATAAGCAGACTCATTGCTGTGCATTATTTACTTTTGCATTCCTGCTAATTTTTCTTCTTTGAACAATCTTGCTCTTACTATCTTTTAAATCCCTGGAAATTTTCAGAACTCTCTCTATTACTCCAAAATTTCTCAAACCATTCTCCACGAACAATCAATGACTTCTTACGCAAGATTCGCCCTGCCACAGTTGCTGACCGATTCAACCGCTCGTTCGTTGCTCGGCAATTATGGGAAGAGCAGGAATTTCAACAGAACAATGAAATATACTTCGGCATTGACTCATACTTGTTCAACAAGATTCAGCATCAGGATTGGGAGGCTTTCTGCCTATAGCCTTCACCAGTGAATGCCACAATTGTGAGGGAATTTTACGCACATGGGCCGAGCAAGGATACCCTCTTTATCCACTGCCGAGGCAAGCCTGTGCAAATTGATGCCAAAGTCATCAACAAATTTTATGGTCTCATACCCACAGGGGATGATCATGTCAAATTCGTAGACAGCATCACCACTCAAGACTATAAAGAGATTAAAGATGAGCTTTGTTACAGCAACACCTCATGGGAAACCGGTGCCCATAAGGGTTCAGTAACAAGGCAGAGTCTAATACCCGAGGCCAAGATGTGGTGTAGGTTTGTCAAAAGATGACTTATCCCAACCTCCTGTAACAGCACAGTGGATCGCAAAAGACTGGTGTTGATCCAGTCCATCATCAAGAAGAGAAGCATCAACATTAGAGAAATCATTCTTCACAAAATTCATGAATGTGGTAAGAAGGAACGTGGACCGCTTTACTTCCCATGTTTAATCTCTGCCTTGTGCATTACACGGATGAATACACGCCAATTCGGCAGAGATGGACAAGAGATTTCTACCATCGAGTTACACAGATAATGCATGCAGAACCTGTCTAGGCAATATCGCAGCAGTTTATAACCGACTTCACTATCGGAGGGCAGTATTCAACAGAAGCACCAGCCTCTACCGAACCACCTACCACAGCAGACCCATACCAAAAAATTCTGCAAAGGATGACAACCATGGACCTTCGTCAATAATGCTACATGGACTACCAACGCGACTTCAACACATCACTATCCAACATGATGATGCAGAGCTTCCCACATCAAGGGGCGCAATTTCTAGAATTCCCAGCCAACATGTTCGTCACTACCGCCCCTTATATTGAGACAACATCTATCCTAGGGCCACAACCATCTTACCAGCCACGGCCGCACCAACAGTTTCATGCTGTCGGAGTATCATCTACCTGCCAAAGGCCATTAAAGAGGCGAGCTATCTTTAACTCTCCCCAAAGGGAACCAATCCCTATTCTCAGTCTCAGCAGAGATACGTTGTCTCGCGAGATTGATGAATACCACAGTTTGTCCCATGAATCAACAATACTCACTGCCACGGTAGGGGGTGGAACAAAAATCATTGACACAGATAATATGGACGAGGTGGAAGAAGGGGATGAGGTTACGGCACCGATGCACCACCCAGTAGAGTTCAGCCGCATCGGCAGGCCAAACAACAACAATAACCAGCACAAGGATCCAGACGAAAGGCATCAACAACAAGGCCTATAAGAATGCTCCGTACAAGCAGCTTCTCGAATTCATTATAAATATTTCTTTTACTGCTTTTGTCAATTTCCATATTTTATTGATGTTTGCCTTATATTTTGAGCATTGAGGACAATGCTCGGTTTGAGTTTGGGGGAGATTGTAGGTGCAGAAGCACTGCCGAGGCTACACACTACCACAGCATTACCATGAAAAGGGAGTAAATTTTTTCTGAATTTTTTTTACAATATTCTCTTTTTCTTGAATTTCTGTTTTGTAATCTTGCACTGCCCTACATCAGCTTTGCTTTAGTTTACTCCTTTAAGGCTATAAAAATCTTTCTCCTTACCATGGCCAAGTTTTGTTTTGAAGGGATAACCATAGGATACTCATGGAATAAAACTTAGAAGCTTGCTTTAGGGTTAGAAAGAAAATAAACATTTTTTGGACTTGTTTGATTTAGGAATTCTTTTAATAAACTTAGGTGATAAAGACTTAGAAACTTTTGGAAAAATAACTAGAGGTGCCTATCACTGGCTCTAGTTTTTCTCTCCTTCGTGCTAGAGGTGCCCAAAACTGGCTCTAGTACGCTAAATAGGTGGTTAATAAGAAAAAAAAAGAAAATAGAAAACGTATATCTTGAGGTGCCCGAAATTAGCTCAAGACTTGTAGTTTTAAGGAGAAAGCTTTAGTCCAAGATTCTATTTGTCTTGAACTTAGAGTTTATATAAGAAAGCCTTGAATCAGCCTTGTCCATAAAACGCATACACGCACCTAGCCTTATAGCTTGTTTCTTAGTAAAAGTCCTTGGGCAAACTAATGGCTAAAACGGAGAGATAGACATGACCATGGTGGGGAGAATAGATGGAAGAGTAAGACCAAAAAAGAGTAAGGTTCGGCAATTTGATGTTTTGCATTGCTTGAGGACAAACAATAGTTCGAATTTGGGGTATTTGATGAGTGCCTAAAAGGCAGTTATTTACTACCCTTCTCATGGTACTTTATGCATCTATTATACACCAACTTAAACTGAAATATGGACTCTTTGCGCAAATATTGGATATTCTGTTATCATTACTTACAAAGTCAATATTTATAAAAAATGTAGATATTATTATATATTCTGTACATGCAGAAATATCCAGGGCCGAAGCAGCAGTGAAGCAATGTTGAGGCCGAGGCAGAAGACAAGGCCGAGGCAGAATCCAGTGTGGCAGCACTGACAATGGAGGCGCAATACAAGATAAAAATTTAGAGAACATTCTGGAAGATGCAGCGCACTGATTGGACCAGGCTAGTAGGCTAAAAGCCCAAGTCAAAGACCAAGCGGGAAAACCCTTCTAGAAGGCGGCAAACTTGGAAATATCAGATCCCTTGAAGAAGACTTGTTCCCTACTCCAAGTTGAAGTCTATTTAGGAAAGGTTTTCCCTAGGTTAAAACTATATATACCCTAGCCGGTCACATTGTTTAGAGAGCCGATTTTTAGAGAAAACCTTTCTCTCTAAGAATTGTACCTAAACGACAATATGTTCTAAATTTCTTAGGGATAGAAGAAGGTTGTAGATATTAGTGAGAGAAGATTGTTTCTTATTTCTTTGTTCTTATGCAATAATAATATCAAAGTTTGCTTATCCTATTGCCATTCTTTGTAATTGCATTCAAGCTCGAGAGAGAAGTTTGTAAATAATCTATTTATCTAGCATCGAGAGGTGTAGATTCACAAAAGGGATAAGTACGGTGTTGTAGACACTAACTCGACCTAGAGATAGGTTAAGAGTTTCAGCAGCTAAAAGAAGTGTTGGATTGGTTGGTGGTTATCGTTGATTTACGCCAAGAGGTATCGTCAAGGACCAGACATGAACAACATTCTGGCTTAGAGATAAGCGGAGTCAACTACGGACACTTTGCTGAACTTTGATGCCTCTGCCCAAGAGTAAGAGATTGTCGCGGTAGAGAACACCAATACTGTCGAGGTTGTATCTGCAGTACTTTCGAAGCAGTGTTGTGTAATTGTATTGGACAAGAAGAAGATCAATTGAATCCACTAATTGACACATCTAGATCCTACCCACTTTCTCTATATCATTCTTAACCTTTTATTTTATGTTTTTTATTTAATTATTTAGTTAATTAAACAAATCAACTTATTTGTGTTTTTACTTTCTTTTCATGAGCAAGGGAACAAGGGGAGACATATTAAGTATACCAATCCCTGTGGAGATGATACACGATATACTTATCACTTTATTACTTGACGATGTGTACACTTGCACTCAATTGCGCTTTTATTACACGCATCATTTAGCCTTAAAACTATTTGGTTCTATTTTATTCATCCGTTTCATATGAAAAGGTTATAGTTTAGCTTTAAAAACTATTTGGTTTTATCATAGCCATCTGATCCAAAAGATAGGGTAAAAAGGTTATAGTTTAACTTAAAAACTATTTAGTTCTATCTTAGTCATCCATCCAAAAAAATAGGTGAAAAGTTTATAGTTTAGCCTTAAAAACTATTTAGTTCTATCTTACCCATCCATCCAAAAAGATGGATAAAAAGGTTATAGTTTAGCCTTAAAAATAAATAATATTTTTTAAAGGATTCTACATCAAAGCTTCAAGTTGGAATTATAGTCTGTGTAATTATCAACTTGAGGGAGAGTGTAGATTCCTTTGATCACTTCATACATTATTCACATGTGATCTTTTAATCAAGAACCACATGTTAGGCATCTCAATCGAGGACTCCCTACACGAGAACAAGGAGTATTTTTCTCGAAGAAACAACAGAAGAAAAAAGAGGCATAACATCCAAGATCAAACTTGGTGTTTTACTACGTTTGTTCACCAACTTGAGCGGGAGTGTTAGTTATCCAAGAAGTGTTAGAGCTCGAGGAGAAATCTAAATTAACGAGGAGTGTTAAGAGTTTTTATTTAATATTTAATTAGATTTTATTCCTAATAAGTAGTTTAGATTTATTAGAAAACTTATTTAAATTAGGAATAAATATTATGTAAATTATAGATAAAGTATATTTTAGTTATATTAAAACTCTATTTTAGCCTATTTAAAAGCTTATTCTATAATCATTTGATATAGAAGAATAATAAGAAAATACAGAGAAACACTTTGTTCTCTCTAGAAAATATCCTCTTCATCTTCTACAAACAATAAATCCCTAACTGGTATGAGCATAACACAATATGAGCATTACTAAAAAACATAGTAAAAACAAGGCATAATATTAGAACCTTTGAGAAAATAATACTTTAAACTTACTTCCGAGTATAGGGAGATTTCTCACACCTTACCTACTCCCTAAACCTTTGAAAACACATTTAAAATTATGCCTAATTGGTAGCCCTCAGAATCAACTCACCGATTTACCGAGACTTGCTCAACAAGTCACCCGAAAAGGAGATTTGGCTTTCTAAACTCCTTCAAACTTGCTCCTCTACCTCATGACCTAATTCAAGCATCAAAAACAGAGTTTTTAGTGCATTAAAACACACCCAAACATCCGTTAAGTCAAACCAATACATGGCATCTCCTAAAAACACCATAAAACATAACTGAAACTCATCAAAAACCTCTCCAAACATCACCTAAACCTTAGGTCCGGGATTAGATACTTAAAATCTATCTTAATTACATATAAACACTTCAAGATTCATTTATTTATTCATCCAAAACAGCCATGTAAAACCCTTGAATGAAAATGAAGAAAATAATGGAATTTTTATCAAGAAAACTGATTTTATTAATTCAAGACTTTAAAGATTATTTCAATAAGCTAACAACTTAGGAAATTCATTAAATAACTTTAGGTTTAAGAGAATTTAATGATTCTCACATCCAAAATTGATCCCACTCCGTCAAAGGTTTAAAAAATAAAAAAAACGTAGAAAAACAAAGAGATTTTGATTAAAAAAATATCAAGAATTCATCAAATGAATTTTTATAGAAAAGATTGGTGTTTACACTTGAAAAGATGATGAAGAATATGTTTTGGGAAGAAAGAAATCAAAATCTTGGAGAAGGGTTTAAATCTTGATAAAAAATAGAGTTTTTCAAGTAAAACCGAAGAAAAACGAAGAGAATTTAAAGAAGAAAAGTATAGGAAAATAAACCAACAAATTTTTATTAAAAAAATGGATATTTACCTTTAAAATATGATTATCAGGCTGCTTTGGAGAAGAAGAAACTGAAATTTAAAGAAATGATATTTTTAAAAAGTGATTTTTTGGGTTTTTGATCAAAATTAGAGAATTTTGATTATTTAGGTTAAAACAAGGGATTAAAGGTTGTTTATATAGGGTCTTGGAAAGCCTAGACCAATTAGGATTAGGATTATATCAAATTACCTTAAAGATCCAAAGTTTTGGCTTAGTTTATAAAATTTTTCCTCAAGTTTTCTATTTTTACAAAATAGTCACTAATTTCAAAATCTTAGGGATTCAAGGGTCAATTTTTGAAATTGAGTTGACCTAAGTCAAATATAAGTCAATTAATAATTTTAGAATATTTTCTAGAATTTATTTTGATACAAAACTAATTTTTAAGTATTTAATCCTGAACTAGGCTAAACCGACAAAACCGATCCACTAGACCTCTAAATCAGCCTCTAAACTTTTAGGCCCAATATCGGGGTGTTACAACTCTCCCCCACTTAAGAAATTTCGTCCTCGAAATTTTCACCATGAAAAGAAGTAATGAAACTGCTCTTCACAATTTCACTCACTCTCACGTGACTTTCCAAACACCAAGATACCACTTAAACATTCTAACCCACACGAGGATCTTACCACAAGGCAACTTTGCTACCAAAACCAAAATCTCAATATACATCTTATAAAGACAAGATTCAATCTCATCCTTACATCATCCGTCATCACAACTTGCAACGATTCACAGAACAAGGACACTCCTTGCACCCTCAAGCCAAAAGCAAAACCTTTTTTCTTTTTCCAACGGCCTAAACTCTCCTTACTCAAGGTTGACAATCAACTCTCGAAAAACTACAATAACTTCTCACCTCCACTAACACGCTTAACTTTCTCAAACATATTCAAACATACAAGGCAACACTCAAAACTTTTAAATACAGTTATAAGAAAATTTACCAACGACAATATCATTACCAAGAACCCAAAAGATTCATGTCGTAACACCTTAACATACCTTTTTCAGACTTGGATAATTCACTTATACCGATTACATGCCTATTAACGAGAGAATACTTAAAACTTAACCAAAAACCTAATATTCGTCTCAAAAAAATCTTACCACATTAAAGCATACCACTCAACAGTTCCAATCATTCTCAAAGGAAACACTCTCTTAACTCCGAGAACCCATGTCACAAAACTTAAAGAGATTGGTTCACACACCTTTACTCTAACACCTTTGACGAAAACAACCATCTCAAAGATTTATGGCTCTCAAGCTCAACTTACGAACAAAACAACCATCCACTTTCAACTCAACCACATCCAAAACAAGTCCACTTAACACCAACCATTTTCAAACTACTGCCACAACTTCTTACTTTCAAATGCATAGCAAAAGACTATCACAAACTTTGATCAAGATAGCATTCTAACTCAACACCATACAGGACAACTACGTTCCTCATAGACATAAACGACAACCCACATTACAACTAAAAACCATTAACACAACCACAATTGTTCCCCACACACGCGGCTTGATGAGTGCCTAAAAGGCAGTTATTTACTACCCTTCATATGGTACTTTATGCACGTATTATACACCAACTTGAAATGAATCATGAACTCTTTGCTCAAATATTGGATATTCCGTTATCATCACTTACAAAGTTAATATTTATAGAGAATGCAGATATTATTACAATTTCTATACATGCAGGAATATCCAAAGCTGAAGCGGCAGAGAAGCTATATTGAGGCCGAGGCAGAAGACTGGCCGTGGCAGAATCCAGTGTGGCATCACGGATAATGGAGGCGCATTGAAAGATAAAAATATAGAGAATATTCTGGAAGCTATAGCGCATCAATTGCACCAGGGTAGCTGCTCAAAGCCCAATTTAAAGATCAAGCGGGAAACCCTTCTAGAAGGCGACAAACTTAGAAATATCAGAATCCTTGAAGAAGACTTGTTCCCTACTCCAAGTTGAAGTCTATTTAGGAAAGGTTTGCCCAAGGTTAAGACTATAAATATACTAGCCGACTACATTGTCTAAGAGAGCCGATTTGTAGAGAAAACCCTTCCTCCCTAAAAATTGTACTTCTACGATAACATGTTCTAAACTTCTTAGAGATAGGTGAAGGTTGTTGATATTAGTGGGAGGAGATTGATTCTTGTATTCTTGTTCTTATGCAAAAAAATCAGACTTTGCTTATCCTATTGCCATTCCTTGTTCTTGTATCCAAGCCCGAGAGGGAAGTTTGCAAGTAATCTATTTATCTAGCATCGAGAGGTGTAGATTCACGAAAGGGATAAGTACGGTATCGGCGACACTAACTTGGCCTATACCCTTATGGAGGCACTAAGGGGTAGGTTAAGAGTTTCAGCAGCAAAAAGAAGTGTTGGATTGGTTGGTGGTTATCTTTAGTTTACGCCGAGAGGTATCGAAAAGGACTGAGCATCAACAACACTTTGACTCAGAGATGTGCGGAGTCACTTAAGGACACTTTGCTGAACTTTGATACTTCTACCCAAGAGCAAGAGATTACTGTGGCAGAGGAGCACCAGCATTGTCGAGGCAGTACCTGCAGTACTATCGAAGCAGTGTTGTGCGATTGCATTGGACAAGAAGAAGCTTAATTGAATCCACTAATTGACGCAACTGGATCCTACCTACTTTCTCTATAATCGTTCTCAACTCTTTATTTTATGTTTTGTTATTTAATTATTTAGTTAGATAAAGCAAACTATCTTATTTGTGTTTTTATTTTATTCTCAAGAGCAAGGGAACGAAGGAAGACATATTAAGTATACCAATCCCTGTGGAGACGATACACGATATACTTATCATTTTATTACTTGATGACGTGTACACTTGCCCTAAAAATAGCGCTTATACCATGCCTATCAAGTTTTTGGTGTCGTTGTCGGGGATTGACAACTAAATTTTTTCTTCTTTAATTTTTTCTGTTTTTGTTTTATTATTTTTACTAACATATTTTCTTTTTCTTAAAAAAAGTTTATAGGTGTGTTTCAAGTCGAAGGTTCAAAATGCAAGGAGAAAGAAGCAAATCTATTCGGGAGTTGATGTTGGAAGATATGAATCGAACCAATCAAAAATTTCCTAGATTAATTGATGATTATCTATACCAACCAAGAGCAACCCAACAAACAAGTTTATGCCTGGGCAAATTCTTGTTTCAATTGCGAAGATGATCATTTAGTTAGCAATTGCCCATACAATACTAAAACATATGGCCACAGAGAAGACCATAGATGGAACCAACAACAAAATCCTTCATGGTATGATCAAAACGCTCAAAATTTTTTGTATCATGACAATTTTATTGGTGTTACAGATATGCCATAGCAATATAATTTTTCTCAAGAGTATCCAAATTCATTGGAAGAAACATTGAAAGCATCAATGGCTAGAATTGAAGAATTTATGACAGAGCAATCAAGGTTCATGGATGCACATATAGCTAGATTGGATACACCCTTGAGGGATTCGGAAAATCAATTGCATGGCAGGGATAACATAACCCAAAAATCAATCCTTAGAGATACTAAAATCCCAACACTAGAGGACAAAGAGGAACTTCCGGAACCTCTGGGTCCAAAACATATTGATGAGAAAGACTGTCAAACAGTGGATGCGTCTACCGAGAGTCTTGCCGCGACAGTAGTGAAGCCTGAACAGGGTAATGTCACGATACCATTCAACGAGGCCGATGAGAATAATGCTCTAGAAAGTTTTGAGGAGTCTGATCCCTAGGATGTTACGGTAGCAATGATGATGAAAAAAGAAGCTAAGGATTACTCTCACTCACAGCTACTAGGCAATTACACGAAGACATGTTCGATCAACAAGATGGCAATGCCGTTATAATGGAAAATGAGATGGTACTGAATGAACTTTTTGAATTCTTTAAAAACTCATCTCTTCCATTGTAGGTATATTTCGAGGAATCAATGTTACAAGATTTGTAGCCATCACAAATAGGATATGACTGTTTAGAAGATGATATATCTATGGTAACTCCATCTAATATTAGTTCCAAGCCAAAGTCTCTACTGATGGAGATTACTGAGAAGCATAAGAAACAATGTGGGTTGATTCTTGAAGACTCTAAGAAAGATGATTCTTCACTTGACTTACACCGAATTTTGGCAAAAGATTGCTACGACAATTGGCTATCACAACAATTGCTACAACAACGAAGACTATATCCAACTATGATGGAAGTTAATGACAATGAGTTAATTAAGTGGTTGGATGTTGATATAATTTTTTCTAACAATTTATTTTTGCCTTCAGAAACAATATCAAGATAGAGAACATGCATGGATTACAAGAGAAAACGAAAGAAAGATACCTCCACCATGATAATACAAAGGAAACTATCCGCATTCGTTGCGGCCTAATCCTTTTTGGGCAGAATTGTCACTCGATGGAGGGTGCGGATGGACTATAAAAAATATCGGAAATGACCCTCCATAAGTTTTCTTTATATTCTTATTATTAATTCTCTCTTTTATTTTATTTGGTATTTTCATGAATTCTCTTAATTATGTTATTTAGGAATAATTATCTTCTCATTATTTGAATGTTTCTTGATGTTTATCTTTTTAGGTTAGGACAATAAAGCAGGAATAACAGAGAAGTAGTTCACAGCAGGAAGTCTGCTGTCGTGGCAGTGCATATTGTCAAAGCCGCAACAGTCCCAACGAGTAGAACAGGATAACAGCTAGTCTGCCGAGATTCTTGCCGCGACAGTAAATGCAAATGGCAGTAAAGACCAAACAACTACATAGTCAAGGCCTATATAAACATCTTCTTTCTCTTGAACTATTCACTCTTGCATTCTTATTTCTTTAGATTTGTTTACTCAATCTCTCTCTTGTTATATTCGTTACAATCTCAAAACTCTATTATTTTTCTCAGAATCTTTCCAAGAAACTCTCCCTTTATTAATCTGTTGTGTGATTTGAGCATTGAGGACAATGCTCGGTTTGAGTTTGGGGGAGATTGGAGGTGCAGAAGCACTGTCGAGGCTATCCAATGCCGCAGCAATACAATAAAAGGGAGTAATTTTTACTAATTTTTTTTTAATATTCTCTTTTCTTGAATTTATATTTGTAATCTTGTACAGCCCTATGTCAGCTTTGCTTTAGTTTACTCCTTTAAGGCTATAGAAATTTTTCTCCTTACCTTGGCCAAGTACTGTTTTGAAGGGATAACCATAGGATACTCATGGAATAAAACTTAGAAGCTTGCTTTAGGGTTAGACACAAAATAAACACTTTTTGGACTTGTTTGATTTAGGAGTTCTTTTAATAAACTTGGGTGATAAAGACTTAGAACTTGTTGGAAAAATAACTAGAGGTGCCTATCACCGACTCTAGTTTTGCTCTCCTTAATGCTAAAGGTGCCCAAAATTGGCTCTAGTATGCTAAATAGGTGCTAAATAAGAAAAAAAATAAATAAGAAAAAGAAAGAAATAGAAAACACATATCTTGAGGTGCCCAAAATTGGCTCAAGACTTGTTGTTTTAAGGAGATAGCTAAGCCAAGATTCTACTTGTCTTGAACTTAGAGTTTATCTAAGAAAGCCTTGAATCAGCCTTGTCCATTAAACGCACACACTCACCTAGCCCTATAGTTTGTTTCTTAGTAGAATTCCTTGGGTAAACTAATGGCTAAAATGGAGAAGATAGACATGACCATGATAGGGAGAATAGATGGAAAACTAAGACCAAAGGGGAGTAAGGTTTAGCAATTTGATGTTTGACATTGCTTGAGGACAAGCAATAGTTCGAGTTTGAGGGTATTTGATGAGTGCCTAAAAGGCAGTTATTTACTACTCTTCATATGGTACTTTATGCACCTATTATACACCAACTTGAAACTAATCATGAACTCTTTACTCAAATATTAGATATTCCGTTATCATCACCTACAAAGTTAATATTTATAGAGAATGCAGAAATTATTACAATTTCTGTACATGCAGAAATATCCAAAGCTGAAGCGGCAGAGAAGCTGTATTGAGGCCGAGGCAGAAGACTGGCCATGGCAGAATCTAGTGTGGTAGCACGGATAATGGAGGCGCATTGAAAGATAAAAATATAGAGAATATTCTGGAAGATACAGCGCATCAATTGGACCAGGCTAGCGTGCTCAAAGCCCAATTTAAAGATCAAGCGGGAAACCCTTCTAGAAGGCGACAAACTTAGAAATATCAGAATCCTTGAAGAAGACTTGTTCCCTACTCCAAGTTGAAGTCTATTTAGGAAAGGTTTGCCCTAGGTTAAGACTATAAATATACTAGTCGACCACATTGTCTAAGAGAGTCGATTTATAGAGAAAACCCTTCCTCCCTAAGAATTGTACTTCTATGATAACATGTTCTAAACTTCTTAGAGATAGGTGAAGGTTGTTGATATTAGTGAGAGGAGATTGATTCTTGTATTTTTGTTCTTATGCAAAAAAGTCAGAGTTTGCTTATCCTATTGCCATTCCTTGTTCTTGTATCCAAGCCCAAGAGGGAAGTTTGCAAGTAATCTATTTATCTAGCATCGAGAGGTGTAGATTTACAAAAGGGATAAGTACGGTATCGGCATCGGCGACACTAACTTGGCCTATACCCTTGTAGAGGCACTAAGGGGTAGGTTAAGAGTTTCAGCAGCAAAAAGAAGTGTTGGATTGGTTGGTGGTTATCTTTGGTTTACGCCGAGAGGTATCGAAAAAGATTGAGCATCAACAGCACTTTGACTCAGAGATGAGCGGAGTCACTTAAGGACACTTTGCTAAACTTTGATACTTCTGCCCAAGAGCAAGAGATTACTGCGGCAGAGGAGCATCAGCATTGTCGAGGCAGTACCTGCAGTACTATCGAAGCAGTGTTGTGCGATTGCATTGGACAAGAAGAAGATTAATTGAATCCACTAATTGACGCAACTGGATCCTACCTAGTTTCTCTATAATCATTCTCAACTCTTTATTTTATGTTTTGTTATTTAATTATTTAGTTAGATAAAGCAAACCATCTTATTTGTATTTTTATTTTATTCTTAGGAGCAAGGGAACGAAGGAAGACATATTAAGTATACCAATCCCTGTGGAGACGATACACGATATACTTATCATTTTATTACTTGACGACGTGTACACTTGCACTCAAAATAGCGCTTCTACCACGCCTATCACGGATCCACCAAACATCTGCTAAAAACTTATCTCGGAACATCTCAATCATGAAAAGTCTCACCCACAACTCTTTCACTAGACCAACACTCTTCAATAAACTTAATTGGTGTGTTCTGTGTAGTGCTATAAATGATGTATGTGAACATACATATATGTGCAAGTATACACAGTCATACAAGTAATAATAGGGTGAGTGAGTATCATTCCCACGTGAATCTCAGGTAAAGTGCACAGTAAACTTGTCAAGGTAAGTTGGTGTTACTAACAAAAAGAAAACAAAGATAAAGATATAAATATGATAAAATGGATATGTACGGTGAAGGTGTAAGGTAGAAATGCTATGGCAATTCTAGAATGCTAGCAACTAAAATATACCAAGGAAAAATGAGAATGATGATGATTTATAAGTGCTCAACTCACTATCACTTTCTACACTTTTCATGGGTATTTATCATCAATTCTACACCTACTTGGACCAATGCATATACTTAATGTGATATATTTAGGGATTATGCTATTAAAGATAATATTTATAGAAAAGGCATACTTTACTGTATTTTTATGTCTGTGAAGGAAAATGTATTGCCGAGGCAGCAAACTAGAGTCGAGGCAAGACCTGATGCCGAGGCAGCAAAGGGCAAGTAGCAATATGGTGGGCAAGCTGAGAAGAAAAATAAGGAGAGATAAGCGGATAAGCGGTGATTATAATTGATTCACGTCGAGAGGTATCATCAAGGACTGATCATCAACAGTATTTCGACTTAGAGATAAGCGGAATCATCAAAGGACACTTTGCCGAACTTTGGTAAAGTCTGCCCAAGAGTAAGAGATTGCCACGGTAGACGAGTGACACCACTGTCGAGGCAGTAATCTGCATTCCTGTTGGGGTAGTGTTGTACAATTGCATTGGACAAGAACAAGTTGATCAAATCCACTATACAGCACAACTGGATCCTAACCATCTTCCTTATCTTATTTTACCTTTATTTAGTTTTATTTAGATATATCACAACCTCAATTCACTTGTGTTTTTATTTTTTTTACAGAGCAAGAAGATCAAAGGAAGCATATTAAGTATATCAATCCCTGAGGAGACGATACACTATACTCATAACTTTATTACTTAATGACGTGTTCACTTGCACTAAAATTGCGTATATCTAGCACGCATCAAGTTTTTGGCGCTGTTACCGGGGATTGACAACTAAATTTTGTTTTCTTTATTTTTTTGCTTTTAGTTATTTTTACTAACATATTTTCTTTTTCTTTTATATGTGTGTTTCAAGTTGAAGGATTTTTAAGATGCAAGGAGAAAGAAAGAAATCTATTTAGGAGTTGATGTTGGAAGATATGAATCGAACCAATCAAGAATTTCCTAGATTAAATGATGATTATCTATGTCAACCAAGAGCAAACCAACAAGTTCACGCTTGGGCAGATTTTTGTTTAAATTGTCGAGATGATCATTTGGTTAGCAATTACCCATACAGTACTGGAACATTTGGCCACAGAGAGGACCATAGATGGAACCAACAACAAAATCCTTCATGGTATGATCAAAATGCTCAAAATTTTTTTTACCATGATAATTTTGTTGATGTTACAGATATGTCATGGCAATATAATTTTTCTCAAGAGTATCCAAACTCACCTGATGAAACACTGAAAGCGTCAATGGCTAGAATGGACGAATTAATGACAGAGCAATCAAAGTCATTCGATGCATATATAGCTAGATTAGATGCACCCTTGCGGGATTCAGAAGATTAAGTGCAGAGATCTATATATACCATGGAATCTGATGATTACTCTCACTCAAAGTTTCCTGGGCAATTACATGATGACATGCTCGATCAACAAGATGGCAATATCGTGATAATGGAATATGAGAAGGTAATGGTCGAACCTTTTGAATTCTTTAAAAACTCATCTTTTTCATTGCATGTATCTTTCGAGGAGTCAACGTTACAAGGTTTGAAGCCATCATAAATAGTATATGATTATTTGGAAGATGATATTTTATCTGTGATAATTCCATCTAATAATAGCTCTAAACCAAAATCTCTACTGATAGAGATTTTTTAGAAGCACACAGAACAATATGGATTGATTCTTGAAGACTTCAAGAAAGATGGTTCTTCATTTGACGAACATAGAATTTTGGCAAAGTATTGCCATGACAATTGGCTAGCACAACAATTGCCTCGACAACAAAGGCTATATCCAACCATTCTAGAAGTCCATAAGAATGAGATAATTAAATGGTTGGATATTGATATAATTTTTTCTAACGAGATATTCATGCCTTCAGGAATAATATCAAGTTGGAGGATAGGCATGGACTACAAAAGAACACGAACGAAAGACACCTCCACCATCATCGCACAAATGAGAGTATCCGTACCCGTACTAGCCCATATCTTTTTTATTAGAATTGTCACTCGATGGAGGGTGCAGATGGACTATAAGAAATATCAGAAACGATACTCCATAAGTTTTCTTTATATTCTTATTTTATATTAATTCTCTCTTTTATTTTATTTGGTATTTTCATGAATTCTCTTAATTATGGTATTTAGGAATAATTATCTTCTCATTACTTGAATGATTATTTCTTTATTGATGTTTATATTTTTGGGTTAGGACAATAAGCAAGAATAAAGGTAGAGAAGTTCACAGCAGGAACACTACCGAGGCAGTAAACAGTGTCAGAATCGCAGTAGTCCCAACGGGAAGAAATAGTACAACGGCTATGTGCCAAGATTCTCGTTACGGCAGTAAATCCTAATGGGCAGTAAAAAAGAAAAAGGTTACAAAATGACTAATAGTTAAAACGGTCACACTGTCGAGGCCTTTATAAGTACTTGCTTCTTCTTGAACTATTCACTCTTGCATTCTTGTTTCCTTTAGAATATTTGATAATCTTGCTCTCACAATACTCTGCCTACTCACAACCTTCTCACAAATTTCAGAAAACCGTCAAGAAATTTCTCCAAGACACTCAATTTTCAATTGCTCATCGATGGCCATCTATAAAAGATTCTCCCCTACCGCCGTTGAAGAATGCTTCAACAGATCCTTCATCTCTCGGCAATTATGGGTGGAACAAGGGTTCCAACATTCAGAGGAAGAAGACTTCAGCACTGAACACTACTTGTTCGACAAGATTAAATATCAAGAATGTGAGATTTTCTACCTACAACCTCCTCAGGCCAATATCACCATCGTGCGAGAATTCTATACACACGGGTCAAGCAAGGACTCTCTCTTTGTCCATTACCGAGGAAAGCCTGTTAGGATCGATGCCGAGATAATCAATAATTTCTATGGCCTAGTCCCTATACGTGATGTCTATGCCAAATTCATGGAGGATGTCACCGCTCAAGACTACGAGCTGATAAAGGACGACCTCTGCTACGGCAATACTCCATGGGAGACCGGTGCCCATAAAGGATCCGTGTCAAGGCAAAATTTGAAACCCGAGGCCAAATTTTGGAACACCTTTGTAAAGAGACGCCTCATCCCAACCTCCCATAACAGCACGGTGGACCGAAAGAGATTGGTACTCATACAATCAATTATCAAAAAAAGAAGCATCAACGTTGGAGAAATAATTTTACGAGAAATTTACGAAGGCGGTAAGAAGGATAAAGGCCCTTTTATATTTCCCTTCTTTAATCACTAGTATTTGTAATACTGCAGGTGTACCCACTACCGAGATGGATGAATTCGCACCCCAAAGAAAAGGATAGACCTGATACTTATGCCACAAAGTTATGCAGATAACTCAGGCCAAACTAGTCCAAGCAACTCTGTAGCAATTCACTACCGACACTGTTGTTGAGGCCCAGTACATGGCAGATATGCCTGATGCTGCCTACACCAATGCCGCAGTAGACCTATACCAGGAGATTCTACAAAGGATGGCAGCCATGGACCTTAGGCAACAGAGATACATGGAGTATGAAAGAGACTTCAATAGCATACTTGATCAAGTGATACTCCACAACTTTCCAGACCAAGGGGTACAATTTCAAGAATTTCCAACCAACATGTTCATGACAGTTGCACCTTACACAGAAACAACACCAGCTCTAGGAGGACCGAGACCATTCTACCCTAAAAGCCCTCAGCAACAATTTCACGTTGTTCGCCCATTTAGGGCAGCAGATTCTGCCGCGGCAACATCTGCCAGCAGAAGACCTTCCAAAAAGGAGGGCAGTCTTCAGCACTCCCCTATGATCCCCAATTCCAATGGACAGTCTATCAGCCGAGATAGATGCATATGTACATCAGAGTTCAGACTCTGCCGAGCTAAGCATTTAGAATGTCATGGCAGATCCAGAGAATGACAGAGGGATGGATATAATGGAGACAGAAGATAAAGGAGAAGAAGTGAATGCTCCTATGCAGCGAGTAACACCAACAAGAGTTCAACCACCAAGACGAGCAAAGCCATCGCCATCACCAAGGATGCAGCAATCAACAGCAAGATCCAAAAAACAAATTGTGGAAGAAAACTCCTCGGAGTCCTTATGAATTTTTTGCTATTTTTTGTTGCTCTTATAATTGTCTGCTTTCCTTTTTATATTTTGTTGTCCATTGCTTGCCCCTAATTAAAGCATTGAGGACAATGCTTGGTTTGAGTTTGGGGGTGTAGAGTCACTGTCAAGGTAATCCAATGTCGCGGCCTTAACATGAAAAGGGAAGTTTTTAGTGATAATTTTTTTTATGTCCACCACTTTACTTGAAATTGTTGCTCATACTCTTGCACTACCCATCATCAGTATTGTTTTAGTTTATTCTTAAAGGCAATAGAAATCTTTCTCCTTACCATAGTTAGATTCTATTTTGAAGGCTTAATTCTAGGATACTTAAGGAGAAAAATTTAGAAGCTTACTATAAGGTTGAACTTAAAAAACCTTTTGGGACTTGTTTGGTTATAGGAATTCTTTCAATAAACTTAGGTGATAAAGACTTAGATCTTTGGAAAGGTGACTAGAGGTGCCTATAACCGACTCTAGGAAATACCCTTCTTCATGCTAGAGGTGCCCGAAGTTGGCTTTAGTATGCTTAAAAGAATAGCAAAAAAAAATAAAGAAATAAGAAGGAAAAAACACAATACTTGAGGTGCCCAAAATTGGCTCAAGAAATTGTTGTTTTAAGAAGAGTACACTAAATCTAAGACTATTTGTCTTGAACTTAGAGTTTATCTAAGAAGACCCTTAATCAAACTTGTTCACAAAAATGCACACACACACTAAACCTTATAGTTTGTCTTCTAGGTACACCCTTAGGTAACCGAAAGGTTAAATCTAAAGAATAGACATAGTTATCGTGGGGAGAATAGATGGAAACATAAGACCAAGAAAGAATAGAGTTTGACAAATTGATGGTTTGCATTGCTTGAGGACAAGCAATAGTTCGAATTTGGGGGTGTGATAAGTGCTCAACTCACTATCACTTTCTATACTTTTCATGGGCATTTATCATCAATTCTACACCTACTTGGACCAATGCATATACTTAATGTGATATACTTAGGGATTATGCTATTAAAGATAATATTTATAGAAAAGACATACTTTACTATATTTTTATGTCTGTCTAGGAAAAAGTATTGCCAAGGCGGCAAACTAGGGCCAAGGCAGGACCTAATGTCGAGGCAGCAGAGGGCAAGTAGAAATATGGTGGGCATGCTGAGAAAAAAAATGAGGAGAACGTTGCTGGACAAAAAGCCTAAGCATCGGAGCTGGATAACACAAGGAAAGTCCAAAGACAAGGAAATGCTGGAAAGCCTTCTAGAAGAAATAAACTTGAAAATATTTGACCTATGTACATGACTTATTCCCTACTCCAAGTTGTATTCTACTTAGGAAAGGTTTACCCTAGGCCAAGCCTATATAAGTCATAGCCGTCCAAGGGTATGAGACACACATTAGACTCATAGCTTAAAGTATAGAACTAGATTTAGTTTTTTTTCTACATTATGTTCTAATTTTTTTTAGGCTTAGGTGAAGGTTGTAAAGTATTAGTGTGAGGAAGTCAAAATTTGTTTCTTGTTCCTAATGCAATAAAATAACGAAGTTTGCTTATTCTTTGTCATTTCTTGTTCTTGCATTCAAGCTTGAGAGAGAAGTTTATGAGTAATCCATTTATCTAATATCGAGAGAGTTAGATTCACGAAAGGGATAAGTATGATGTTTCAATCAAGAAACACTAACTCGGGGTAGAGATAGGTTAAGAGTTTCAGCGGCTAGGAAAAGTGTGGGATTGGTTGGTGATTATAATTGATTTACGCCTAGAGATATCATCAAGGACTGGTCATCAACAGTATTTCGACTTAAAGGTAAGCGGAATCATCAAAGGACACTTTGTCGAACTTTGGTAAAGTCTGCCCAAGAGCAAGAGATTGTCGCGGCAGACGAGTGACACCATTGTCGAGGCAGTAATCTACAGTCCTGTCGAGGTAGTGTTGTACAATTGCATTGGACAAGAACAAGTTGATCAAATCCACTATACAGCATAACTGGATCTTATCCATCTTCCTTATCTTATTTTACCTCTATTTAGTTTTTATTATTTAGATAAATCACAACCCCAATTCACTTGTGTTTTTATTTTCTTTTACAGAGCAAGAAGATCAAAGGAAGTATATTAAGTATATCAATCCCTGAGGAGATGATACTTGATACTCATCATTTTATTACTTGACGGCGTGTTCACTTGCACTAAAATTGCGCCTATCTAGCACGCATCAGTGATGGTAGGATAGATGAGTGGAAGTAGGTGTGAGGTGTAAAGCAGTTTGATTGCAAGATAACAAGTAATATAAAGAAAGCAATTTGTAAATGCGGAGGCAAAAGCAGGATGCAAGAACACGTTTAAACTATATATTGTACTGACCCTCTATTGACGAACTCTCTCGAGAATGACTGGTGGGAACTCCTATGGACTTCTTACCCCTCACTTCTACTAGCATAAGGCAACTATGGTGCGTATCTACTCGACAGAGGTTTCTTAAGTGTTCTCGCTCTTTTGAGTCATAGGAACCTGACAAACTAAAAGTCTATGATATTTTGCCTGTCACGCGAATAACACCTTAGCCTATCGGTAAAGCACACTCCTTTTAGTCGTTGAAACCCTCTCCTATGCCTCTTCTGAGTGCACTAGGTTTAGATTAGGCTCTATTTTCAGTCCAGAACTCATTTCTCACGTAGATCATCCCTTAGCCTTTTCAAAGTGATCTAAGGTTTTGTAGCTACGCCTCTTCCAAGTGCTCTAGCATGCACCTAAACACGAGACACTATCGTGCCTCTTACAATGCTTAGATGATTATCAACAATGAGCAAAACAAATACACAAACATATAGACGATAATATATTAATAAAAGCAAAAGATAATCGTTCACATAAGCAACCACCTAAACAAAGCTCACATGATGGTTCTAAATGTTAAAGTAATATCAACCATATAAAACCTTAAACATTCAACAAATCATCCTCTTAAAAATATGAAAAAAAAAGAAAATGAAAGGAGGACTAGAAGACACCGTCGTATGCGCAGGCCGTCGATTTCTTCAACCACAACGAGATGCCTTGGTGTGCTAGCCCCTTCCAAATGCTTAGCACACCACTCCCTTCGAGCTCTATCAATGGAGGACTCCTTGGCTGGAGTTTGGAGGAGAAAGGTGGGAGCTTTCCTCCGCCGTAAACAGCTCAAAAGGTCCTTCTTTTCTTGTGTTTTGCTCCTCTAAAAGGCATGTCCTTTTTTCTCTAGGTCACCATGTCTTTAAAGAAGGTGAAAACCCAAAAAGATAGGTAAAAATTCATTCACGTGATGGCATTTCTGCAGGGCTGACAGTGGTGATAGTGGTCCCCTACTGAGATGGCTCGCATACAGGCCATATTAGTTGTGGTCCCTTATTGAGGTGGTTGTGGTCAGGCTGTTGATGGAGGCTCTAGAGTCCTATTGGTTCCACCTTTGTCGGATTGTAGTATTTAAGATGTCGGTTCCACGAGGACTGAGTCGATTCTACTACTTCTTATAACTGCACTTAAGAAATTAAAAACACAAGTAATTATATTGGTTTTAATTGCATTAACTGAACTATATTAAATTCTAGAAAAATAATAATTAAGAAGAATGAGGTTAGATTGAATACTTTGTGGAGGAGAATCCAGTTATATTGCTAATCCACTTATTAATGCAATGGGTTGAACTACCGCCTCGACGAATCGCAAAAAGGGTCGTCGCAGCTGCCTAGGCGGGGTTATACCTTGTTGACAATTCAACTTTCCATAGTTTGACAGAGCAGCCATATATGTTTCTTCCTTATCCCTAAGTGAAGAAAACTGTTGAAATCTCTGTGTCTTGATGATACCTTCCGGCGTTAATCAAGGGTAGATCACAACCTCACATTTGTCTTGTTAGTCGTTGAAATCTGACCCGGATTAGTCAATGCCCATAAACAAAGACCGTATTCTCTCGTTTCATGAGCCTAACTCTCCCGATATTAGACAAATGAGTATTTCTTCACATACTTATCATCTCGAGCTCATATGCAAAGAAAGTTAAGTACCAAAAAGAATAAACTATGAAATAAGACTTACATTAATAAGTATCAATAACAATATAACCTTCTTCTCCATCTACTCCACAACAATCTAAACCTCCAAGGGAGTTTAGAACATATTATGGTCGGCGGCTAAGGATAAGTTATGTGTGTAAACCGACTTCTTATCCTCTAAACCGAAACCTACTGAATGTCTTATATAGGTCAAGTCCTAAGTTGATTTTTCTATACAAGGAAAGAGTTCTAAACAGAAGAGAAATCTAATTCTTAACTAAATTGCATTAAATAAATCTTTATTCTTAAAATGTCTCTTCCCACGGTTTGGCTTGGGTTCGACTTTCTAACTGAGTTGTTCTTCTTTCTCTATCTTTCGGTATCTTTTCCTCTTCCTATTGAGCATCGCTTGTCGTCTTTCTTCGCTGTCGTGGCAGTCTTTAGAACGTTGTCGTGGCAGATGCTTCATTTGCAATCCAACATCTATTTTTTTCTTTGGCTCTTTCTGTGATCTAGTTTCATGTCTAAGAAAGAAAACTATCAAACATATCTGTTTTATGCCAAATAATGGATAATTTCATAAGAATAGTATTCGAATGCTGAGATATGGAAAAATTATCAGAAATATCTATTATTGCAATTAATTCTGTCTTTATTAGCAATAAATGAGTGAAGAAATGGTGTGAAAATAGAGGATTTTTAGGCACTCATCTCACACTCAAACTCAAACTATTGTTTGTCCTCAAGTAATGCAAAAGATAGATTTTAAGTAAGAATTTTTAAAGTGATATATCGTTCTACCTGCCGCGGCAGAATTCCTTTCTTGACTCGGTCTCTTTTTGGTTATAGGCGTTCCTCAAAACTGGACTATGAGTCTTAGTGTGTGTGTGCGTAGCTGTGTCAAAGCTGATTTTCTGATTTCTAATCCTTTTTCTAGCTCAAGACTTCGACTAAGATTTCTTAATTCTTTTGTTTCTTTTCTCTTTGAATTTGATGTATAATTATATATTGCTACATAGTTATACTTGCTTGAGTCAGTCATGGGCACCTCAAGTACTTTAGCATATTCTCACTAGAGCTAGTGATAGACACCTCTAATAAGTGGGAGAATTCTAAGTCCTAGAGCCAGTCATGGGCACCTCTATGGACTAATTAGAGTCGATGATAGGCACCTCTAGTTTAAAATCTAGTCCTAAGTCTTTATTGCTTTTCAAAGAAAAGAACTTTTAAAATCAACTAAGACTAGCAGTGTTTATGTATTTTCAGGCTCGTAGTCTAATCCTAAGTAGATATCCTAGCAAACTCTGAATTCAAGTCTGGTGAATGGTGCAAACTGCGGCGGCGGCTAGAGAATTATATCACTGCCGAGGCAGTTCCAATAAAATTCAACAGACTTAAAAAAATTTTGCAGTAATACTTAAGTAACTACGATAATATTTAAAGCATTAATGAGATGTTTTGATTACTTCCATACATTGCATTTATATATTACAAAATAGAAAAATACTCCTCCAAACTCAAGAGATGCATTATTCTCAATGCATGTACATGGATATAACTGAAAATAAAAGAGAAGAAAGAAAATAAAATAAATGGAAAGGAAAGAAAAGGAAAGGAAAAGAAAAATAAAGAAAACTACCGCACTTTAAAAAGATGTAGAGGATCCAAATAAATCCTCAGAATCACTGTCGATTATCAGCTTTCGACGAGTGTTCGATGTTTGCTGGGTAGGTTGCTTCGGCGGTTGTTGGGCTGTTGCCTTTGGCGGGCTCACCATCGGCTTCTTTGTAGAACAGTGTGGATGGACTCAAATAGGAGTTGGGTCTCGTGGCTACTCCTCTTCTGGATCCAAGTCGATTGGGGATGAAGTGATTGCCTTTCTCTTCTGCGCTCCTTATGTTGTTTTGGGAGAAATATTCTCCTTTATGGTTTTCATAAAGGATTTCTTGTCATCTAATGAGCTGCTCCAGTCTAGTGAACTAGAATCTGCTAATGAGACAACTTTTTGAACAAAGTCTATAGCTGCTGAGGTGGCAGAGAATATGGATCTATTACAGCAGCCTCAATGGTAGCTACAAGAGATACTGGTATTGTGGCAGAGGCAGTATTTGTTTGGAAAGGAGCAGATGGATACTGTTGTGAGGTTGAGATATCTATGTTGAATTTTGGGAAGATCGTTTCGCATGTTGGAAGTTCGTTTACGATTGTGGCTATTATGGCATTATTGAATTCTTTGACATAATTCATGAATGTCGTCTACCTTTTCTCCACCCGTAACATAGTGTTCAGGATGTCCCCTGGTGTTGGTATGGTTTCTTCTTCGGCGCCTGTTGGTTGTGAGGCATCAGTAGACTCTATGGCTGGAGGAATGAATGATTGTGGGATAGCTTCTTCTACTTGTATTCTTTTGATGTATACATCTCTGGTCCACCCCTTTCGCTCCTGTGTGTATGTGTCGAATGGCATCGTTGGTACACTTTTTAGCCTGGCCAAGGTAGTTATTAAGCATGGAAAAATGAGTATACCTTTGTCATTGGTTGCGCACTCAAAGATTTGTTCACTGATGATGTGGCCTACGTCTATCCTTCAGTTTTGGATGATTGAATGAATTAGTGCTAGACATGGTCGATCTACTGTCTGACTATGAGATATTGGCAGTAGATTCCTCTTTACAAATGTGTTTCATAATTTGGCTTCCGGTTGTAAGTCTTTGCAGCTAACAGAATCATGATGTTTCCCTGTATTCTATTCGGTTCCAGGCATGCAGAGTTCCGCTTTCATTGTATCGTAATCCTCTACCGTCAAGGCAGCTTCGAACATAGTGTGTTCATCAGTTTCACTATCAAGGCCAAAGTAGGCATTGATAACAACGTCTACTATAGGTATTGCTCTTTCCTTGATGTAGGTGTATAGATTTTTCGCCACTGGCCTATGTGCTTAGAATTATCGTACCCATTCACTGTTTGTTGTTGGATGTTGTTTTGCAAATATTTGTCATCTTTGAAAGGTGATCTTAGATAGAATTAATTTTTTCAACCCGAGATCATCATTATCTGTGTAGTAGAAACCTTGTGTCTCCCATATTTGTCGATTTTAGAATAGACAATGGTATTCGTGCTTGACTTTTGGTGTGGAGAATCTTTTGAATCTTACTGCTCCGACCATATTTTATGGTTGATTTACCATTGGGGTTTTGGAGTTGTAGAGTAGAAGATGTAGTAGAATGTTTAAGATTAAATATAGATTGAAGGATGAGAGATAGTTACCCCTTGCCCTTGCCTTTGTATTTAAAGGAGTGAAATGGCGCGGCGATTGAGGGAACGGGCATAATTAATGGCTGCTAGCGTGCAGGAGATGCTTCTCCAACTGGTGTCCGTTGGTAGTGGAAACGACATAATTTTTAACGGGTAGTAAATTTTTTCGCCTAGAGTTTGGACCGTATTTTTGGGCTTGGTCATCTTTATTTCTTTATTAAACCTAAAAATTGAATAAAAAATATGAAATTAAATTATGAGAATTAAAATCTAGACCCTAAAACTAAAAATAAATTTTCTAATTCTTAAGACTAAATTAGAGATTAATAAATTAAAAAATTAGGTTATTGTAGAAGTGCAATAAATTGTATCTTCAACAGCAACCATCTTCCCTTTTTTTCTGAAGGAGAAGCTGATGTTCCAGTTGATGTCTTCTTATCTGGTGGTTTCTTTCGAATGTATTGTTGTTCAAGGGGCGTGCTGTCTCGGTAGAGATTGCCTTGGTAGATACTGTTCAAGCAATCTGCTTTTGGATTGAAGTTGAATTCAGTATTAAATTTAATTCTTTTGCATTCATCTGGTTCATCCTAATGCCTTAGATTGTTGAAAACATTGATCTTTACTTGTTGGTCATTGACCCTTACGATCAATTCTTCTTTCTCACAATCGATCAACGTTCTTCCTGTTGCTAGGAACGACCTTCCTTATATGATCTGAGCGTACTAATCTGCTTCACAATCAAGAATTAAGAAGTCAGCAGGAAAAATAAATTTATCCCCTCTTACCAGAATGTCTTTAATTTTTCCTTCAGGTTGTACGTAAGAGCAGTCTACCAGCTGTAGCATAATAGTTGTTGGTTTTGCTTGTCCGAACCTAGCTTTTGAAATACTGACTTAGGCATGAGATTTATGTCGGTGCCTAAGTCGCATAGTGCCTTACCCACGTATTGGTCCCCGATAGCACATGGTATGATGAAGCTACCATGATTTTTTCTTTTGGTGGTGGCCTTGTTCTACAGCATTGCCACATATCCTTCCGTTACGGCAACTATTTCAAATTCCCCATTTTTTTCCTTTTGGATATAATGTCCTTAAGGAATTTGGCATAGTTAGGCATTTGCTTAATTGCCTCCACTAAAGGTATATTTTTGTGTACTTGTTTAAGTATATCCAGAAATTTCTTAAACTACTACTCCTGCTTTTGTTGTTTTAACCTTTGTGGGAAAGGTATGGTGGTCGTATATCTTCTATCTTTTCATGGCATTGAAATCTTATCTGCGGTGCGGCTATGGCATCCTCTGCTGTGGCAGTATTCTCGGCAGTATCTATTGGTTCCTTTGTCTTAGATGTATCATCAGTAGCTTCTTTAGGGACTACTGTTTCAGGGGTCTTACCTACAGTTTGAGCAGGTATTTAAGGGTCCTTTAGTTGTAATCCACTTCTGGTCGATATGACTTTACATTATTCATGAGGACCAACTCTAGCTACTTCAGTATCGCTTGGGAGACCTCCTATGGGTCTGCTTTTCATCTGTTGTGCCATTTGTCCTACTGTGGTTTCCAGCGCCTTAAGAGTAGCTTCGTTGTTCTGCATTCTTATTTTTGTTCTGTCCATGAAAGTGTCGGATCTTTGGATGAACCTGTTTGTATTTGCAATGTATGCGCCAGTATGGGCCATGAATTTGCAATGTATTCTCCAAAGTTTGGACGTCTGTTGTTTGCTGCGGAGGCGGTGCCTGCTGTGACATCTGTTGCTGAGCAAATCTATTCTTTTGTTAGAATCCAGTAGCTTGCACTGGTTGATGTTGCAGGTTAAGTGCATTGTTAAGATTTCTCCATGAGAAATTAGGATGCTTCCTCCATGATGGATTATAGTTGTTGGACATATTGTTTCTATTAAAATTTCCAACATATAAGGAAGATTCTGGATTGTGTGGGTATGCGTTCGAGTCATGATTGTCACCACATGTTTCGTAGAGAATGGTGATTGCTTTTAATTCTCGAATGTGATGTGGCTTTTGTAGATCCTTTACCATGTTTGTCAAGGCGGACAGTTGGGCTAGAATGGAATCCGAAGACTCTGAATTTGTCATGCCTCATCTATTTATGCCTCTTCTGGTGGTTGGGTGTTGATATTCGTTCTTTGCTAGCCTATCCAGAATTTCTATACTCTCATGGGGTGGGCGGTCTAAGAGGGTGTCATTGGCAGAAGCATCAAGCATCATCCTCGTAGGGGTGTTCACTGCATTGTAGAAGATGGATACATGGGTCCACTCAGGCAGACCATGCATGGGGCATTTTTTGTATAACTCTTTGTATCTTTCCCATGCCTCGTACATTGATTCGTCTACATCTTGCCTAAAGGATGTTATGTCGTTTCTGAGTTTTTCAGTCATATTGGTATAACTGATCTGGCAAGGAAGCTTCGGCATAGTTCTGTCCATAAATTCTACGATCCCGGTTGGAGGTTATTTGACCATGCTTTTGCCCTATCCCTTAGTGAGTAGCAAAAAGGACTTAAGATGCTGTCGAGCATCTTCATTGGCCGAACCCCTAAACTAGCCCATGGTGTTGATCATGTTGAACATCACCGGTTTTAGTTCGAAATACTTTATCTCTATATTAGGCATCATAACAGCAGGAGTTAACTCATCTAAATTTTTCTCTAAATAATCTCGCACAGTTCGAGCGCGTTCCTGTCTTGGAATATTTACTGGATCAACTACTGCGAAGGCACCACGGTTGTCTGCCGCGGCGATATTCATACCCGCGTTGTTTTGTTGGCTAGGATCTACGTTCACTCTTAGGCGTGCCCTTCGTTTCAGATCTCATGTTATTTTTTCGATTTCTGGGTCGTAAGGGTATTGATCAATAGTAGGGTTGGACCTGGTTATGCACAAAACAACCCACGGAAGTTAAACTAAAACTAAAACTAAATAAATAATCTAAAAAAATTATGTAGAAATAATTAGTAGTAAAATTGAACGCTAGTCCTCGACAACGGCGCCAAATCTGATGGAGGCTCTAGAGTCCTATTGGTTCCACCTTTGTCAGATTATAGTATTTAAGATGTCGGTCCCACGAGGACTGAGTCGATTCTACCACTTCTTATGACTACACTTAAGAAATTAAAAATACAAGTACTTGAATTGGTTTTAATTACATTAACTAAACTTTATTAAATTCTAGAAAAATAATAATTAAGAAGAATGAGGTTAGATTAAATGTTTTGTAGAGGAGAATCCAGTTATATTGCATTAACGGCACAAAGGGTCGTCGCAGCTGCCTAGGCGGGGTTATGCCTTGTCGACAATTCAACTTTCCATAGTGTAACATCCCGTTTTGGGGGTTATTAGTTAGGCTTAGTTAGGTGAATTCGATTCGGACGAATCGGGTTCTCCGGTTCATTAATTCCGGGAAAAATAAAATAAAGATATTTTTAATTAAGAAAAATAATAATTTTGAAGGTGGTTTGAAATATTAAAATTATGTTTCAAAATTAAAAGAAAATGATTTGGATTTTATAATGATTTTTAATTATGCTTAATTATGCATAAATGACCAATTTGTAATTTTTGGAAAATTGGAGGACTAATTTGTGATTTTCGACCATTATGGTATTTTAGTGACTAAATTGAAAAGCAAGCTAAACTTAGAATCCTTAGAGGGCCGTAAACCCATTTTTAATTTTAATGATGATTTATTCACCAAAATAAATATTTTAATTACCTTAATTTGGTTTCTTAATCATTTTCTCCTAAAACTACTTTTGACCCATTTTTCTCTCATCTTTTTCTCTCATTTTCTCTCCACTTTCTCATCATCTTTTCTCCTCAATTCCTTGTTGATTTTTGCATCTTTTTACATCATTTGCATCATCCTTCCATTCTTTACAAAACCTATGCATTGATTTCATCAAATCTTCATTAAATTGCAAGGAATCAAGAAGGGGAAAATCTCCTAATTTTGGTGAATAGATCTTAAAGGTAATTTTCTAGATTTTTATTATTTTCTAAGGTTCTTTATTGAAATTCTCAAGTATTAGCTTGTTCATCTTTGAATAAACACTTGATTCAATGTTTTTGATGTTAGATCTAATGTTTTGTTATGTTTTTGTGAGATCTTTATGGATCTTGTTTAATGCTGGAAATTATATGGTTTCAATCATGTTTTTATGATGATTTAATGATTAATTGAGTCTTGATTTGAGATCACATTAATTAAATCCCGGAATAATGTAATCGGTGTAGTTTTAAGGTGTTTTTCGGTTGTGTTATGGGCTGTTTTTGATGCTTAGATGTTGCTGGAGGTATAAGGATGGTTTGGATGTGTTTTTGGATCATTTTTGAGGTTGATTAGATGTTAGATTCGTTAGGTTTTGAGCTGATGTTGTTCGGATGCGTTTCGGCTTAGTTTTCAGTCTTTTCGGCTAAGTTTTTGGTAGTTTAATGGTGATCGGATATGGCTGTTGGTTTGAGCATGTTACGATGTGAGAATGCTCTGTTTTTAATGTTGTAAAAGAGGTACAAGAAGAAGCTTGATTGCTGGTGCGTTTGGTGCGATCATCGGAAAGCGGCGAAAGCTTGTTTTGCTTGTTGGTGAGTGGTTTTCGGATTAAAAGCGCATTGCGTTTGGTACGTTCTGTTTTGGGGGGCTATGGAAGAGTGTGAAAACCTTTCATAGTTCAAGAGTAAGTAAAGTATTTGTTTTTGATGAACCGATATGAGTTTCGGCAATTTTGACAAAGGTATTTTATTGGTAATGCAATAGGATTTATGGAAGTGCATGAGCATGTTTTAAATTGATGCATACATGAGAGATACTTGCTGAAAATGTATGGTTTATTTAGCATCCATGATTACGAAAATTATGAGAAATGATTTGGAGAATCACATGGTTATTTGCCTTATATTCAATGGTGCCTTTTGGGCATGGCTTATGGTTCATTTGTGGAACAATTTATGCATGCATTATGAGCAGCAAGTTATTTGATTTGGAATACAATTTGGTTATTTGCCTTATATATATAATGGTGCCCTTGGGCATGGCTTTTGGTTCATTTGTTGAACATATTATGCATGCATTATGAGCAGCAAGTTATCATGCACATTTGATTATGATATTGGCTTAGTGACACTAACTTTATATACGAATACAAATGACGTCATTAGGGTTGTCATAAGTGCACTATAATCAAAACTGAAAATACAGAATTTTGCCTACACGTAACAAGGGAGACTTTGTGTCCAACCGTGCGTGGTAGAGCCGCCTACACGTAACAAGGGTGACTATGTGTCCGATCGTACGTGGTAGTGCTAATGGTGACTTAGTGTCATGTCAATGGTGACTTAGTGTCATGTCAATGGGGACTTAGTGTCCTGACGAGACGAATGTCTCATGGATCCGCGTATTCGGTGAACCAAAGGTTCACATTAAGTGTTCACTACAAAGCCAATATACATACATGAAATTGAGGAAAGGTTTGAGCATCATTTGTAAATTGTTTTGATATAGTTATGTGAACTCAAGGATGCATATGTTTTAATGAAGTGGGATATGAAATTTTGGCATGCATGATTTGACAAGTCACATTATGGTTTCTTCATGGTTTTAAATAAATGCATTGATGATTATTTGTGGAGCTACCTCACTAAGCAAGTTTGCTTAAGCTCTCTTTTCATCTTTGCAGAAAAATAAGGACACTTGGAGCTTCGTTCGGGGCAAGTAAACCAAGGGGGAAGATCACTTGAATTTTGGTATGATTTTGGCAAATAAATTGGGTAAGGCAATGTGTAACGCAATTTATGAGAGAAGTGAGGATTTTAGGCTTTGTTTCATATTGTAATAAGACCATCATTGTTTGATATTAATTGTTGAACCTTGGATTGCTTGTATTGTTGAAGCATGTTCTAGCATGTGTATGTTGGATTGATATGTTGTAAATCACTTTTCTTAGGGAGCATGCCTATAGCTTGAATGATGTTCATGACGTAGTTGATTATGTGCCATATGTTGTTAAACATGTTTAGGATTGATGCATCTAGTGGTGGTATTTAATGGTTGAGTATTCAGCTCTTGGTGTGCACTTAGTGTAATGAAATATTTAGTTCCAGACCCAAAGTTTCGAAACCTTTGATTGAAGGTTCCGAAACCTTTGTTAAATAGTTTCGAAACCTTCACAAGGTTTCGGAACCTTTCGGGCAGTTTCAAATCTGGGAAGCTACTGGACGCGATAAGTTTCGAAACTTTCAAGGAAAGTTTCGAAACCTTTTGCAAAAAGTTTCGAAACCTTTGGGAAGATTTCGAAACCTTTGATCACCTAGAATTGAAAGTTGCTAGAAGTTATATTTTGGTCCCGGTTAACTTCCTTTGTTCGATTAGGGTACTTACAGATGTTATTTTGAGCTGAAATTTTGCATGCTAGTATAAAGTTGATTTAATTTCAGGATGGTAATCCTAATTTCGATGAAATCCTTGTATTTTGGAAGATTTACATTTTGGTCCCTAAATTAGAGAAACATGCAATTAATGGTGTTAGAATGATCCGTTTGAGTTGTAATTTGCTATGAAGAACTCTTGTATGTTTAATTGAACATTGATGGAGGGAATTTCTACTTTACTAATTGTATTTAAAAGTTTTACGTTTTAGTCCTTAATCCATATTAGTGTTTAATCGGATGGTTATTTTAATTAATGTGTTTCCAATAATGCTTTGTATGAAACCTTGACATGTAGGAACAACATTGTGCCTCTAGTAAGATAAGAAAAATATATATATATATACGGTTTAGGGTTGTTTATCGAATCAAACCTTCACGGGTTTGGTTTGATATTCCCCGTGTGACTCGTTTAGTGCCGGTTTCGTCCAGGCCGGGCTAAAGGGGTTACATTTGGTGGTATCAGAGCCAGATTTTTAAAAAGTGGGATTGGTTTGAATAAAACACGTTGTTGGATTGTCGAGTGTGCAGTTGGTTTGTTATAACACGTATTTGTCTGTCATGTATTGTGATGGTATGTTAGCATGTTTGGTTGAACATGACATGTTGATGTTGCATGCATACTTATATATTGTGAGCGCATCTAGAATGGTTATGAGTATAAGAGGTGGTCGGTTACACATTGCCTATGCCAATATGTTTTCAGATGTTTTCAATTTTCCCTTGGTTCTTGCCCGAATGTAAGTTTATTTTATTTGGATATTATGTTTTAAACTGCATGTTCAAAGTTTTTGGAATATGCTTATGAGACTTGAAACACGAGCTAGTGTTGGTATGAACATTAATGGTCAAGATTATGGATGGAACGACTGCTAGGGAAGAGTAAATTCTTCCTCCTCTGTGAGTGTGCTTTCGGTTAGGCCGGAAGGTTAGTTTATGGTGTTGCACTGTTCTTTCGGTTGTGTTTTAGTCTGCTGAAGCTGATACGGATGTTGCTAATCTGACTTGGGAGTTGTCAATAAGATGGTAGTTGAGGTTGTTGGAATTGAGGATGTTATTTGTGAGTGTGAACAACAATCATGCATAGAATAAGAGCACATATATGTATATATCTATAGATAATGTAGGACATCCATGCATCTTTGAGCATGACATTAGAAATTGCATTTACATGCACATGCATTTGCATAGGCATTTATGAGGGCATACAAGAAATCATGCATACATTTGTTCACACTTACGAGTAGCTCCTTGAGGGTGTAAGTGGAGTGTGGTTGGTTCTTTTAAGGTGAAGGTATATAAAAAAAGAAGAAGTTAAAAGACCTTTCTTGTGGTGTTAAGCTGAGTGTGTAGTGGGCAAGCTACCCTTTTGGATAGAGAATAGTCTTGGATGAACAATGAGTGGCTGGTCTCAGAGTTGTGAATGTTTGAAACCAAGGTAAATACCCTGAGTTATGGTTAGTTTGGGTTGGTCATTACTAAAGGGGAGGCTGAGTTTTGCGGATTCTTTCTAGTTAAGATCTGGAGGTTGTAACAAGGTTGCAGCATGTTTTGTAGAGAAAGGCGGGTTGATGTTACTCTAAATGATGTGAAGTTATTTTATGGAAATTATATGGAATTCTTTGTGGTGGGGTTAATGTGCATTTAGATCGGGGGTTGTAACCGATCTGGTATGGTTGGGATGGAAGTAAAATATGAGATATAGTCTGGTATGAGAGTTGTGAAATCGGGGGTTTTGAATCATAGATTGTTGTGACCTTGAGATGTTTGGTTATACTATAAAGGAGGAAAGTGTACATGTTGTGTTTACAGGATGTTAAGTTGGATAAACTTCAGGTAAAGTTAGTTTTTGTTGATGTCTGAAGTGGTATAATATGGATCGCTGGACAATTTATGGTTTGTACACATTGTTCAGTCTTATGAGTTTGCTTTTATCAAAAAGTGTTTTGAGGTTTTGTGTTCGGTGGGTTCGTGTTTGAGGATGTTTCATCATTATGGTTATCGCTTGGGCAAGGTTATAAAATAAGTGATGTTGGAGTTAGTGGAGGAATGGTTCTACAAGTTTGGATTTTGTTGTGGTATAATTAATGTAGGAGTTGGTTTGTTGATGAGTTGATAATGAAAAAAAAAAGTTTTGGGTTAAGTATCAAGGCACTTAATGATGTGTAGATTTTAAAATTTGAACCATGGTGTTGAGTAGGTTGTGGTGGATAAACCTTAAGTTGGAGATATTGTTGTTGTGATGAGTATAATGTTGAGGTTGACACAAAGTTGGTAAGTTTCTTGTATGATAAGTTATGTAGGATGTTAGCAACTGGGGATGATTTGGTTCACATAAGGATGCTTGCAATGGGAGTTTGTTATGTGAGATAAGCCTGGGTTGTTGTGGAGTTACAAGGGAAGATGTTCGGTTAATCTATAGGGAGACCTAGTTATATGGTGGATCTATGAGTGAAATTCAACCTTGATAAAGTTGATCGGGGACAAGTTGTGGCGAAGTGTTTGTTGAGGGTCTAGTGAATGATATGTTCTTGGTAAGGTTTAGTTTTGTGTTGAGAATTTTTTTGTGTTATGTTAACCGCATGGTTGTTACGGAAAGCGTCAAGATGGAGTGGTATCTTGAGTAGGGCTTATGGTAATCTTTTCCCATGAGTTCGGTGGTAAGTGTTATGGTTGGAGTTGGGGAAAAACATGTGTTTTCGACTAAGCTGGTTTGGATTATGTTTGAATCATATGTAAAGGTTTATCATGCTGATAAGGTAAGCTTGAGTGTCAGTTTTCTTTGGGTTATTATTAGTAGTAAAGGTACCAAGAATGTAGTCGGAAAGAATCATCATAAGTTTGGTAGTAAGTTCTATCGATGGTATGGAGTTTTCTTATGAGGGTTGTTGGATCAATCGTTTGTTTGAGTACGGTTTTCTTGGGTTCCTAAGCCCCATTGGAAAGATGTGTGAGTGGTATATCAATAACATGATAAGATTTGAGAGTTTTTAGGACCGACATAGGTTGTTGTTTGGATGTTGGGTTTTATCATTCATAGGTAAATGGATGATATGTTGTGATGCTGTGATATGGTTAGTATGACTCATAATGAAGTTGTTGGTGGTGGTGGAGCTTGCTTAAAACACTATTGACAGTTCGTGCAAAGTTAGTCTGAAGTTTGTTGTGTGGAGTGGAGGTTGGTGATAGGCTTAGTTGGTTATCTGGTATTTGGGAGGATGTCAATTAAGGATAGTTTGTTAGTGATGGTATGAAAACCGTGGTGGTTATCAAGAGTTGGTTATCAACCTTATGGGGTTTTCTTTTGAGTTATGTTTTCTATAGAGGTTGAGATGGTATGGTGGTTTGTGCATTGTTGCTAAGGTGTGAGGAAGGAATTGGTTGGTTGTCCGAAGAGGGTAAGTGTGGGTTGTCTGTTGCGTACCATCCGGGAAAAGCTAAGGTGATGGCTGAATCTTGAGCCGTAAGACAGTGGTTGAATTGAGAGAGATGTTTGCTAAGTTGGGTATTTCAAAGGAAGGTGGTTGAGTGGTGGAGTTGTAAGTAAAGCCTATCTTAGTTGGGATGATAAGGTGAAAAAGTTAGAGGATGGGACGTTGGTACCTTTTGTGGAGGATATGGCTAGGGGTAGACCGACCGAGTATCGTTTTGATGAGGAGGAGATGTTGTGGTTTAGGGGTCGGGTTGTGGTGCCCGATGATCAAGAGTTGAGGCAAGCTATCTTGGTAGAGGCTCATACTAGTCCGTTTGCTATGCATCCGGGTAGTGTGAAGATGTATAGAGATCTCAAAAGTGTGTACTTTTGGGTTGGTTTAAAGAGAGATGTGACAGAGTTTGTTTCTCGTTGTATGGTGTGTCAGCGGGTGAAAGCTGAACATCAGTTCCCTGCAGGTTTGTTGTAACCGGTTCAAGTTCCGGAATGGAAATGGGAGAGGATCACCATGGATTTTGTGACGGGGTTACCTTTAACACCGTCCAAAAAGGATTCCATATGGGAGATTGTTGATGGGTTTACGAGGTGTGCACATTTTCTTGCCGTGCATACGACGTACTCCATGGATAAGTGGGCAGACTTGTATGTTACTGAGGTGGTAAGGTTGCATGGTGTGCCTAAGTCGATCGTAACGGTTAGAGACCCGCGGTTTACATCCAAGTTTTGGAGGAGTTTGCAGACAGCTTTGGGTACGAGGCTTAGTTTTAGTACGGCTTATCATCCACAGACGGATGGACAGTCTGAGCGTGTTATACAGACTTTGGAGGATATGTTGAGGTGTTGTATCATCGAGTTTCAAGGTTCTTGGGATAAGCAATTGCCGTTGGTAGAGTTTGCTTATAATAATAGCTTTTAGACGAGTATACAGATGGCACCGTTTGAGGCGTTGTATAGGCGTAGGTGTCGTACACCTTTGTGTTGGAAGAAAGATTGGACAAAAGTATGTTTCTTTGCCTCAAGTGTTGAAGGATACGGATGAGAAGGTTAAGTTGATGTGTGCTAAGCTCAAGGGAGCTACGGATAGGCAGAAGTCCTATACCGACTTGAAACGTAGGGAGATAGAGTATGATGTTGGGGACAAGATGTTTCTTAAGGTTTCTTCCTGGAAGAAAGTGATGAGGTTTGGTCGTAAGTGGAAGTAGAGTTCTCGTTTTTTTGGATCATATGAGGTGTTGGAGCGTGTTGGTCCTGTTGCTTACAGGTTGAGGTTACCGGAGGAGTTGAGTAAGATACATTATGTGTTTCAAGGTATCAGTACTTCATAAGCATCGTTCAGATCCTTTTCATGTTGTTCTAGTTAAGGAGTTTGAGTTAAGAGAGGATATGGGTTATGAGGAAGAACCGGTGAAGATTTTGGATGTGGATACAAAGGTGATTCGAGGAAGAATCATAGTATTTGTTAGAGTGCTTTGGAAACACCGAGGTGTCGAAGGGATAACTTAGGAGACAAGGAAAAGTATAGAGGAGCAGTTTCCTCACTTGTTTACCTCGGGTAAATTTCAAGGACGAAATTTTCTTAAGAGGGGGAGAGTTGTAACATCCCGTTTTAGGGGTTATTAGTTAGGCTTAGTTAGGTGAATTCGATTCGGACGAATCGGGTTCTCCGGTTCATTAATTCCGGGAAAAATAAAATAAAGATATTTTTAATTAAGAAAAATAATAATTTTGAAGGTGGTTTGAAATATTAAAATTATGTTTCAAAATTAAAAGAAAATGATTTGGATTTTATAATGATTTTTAATTATGCTTAATTATGCATAAATGACCAATTTGTAATTTTTGGAAAATTGGAGGACTAATTTGTGATTTTCGGCCATTATGGTATTTTAGTGACTAAATTGAAAAGCAAGCTAAACTTAGAATCCTTAGAGGGCCATAAACCCATTTTTAATTTTAATGATGATTTATTCACCAAAATAAATATTTTAATTACCTTAATTTGGTTTCTTAATCATTTTCTCCTAAAACTACTTTTGACCCATTTTTCTCTCATCTTTTTCTCTCATTTTCTCTCCACTTTCTCATCATCTTTTCTCCTCAATTCCTTGCTGATTTTTGCATCTTTTTACATCATTTGCATCATCCTTCCATTCTTTACAAAACCTATGCATTGATTTCATCAAATCTTCATTAAATTGCAAGGAATCAAGAAGGGGAAAATCTCCTAATTTTGGTGAATAGATCTTAAAGGTAATTTTTTGGATTTTTATTATTTTCTAAGGTTCTTTATTGAAATTCCCAAGTATTAGCTTGTTCATCTTTGAATAAACACTTGATTCAATGTTTTTGATGTTAGATCTAATGTTTTGTTATGTTTTTGTGAGATCTTTATGGATCTTGTTTAATGCTGGAAATTATATGGTTTCAATCATGTTTTTATGATGATTTAATGATTAATTGAGTCTTGATTTGAGATCACATTAATTAAATCCCGGAATAATATAATCGGTGTAGTTTTAAGGTATTTTTCGGTTGTGTTATGGGCTGTTTTTGATGCTTAGATGTTGCTGGAGGTATAAGGATGGTTTGGATGTGTTTTTGGATCATGTTTGAGGTTGATTAGATGTTAGATTCGTTAGGTTTTGAGCTGATGTTGTTCGGATGCGTTTCGGCTTAGTTTTCGGTCTTTTCGGCTAAGTTTTTGGTAGTTTAATGGTGATCGGATATGGCTGTTGGTTTGAGCATGTTACGATGTGAGAATGCTCTGTTTTTAATGTTGTAGAAGAGGTACAAGAAGAAGCTTGATTGCTGGTGCGTTTGGTGCGATCATCGGAAAGCGGCGAAAGCTTGTTTCGCTTGTTGGTGAGTGGTTTTCGGATTAAAAGCGCATTGCGTTTGATATTAATTGTTGAACCTTGGATTGCTTGTATTGTTGAAGCATGTTCTAGCATGTGTATGTTGGATTGATATGTTGTAAATCACTTTTCTTAGGCAGCATGCCTATAGCTTGAATGATGTTCATGACGTAGTTGATTATGTGCCATATGTTGTTAAACATGTTTAGGATTGATGCATCTAGTGGTGGTATTTAATGGTTGAGTATTCAGCTCTTTGTGTGCACTTAGTGTAATGAAATATTTAGTTCCAGACCCAAAGTTTCGAAACCTTTGATTGAAGGTTCCGAAACCTTTGTTAAATAGTTTCGAAACCTTCACAAGGTTTCGGAACCTTTCGGGCAGTTTCAAATCTGGGAAGCTACTGGACGCGATAAGTTTCGAAACTTTCAAGGAAAGTTTCGAAACCTTTTGCAAAAAGTTTCGAAACCTTTGGGAAGATTTCGAAACCTTTGATCACCTAGAATTGAAAGTTGCTAGAAGTTATATTTTGGTCCCGGTTAACTTCCTTTGTTCGATTAGGGTACTTACAGATGTTATTTTGAGCTGAAATTTTGCATGCTAGTATAAAGTTGATTTAATTTCAGGATGGTAATCCTAATTTCGATGAAATCCTTGTATTTTGGAAGATTTACATTTTGGTCCCTAAATTAGAGAAACATGCAATTAATGGTGTTAGAATGATCCGTTTGAGTTGTAATTTGCTATGAAGAACTCTTGTATGTTTAATTGAACATTGATGGAGGGAATTTCTACTTTACTAATTGTATTTAAAAGTTTTACGTTTTAGTCCTTAATCCATATTAGTGTTTAATCGGATGGTTGTTTTAATTAATGTGTTTCTAATAATGCTTTGTATGAAACCTTGACATGTAGGAACAACATTGTGCCTCTAGTAAGATAAGAAAAATATATATATATATATATACGGTTTAGGGTTGTTTATCGAATCGAACCTTCGCGGATTTAGTTTGATATTCCCCGTGTGACTCGTTTAGTGCCGGTTTCGTCCAGGCCGGGCTAAGGGGGTTACACATAGTTCTACAGAGTAGCCGTATATGTTTCTACCTTACCCCTAAGTGAAGAAAACTGTTGAAATCCCCATGTCTTGATGATACCTCCCGGCGTTAATCAAGGGTAGATCACAACCTCGCATGCGTCTTGTTAATCGCTGAAATACGACCCAGATTAGTCAATGCCCATAAGCAAAGACCGTATTCTCTCGTTTCATGAGCCTAACTCTCTCGATATTAGAAAAATAGATATTTCTTCACATACTTATCATCTTGAGCTCATATGCAAAGAAAGTTAAGAATCCAGAAAGAATAAACTGTGAAATAAAACTTGTATTAATAAATATCAATAACAATATAACCTTCCTCACCATCTACTCCACAACAATCTAAACCTCCAAGGGAGTTTAGAACATATTATGGTCGGCGGCTAAGGATAAGTTATGTGTGTAAACCGACTTCTTCTCCTTTAAACCTAAACCTAATGAATGTCTTATATAGGCCAAGTCCTGAGTTGATCTTTCCATGTAAGGAAAAAGTTCTAAACAGAAGAGAAATCTCAATCTTAATTAAATTGCATTAAATAAATCTTTATTCTTGAAATGTCTCTTTTTGCGGTTTGGCTTGGGTTCGAATTCCTAACTAAGTTGTTCTTCTTTCTTTATCTTTCGGTATCTTCTTCCTATTGAGCATCACTTGTCGTTTTTCTATGTTGTTGCGACAGTCTTCAGAATATTGTCATGGCGGATGCTTCATTTGTAATCTAGCATCTATTTTCTTCTTTGGCTCTTTCTGTGATCTAGTTTCCTATCTAAGATAAAAAAACTATCAAACATATTTGTTTTATGCCAAATAATAGATAATTTCATAAGAATTGTATTCGGATACTAAGATATGGAAAATAATCAGAAATATCTATTATTGCAATTAATTTTGTCTTTATTAGCAATAAATGGTGGAGAAATAATGTGAAAATAGAGGACTTTTAGGCACTCATCAGTTGTAGTGGTCCCGATTGGCTGTGATAGCACCAGCTGACACTCTTATCAAAATATCTCCTTATCGTCTAGCTTAGTAAAGAAGTCCTCTAGCTTATCCATGACATTTTCCCATTGTTGTCCTTATACGAATGCCATGACAAATTGCCTCAACTTCCATTTTTGCTTCACCTGCACAACACAACTGAAAAAAACTACCTTTCTCGTGAAATAGCACCTATTACCACCTGAAAATGTCAAGGCATAATTATAAAACTACATGCAATGTTATGAATCTAAATGCAACTAAATGAACCTATATGAGCCTAAGGACACTCAATAACTTAAGGTAAAAGGCCTAAAATATAGCCTTTTTGTGGAGTTATCATTAACCAAGTCAACATTGCTCTAGACTTCACAATACTCTTAAACTACTCCACTATAACCCATATTGATAACACATGCAAGTTTTCTCAAATAGCAACTCTCTAATGAAATCATCATACAACCCGATACTATGATCAACCAACTCTTATCTCACTTAGATTTTTCCAAGCACAAACTTCTGCCTTTTTAACCTTTCCAAACATAATATCACTCTTTTGTCCACTCACCTTAACATCCTCCTTAGTGTTAAGCAACAAAAACATAAGAAAAGCCAACCATAAATGAAAAATTCGACAAACCCAAATCCTCTTAATACATCAACACTCTTTTTTCCATAATATTTTTCTTTCTTTTCTAAAAACTCAATCGGTGCTTTCCAACACAACTCTAGATCGGTTACACTCTTAACCTAACCACTTTTTGAACCATACCAAACAAAAGATACCTAGTATTACTTCCATCAAACATAAAGATAACACGACACCTCTTACGCAACCTAACTTTCGCTGAAGAAACCTCACAAAAGCTAGCCTTCCTTTTTACTAACAACCAACTTCAACCGAAATTACTCTTAAGGCACTCAACCTGAATTCAACCATCCACAACTCCAAGCCCAACTAACCAATCCTTATCTAAGATTACTTCTCAACCAGAATAGTAACTCGAACCACAAGACAATATGCTCAAAACCAACAAGAGTATCTTCCAAGCACCTTTATAAACCTATAACTTTTCCCTAAAGAACCGAACTCAACACAACTTCCGTTTTTAAGAGAGAAACGTTTTTAAATATGGACAATGTATGTATGAGTCCTATATGTCACCCTAGATGCCTATACAAGTGCATACAAATGCAATATAATATTATGCTCAAGAATTCATGCATGTCCTAAGATGTCTAATGTATATGCATATAAGTGCTCTTATACTATGCATGATTATTGTCCATAGTCACAAACAACATCCTCAACTCTGGAACTTCAACTTTCTACCTCTTCAACATTCTAAAAACTTAGCACTCAAGAGTACACAATCACACCATCACCCGAACGTTTCCAACACATTTGACTCACATTTCACACAAACACTTTGAAACTCCCAAGGCGCCATCGGTGATGTAGTCACCTACTACTCACCAGCATAACAATTCTCAGACTAAACTGATTCAAAATCATTTTACACTTAAACACGATTGAGGACCCAGTTAACTCAAGATCGGATATCACAATACCACAACACAAATCTGTTTATTCCTTCTAATCTTCGCGACTCCTCTATTACAAAGTTTTAGCTTTCTTTTTGGTCTCATATCAAGCACAATTATAACATAAAAAGAAAAACATTTTGCAAAACTTATGAGGCCAGCGTGAAGCAAGTTCTAAGAAGCTCAAGTATAAAATAAAATAATTTTCTAGTAGTAATTAAAGCAATGGGTACCCAAAATAAACCCCAACAATATATACTCAATCATCAACTATAATTAGCATCATGAACATATAACTATATAATAAATATATTTTCCACAACATGTATTAAGCATCATATAAAATCATCTCAAAGTCTTATGCATTAACAAAAACAAATTCAAACTATTTTCCTGTACTACATGGCATATCGAAAACCAGAAATTTTATAAGATGATCAACTTATAAATCATTTTAAAAACTAACTGACAGCAATACAACATTTAAACTAAGCATATTTCTTTCTTATGAAAAAGAAAAAAAATAATATGTAAGAAAATATTAAAACATGGTCAAAACATCTCTATGTAACTAATGTCATAACGATGAAACAAGATTCCATCATGCTTACAAACAAAAATTCATATGGCAACATCTAAGCATATCAAAATTAATCATCCCTGCAAACACCTTAACATATCATGCTTTATCAATAACTACATATAGAGCAAATCCAAGTATATTGAAATTTAATCATGCTTACACACACGGTGCTCGTCAAATAAGGTCCTAACTTACTATGATGCAACACAAATCAATCACATATTACATTCATCGTGTATCTTATACAATAACATAGAATTTTAAAATAATCACCGTGCATAAGCAATATTTAAACATAAATTAACATAACAACATACCAAGCAAACAAATCATCCCAAAAGGTTTCGTAAACCTAAGTTCTGATACCATCAAATGTAACCCTCTCGACCCAGTCTAAACATCACCCGACTCGAACGAGCTACACGGGGAATACCGAGGCTAATCCAGAGACTTGCCCCGATAAACAACCTTAAAAATTAAAAATTTCTTTTTATCTTTTTTAAATACTTTAATTAGATCCTACATATTCATGCAAGGACCGAGTTCAATTGCAGTGGAAACTAAAGAAAAACGAGTCTTAATTTAGTCGAACAAGTTTTAGAGACCTAATCATAATTTCTAAAATTTTATGTCCTGATTGTGAAATTAAGGTTATCAATATTTAATTAAGTATATTTCATACTTGCACGTAAATTTTCAACGTAAAATAATATTTATAAGTCATTTAATTGCATGTTCAAAGTTTAGGGACTATTTTCAACCTCCAAAGGTTTTATGACATTCTCTATATGCACATTCACCTAAAAACACTTTAAGCACATATCACAACATATTATCTAGATGCAATTCAACCTAGTTAGCAATAATATATTCAACTCTAAAGAGTGAGCTTCAACATTAACAATCTTATAAACACACGGAATAACCACCTCAATATTCTCAACATGATTTCTAGATGCATTCCAACCTAAATATCAACATCATATATTCAACTCATAAGTAGTCATACTTCATTATCAGCAACACTCAAATTCACGCATATGGATATCAAGAATCAAACTTAAAAGTAACTATATTATAGCTAAAGGAATATCAATAGATAATTCAAGTCAAAGTCATAAAGCTAATATCATTATAGATAAACATCACACAGGTATAAACATGCGACTACTAAAAGTCTCATCAATATAACAATATTCTTAACATGGTAACTCATCCTCATTGCTCTCCCACTACCACTATTGTTATAAAGACATACTTGAGCTTTCACTTGACGGTTACCTAGATCCTTGCTTCTCTTTGTTGCCTCCACATTAAAAAACTTTGCATTGCAAGGTAATTGAGAAGGTAAGCATAAGCTTGGTGAGTGAATAAAAATATATTTAAAAACACCTTGCAATGCAGCCCATAAAAGCCAAAGTTTTATAAAAACATGTCATGTTCAACTTAAGAAATAAACGTCTGGCTATAAATGCCAACATCATGAAAAACAGCAAGTATACCATGGCATAAGCCACAAAACCTTTTTCAAATAACTTTGAAAACACATGCTCAATAAGCATAACTCAAGACTTACATGACAATCGCAAAGCTTCATTGAGAACACTTCTCAATTAAGAAAACATACTTCCTCTTAATATTGTATTGGTATTAGTGAACCATTTAGACTATCACTAAACGTTAGGATAAACGGAAACGGCAGGCATGGGGCCAATCGCCAACATGCCACATATGAGAGCCAACCACTACTCATATCACGTGTGAAGACCAATCGGCCTAATCACACTCATGATGGAATAAAACCAATCATGAAATCTCAGCTTAGTATTCGGGATAAGCAACACTTATATGTAATACAATGCATATATCACAATATAAGTATTAACTCTAATGCATTACCAAGGCATTTAATACACGTACACATTTTAATTATAGTGCACTCACATCCTATTGATCGATCAACTTATCCACGTTTCATCATCCTTAATACCAATACTAAAAAAAAAACAATGCTCAATTTTTAAGTCAAAATAATGAATTAACCACATACATCCCGCTAACACATGCATCAAATGCATAAACCGGTAAAATCCACTTTTCTCATGTTTTCAAAACAAAACCGTAGGAGCATCATATACATATAAGAACCTTTGTAAAAACATCTCATGAGCCTTGAAAACATGCATAATCACATATGTACAATACAATATGAGCATGACTAAAAAACATAATAAAAACAAGGCATAATATGGGAACCTTTATGAAAATAATACTTTAAACGTACTTTCGAGTATAGGGAGGTTTCTCACACCTTCCATATACCCCAAAACCTTTGAAAACACATTTAAAATCATGCCTAATTGGCAGCCCTCAGAATCCACTCACCGATTTACCGAGACTTACTCGACAAGTCACCCGAAAACGCGATTCTGCTTTCTAAATTCCTTCAAACCAGCTCCTCTACCTCATGACCTAATTCAAGCATTAAAAATAGAGGGTTTAGTGCATTAAAATACACCCAAACATCCCTCAAGTCGGACCAATGCATGGCAGCCCATAAAAACACCATAAAACATAAGCGAAACTCATCGAAAACCTCTCCAAACACCACTTAAACCTTAGGTTCGGGATTAGATACTTAAAATTTATCTTAATTAAATCTAAAAAATTCAAGATTCATGTATTTAGGCATCCAAAACAACCATGTAAAACCCTTGAACGGAAATCAAGAAAATAATAGAATTTTTATTAAGAAAACTGATTTTATTAATTTAAGACTTTAAAGATTATTTCAATAAGCTAAGAACTTAGTAAATTCATTAAAGAACTTTATGTTTAAGAGTTTTTAATGATTCTCACATCCAAAATTGATCCCACTCCTTCAAAGGTTTAAAAACTAAAAAACTGTAGAAAAACGAAGAGATTTTGATTAAGAAAAATATCAAGAATTCATCAAACAAATTTTTATTGAAAAGATTAGTGTTTACTCTTGAAAAGATTATTAAGAATATGTTTTGAGAAGGAAGAAACCGAAATCTTTGAGAAGGGTTTAAAGCTTGATGCAAAATAGAGTTTTTCAAGTAAAACCGAAGAAAAACGAAGAGAATTTGAAGAAAAAAATATAGGAAAATAAACCAACGAATTTTTATTAAAAAGAATTGATATTTACCTTGAAAATATTATGAAGAGGCTGCCTTGGAGAAGAAGAAACCAAAATTTAAAGAAAGGATATTTTTAAATAGTGAATTTTTGAGTTTTTTATCAAAATTAGAGAATTTTGATTACTTAGGTTAAAACAAGGGATTAAAGGTTGTTTATATAGGCTCTTGGAAAGCCTAGATCAACTAGGATTATGATTATATTAAATTACCTTAAAGAACCAAAGTTTTGGCTTAGTATATAAAATTATCCTCAAGTTTTCTATTTTTATAAAATAGTCACTAATTTCAAAATCTTAGGGATTCAAGGGTTAATTTTTAAAATTGAGTTGACCTAAGTCAAATATAAGTCAATTAAGAATTTTAAAATATTTTTCCATAATTTATTTTGATTTAAAACTAATTTTTAAGTATTTAATCCTAAACTAGGATAAACCGACAAAACCGGTCCACTAGACCTCTAAACCAGTCTCTTAACTTCTAGGACCAATTTTGGGGTGTTACGAGGAGAATGGTGAACATTACCTATGGAGCTAGTGGTAAATGAATTTGACACATCACAATTACTATTAGTTGTTTTACCCGTTGTACACATTTTAGATGAATGACCATATAACCCACATGAAAAGCGAATACGGTGAAGTCTCTCATACTCAAGACGATAAACAATTCCATCAATTTTCACTCTCGATGTTAGAGGACTCTTAAGTGATACCATTATTGTTAGCCTTACAAAACTCCCCCGGTCACCCGTAGGGATGGCAGATGGGTATAGTTTTGCGGATTCCGCACCGCACCTGTACCAGTTGGAGTGGGGATGGATATGAGTTTGATGGGTAATGGGCGGGTGTGAATGTAAAAAGGCATACCCATCATGGGTAGTGGGTAGGTGATGGGTTTAAGATCTTACCCGCACAATATCCGCCCGCCCCATATCCACCCGCTTTGTATTCATCCGCCATATGAATTTTGAACCTTTTGTATTTGTAGACTTTGATTATGCCTTTTATTATGGTATTTTATGTACTAAGATATTATTTTTTTTAAAATCTATGATAACTCTTAAGCTTTTAGACTTTGAACCCAATTAACTTAGTTTGAAAAATTGATAATTTATGATCGCACTTGAATTAATCAGGTTAAAATTTGTAATGTGTGAATAAAATTTATATAAATGAAAATATATTTTAGTTAAGTTAGTTATTTATTAGTTAGTTGTAGTTAAGTAGAATTTATATCAGTAAAAACGTATTTTAGTTAAATTAGTTATCGTTATTTAGTTAGATGTAATTAAATTTATATAGTTATAAATATATTATATATATAAACTAATCAGTCAATAAAGTATATCAAATTTTACTCTTTTTTATATAAATCTATGATTTATTTTTACATATTTTGATATTAATAGTTTCTTGTAGGTATGTACAAGCGGATACATTTTGAGTGGTAGTTGTGGGGATGGATTTAAAAATGTACCCGCGTGGGCGGATGTGGGTTTAAGAATATACCCATGTGGCTGGGTGCAGATTTAAAAATTGTAACCACATTGGGTGAGGGATGGATGGTGAATATATATATTTTAGGTAGATATGGGTATGGGGTACCTATAATGGAGTCCCAGAATTCTCACCCAAAACATAACTTGTGATGGAAATAACTCAGATGTAGAGAACTCTCGTGTCCACGGTTATACAGTGAGACAACTTCCAAACACGGTCCAAGTTCCATCAGTCATCACATGCTCATAATCATATTCATTCTCAAACATAACCAAATAATAATCATTTGCAAGATTAACAACCTAAAACGTTCCTTGTGGTTTCCAGTGCATCTTGATTCTTCCTAATAGAGTTTTGTATCCAATTGATCGACCAAGGAATTGAACAATAAGTGATCGAAGCATACTATGATTAATTCGTTCGCGCACCCTCTCAGAAAAGTTCACTAAAGGAAATGGAGCACTCTTATCTACAATTACATCCCCACATCTACGATCACATCATCTAAATTCGACATTGTGTCATTCGTGATGGTTTTGTCAAAACCTGAAACAATCCCTGCATAAGATGGCTGCACAACAACATCAATTCTGTTTGAATTTGTAGGATCTGACGCTGACTTATCTCCTAGAATCCTAGATTCGTATTACACATCAACCTCCATCCCTTTCACAAAGTCAATTGCAATAATAGATTTCGTAGTCTTACATTGCTTCAACGCATGTTGATCAACAATCAACAAAGGAGAACCTGGGCATTCAAGTGGTGGAAATTGCTTCTGATCGACAACCGTCACTCTCACACTTTCATGGTAATCATTGGAAGTAGAAATCTGGTGATCAATATCAGGATCTGTCGGTGGCACAAAATTATCTGACAGAGGAAATAAGAACATAATCAGGTGAATGAAGCTGAAAGATCAAAACGAAAGAGTTGTCCAAGCCCAAAAGAAATTTTCCAGCAACAAATCATCAGGATCTCAGACCAAATCGTCGAAAATTCAACCTTTTCTTGCAAGAGAGAAAGAGGAAACAAAAAATAAAAAATTAACCCCATAAACTCTTTTATATAATCATTCTTTAAAACTTAAATTTTGAATCTCTAGTTTTAAGTATTAAATTTTAATTTTAAATTAAATCATAAAAAATTATAATTATAAAATAAAATTTATACCAGTTTATGTATTAAATTTTTTTGATAAATAAAAAATTACTTCAAATTTATTTGATTGACTTAATCATTAACTTTTAATAAAATTGATCTGATAAAATTAATTATGATAAAATATGTGATAGAGATCTTGGAGGCTTAGGCAAAGCTTCATAACCAAAATTCTATTTTATTATAATAATGATATCTAATTCACAATAAGTAATCTAAATTGAATAAATAATTGACACATATATTATTATCATTCGATCCGTTAATTATACTTAAATAGATTTAAAGCAACATCTTATTAGACTAACTAGTAATTGATCGAACCAAAGCTTTTGGTACACCACACAACTTAAAAGATTATTTTCATTTTGTTCATACAAACTTAGAGATTTGAGTTACGTAGGGATGTAAAAACAATTACTCTGATGGGTTTCAGGTTGGGTACTGTCAGGTCGGGAAAATAAGATACAGGTCATTTCAAGTTGATTTGATGTTTTAATTTGATTCGAGTCGGGTGCGGGTTTATTTCAGGTCCGGTCTTTTTCAGGTCGAGTCTATTTCAAGTAAGGTTTATTTCAGGTCGGGTCCATTTCAGGTAGGGTTCATTTCAGGTCAGGTTTAAACGATTTGGGTCCAAATCAGATAATTGACAAGTTCATTTCAGGTATGGTAGATTTTAGATCGGGTTCATTTCAGTTTGGTTGCATTTTAGGTCGAGTTCATTTAAAGTCGGTTTTATTTCTTTTAATTTGGGTTTTAATTTCATATTAATTAAAACTATTAAGTTTGAGTTTGGTACAAATAAGAAATCAAGTAAATAACTGATAAACTTTAGGCTAAATAGTTGATCATTCATTTCGAATTAACTATTTAATATCTAATGTCTTTAACTAGCATGAATCCATTAAAAATAACTATTACAAATAAAATATCATCAAATGATTCATATCTTAAAAATTGGGTTAAATTATTAAAAAAATTAATAAGAAATAAACAATGGACTAAAACGAGTAAGGTTTTAAATTAAAAATGATAAACATTAACAAAATAAAATATTATCTTATTAAAAATACTATATTAAATTAGAAAAATAATTAGTAATCAATTTAAAATAAAAACAAAGTTATAAGGATTAAATTGTAAAAATTATAAATTAATAATAATTAAATTTAATGAAAAAATTAATTTTAATATATTTTAATACATTATAATTTATATCTATAAAATGCAGTTTATTACATTTTAAAAATAAAAATATGAAATTTATACTATATATAGAATTTATACAATATATGAAATATATTCTATATATAGAATTTATACGATATATGGAAATATGAAATATACACTATATATAAAAATATGGAATGTATAATGTTATATATATATGTATAAATGTATAATATGTATGTATGTATATGTATATGTATATAATACATAACTATGTATATAATTTATATTGTATGTATACTTATATATAAGTATGAATGTATATGTATATATTAATATATATACTTATATATTTGTGTTCCCGCAGAAGTGGAACAAGTTTTGGCAGAATTCCGTGATGTGATACCTGCCGAGTTGCCAAAGACTCTCCCACCGAAGAGGGAGATCGATCATAAGATTGATCTTTTGCCAAACACAGAACCACCCGCTAGAGCCCCTTACCGAATGGCTCCTCCTGAGCTAGAGGAGTTACGCAGACAATTGAAGGAACTCCTCGATGTTGGTTATATCCGACCGTCGAAGTCACCCTTTGTTGCGTCGGTGCTTTTCCAGAAGAAACATGATGGTTCACTTCGGGTCACGGGGTCAGATTTTTCGTACTGGGACTTCTACCCGTGCGGCACCTCAGGATACTCGTATGCCCGAGGATCAGCCTGAACAATCTCCGATGCTTACTGGTTTCGCCCTCTCATGGGCTCATCAGGGAAGCAGGGACAGCTCCGGACCAGTGTGGTGCACGATCAGCGCGCCCATCCCAGATGGGACGGCTGCTCGGCACGTACTACACTCTTAATGCTATCCCACTCCCAAGCTTTAAGCATCACCAGAAAGCATCTCGCTCGGTCCCGCATAGTCATGACTCACGGTCCGTGACATTCTCCTCCACCCAATTCATGCACGCCCTCGTACATGGGGAGGAAACTCTTTCCCTCTCTTGAGACGTGCCAGGAACTAGTGTGCTATTCTCCCAAACTGGCCTACTAACCTGGGGCCGCCCTCCTATGTCGAGCACAGGACTCCCTGCAATCACCTCATGGCCACCTACCACTTTACCGAGGTGTCCCATTGCAGTTCAGCTAACCGGAGAACTTTCGCTGCGGCTTCCTGCCTACCCGTCCTCATCTCAATCTCTTTCTAGAGGACCCACTCGCGAACACCCGCCTCTCTTGGGGTGCGAGCTAACACACTCGTCCATATGACTCGCTCTCGCAGCACAAGGGGCGCTTGGTCAACCCAACAGCTAGTACACAGCCTCGCTCTGATACCACTTGTCACGTCCGTAGAACTCTTCTACTCAGGAACGTGTGGCCTTAGACGCTCTTGCTCGATGCAACGCCTAAGTAAGCCTAAACAGATCAAAGCTAGAGTGCTAAGATCTCTGCGGAAATAAAAAGAACTTTGAAAGATAAAGAAGACAAGAGAGATTGAGTGAATGCTCTTAATTCCTCAAAGAAGAAGTGTGTCAAATAAGGTGGGGGAAGGCCTCTATTTATAGTTAGAGCCCCCTACATCCAACGGTTAAGAAAAGAGTACATCAACTGTTGAGATTCAACCTTATCCCTAAATCCCCTAATTTATGTTACATACCATATTTACAAAGATTAAGAGATAGGATAAGATTCAATGTGATAAACTTGCCAAATTTGATGGAAAAGGTTCACCAACCCCCAAGTGTTGGGCCAAATTGGAATTGAGCTCTCTAGTGGGATGGATCATGGATTTGGGCCCCTGAGGTGCTGGATTGGGTGTTGAGATGTCCAACATGCTTTTGAGGGTATTTGTAGCATCCTGTAGTGTGCGTGTCTCGGGCCTTGTGGTGCGGCCCGTGACATTCTCCCCCACTAAAACTAGTGACGCCCTCGTCACTCGACTAGAATGATACTTTTCCATATGGTCTTTGAACTACCAAAGATCCTCGGCAAGCCCCCAACTACCTTCGCTGTCAGGAAGTCCCTTCCAAAGAACAAAATACTCGTGTCTTGGTCGGTGTCCTGGCTTACGAATGACTCTTTCTGCTTGGATGTCTCGTACCTCATTATCGTAGGAGACCTTCACTCCGACTGGCGCTCGTTGTGACTTGCCTCGATCCGGATCAAACTCATCCTGGTGGTATGGTTTGAGCAAACTGACATGGAAAACTAGATGAGCTCGGATGGTCGAAGGCAACTCGATCTTGTAGGCCATGGTGCCTACCCGCTTCAGAACTTTGAAAGGACCCTCATATCTTCGCACAAGCCCTTTATGCACCGTTGGGTTACGCAAGATCCCGGTCAACTTGGCAAGGACTAGATCCCCGACTTGGAAATTCACGTCCCTCCGTTTCGTGTCGGCCTACTTCTTGGTCCGTTTCCTCGCCTTGTGCAAACAAGCTCGGGCTAAGTCCTGATGGTCTTGTCACTCCTTGGCAAATTTGTGAGCTGCTGGATTAGGCCACTCATACTTAGTACCAACCGTGCTGGGTGTAAACGGTTGCTGCCCATTAACAATCTCGAACGGACTCTGGTTTGTCGCCTCGCTCCGCTGCAAGTTGTAAGAGAACTGGGCCACATCTAACAGCTTCATCCAATCGCGTTGCGTGGCACTCACATAGTGCCTCAAGTAGATCTCCAAAAGTGCATTCACTCGTTCGGTTTGCCCGTCGGTCTGTGGATGGACACTTGTTGAAAAGTTCAAACTCGATCCCAAGAGTTTGAACAACTCTGTCCAAAACTTCCCAGTGAACCGCGTGTCTCGGTCACTAATAATCGTTTTTGGCACCCCAAAATACTTCACAACGTGCATGAGGAAAAGACGAGCAGCCTCCTTGGCTGGACAGACCTTTGATGCTGGAATAAATACCGCATACTTTGAAAACCTGTCAACAACAACCATAATGTTTGACAATCCGTCAGTAGTGGGTAAACCAAAAATAAAATCCATGGAAACACTTTCCCATGGTCTCTCGGGAATTGGCAAAGGTTGCAACAATCCCGCGGGTTTCTTCATTTTAATCTTGTCTTGCTGGCATACAAGACAAGTCCTCACATAGGCTTCGACATCCTCGCCCATGCGTGGCCAATAGTAGTGTTCGGTAATCAGTGTCATCGTTCGGTTCATCCCCGGATGACCAGCCCATTTGGAATCATGACATTCCTTCATGAGCTCCTTGCGCAATTCTCCAAATTGAGGCACGTAGAGGCGACATCCTCGGGCGTAAAGCATGTCTCCCTCGAGCCAAAATCTCCTGGTTTTCCCTTCTTTGGCATAGTCGATCAACATTTTGGCTGTTGGATCATGTGACAATCCCTCTTTGATGCGCTCGAACAAATGTCCCTTCAGCAAACTTACAGTCTCGATGGTGTACCTTCGGCTTAAGGCATCAGCAATGGTATTCACTTTTCCTGGCTTGTACTCCATGGAAAAGTCAAACTCTGCAAGAAACTCTTGCCAACGTGCCTGCTTCGGAGACAATTTGTTTTGGATGAGAAAATAACTGTTGACAACATTATCAGTGTAAACCATAAACCTGGACCCAAGAATATGATGTCGCCAAGTGCGCAAACAATGCACTACTGCTGTCATTTCCTTCTCATAGACCGTGTATCTCCTCTCGGTCTCATTGAGCTTCCGGCTTTCATATGCAACCGGATGTCCTTCTTGCATAAGGACCCCACCAATGGCAACATCGAACGCATCGGTGTATATTTCAAAAGGCTTGGTGTAATCTAGCAACACCAGAACTGGCTCACTCACCATGGCCTTCTTTAGTCCTTCAAAGGCTGTCTAACACTCAGTGCTCCAATCCCACGCCTTGTCTTTCTTCAAAAGCTCGGTCAAGGGTGCAGCAATATTGGAGTAGCCTTGGACAAATTTCCGGTAGAAATTGGCAAGCCCCAAGAAAGAACGCAACTTGGTTACCTTAGTTGGTGGCTCTCATTCTTTGATAGCCCGTATTTTGGCCCCATCCATCCGGATTCTACCACCTCCAACTACATGGCCTAGAAAAGGGACCTCTATCTGGGTAAACGAGCACTTTTCTTCTTTGACATAGAGCTCGTTTTCACGCAAGACCTTGAACACCTGCCTCAAGTGTTCCACATGCTCCCCAAGGCTCTTGCTGTAGATGACAATATCATCCAGGTAAACTACAACAAACTGATCAAGGAAGGGTTGTAGTACCTTATTCATCAATGTGCAGAAGGTGGCGGGAGCGTTCGTGAGGCCGAATGGCATCACCAAAAATTCATACGAACCGTAGCGCGTAACACAAGTAGTCTTCGGTTCATCTCCTTCTGCAATCCTTACTTGCCAATATCCAGACCGTAAATCCAACTTGGTGAACCACTTTGCACCGCCAAGTTGATCGAACAAGTCTACAATAAGCGGGATTGGATACTTGTTCTTCACCGTGAGCTTATTCAAAGCTCGATAATCGATGCACATCCGAAGTGAACCATCATGTTTCTTCTGGAAAAGCACCGGCGCACCAAAGGGTGACTTTGACGGTCGGATATAACCAGCATCGAGGAATTCCTTCAATTGTCTGCGCAACTCCTCTAGCTCAGGCGGAGCTATTCGGTAAGGGGCTCTAGCGGGTGGTTCCGTGTTTGGCAAAAGATCAATCTTATGATTGATCTCCCTCTTCGGTGGGAGAGTCTTTGGCAACTCGGCAGGCATCACATCATGGAATTCTGCCAAAACTTGTTCCACTTCTGCTGGAACATTCTTTGACATGGCTGGCTCTTCGGTCACCAATGTTGCAACATAAGTTGGTACCTCCTTGTGCACCTTCCTGCTAAATTGGATGGCCGAAATCATTTTCGCTCCAACTCCAGCTTCACGATTGACCGGAACAATGCATTGACCCCTCAAGTCCAATATGCATAGACAATCGGCAAACAGTGCCACAAGCGCATTAATATTGTCTAGAAAACTAATGCCAATGAGAAAGTCAAAATCATCAAGTGGAATCACCTTGGTGTTTTCCTTACCAGACCAACCCCCAATGTCGAGTTTTACTCCTTTTGCTATCCCTACAATCAGAGCTTCCACGGAATTAACGGTTTTGATAAACTCACTTGTCTTCTCAACCTGAAGATCAAGTTTCCTCGCAACTTGTTCAGACATGAACAACTCAGAGGCACCAGTGTCCACTAGTGCGCTCAACTTTTGGCCTGCGATGGTGATGTCTACAAACATCAACCCCTTCTTGTTGGAACCCTTCTTGACCTCCATGCAACTAAAGATGGAGCCAAGCTTGAGGGTCTCCTTCTCCTTTTCTTGGATGGCATCAACCTTTTGTTGTCTTTGTGGGCAGCTATTTCTATAGTGATTACCCACACTCGTAACACCTCATGGACCCTTTCTTGTAGTCTCTGCGCTGTGGGTTACCATCATTCCTTTGCTTGTCTCCCCCACCATGGCTTCGGTATGCTTGATACCTCGACTTTGGTTTGGTTGACTCGCTTCTGTTGGCGTTATGTTCTTTCAATGATTCTGCAATTGCCATAGCTTTGGAGAGTTCCTTCACATCTCTCCGTTCTAACTCAGTACTTGCCCACGGCTTCAACCCATCCATGAACTGGAAAAGTGCGTCCTTCTCAGACAAATCTGGGATTTGAAGTTGAAGTTCGCTGAATTGACGGACATAATCACGGAGGGTTCCAGTGTGTTTCAGTCCACGAAGTTTCGATCTTGCTTCCTTCTCGGCATTGATAGGGTAAAACTGCTCCTTCAATTCTGCTTGGAACTCAGCCCATATTCCAACAGTAGTGCCTCCATGCTTCTCGTCGGAGCACCTACGTCGCCACCACAACAGAGCGGCATCAGTCAGATAGATGGAAGCAGTTGTTACCTTCTCGGTATCTCCCTCGATACCCATCGCCTTAAAGTAAGTCTCAAGTCCTCACATGAAGTTCTCAATTTCTTGAGCAGACCTAGTCCCCTTAAACGATCTAGGCTTAGGGGTGTCGATCCTGGGCTTGACCATGGTTGCTTCTCCCACCATGCCATTCACTATGGCATTCTTGTAGATCTGGAGCTCGGTATTGAGCTTCTTGATCTCCTTCATCATCTCTTCCTTCATCTTCTCCATCTCAGATTTGATGAAGTTGTCTTGATCGTTCAACATCTCGTACAGGCCATCGAGATTCTCTTGAACGTCCTTCGCGATGTCATCCTTTAAGGAATCCATCTTCCCGAAGCGCTCCTCGGCTTCGTCACTTGCCACCTTGAGATCAGCAATTGAACTCTCAACCTTGGTCACCCTCTTGTCCAAGTTCCGAACACCGGAGTTCAAGAGAGATGGCAGGACAAAGTGTATTAAATATATATATTAATATGTATATTTACTCTTTATATATATATATATATATGTATATATACTAGATGTATATATTAATATATGTATGCATTAATACATATTATAGTCTATATAATATATTAAATGTATATATGTATATAATATAGTTTAATATATATAATATATTTTAACGTATATAATATACTTTAATGTATATAATATATATACTTAAATGTATAGTAATATATGTATTTAATTTATTTATGAATTAATATATGTATATTATTTAATTAATGTATATATATTATTAATTCTGTAAGCCTAATACTAATCCCTTAAGCCCAAATCACTAAATTAGTTCTATAAGACCAATTATTCAATCACTAATCTAATTCTCTATTATCAAATTGAAATAATTTTAAAATCTATAATCTGATTTTAATTAAATGAGGACTAAATCAAATAAAAAATAAAATTTAAAACTTAATTTTTGAGTAATCTTAACCAAATAATTATAAAATAAGGTGTAGAGCGACGCGAGATTCAATTTTTTGACATGACCTATATAAAAATATGCGAAATTTTTTACCTGACCTAAAGTAGTGTCAAATGAATATCTAAATCTAATCTCTTTTTTATATTTTTAATCGATTATATTTAATCAAAATTTATTAAAGATTATATATTGTAATAATAATAATAATCCACCAAAATTTGCTATATATATTAATTCCCTCCAAAAAAATAATTTTCCTCTTTTTTATATAATAATCAAAACTTATTTTTAATTTCCTCAAAAATTTTAAATAACTTATATCCCTCCAAAATTTTTACACTAAAAATAAATTAATCTCGAGCTTAAAAAAAAATAAGTGGCTTATTTTTCTATAAAATTTTGACTTTCACTCAATTATCTTTTTTCTATCAATTGTTTTGGTTTAATTTAATTGAGTCATAATTCAAATTAGTTTAATAAAAATCTACATTTGATTTTAGAATTCTTTCGATTATATTTATAATTTATGTTAGTATATTTTAATTTAACTTAATTGATCATAAGTTTGATAAGTTAATTTAATTTAATTTAATATTAATTTAAATTATAATTTTTAACAAAATATTAATTTAAAATTAAATATATTAAAACTAAATAAAATAATAAAAAAATTAATTTAATTAAATCTATAATGCTAAATTTAAATATTAATCTTTAAATTAATTTTCATATCTAATTCTATTTTTAAGCCTAATTTTATTTACCAATATTTAAAATTTATTAAGTTATAGATAAACTTAATTATATGTTATGTAATTATCAAGTTTTGTTAATATTAGTTCAGGTCAATAACAGGTCGGGTTCAAAACAAGTCAGGTCATTTATCAGGTCAGGTTCAAAACAGGTCAGGTAAAATCAGGTCTCGAGTCGATTTAGTCAGGTAATATCGGTTATCTGCCAAGTCAGACTCAAGTTCAGGTTCATTTCAATCGGATGTAGATTGGGTTTCGCGTCCACAGTAACAAATTAAAATCGAGTTCGGATCATTCTCGATCGGATACAGTTCAGATTCGGTTACTAAAGTAACAAATTCAACTCGGGTCTGAGTCAACAACAGTCGAATAATAATCAAGTTCAGGTCATTATATTATATCCTTGGGTTAAATCAGGTTTTGATTCAAACAGGTTACAGTCTGATTTTCAGATAAAGTCAGCTTTTTACATCCTGAAGTTATGGTAAAAAGAATATCACGTAGAAAAGGAATCTCATAGGCCATAGGGGTGAAGGCTTGGTTGGGCAAGACATGAAAGCGTTATGATACTCGTTTAAATACTCATAACATAAGTAGAGTTAAACAAAACTCAAATAAAAAACAATTAAATTAATTTTACTAAGATAAAAATATTTAACTCATCTTGATACAATTTAAAATTTTATAAAATTTAATTTAAAAATAAATAACTCAATTCGAGTCTAAAATATTGAACCTATCTTAACTCTTAAAATTTTTTGAAAATAAACTTTAAGTCATAAAATAAAAATTCAAATAACTAAAAAATTTAACATTTAAAAAATATATTTTTGAGTTCAAATAATATATATTATAATTAATAAAATTTATTTAAATTAAATCAAATCATTTTAAATTAATAAAATTAAATCAAATCAAATCATTTTGTAAAATAATAAATATTTACAATTACTTTTTAATAAAGACAAAAATACTTAACTTTATTTGACTTGAATTTTTAAAACTTTAATCAATTTAAAAATTTTGAATAAAAATTCAAGTAATAAAGTTAAACTCATCAACTTGAATAACTTAAAAAAAAATCAACTCAATTCAAAAAAATTAAATAAAAATTTAAGGAATAAAATTAAACTAATCAATCTAAATAACCCAAAATCTTAATTCAACTCGATTGAACGCTCACCCCTAAATATATATAAACTCTTAAGTTAAGCTATGATGCTCTTTTAACTTTAAATATTTAATATTATAATAATGAGTAGTATAACCATTAATTTAAGAATAAAATTAAAGCAATTCAAAAGTTTTTGAAATTGATTAACAATGGTATTAGAACAATTAACAATTAAAAGTTAAGGATTAATTTAACATGAAATACATAATTTGAGAATAAAATTAAAATATCCAAAAATTTAGTGACCTTTCGGAGTTGAAAAACAAATATTCTTTAAAATTAATAAATAATTAATTCTATTTTAAATAGGTATAAAGATACTTTTTAATCCTTAACGTTTATAATTTTTATCGTTTTGACCCTTATTTTTTTGGATAGATTTAGCCCTTAACATATCATTCAGGCAAACAGTTTATTTTTAACTATCATAACAATTGGACCGTTAAAAATCTAACAACGATGACATGTCAGAAGCATATGATAATATATTTTAAATAATATTACATCTAACCTATCAAATATATATATAAAATATAATTTTATTCTTATGTAAAATATAATTTTTTCTAATATGAAATATAATTTATTTTAATATAAAATATAAAATATAAAAAAACAATTAAAATATAAAATAATTAAAATTTAAATAAAATATTAAAAAATAATTAATTCTAAAATAAAATACTATTAAATATTTTAGTTTGATTCTATATAGTTAGAATGATTGAGAAAGTTTAATAGCCTTTTATTCTAGAATTAATTTATTTTTAATAATAAAAACTAGACTTTTAATGGTCCGGTTATTATATTATTTGTTAAAAAAATATAAATTAAAAACTAAATTTATTTCAAATAAAAAATAAGAACCAAAATATAAAAATTATAAACTAAGGGTTAAAACCCTAATTTAATCGACGGCTAGTTTGAACATAAACAAAGGAATTAACAATAATAAAAGGCTTGAGATTTAATTGATTAAATTCAAAGCTGACATGAACACAAACCCTAATTTAAATAAAAACCCAGAAATCTGCTTCACCTAGATGCCGAAAATAAACTAGAAAAATCCTAAACAGAGGGAAAGGAACCCAGAACAGAGGATAACAAGGGGATACTTGCATATCAAAGCAAGCAATTGCTATGCTAAACAGCACAGAAAAACTTACATTATATGTTAAATAAACATACTTCTTCTTCGAGTTTGCTATTTTTCGATTTTTCCCCTTGAAAAAATAAGGGATGATCGAAGATTAGCGAACCCAAACAAACAGAGATTAGAAATCTTTAATTACCGGCTGCTTTACAAGTCTAACCGTAACAGCCTCCTCAACGCACTCGTAGCAACGTCGTCTTCCAGGACAGACACTATCTTCTTGGAGAAAAACGCCGGAAACGGGACGGAACTCGGAGGCGGAGATGTTATGAAGGCCGTCCCGGCATAGAACGAAACTGGAAGAACATTGTCGCTTCCGTTTTTAGATTCGTCGGGTTGGATCTGAGTCGGAACGGACACGGGATCTGGACTCAAACAGTCGGTGGAACCCAGATCTTCATCAGCTTTTTCGTTTTCGTTTCCGTTTTCGAGACTCCTGGGCTTATACGGCTTAAATTCTTTGAGATCTTCGCCGCGTTTGAGGATCCTGACTTGACCCATGACGAGATTCTTGGCTGGAGTTTTCGGACGAGGAGGAGAGATGTTGGGAGAACGCTTCCGGCGGTGGTTGGGATTGGGGGTACGGCGGTGATTTCTTGGGTGTTCATTGGGATTGGGATGCTTAAAACAATCTTGTGGGTTTAGAACTGCAACACCCATGGCGAAACAACAAGGAATCTACAGAATAGAAATGGGATTTTCTTCGAATGAACATGAATAGAATAAAAATGGAAAACTGGAGAAAATTTGCGATAAGAATATGAAATAGGGTTTGTCCGGAAATAGGACTTATAAAGGAGGAGCTGATTGATGAAGGAAAGTAAATTGATTACGTGGACACTTATCACATATCCTTATGGCGGTTTCGAATCCCACGCTCTAAATAGGGGAATATTCGATAGAATTCGGTCTGAGATAAAACTTTTGAGCAATTCTGAATTGAAAAGTTATATTTTATAACTCAGATTTTATTTGAATTTTTTTAAATTAAATTGAGTTTAAAAAAGTTGATTCAAGTCGAATCGGGTAAAGTTTTTGAATTTTTATAAATATTTAAATATAATTATTTATTATGTTATAGTATAATTTGATTCTAATTTAAATGACTTTCTCTGATCATATAAGATATGTATATATTTATTTTTCATATATAACGTTATTTTTTTATATTTTTATATATCATAGTATATATAAGGATGGCAAATGGGTGGGACGGGTGCGGATACCCCTTCCCCGTACTCATATTCACCTAAAATATTTATATCCACCACCTACCCATCATTCATAGTGGGTATAATTTTCAAATCCACACTCGCCCACGCAAGTATATTCTAAAATAGAAAATGATCACCCATTGAGAGACTCGTCTCAGACTTAAAATAAATCATTTAATTATTAAAAATTTTGAGTTCTTCGAATTTTTATTTTATAACTTAAATTTTATTTTAAAAAAATTGATTCAAAATAAATAAAAAAAGTATACAGTAAATAAGATAAAATAATAAAATAATAAAATATAATTTCATAAATAACGTGCTAAAAATAACCCATAATATAATTTTTCATAAACAAGTCAAAAATAACATTATAAATAAACTAATAAATAAATTTATTTATAAATATAAATAAATTAAATATATTTTTATTCTTATTTACTAATTTATTAAATATACTATTATAACTAAATTCTCTAAAAACTTTTTTATAAAATATACTATTATAACTAAATTCTTTAAAAATGTAAGATAATTATTAAATTTTTTAAAAATACGTAATATACATTAAATTTTATTTTTATTATAAAATAATTATTAAATTGTTAATTATTTTTAATAAATAGTATTATTATTATTATACAAATTTAAATAATATAATACTTAATCTTTCATATAGTTTCATTCAATTAATTTATTCTTAATTTAACTATTCTTATTAGTGTATAAATTAATTGAATCTATAAATATTAATAATTACGTATATTATTATGTAATTTTTCATTATTATTTCGTTCCTAATTAATGATAATTAATAATTTAATAATTATTTTATAATAAAAAATAAATTTTAATGATTATTATATATTTTTTAAAATTTTGATGATCATTTTATATTTTTAAGAATATAATCAAATTTTTTAAAGAAAAAAACGTGATCGCTTTCTATTTTAGACTTCTAGACTTTATAATCTTTATATTTTACTTACATACGAAGAATTCCTTTTTTTTTCTTTCTTCTCAAGGATTATCCTAAAGTATTTATTAAGATAAGAAAACAGTTTTGAAAATTTAAAATTTAATATATTATTTAAATAATAAAATAACCATTTAAAAAAGTGATAATAATAATTTTAAGATAAAAAAGGGAAGTTATAAAAAAATTAAGATTACAGCGTGGTACAAATGTTCAAGATACTCGAGTTTAATGTTTTTATTATTATTGCTTTAATTAGTGTCTTGATCATTAAAAATCATTTAAAAGAAATTATAACTAATCAAAATATTTTTAATTTATTTTTTATTTTTTAATATAATTTGTTTAAAAAAATTTTAAATTTTCCAAAAGTCATAAAATAATGTTTAAATTTTTAGCTTTTTTAAAAAATAAAAATATTGTATTAATCGATAATCGTTAGCATTGCTACGGGCCTCATTAAAAAACTTTCCTAAACCTAAGTAGAGGAAAAAGAGTGCACCGTGACAAACTATTACAAGCGAGAATTAATCAACATGAAAATAACACCTTCAGAAACCATTATACACTTACAAAACCAATACTCTTAATAGAACCCAATTAAATCAACCTTTCTAGTTATCCCTTTCTTAGTGAGTCAGCCAATTCGTTATCATTTAACACGCAATTAATGACAACATAAAGCCTCATCTTCTCATCGCCTGATCTGTATGATTTTTATCATTTGATTTATCGTTGTTTGTCTCTCACCATTTCTTTTCTTTATCTTGTTTTTTTTGGCTTTGTTTCAGTGTTTAACATGTAAATTATTGACTTTTAGCGACAAAAAAATAAAAAAATATCGTAGGGTTCAGTGACGAAAGCAACTGAGTATATTGTCAATGATTAACAATAAAACATTGAAATCAATATTTAAAGTTTAATACTTAAGAATTTGAAGACTATTTTGAAAATTGTTTAACATTTTAGTATACTTTTAAATATTTATATTTTTTAAATAAAAAAAAGCATGTCACATGTTATGTTTTTATTTTCTAACAGTTTTTTTAAATTTTTAGCAATAAGGTACTTAAAATGATAATGATAAAAATGTTAGATACTTAGCCGATGGAAAATACTTTTTTTTGAATAAGCTACAGAGGGTACAAATAGTATTTATCTTAGAATATAATCTCAACCATTATACATTAACTCTTTAATCGTTGTTCTACAAATACTAGTTTTTAAACCCGTGACCTCTAAGTATGTATATAATATATAGAATATATAAATATAAAAAATAAATTTATACCAATTATGAAAATATATAATATATAAATATAATATTATATATATAATACATTAATAATTTAATATAAATATGTATATAATATATATTAATAATTAGATATATACATTAATATATATTATATGTATATAATTATATATTAGTAATTAGATGTATCATGTATACAATAATATATCATATATGTATAATGTATACATAGTACATTCATATATACTATAATGATTAGATATATATAGTAGACTAATCGTAGTACATTATTATGTATGTATAACTAGATGTATTTATATTATATATATATGTACATAATATACATTAGTAATTTAGTATAATATATTATATTAATATATTAATAATTTAATATATGTATATGTATTTTATTTATATATATATATATATGAAATCATGTATATTATATATGTATATATACTTATAATGTATATACATATATTATATTATATTATATTATATTATATTATATTATATATGATTAAATCCTAAACAAAAAAATAGAAGTTTTATCTCCGTTGTTTTATTTTGTTGTTAGTTTCTTCCTCAAATCAAAAAACAAAAGTTTCCCTCCTAAATTAAAAAGTTTTTTCTATTACTTTAATAGTTATAATTATTTTTAATAAATATTTTTTAATTTAATAATTATAATATAATTTAATATAATATATATATATATATACTTAAATGTATTAATAAATATAATACTTTATGTATTAATATATTATATGTAATATAATATATATTATATATAATGTATTTTAATATATACTACTAATATATGTATTTAATTTGTTTATGAATTAATGTATGTATATTATTAATTTTTTAAGCCCAACACTATACCCTTAAGCCTAAATTATTAAACTAGTTATATAAGATCAATTCTTCAATCATTAAACTAATTCCCTATGATCAAATTAAAATAATTTTAAAATATAAAATCTAATTTTAATTAAATGAGAACCAAATCGAATAAAAAGATAAAAATTAAAACTGAATTTTTGAGTGATTATAACCAAATTGAAATAATTGTAAAATAATGTGTAGAGCGGCATGAGAATCGATTTTTTAGGCGTGACCTATATAAAAAATACGAAATTTTACCTTTTTTATATAATAATCAAAACTTATTTCTATTTTCCTTCAAAATTTTAAGTAACTAATATTTTTCCAAAATTTTTATACTAAAACTAAATTAATCTCAAACTTTAAAAAAATTGGTTTATTTCCCTCTAAAATTTTGACTTTTCACCTTTTTTATCAATTGTTTTTTATAAATTGTTTTGGTTTAATTTAATTGAGTCATAATTTAGATTAATTTAATAAAAATTTATATTCGATTTTAGAATTCTTTTAATTATGTTTATAATTTATGTTTTTATATTATAATTTAGTTTAATTAATCCTTAGTTCAATAAGTTAATTAATTAAATATTAATTTAAAATTATAATTTTTAAAGAAATGTTAATTTAAAATTATAATTTTTAATAAAATATTAATTTAAAATTATAATTAAAATTAAATAAAATAGTAAATAAATTAATTTAATTAAATATGTAATACTAAATTTAAATATTAACCCTTAAATAAATTTTTATGTCTAATTCTATTTTTAATTATAATTTTATTTACCAATATTTTAAATTTATTAAATTATAGATATCTTTAATTATATGTCATGTAAATATTAAATCTTATTAATATTAGTTCAGGTCAATAACAAGTCGAGTTCAAAACAAGTCGAGTCATTTATCAGGTCGGGTTCAAAACAAGCCGGGTTAAATCAGGTCTCGGATCGATTCAGTCGGGTAATATCAGTTATATACCAGGTCAGACTCGGGTTCGTTTTAGTCAGATGCTGGTCGAGTTTCGGGTCTACAGTAACAGGTTGAAATCGGCTTTAGGTCATTCTCGGTCGGATACCGTTTAGGTTCAGTTACTACAGTAACATGTTCAACTTGGGTTCAAATCAATAATAGTCGGATATAGATCGAGTTCGGATCATTACATCCCTGAATCAAATCAAATTCTGACTCGAACAAATTTCAATTGAGTTTTCAGGTCGGATCAATTTTTATTAATTTACACCATTGAGATCCATTCAGAATACGTGGCCTCTAATCTCCGGAGAAAACATCAAAGATTCTGACACGTGTCAATGTCATCCAGGCCGACGGTAAATGTTTTCGAGGCTTCTTTTATTTTTCTAATTTTTTTTTATAAAATATATTATTAATTACTAAATTCTCTAACAATACAAATAATTATTAAACTTTTAAAAATTACGTAATATACATTAAAAAAATTTATTATAAAAATAATTATTAAATTGTTAGTTGTTAATTGAATAGTATTATAATATTTAATTTTTCGTACAGTTACATTTAATTAATTTATTCTTAATTTAATTATTATTTTTAATGTATAAATTAATTGAATCTATAAAGATTAATAATTATATATTATTAAATATTTTTTCTTAATTATCTCGTTCCTAATTAATGATAATTAATAATTTAATAATTATTTTATAATAAAAATTAAATTTCATTGACTATTATATAACTTTTTAGAATCTAATGACCATTTTATATTTTTAAGAATAGTAATCGAACTTTTTTAAAGAAAAAAACATGATCGCTTTCTATTTTAGACTTCCAGACTTTATAATCTTTATATTTTACTTATATATGAAGATTTTTTCCTTCTTCTCAGGGATTATCCTAAAGTATTTATCAAGATAAGAAAACAATTTTGAAAATTTTAAAATTAAATATTATTTAAATAATAAAATAACTATTTACAAATTAAAATAACTATTTACAAAAGTGATAATAACAAATTATAGAAAAATAAATTATAACGTGCTACAAAAGTTCAAGATACTCGAGTGGTCGAGTTTAATGTTTTCATTATTATTGTTTTAAGTGTCTTGATCGTTAACAATCATGCAAAAGAAATTATAACTAATCAAAATTATAGCTACCTTTTTGAGGGGTCCGAAGATAGAAAATAGAAAATAATTATAAAGGTGTTGGTGTGGAAAAGGTCTTTGAATGCTATTATTTAATTCATTTTGAAAATATTATTTAAAAATATTAATTCTTTTTAAAAAGTCAAATTGGAGTCGTTACCGTTCACTAAGATAGATCGAACACCTTAAAAGGAAAACCAGAGATTCACTTTGAAAAAGCGTTCGAGAGTTAATTACGCGTAGGGAAGGATTACAACCCTCATCATGCCCGAAAATCGGTACCAAAAAATGCTTTCTTTAAAATTTATTTTTGAACTTTAATTTAACTTCAAATCGGTTTCTAAATTCAAATTTGACCTTGATTAAACGAGCTTAATTTAATTGGTGTATTCAAATTAATAAGACATTTAATTAATAAGATTGATGATACCTCAGATCATAGACTAAATCGACGTTGCGTTAATTTGGAGTTCGAATCCCGTACGTCACCTTTATGAATGATGCAAACATGTTACACGAATATAAAAATTAATAAATGTCTATCCTTTCTATAGTTTTAAAGTCCAAAAATTAATAAATGCCTATCTTTTCTATAGTTTTAAAGTCCAAATTAATTAACAAGAATGTAAATATGGGGTTTTAAACACATGACCTCACAAATTTTTCTTCTCAATTAAGGTGTAAACCGCAAAACCAGACATCTATTCTTGATATAATTTTACAATAAAACATTTTGAAATAATGTCTTCCGCATGAGTTTTATTTTTGCAAGAATTAATAAATCATTTGACCTTTCAACTATTCAAATTATCATTTTTCGATCAAAGTTTCCTTATCTCTTGGAGGTTTTGTCTGCCCCTTTTGTTCTGATCTCCTTCACCATCGGAGCGTGACTGTTACTGCCACCACCGACAAAATCGTCTTTCTCTCTCGATCTTACCCCTGACCACCACTCTCAGCAGAAGTTGTCATCGTCGTGATTGTTTCTCGAATTATATAAGCTCGTCAATCGAAGCTCTTCTGCTTTATCCACCGTCGTTGTGGCTGTTGTCGCCCTCTCCTGCAAGGTCGCAAGGGCTAACTTATTTGTTCTTGACTTGATCGATTTCGATGATGTATTTGACGCCAAAGACGACATTGGAGTTTCTAGGACATCAAAGTCTTACTTAATGGTTCTAAATTGGCAGTTAGTTCTAATAAAAGTAGAAGAATCCCCAAGATCCCGAAGGTAAAATAATGAACAATGACTCTTGTTTCCTATTAGCTTCTGCCGTAATTTGTTGAGAAAATTATTTAAAAACTAAAACTTGAAAATAGGATAGTTACTTCTTGGTTGATTTATCTCCATTGATATTAGAAAATTAAAAAAATAAAAAGGAGTCTACATCATTATAATGCTATAATCTTATGCCTTTTTTCTTCAGTAATGTGTTTATGTTTCTTAGATTTTTGAAGGGTACTCAGGATCTTGTAAAAAAATAAATGACGATCAGAAAGAAAACATTTTATATTATAACAAAGGTGAATTACTGTTTGTTTTTTCCCTCTCAATGCATCTTTTCCCTTTGTTTTTTTTTTCTTTTCTTTTTGGAACCGTTTGTCTAAATGACAGAAAAAAGAAGCTGAAAAAGTTGAAGGTATGTCAATCCAAAGCATATGTTTCTTAATTCTTATGCATTATAATTATTATATTTTCATGGATTTCACCTTTCTTTACTTAAAATAGTAATGAGGTTGGTTTGATTATCAAAAGACGCATGAAATATATGTGAAAAATAGTTGTATTTCACTTTCATTTGTTCTTATTAGTACCATAAAATATATCTGTTTATTTATGTTTTTACAAGACTCACATGGGTACTTCTTTAATAACTAAGTTCATGGATCATTATCTTAGGCGAACATAAAATATGTCTTTGTTCTGGTATTAAATTATTCATAAAATTATGCCCTTGTAATATGGTTTTGTTCTAGTATTATATTATTCATAAACTTGATGCCCTTGCTGGTAAGACTTCTTTGAAGTTATAATTGTTTATTCTTCTTCTTAGTTGCAAGTTTCTTTACACTGTTGTTAACAATGTCTTTCTTTCATATATTCTTCTTTGTTGTTGTCAATTAATTTTCTTTTAGATAACTCATGCCATTTGTTGTTTAATGAATCATAATTTCCCACTGATTATAACCAGTTTGTTGATGAACTTTTGTATATTTTTTTTTAGATTTTTCACTGAATCATAATTTCTTATTGGTCTTCTTTTTTTCTCCTAGAGCTTGCTTCTTGGATAGATGATAGATATTTCCTTATCATATATTTTGATGGACAAAATTTGTTATTTTCTTTCTGTGCTCAGTATAATGGGCTGTTCATAAGCTACATGAAGAAGGAAAATGAGAGGACTATTTTAAGCCTCCTCAATCAGTTGATTAATAGTAAACGAAAGAATAATAAAGAAATTAAAGAAAGAAGAATAACATTTTTAGATGAAAAACCGAGAATGCATTAAATAATTTCTAGGGGGAACTAGAAGAGAATATGATGTTCACATGTTTTTTATAAATTCTATCTAATGATCCTACCTTCAATTTTCCCTACATCACCCAGAAGTATTATCTTCTATCATGATCTAAATTCTTTTAGATCAAAGATTTATTATTTTCTTTTCTTATCTGCTTTAATGCAACACATTAGTTACCTTATATTTTTTCTTTTTACACAGAGATGAGATCTATACATGTAAAGAAAAATCCTACAAATTTATAATTTTGTTAGAAGCTTCTATGTATTTAAAGGATATGTATGTCCTATTTCATAATTTAGTCCTATTGCATGCGTTAATTGTGTTTTATTGAGAATAACAAGTGCCATTAGAAACATGATTTGTTTATTTCAAAAATATAAAAGGTCTTGGATCCCTTGAGAGCAATGATCACCGGTGCTCCTTTGGCAGTTCTGGGTAAAGAAGTTGCCTCTGCATTGGCTGCTGTTGAAGAATAACATCATAGACTGACTTTACAAAGGCTTGTGGCTATGGTATAAATGCACAATACTTTTGTATATACTGTCTCCATATTGAAGCAAGTCTGAATTTCATATATAATATTCAAGAATTTTATCTATGAATTTTTACGTTGAAGGAAAAAAGACATCATTTAAGAGTTGTTGTTATTCTTAATGAAATTGAAGCTGAGGTTATTTCCTGTTTTTCTTGTTCTTGGTAAAGAAGCTTTTTATTTTTAAATTATGTAATATTATCTTTTTGTTAAACTTGATAGATGGTCTTAGAGAAACATCGCCAAGAATCTGCCCCTTCAGTGATTGTACCTGAGAATGGCACAGATAAAACTATGTATTTACAATGTGAATTTTTTTAAGATTATTTTAACTTTCTCTTTGATGAACTTCAAATGATTTATAAAATATTTTGATGTAAATTCAATAGTTTTTATATAAAAAATATGGAATGATGTTTGTTATTCATTTCCCCTGAAATTGTTATATGTACTTCATATATATGATATAATATATTTTTATTTTCTTAAAAAATAATGTTACTTGCAGCGTTTGGTAAGAAAAACGCCACAAGAAATCTTAACTTTTTGCGGCGTTTGTAAATAGAAACGTCACTAAATAACAACTTTTTGTGGTGTTTGTATTTACAAACGCCACTATAGATTTTGATCTTTTCCGGTGTTTGTATTTACAAATGCCACAAAAAATTATTATTTGATGGCGTTTGAATTTGCTAAGACTACAAAAGGTTAAGATCTATTGTGGCGGCTTTTATTCAAAAACACCGTAAATTATTGCGACGATGGTTTTAGCGGCATTTCTTGTGGCATTTTTTAAGCATCACAAAAGTTTTTAGTGACGCTAAAAAAGTCGCTATAGAACTAAAAAAACACCGTTAAAGGTCTGTTTTGGTGTAGTGATGCAAAATAATTGAAGAAGAGAACGGTTCAACAAGCCTTGCCAGCAGGCAAATTTTGAAATCAAATGGCAAAAAAATTAATTGAGCTGGTATTGAGAGCAAAGACATGGGGTTAAGGTAGCGGGAATCTTGACAAAAAGGTGGTGTAATAATTTAATTTTCCAGCATGCCATGGACTGCTGGCGATATAGTACACCCTTGTCACTATTTATATTAGTTGGTGTAGGTGAAAGAAACCATCTGGTAAAAACCAATTGAGAAAGAAGACCAAACACCAACAGAAACCGATAATTGTAGTGCTACCAAGTATGTTTTTAATTTTTTTAGTTGTGTTAGATTATATTTTAATTTAATTCAAATGCGTTAATTATATCTTTTTTTGTTATATCTTAATTTTATTTATTTATATATATGTTTATTTAATTTGTTTGTTGATATAATTTTTTCTATATATTTTATTAAACTATAATTTAATTGCCTAGATTTATTTTTATTTAATATGTTTATTGATATAATTTTGATATTTAAATTGGTGTTTGTTTTAATATTTTGGTATTTTTGTAGACTTATTCTAAAATGACATCTGGTGAAGGTGAAGTTTTATTGTATTGTGATCCTGAACATATTTTCTCTCATATTAGTGATGAGAAAGTAAGTTATTTAAATAAAATTATGTCATCATTTTTAATTTTATATTAATTTATTATATAATTATTATACATACAGGGTGAAGAGCATACCATACGCTATCGAAGATTAAAAATTAAAGAGCCTTCGGAGCACATAATTTATTACTTATAGCTTGCGGGTTTTTGCAATGCCTCATCTCTTCGTGGGTTTAAGATTATTCGTAGCTTGGTTACTTGATTGATCGAAAGATGGAGACTTGAGACGCACACATTTCATTTACCTTCTGAAGAATGCACAATAACTTTAGAAGATGTAGCAATACAGTTAGGTGTACCAATAAATGACAATTCGTTGGTTGGACACAACAACTATAATATATTTGAGTTTTCCATGTAGTATCTTGGAAAAATTCCTTCGAAAGAATGTGTGAGCGGTCTACGTCTTAGAAGTTCATGGTTGTAAAATGATTTTTCGTAAAAGAGACCTCTACGGAGCAAGAACTTTTGTATGCAGCTCGAGCATATATACTTCAACTCATTGGTGGGATATTGATACCGGATACATCTGGTAATCTTGTTCACGCACAATATCTAACGATGTTGGCTGATTTGAACACATCTATTGAATATAGTTAGGGTTCTACAATACTGACGTTCTTGTACCATGAAATGTACAAGACATTAATTATTATTGGTGAGAAAAGGACATCATATATGGGCGGATGTTTGATCTTATTACAATCGTGGACATGGTATAGATTGTCTTATCTAACTCCTATTGTAGAAACATCAATCCCCATTCAATTTTCGCTTGTTGGAAGGTAAGATTAGATTTATTATTACTATTTATCGATATATGCAATATTTATTTATGTAGAATGAGTTCAATATCGTTGTAGATGGAGAGATAAGTTGAAGAATATAGGGCTTGTTCATAATAATGTTCGATAAATACAACTAAAGATTAAAACAATCGAAAAAACTTAGGTATTTGTTTTTATATTTGCACATAAAATAATTTGATTTATTTGTTAATATATTATATACTTGATTATTAATAAACGTGTATTTTGTATAGTTTATTTGTTTATCATACGAGAATCTATCCATAAAGGCTCATATACCTACAATTTTACAACAATGTAGATCATTTTGGGTACAATTGTGCCTTTGATCTATTTCTCCATGATTGAATATCATTGTATTGATAGAGTATTGAGGCAATTTAACTTTCATGAACCTATTCCTAGATGTTCTCCAGGTATGGAACATATTCATACTAGAGTTGGAAGAGATAGATTCGATGAGAATCGGGTTATCAAGCAAGCCAAATTTATTGAAATATGGAAAGAAAGATATATATATATATTGTGGGAAGAAGAATTGAGTCTAGTCGATGAAAGTGATTTTGATTTAAATTTAGAGTATTATTTATGATATAGCCAAAACGGAAAACCATCATTATACCTTCTAAAACAGCTAGTAAATGGTTTGAAGAACCACGTTACTCTAAACATGTCCATTTATCGTCCTGAGTTGATCAAAGATACGAACATACTATAGATGAAACTAACTTGTAAGATTTGCAAGGTTGACAACTTTGCAAATGGACTCCATCTATGCAACCGCCCCTAACAAATGTTGGTGAGAGCTCATTTGGGTATGGTACTGTTCATGATCAATCACCAACAAATTTTATATGGGGTGGCAATTTATTTACTCAATCGGGGTACAATGATGGTGAAGGATACATATTGTAATTTGGGTATGATCCTAAATCCGTATATGAAGATGGTCTGGGGGTTAGTAGTATGACATCTTTGTTATCGACTACTACCATTAGCAGTTCATCATGGTCGTTTCATGAAAAAATGTTAGCTACACCACCTTCGATGCAAATAGGGGTTGATCATGATATCAATAATGATGATGAGTCCTCGGATCAACCACGATGAGTGGTTCAACCTCCTTGACGGTATAATCAAACAACATCTTTTCATCGACATGCATTACCAAGAAGGAGACGAAGATATGAAATAAATAATTTTTTTATTTGTAATGTTATGTCCTTTATTTGTAATTTATAATTTGTCATGTAATGTATTTCAATTGACTTCTTTTAATTTGTAATGTTATGTCTTGTATTTATAATAAAACAAACTTTTTTACGATAATAAAATATTAGGTTTAATATAAACATTTTTACAATCACAAGTGTTAGGTTGATGGTCTTACACGATAATCTGCATTATTAGATCTATTTGGACACTTGTTTCAAGTGTGCCCTGGTGACCTACAAATGGTACAATATCTAATCTAAACTTCCTCTTCTCTTTCATCTGGATCATCCATACTCATATGAATATGAGTAGACTTCGGTCGTCCCTTCAATTCTCTACGAAGTTTTAAATTTGGTAACCATTCTTCGCATATTGGCTCTACAGGCCTATAATCTTGTTTCGGAATTGTGTTAAACTGAAATCGGTATATATTTGTCATAGTCTACATGTTATAATACGGATCTGCATATATGTAAGGATCCATATGAATATGCATACAAGCGGAAATCGCGTGAGAACAAGGGTATCAAAATGCTCCGCAATCACACCATTGTAGATTAAGGTTGACTTGGAAAATTTTTAGTTCACCTCAAACTCTACCTTCTACAGTAAATTTAGCTCCACTTGGGTCGAATGTTCTAACTCTCATAGTGCTTGCATTTGATTGAAGACCATTCATCCTGTCTTGTAAAGTTTGCGACCAAAATTTTCTATTGTTTAGTCGAGCGTTAACTTTTTTTCCCATGTCAGACCAAACTTTACCCAATATAAAGTAAGTCTCCCACACAATACTTGCAATAGAGAGATGACGTGTTTCTTTAAGAACGAAATTTATAACCTCAGCAAGGTTAGTAGTCATTTGATCGTACCGTTGACCTTTATCATATGCTTGAGACCATCTTTCCCTAGGAATATTATTATCAAAATTAAATACAAAGTGAGCATAACATCTTAGGCCCCGTTTAGCATTGCTTTTCAAACCAGCTTTTGGATCAAAAGCTGGTAAAGCTGGTTTGAAACGCAGAAGCAATGCTAAACTGTTAGCTTTTAAAAAGAAACTGCGTTTGAACAGTGATTTTCAACCCAAACGCAAAAGCTAAAATTTTTAGCTTTTGCGTTTGGAAAGTGCTTTTAGGAGTCATATTACAATTTTAACATTCATTTATTATATTTATTATAATCTAATTTTTACAAATATATAATTATATTTAACATAAATTATTTTTTTAATTTAAAGATTATATATATTCATACAAAATTATATATTTTCTCAAAAACACTTCTAAAAAGCACTTTTCAAAAATAATTTATTTATTTATTAATATTTTTATATTTTATCATAATTTAAGTTAATATTATAATATAAAATAATTTTATTATCATTTAAATATATATTTTTAACTTAAAACATCATGTCTAAAATAGTCATTTATTTTCTCAAAAGCGCTTTTTGACTTCAATACTAAACACATATTTTTCAAACTAAAAATTCTAAAAGAACTTTTCCACTACACTTTCTCACCACACTTTTTCACCGCACTTTTCAAAAGCAATGCTAAACTGGCCCTTAGTCCTCTAATTCTCGCATCAAAATAGTTGGTTATATATATATAAAATACATAATTTAAAAAAAAAGAATGATAATTTACCTGCGCCTAAGATCTCTCTTCGAATCTCATTATTACTAAATTTATTTTTCGCGTTGGATATGATATGTCGTACACAATATGTTGGATATGCATGTGGAGGAATCCATAAACTTTTTGCTTTGTTAATTACTGATAAAAGCACGGTTCTTCTATCAGAAATCATACAAACTTCATCTTCTTTTCGACATGGTTATGTAAATTATTCAAAAAAAATTACATCCAATGGCATCTTCTTTTTCCACTATGGCAAAGACAATAGGGAATGTATTGTTGTCTTCATCTTGCGCAACAACTACAAGTAATATATGATCGTGTTTCTCATACACTCAGGTACCATCAACTTGAATCATATGTTTGGAAAATAGGAAACCTTCAATACAATACTTGAAAGCCCAAAATAACTTACTGAAGATTTTTTTACCAGGAATTAGCTCACCTCTTAAGTTGTATGCCGGTATGGTTTCATAATCTACAATGGTTCATAGGATAAATATTTTTATTGCTCGTATAAGACCTGGTAACTCATTATACGATTTATCACAATCCCCATATAATTACGTCATCGCCTTCTGTTTATCCATCCAAGCATTCTAATAAGATGGAATATATCCAAGCTGATTTCGGATGGATGCTACTAATACTGAAATCGCAATCCGATGATCTTTTTCAACCAATAGTCAAGTGTACGCACATATTAGATCAGAATCTAAATTTATGTGATCCTGTGATAGTGATATGTTTAAACATGTATGTTGCTCATTGAACCTTGTTACCTCCCACATTTAACTTATTTATCGAAAAGAAGTTTTGGTCTTCCTTAGACAGTTACTCTTCCAATTAATACACCTAGCACAGTAGGTATATCTTTCAGACTCAACCACACATGATACCGTATGACGTTTAATGCAGTATTCCTTAACTACAACCTGGACATCTTTCTTCGTTTTGAATTGAGCTTTTATTTCTAATTTACCATATTGAGATGATGAAGTAGAACCGAAGACATGAATTATATGTTCAGAATCTCGTATTGAAGAATAAACGACCTCGTTCATGTGAGTGGGAGGTTCATAAGCTGGATAAACGTATTGCATTTGTTCAGGCTCTTATGCAACATAACACCAAATAGGTGGATTGTTTTTCAGTCCAAGCCGAGCGACCGCAGCGGACCATACATCATCTTTTACATGCATATCATTACCTTCAATCACCTTGGTCATAATAGTCTCAACATCATCAGCATCGAGTAAATGAACGTCATCATCTTCTATGATCGGTACAATATTTTCTTCATCGTCACTAAAATCGACAAGCGATTCGCCCTAACGACCAATCAGATCTTCAATGTCGTGATATAGCGATGAGCTCATTCTATCTACCTATTAAAAATGATATAGAATTATTATCATTTAAATATAACTAGAATCACACTTACAAAATCAAAAAAATATTGTTTCTTCAACTTTATTTAAAAAATAGTAACTTACTTTTAAGATACCAAACAAATATAATTCAATAATATTTGTTCCTTCAAATCTCGTATGAAAAAAACTCACAACTCCACAACTTCTTTTACAAACTGAAACATCAACCTCTTAAGATCTCTAAAATTGCTCATGTAATGTCTTTCTTCACTTACAACTTCTTCTACCACTCAAACTTGCTTTTTATAATTGAAATATATAAATTTAAAAAAATAACGCTAAGAATTCTTGATGTTTGAAGCACATCTCTGCACGAACTGTTCAGTTGGATTCCAGCAGCATGCACCTTGCCAACGTCTCCAATTTTGGTGCCATTGCCTTTACAGATTGCATGCATAATTGTACCACATTATTTTCAATAATTTTGCATGCATGATAGAATCCTCTTTACAAGGTGCAGGCTTAACGCCAGGACCACCTGGCGTTGCCCCTTGTCCTATCGCTAAGAACACATGGCGTTATGCCTTGTTTATTTGAGGCGTCCAATAAGCTGACTTCTGAGCTAATCATAATAATAAAATATGGAGAACACCATGTGCTCTTGGCGTTCTCCTCGATCCACTATAGATTTCACCGTAGTTTTCAAATTTTTGCTCGATATACCTTATATACCAATTTTTTAATTAGGGTTCTGTAGTTTCCAAAATTTACCAACATCCCTCCTCACCCTGGTTTAATTCTCCTCTCTAGGGTTGTAAACGAACTGAACGAACACGAACAAAGGTGTGTTCATGTTAGTTCATTTAACTTTAACCGAACAAATAAACGAACACGAACATAAATGAAAACAAATTTTTTGTTCGTGTTCGTTCGTTAAGGATTGTAGCTTATTCATGTTCGTTTATGTTCGTTCGTTTAAATAATAAACGAACGTAAACGAACGAACATAAAAAAACATAAATGAACGTAAACGAACATAAATAAACGAACGCAAATGAACGAATATAAATAACATATATAATATACTAAATATTTGAGATTTTGGATTAATTTGATTAATTCAACTAATAAACTGATTTTAAACCAAATTAATCAATAATTAAGATTAAAAAAACTCTTAATTATTTGACAAAACCTAAAATTTAACTGATTAACCAATTTTGTTTTGGTTTGATTCGTCAACTCGGTTTAACAAAATAATGAACACTCTATCCAATAACAAGGAAGTTTTTAACGTGCCATAAAATAAGATTTCTCAACTCGAGTAACTCAATTTTTTTTGACTCAACTTACTTGATATAATGTTCACCCTTAGATATACGTGAATAAATTTAAACAAACATAAACGAACGAACATAGGCGAACGAACATAAATGAACGAGCATAAATGAACAAATTACCGAATGTTCACGAACATAAATGAACGAACAAGACCTTTGTTCATGTTCGTTCATTTAATTAAACAAACGGAAAATCTTGTTCATGTTCGTTCGTTTAATAAATAAAAGAACATAAACGAACTTCCCGCCGAACAGTTTACCGAACGTTCGGTTCGTTTACAGCCCTGCTCCTCTCCCTCATATTACTTCAATTTATTTTCCTATAATAAGGTGAAATACTAATTATCATTTTATTGAAAGAAAAAAATTAAATTATTTTTATTAAAATATAATCAAATTATTTTTTAATAATAATTTAAATTTATTATTTTTCAATTAAACTTAAATTAATTAAATATATAAATATAAAACATCACATCTATAATTTTATAATTTTTTTATCACTGTCATGCCAATCATTTAAATTAAGCTTAACTGTCAAATAGGTTCAAAATTATATTTTTTGTTCTAGTTAGGTGCCCAAATTATATTTTAAGTTAAATAGGTACTTAAGTTTTATTGTGTAATTCATTTAAGATTTTTTGTTAATTTTTATCATTAAAAGATACATGTCATCTCTTGAAAAATTTTAAAATTATATTATAAATAAATAAAATTAATAAAATAAAATAAAATAACTTATCCTAAATTAAATAATTTAGAGAGTTTGTTTATTTTTAATATAATCTTGATAACTTAGAAAGTTTTTATGAATTAAATAATTTTATTTATTTTTAATATAATTTAAAAATTTTTAGAAGATAATACATGTTATTTAACGGTTGAAATTAACGAAAAACCTTGAATGAGTTACGAAATAAAACATTAGACATTTATTTAACCCGAAAAATATTTTAAATATCTAACTAAAACAAAAAAAATATAATTTAAATATTTATTTGATGGCTAAACCTTTAAATTAAGATAAAACTATTATTTTTAATAAAAAATAAAATTCAATTCTTCTTATAAAAGAAATAAGTATAGAAAACCAGAAGGTGTTGCGTGATAGGAACGTGGGGGCTGGGGCAAGTTGTCTGACGGACACAGCTAGCAAGTCTAGCACCCAGTAAGTGTGTCTGATTTCAAACACAAGAGTCACCTAACACAGAACAAATGGGTTGTTGGGTAACATGCAGGGGTGGGGAAAAAACTCAGTTATCCGGTTGCGGTTTTAGACTCGATAAGATTCAATAAATTTTTATTTAATATTGATTTTGATAGGAATGAAATTAGATTTAAAATTTAGGTTCAAATCATAATTGAGATTGGATTTTGATTTTTTAGACCCGATACTTAGTGAGTACCAAATAGTATCGGGACCAATACCAAATATTCGGTATCTTCTTTTTTGTTATTTTTCTTATCAAACTTTCTCTTTATGTATGAATATTATGAGTATGACTAATTTTAATACTTTAATTTTTAAGCCTACGATATTTTAATTTTATTATTTAATATTATTATTGGTGATTGAATTTTTTCTCTTCAATTACTTAATTTTTTTAAGAATAAACTAATTAACCGGGTACCTGATATTAGAACCAATTTTCACTAGTAACGGAATCAATTTTTAAAATTTAAAACCCAGTGTGACCGAGACTAATTTTAATTTTTAAAATTCAATGATTACTAAAACTTTCAAATTGATCGGGTACCTAATCTTATTCACCCTGACAATATCAGGTATGTCTACAGTCACTGAATACAACTTAGGGGAGAAGCTGTAAATTACAATCTCACAATTAAAATATTTAAAATTATTTTAGTATTTAAAATTTATTTTATTATTATAATATATATTCATGTATATTATAATTAAGGTAAATAATTTTAATGGTCAATAAATTATATAATTGTATTTATTTTGATCGTTAAATTATCAAACTCATTAATTAATTCATCAAATTTATTAAATCAATTTATTTTGATCGTTGTCATCAAAATCTTAATGAAAAGATGACGGATTTATGACATGATAATTAGTAAAATTTTATAAATTTATATATTTAATTTATGTTATTTATTTATTATATTAATTTAATTTTAATTTAACCTTAATTAAATAAAATTAATCAATCAATCAGATGACAACACTTATCATTACTCCGAATGAATTTATTTTAACTTTTAATTTATTTTTATTTAATATGTTTTCAATCTAATCAAGTGATAACAATCGTTACCATCGGCGAAAGAAAAATTCAAAAATAAAAGAGATTGACCCACAACCTCACGAGGGAAAACCCTATGTTTATACTACTATTCCAAGATAAGTTTTATAATATAAGTTGAGTTATTTAATATATATTTTATAAAACAATAAATAATAGGTAATAAAAAATAAAAATAGTTGATAAAAAACTCCAACCTGAATTATTTGAGTATTTAAATTATATAAACCATTAAAAATATTAAATATATTTGAATATTTCTCTTTTTCATATTTAAATTAAATTGAATATTTAAAGAAGTTTTTAAAATTGAATATGTTAAATTGAATATTAGATCAAATATTTTAAAGTAGATTTTAAATATTTGGTTTAATTTTAATGTAAAAAATATTAAATATTTGATTCTAAAAATATTCATAGGTTAATAGGTTGATCACAATCGAAGAACACATGATTGAGGGATTTTCGAGCACCTCATATTTGATATTTAGTCTTGAGCTAATGTATTCACGTGACCTTATAAATATTGAGTTTGTAAATTCTATTGAAAATGTTATTTTAATATATAATATTTTAAATTCGGAACTCTTATTTTATAAAATAATTTTTATGTTACTGTTTAATTACGTAAGATTATGAATGGTTTGAATGTTTTAACGATTATTAAACTTATGATTAAAAAAAATTGTCGGATTTTGGATGATTTGAATATAGTACTTTATTGATACACACAATTATTCTCAATTTTTTTATATATTTTTTTAAATATTCCTACTGTATATTTTGATTTTCTTATGGTTTAAGTTTGATGGTTAAGAAAATTATTGGCCAAAAAGAAAGAAGGTTAAGAAAACTTCACTTATTCCATTTTTGTTTTTTTGTATATATTTCAACAAGAAGCTAAACTTTAGAAAAAATGAAAATATTAATAAATTAATGAATATCGTTAGAATTATATATTTTAAAGTTAAACAATATTTAAGTATATGTTAAAATGAAAATAAATAAATTAATTTTATTTATAAAATAATTATTAGTATTTTAATTATCAAACCGTTAATTCAAATTAAATATTATATAAAAAGAGAATTATTTTCTCGATCAAAATTTATTTTTAAAACCTCAGAATTCAAAATATTATTAAAGATCTAATATTTTTTAAAGTCATTTGAAGGTGATATAACGGAGTAATATTATTGATTTAGTGAAATATCATGCTAAATTATTTAAGTTTTCATAAATTTAAATTTGATATTTTGAATAAATTAAATTAAAATAAAATAATAAATTTAATAAATTATTATAATATTCAATCAAAATTAATACATCAACTATAATGATTTAAAATAAAAAGAAGTAAAAAAAATTAATTTTTTTAAGTGAGACAACCTAAAATAAAACTAAAATCAGGTTATACTAAAATTTTTATAAAATAATAAATTTTATATTGATTTTTTGTACATATTATTTTTTTTACAAAATCGATAAATTTTTTATATATATATATATATAAAATCTTACTAATTTTATAAATATTTTAAATATAAAAAAATCAATACTATTTTCTTTTATGAAATTTTCAATATAACTTCATTTTTTGTAGCATTAGGTATTAAGGAAAACAAATGGAACTCTTGAGGTTCATGATTGTATTGTGAGCTTTGCCCCATTTCCAACATGAATACGCTTCCTTCTTTCTCCTTTCTGTTTCCTTCATCCTTTTTCAACATTGATTAGGAAAATATTAAAAAATCCCGTCTTTTTAGAGCTCCAAAGAGAGAAGAAGAAGAAGAAGAACCACCCAAAGGCAAAACCTGGAAAGTCTACATTTCCAAGGGATGATGAAGAAGAAGCTTTTGCTGCATATGCTTCATTTCCTTGTTTCCCTTGCTTCCATTCATGAAACCATTGTTGTTTACGCCATACAAGGTTCTGATTTGTCTCCTATTTCCAGTTCAATCTCTGCTTCAATGTCTGCCTTCTCTCCAGGTACTCCTCATGCTTGTGAAGCTGCCCTGTTTCGTCTCCCCGTTTAATTCTGAAATATCTTTTTTTTTTATGCTGACAAAAACAGAAGGGATTCAACTTGGAAGTGAGAGGAGCAAAAGAATGGATCCGCCCAAGAAAATGTTAGTGGCTCTCATTATTTCTGGTTCTTCATTGGGTGCAATCATCTCTTCCTTGTTTTGTTTATGGGTTTATTACTGGAAGACTTCAAGCAAATCCTCTAAAAATGGTGCTAAGAGCTCAGGTAACCTTCTTTTGAGCCAAAGGGTGTGAACTATTAGAAAGTTATATTCGAATAGGTGTTTGATCAACATTTTTAAAAGTGTTACTGCCCCCATCACCTTTTGTCCATCCCTGGCTACACCTGTTTTACTTCTTAATTAAGGAATTCTGAGACTTGGCTCCTTTATTTGTTGTTGAAGATGGTGAAAAAGGGAATGGTTTGGCACCATTTCTGGGTAAATTCAAGTCTCCGAGGATGACGGTTCCGAAGGAGGGTTATGCTTCGTTTATGGATTACCAGATACTTGAAAAAGCTACAAACAAGTTTCATCCAGGTAATATTCTTGGTGAAGGTGGATTTGGATGTGTTTACAAGGCTGAATTCGATGATGGTTCTTTTGCTGCTGTTAAGAAACTGGACTGTGCAGGCCAAGATGCAGAGAAAGAATATGAGGTATTATTTCAGGAGGAACACTTTCTTTTATGTGTTTTTACAGATTTCATTTGCTTTTGATGTGGAGTTATTGCTTTGAAATTGCAGAATGAGGTGGAATTGCTATGTAGATTTAAGCATCCGAATGTGATTTCACTCTTGGGTTTTAGCAGTGACAATGACACAAGGTTTATTGTTTATGAGTTGATGCAAAATGGTTCTTTGGAAACTCAACTACATGGTTAGAGCTTGAGGAAATGAATGGTGGATTCTCTGGTAATGTATTGTTTTTGTTTCTGAATTTCTTTTTGATTATGTGCTTAGGACCTTCTCATGGTTCGTCCTTAACTTGGCATCGGCGGTTGAAGATTGCCTTGGATACAGCAAGGTAAGGTTTTACATGACTTTGCTTGTTGCACTTAATTAATGAATGTTATTAACACAAATCCGAATTCTTGACCAGAGGATTAGAATATCTACATGAGCATTGTAATCCACCGATCATCCATAGAGATTTGAAATCATCGAATATACTCTTGGGTTTGGACTTCAATGCGAAGGTAAGGATTATAATGCTAATGATCAGACCATATGTCTTTGGATATTATGAATGTCTTGTATGAAAGCTCATTTTCTGGATGCAGCTTTCAGATTTTGGTCTTGCGGTGACTGATGCAGCTCAAAGCAAGAATAATTTGAAGCTTTCGGGCACTTTAGGTTACGTAGCTCCGGAATACCTTTTAGACGGTATGAACAATCGATTCCGATATGTTTTTGGTTCATGTTATTCATAGTTTCTCTTCCATTTGTAGGAAGTAATATAAAAAGTTCGTTCGGATCCTCGAGGCTTCGATAATTGTTTACATGTTGCTGAAATGAATTTAATTAGCTCTTTCTGCACTTGTGCTGCCAGCCTGCCACCCCAAGACATCTTACACTAATTAGGCTGTTTCCCCCTTTTATCCTAAAGTTTGCTTCACATGAGTGTAAAACATGTTTAGTTGCCATAATATGGATAAGATGAGATTCTAATTATGAATACATGTGATGTCTGCGATTTTCGGGAAACTGGGGTCTCGGAATGGCATATTAGAAACACTGATAAGAAGGCTAAATCTATTGTTATCTACTTTTTCTAGGTAAATTAACAGATAAGAGTGATGTTTATGCATTTGGTGTTGTGCTGCTGGAACTTCTGTTGGGAAGAAAGCCTGTAGAAAAACTAGCACCTTCTCAGTGCCAATCGATTGTCACATGGGTAGGCTTCGATCTAATGCTAGTTCGAGTGAAAAAAAAAGGAAAGAATGCTTGAAAATCTAAATGCCATTGCTATTTATGAAATATGAATGCAGGCCATGCCTCAGCTTACGGACAGATCTAAACTCCCGAACATCGTCGATCCGATAATAAGAGATACCATGGATCTGAAGCACTTATATCAGGTTGATAATAGACAGTGAGGAAATTAAATCACTTGGACTGACATTGCTTACATGGTTAAGAAACTTGACATAATCCTTAATCTGCAGGTTGCTGCTGTAGCAGTGCTATGTGTGCAACCGGAACCAAGCTATCGTCCGTTTATAACCGATGTTCTGCATTCACTCATCCCTCTTGTTCCTATCGAGCTTGGAGGGACTCTAAGAGTTACACAACCTACAGCCCTTTGACACTACTAACCGAATCGCATGACTCGACTCTGAACAATACCGTATTTTCTGTGTTGCAACCTGCCGCAACAATTAAGTCATACACTCACATCTGTTCCGTTGCCCGATTTAATGCTTAGATCTGTGATGGTTCATTCCTTTTGTAAATTGCCCTACTTCTGGATTTGCTCATACAATGATACTTGGGACAAAACACTGGAGTTTTGTTGTGCTGGTCTTGTATTAATTTGTTGTCAGAAGCATAGAAAATATTCAAATAAAACGAACATGCTCCATGCAAGTGCTGTCAGTAGCTATGTACATGCATATGGAAGACAACACCAAGTCGCATGATTCTTACATGAAAACCAATCAGCATTTTTCTTGGCCAGCTCCTCCTTTATTGTGAATGTCCTTTGCGACAGCTTGTTCAGTCCCATTTATCAAAAATCAAACTCCCATTCTTTTCAACCAAACAATTCCCATAATCAAGACTTTAGGATCTGTTGCACAGAGAAAGGGAAAAAATAAGGAAATTATTCAATACGTAGTGCTTAGGCTATGCTTTTTATAGGTTAGAGATTTAGTTGAAGGTTTAAGGTTTTAGTTGGTAAATGTTAAAATAGAGTTTATTATTAGAATTTAGAGATTTAGAGTTTAGTTGGTAGATGTTAAAATTTAGAGTTTTTTATTAGAATTTAGAGATTTAAAGTTAGAGATATAGATTTTAGTTTTCATTCCGTAAATAAGTTTGTGTAATATTTTTGCACTACATGTCACAGTGTAATTATCATTTTTTAAAGGGCATGTCTGACAAGATGAATAGCACTACTATTTATATATTCCAAGATCTCTTTTTTCTTTTTTGATGTGAGATTAATGTCCTTACCTCTTCTCAGACGTGATAGTTTCCTCCACTCAATCTCATGATGTTTTCGTCATGAGTCAACCATGTTTGTGATGACATCTTGTCACAGTTATTCACCTTCTCTATTCCTCTTATGGACACTCGATGTAAAATCAGGTAGTCGAAGAGCCTCTTTAATATCACTTGTCACGTAACCATTACCCATTTTCTCAAAAGATATATTTGATAGGATGTGCAACTCTCAATTCAATATTTAATATGATAAACTAGATTTAAATCGATTTGATATTCGATATTTTTTAAAATATTTCAATATTTTTTCTCTTATCAATTCAATATAAATATAAAATATATTTAATTTAACACAATTTAAATATAAAATATATTCAAATATATTTTTTATTTACTGTATTATAATATTCATTAAATCATGCAAACCATTTAACATTGAATGTTTTAATACAGTGGTAAAGACATGATAATTTTTTATGAGGTTATAGGTTTAAATTATGTCAAGCACTCTCATTTTTCCTAATTTTATTATTTTCTGACAGATGTTACTGAATTTTTATTAAATCCATAAAAAATTATAATTACATCATAATCAAAAAGTAAAATAATTGAATTAAAAAAATTCAAAAATTCTTACAACCCCAAAACAAAGAAAAATTAATTCTTCTGGAGTTCATTCTATTCAGGTTCGTGATCTGATAGAAGTCATTGGTCAAAATTGTATTGTGGTTCGTCATATTCCCATATTTCTTAATGTGGATTCTGATATGCTTGCCAAAAAAGGTATTGAATAATAACTAGGTTTTTATTTTTGGGTATAGCAGGATCTTGCTTGTAATCGTTATTTTGAACCTTATGTTTGGTTGATATATTTTGATGAATATATGTAGCTGGGTACTCTTTTTTCCTTTAATAGGAAGGGTTTTTTTAATGAGGCCCATTTATCTTAAAAAAAAAACAAAAATAAATAAAAATAAATTTTTTATAGAAATAAATATACTAATAAAATTTCTAATTTTATTTTTAGGTGTTGATATATGTCACTATTTGTTTGAAGAAAATAAATGTATTAAATAAAATAAATTAAAATTAATCATTCAATCTTATGTTGACATTAAATTAAATCTAGAACCAAATGAGTATAATAGAAAAAAATAATATAAACTGAATGTGTAATTTTATAAATTTCAGTTAACTATCACATTGTTTTAATTTAATAAATTTGATGATTTGATGGACGAGTTTTATAATTTAATAATCAAAATAAATATCTTCAAATAGTTCAATTGTTTATGGTATAATTTACCCTAATTCTAAGATAAATATTAATCAAATTAAATAAATTATAATCAGATGATTTGATGGACAAGTTTTAATTTAATTGTTTATGGCTATCTTCTTTCCTTGGACGACTATGCCTTATATAGGCTTGGCCTAGGGCAAACCTTTCCTAAGTGGAATACAACTTGGAGTAGGGAACAAGTTATGTACATAGGTCAAATATTTTCAAGTTTAATTCATCTAGAAGGCTTTCCCGCGTGGCCTTGTCTTTGGGCTTTCTTCAGGCTATTCAATTCCGATCCTTGAGTTTCTTGTCTAGCAACGTTCTCCTCATTTTTATTCTCAGTTTTCCTGTCATGTTGCTCTTTGTCCTTTGCTGCCTCGGCATTAGGTCATGTCTCGGCCATAGTTTGTTGCCGCGACAATACTTTTTCCTGCATAGACATAAAAATGCAGTAAAGTATGCCTTTTCTAGAAATATTATCTTTAACAGCATAATCTCTAAATATATCACTTTAAGTATATGCATTGGTATAAGTAGGTATAGAATTTATGATAAATACCCATGAAAAGTGTAGAAAGTGATAGTGAGTTGAGCACTTATCAACTATGTGTCCAACCGATGCATGTTGAGATCAAGTGTCTCTAATTATGATAAGGAATCTGAGTATTCGGTGAGCTTAAAATTCACAATATGTTGTCACTAGAACGCTAATATGCATGATACATGAAATGATTTGATTATGTAGATGAGCATGATTTGATTAAGCATACCTTGTTTTAGTATGAAAAGTACAAGTTATGGTTTTAAATTGGTTTTAAATGTTGCATCGATAAACTTGTATTTAGAGCTACCTCACTAAGCATGTTTTGCTTAAGCTCTCTTTTCATCCTTGTAGAGTAATAAAGGCTTTTCGGACAGCATTTGGAGCAAGTGATTAAAGGGGAGTGTTGAGTTGATCGACGTTCAATAATGGCCAAGAGGAGGTGAATTGGATATTAAAAATTTGGTAGGAGATTTTCGGTAAAAATCGAGAAATAAAGAACACAATGATTTATAGTGGTTCAAGCTTCGAACAAGCTCTACATCCACTACCTTAGCTCCCACTAAGGATTTTAAAACCAATTCACTATTGAATTCAACCTTTTTCTAGGTTCAAGGGATAACCTTTACAAGAAAATCAATTTTCTACCCAAAATTGATTTAGACCTCACAAGGTGTTACAAGAAATTTGGTTTGGCTAAGGATTCTCTCATAAGAAATAATAGCCCCAAATACAAACAAACTCTCCCCAAACTTAAATTACAACTGATCAAAGTGAAGTACACAAGTTGGGAGGCTAAAATATGCAATGAAGTGCTTTGAGTTGGATTTGTGTGCTTGTGTAACATCCCATTTTTGGGGTTATTAGTTAGTCTTAGTTAGGTGAATTCGATTTGGGTCGAATCGGGTTCTCCGATTCATTAATTCTGGGAAAAATAAAATAAGGATATTTTTAATTAAGAAAAATAATAATTTGGAAGGTGGTTTGAAATATTAAAAATATGTTTCAAATTAAAAGAAAATAATTTGGATTTTATAATGATTTTTAATTATACTTAATTATGCATAAATGACCAATTTGTAATTTTTGGAAAAATTGGAGGACCAATTTGGTGATTTTCGGCAATTGATGTATTTTAGTGACTAAATTGAAAAGCAAGCTAAACTTAGAATCCTTAGAGGACCATAAACCCATTTCTAATTTTTAATGATGATTTATTCACCAAAAAGGTATTTTTAATTACTTTAATTTGGTTTTTAATCATTTTTCTCAAAACCACTTTTCTCATCTTTTTCTCTCATTTTCTCTTCACTTTCTCTTCATCTTTTCTCTTCAATTCCTTGCTGATTTTTGCATCTTTTTCCACAAAGATTTCATCATTTGCATCATATTTCCATCCTTTACAAAACCTAAGCATTGATTTCATCAAATCTACATCAAATTGCAAGGAATCAACAAGGGGAAAAATACATATTTTTGGTGAATAGATCTTAAAGGTAATTTTCTGGATTTCTATTCTTTTCTAAGGTTCTTTATTGAAATTCCCAAGTATTAGCTTGCTAATATTTGAATAAACACTCGATTCTATGTTTTTAATGTTAGATCTAATGTTTTTGTGATATTTTTGTGAAAACTTTTTGGATCTCATTTAATGCTGGAAATTAGATGAGTTCAATCATGTTTTTTTATGTTGATTTAATGATTAATTGAGTCTTGATTTGATATCACATTAATTTAATCCCGGAATAATGCAATCGGTGTAGTTTTAAGGTGCTTTTCGGTTGTTTTATGGGCTGTTTTCGATGCTTAAATGTTGCTGGAGGTATAAGGATGGTTTGAATGTGTTTTTGGATCATAATTGAAGTGGATTAGATGTTAGATTCGTTAGGTTTTGGGCTGATGTTGTTCGGTTACGTTTCGGCTTAGTTTTCGGTCTTTTCGGCTAAGTTTTTGGTAGTTTAATGGTGATCGGATGTGGCTGTTGGTTTGAGCATGTTATGATGTGAGAATACTCTGTTTTTAATGTTGTAGAAGAGGTACAAGAAGAAGCTTGATTGCTGGTGCGTTGGTGCGATCATCGGATAGCGGCGAAAGCTTGTTTCGCTTGTTGGTGAGTGGTTACGGATTTAAAAGCGAATCGCGTTTGGTACGTTCTGTTTTTGGGGGATATGGAAGTGTGTGAAAACCTTCCATAGTTCAAGAGTAGGTAAAGTATTTGTTTTAATGAACCGATATGAGTTTCGACTATTTTCGACAAAGGTATTTTATTGGTAATGCAATGGAATTTATGGAATTGCATGAGCATGTTTTGAATTGATGCATACATGAGAGATACTTGCTGTGATGCATAGCTTATTTAGCATCCATGATTATAGAAAATTATGAGAAATATTTTGGAATACAATATGGTTATTTGCCTTATACATGATGCTGCCTTTGGGCATGACTTTTGGTTCATTTGTTGAACATTTTATGCATGCATTATGAGCAGCAAGTTATCATGCACATTGATTATGATATTGGCTTAGTGACACTAACTTTAGATTCGAATACGAATTACATATCATTAGGATTGTCTTAAGTGCACTATAATCAAAACTGAAAATACAGAATATTGCCTACGCGTAACAAGGGTGACTTTGTGTCCAACCGTGCGTGGTAGAGCCGCCTACACGTAACAAGGGTGACTATGTGTCTGATCGTGTATGGTAGTGCTAATGGTGACTTCGTGTCATGTCAATGGTGACTTCGTGTCATGTCAATGGTGACTTCGTGTCATGTCAATGGTGACCTCGTGTCATGTCAATGGTGACTTCGTGTCATGACGAGACAAATGTCTCATGGATCCGTGTATTCGGTGAACTCAAGGTTCACATTAAGTGATCACTAAAAAGCCAATATACATACATGAAATTGAGAAGAGGTTTGAGCATCATTCATGAATTGTTTTGATAAGGTTATGTGAACTCAAGGATGCATATGTGTTAATGAACTTAGGCATGTAATATTGGCATGCATGATTTAATAAAGTATTGCAAATTATGATTTCAATATGGTTTTAAATAGATGCATTGATGATCTTTTGTGGTGCTACCTCACTAAGCATGTTTGCTTAAGCTCTCTTTTCATCCTTGCAGAAAAATAAAGGTACTTGGAGCTTCGTTCGAGGCAAGGAAACCAAGGGGAAGATCACTTTAACTTTGGTATGTTTTTGGCAAATAAATAAGGCAAGGCAATGTGTAATACAACCTATGGGAGGAGTGAGTACTTAGGCTTGGTTTCATGATGTAATAAGACCATTATTGATTGAATGTTAATTGTTGAACTTTGTTTTGTTTGAGTTGTGGAAGTATGTAATAGTATGATTGATATGTTGTTGCTATTCAATCTTTAGGAAGCATGCCTATAGGTCTCTTTGTGATCTTTCCAAATGTTTTAAGGTGTGATTATGATGATGGGATGCCAAGGAATGTTGCATATAGTTTTGGGTTATCAAAGTTCATGTTTGGATTGTTTTAAATGAGCTTTTACGTCTCACTTCGTCCAGAATACAGGGGGTATCGAAATACCCTGTGGCAGTATCGATACCCCTATGCCTATGCTACTGGACATGCTTGTATCGAACTAGTGTTCGGTACCAAATGCTACTGGAATTGGATGTTCCGAAACACTCTATGGCCTGTTTCGAAACAGGTGACGTGTTCCGAAACACTCCAAGGGCTGTTTCGAAACACCTGGCTTAAAAAGGGCAATTCGAGAGTTTTGAATGCATGAAACGTATGACTTAATTCATAAATGCTAGAACGTAAAATTGATTAATTAAGATACCTTGTATGATCTGAATTGTATGTTGAATGTGTTAAGTTTGTTTATTTGTTATCCGGTGGATTCTTTATGAATATGGTGATGTAAATTAGTTCCTTACGTTTTTGGTCCCTAATCATGTATGCGTTTGATTGATTTACTTATAATGATTGAACTGCGTCTGACTCTGCTTTACTTGAGCTAATTACACATAGGAGTATAATCGTGCATCTAGGTAAGATAAAAAAAAGAAAAAAAAAGGTTTGGTTTCCAGGGTCGTTTATCAGATCGGACCCTCACGGGTTTGGTTCGATATTCCCCGTGTGACCCATTAGTGCCGGTTCCGTCTAAGCCGGGCTAAGGGGGTTACATTTGGTGGTATCAGAGCCAGGTTTAATAAAATGTGTTATCGGTTTTGAAAAGTGTGTTGCCAGGTTGAATAAAATATGTTGATGATTTAGTAAAATGCGTTGTTGGTTCGTAAGTGTGTTGTTGGTTTGACAAGTATGTATCGGTTTGCCATGTTTTGTGTTGGTATGTTAGAATGTTAGGTTGAACATGATATGTTGATGTTGCATGCATACTTATAGATTGTGGGTGCATCTAGAATGAATATGAGTAAAAGAGGTGGTTAGTTACACATTGCCTATGTCAATATGTTTTTAACTGTTCTTCGGTTTCCCTTAGATCTTTCCTGAATGTAAGTTTATGATGTTTTGATATTATGTTTTAAAACTGCATGTTTGAAGTGTTTAGATATGCTTCCGAGACGTGAGACACGTGCTACCGCGAGCTTGATCACCGATGGTCAGGCCGAGGGAGAGGCTAATGTGAGGGAGGAACCGCTTCCACTTCCTCCACCTGTTGGCGTGCCACCCGCTGGTATGCCTCCGGTTCCAGTGGGAGGCCAGTTTGGAGACTTTGCACCATTCATACAGGCTATGACGGGTGCGTTTCAGGCAGTTATGGCTGGAGTATAAGTACCGGCTCCCGCACCTGCCGTTGTTGTTACCCCAGGACTACCGCTAGAATGTTTGCGTAGCTTGGGAGGTGTTGAGTTCCGAGGATCTGACCTGAGTGCAGTTGAGGAGTGGCTGGCTAGCACCGAGAGGATTTTGGATTAGATGGATTGTTAGGATACCCGTAGGTTGGGTTGTGTGGTCTCTCTGCTCCAGGGGGATGCTTATAGATGGTGGACTACCATGAGAGCGGGTGTAGCAGTTGCTAACCTGACTTGGGAGTACTTCAGGACCGCCTTTGTGCGGAAGTTTTTTGGACCGCAGTACGAGGATACGTGGAAGAGGGAGTTTATGTCCTTGGTGCAGGGCACTAGGAGTGTGGCTGACTATGAGATACAGTTTATTCGTTTGAGTCACTATGCTCCTGAGTTGGTTCCTACGGAGCATAAGAGATATGATAGGTTCCGATATGGGTTGGATCCGGAGAACAAGACTTACTTGTTAGCTGCGGAGTACACTGAGTTTGATGTGCTCGTGAATCGGGATAAGGATGTTGAGGAGTCTTTGAGGGAGGCTAGGAAGTCTTCCGATGTCGGGAAGAGGCCTGCTGAGGCTAGCACCCAAGGTGGTAAGGGTAAGAAGTTTCGGGACAACCGATATAGAGCTGATCGACGCTAGGGTGATTTTGGACATGGCGGTCGTTCTCAACAGTATGGTAGAGGTGGTGGTGATGTAGCAGTCTGTAACTTGTGTTCTCGACGCCATCCGGGAGAGTGTTGGTGGGCCACTGATGCCTGCATTGGTTTTGGATCTAAGGATCACCGGAAGAGAGATTGTCCGAGGTTTGCTGGTGAGGTTGGTAACCGAGATGAGGTTGCCGTGGTACCTGGTAGAGGACGCGGTGGTGGTAGAGGTCCTTTCCAGAGACAGGGAGATGGTCGTAGAGTTTATGCTCAGCGTGGGACCCGTAATGCTACAGATGTGGTTGCAGGTACTTTTTCTTTATGGAATGTACCATTGTTTTCTTTGATAGATTCGAGATCTACGTATTCTTATATTTTGAGTGAGCATGCATATATGTTGGATACCCCTGTTGATGTTTTAGATGTGGGAGTTGTGGTTACTAGTTCTTTGGGTGAGACGGTGACCGTAAGGAGGTTGTATAGGAGATGTCCGTTGGAGGTGCAAGGGCATGTCTTTGAGGTTGACTTGATGGAGTTGTCGTTTCATGGTTTTGACCTTATCTTGGGAGTTGATTGGTTGACGGAGCATAGAGCCATGGTGGATTTTGAAAAGAAACGTGTTACCTTGAGGTTGTTAGATGGTAGTGAGGTTGTGTTTAAGAGTGAGTATACGGGATTCTTGTCTAATGTGGTTTCGGCTTTACAAACGGAAAAGTTGATGTAACATGGTGGTGTAGCATATCTAGCTTATGTGATGAATCCGGGGATAGGAGAGGTTCGGGTGCAGGACATTCGAACGGTATGTGACTTTTCGGAAGTTTTTCCCGAGGAGTTGCCAGGATTACCTCCTGATCGTGAGGTAGAGTTTAGTATTGAGACCTATGCTGGTACTAATCCGGTGTCTATTGCTCCTTATCGCATGGCACCTAAGGAGTTAAAGGAGTTAAAGATGCAGTTGCAAGAGTTGCTTGACCATGGTTTTATACGACCGAGTGTGTCACCATGGGGTGCACCGGTGATGTTTGTGAAGAAGAAAGATGGCACAATGAGGATGTGCATTGATTATCGGCAACTGAATAAGTTGACCGTGAAGAATAAGTATCCTTTGCCGAGGATTGATGATTTGTTTGATCAGTTTCGAGGAGCAAGTGTATTCTCGAAGATTGATTTGAGGTCGGGGTACTATCAGTTGAAAGTGAAAGAGGATGATGTGTTGAAAACGGCTTTTCGGACAAGGTATGGTCATTATGAGTTTTTGGTGATGCCGTTTGGGTTGACTAATGCCCCTGCTGCTTTTATGGATATGATGAACCGGGTGTTTCACGAGTATTTGGATTAATTTGTGGTAGTGTTCATAGATGATATTCTCGTGTATTCACGTACCGAGGAAGATTATGATCGGCATTTGCGGTTGGTGTTGCAAGCGTTGAAAGAGAACCAGTTGTATGCTAAGTAAGTGTGAGTTTTGGTTAAAAGAGGTGGTGTTTCTTGGTCATGTGGTGTCGGAAAAGGGTATTAGTGTTGATCCAAAGAAGATAGAGGCTGTTATGGGTTGGAAGCAACCGAGATCGGTGTCGGAGATTCGGAGTTTCCTAGGTTTGGCTGGGTATTATCGTAGGTTCGTTGAGGGTTTTTCGAGCATTGCTGCTCCTATGACCAAGTTGTTGCAAAAGAAGGTTCCTTTTGAGTGGAAAGAAAATCAACAAAAGAGTTTTGAGAAGTTGAAAGAAGTGTTGACTAGTGCACTGATGTTGGTACAACCCGAATCCGGTAAGGATTTTGTGGTTTATAGTGATGCATCACACGTTGGTCTTGGATGTGTTTTGATGCAAGAAGGGAAAGTTGTAGCTTATGCTTCTAGACAGTTGAGGGTGCATGAAAAGAACTATCCGACGCATGATTTGGAGTTGGCGGCGGTGGTTTTTGCTTTGAAGATTTGGAGACATTATTTGTATGGAGAGAAGTGTACTCTATATACGGATCATAAGAGTTTGAAATATCTCATGTCACAAAAGGATTTGAATCTTAGGCAACGAAGATGGATGGAGTTGCTTAAGGATTATGATTTATCTATTGAGTATCATCCGGGGAAAGCCAATGTAGTGGCCGATGCTTTGAGCCGTAAGGCGGCGATTGAGTTGAGAGCAATATTTGCTAGACTGAGTATTTCTAAGGAAGGAGGTTTAGTGGCGGAGTTGCAAGTAAAACCTATTTTGCTTGAGATGATCAAGGTGAAACAGTTGGAGGATGAGACTTTGGTACCTTTTGTAGAGGATATTGCTGAGGGTAGGCCGACCGAATATCATTTTGATGATGATGAGGTGTTGTGTTTTAGAGGTCGGATTGTGGTGCCCGATGATCAAGAGTTGAGGCAAGCTATCTTGGTGGAGGCTCATACTAGTCCGTTTGCTATGCATCCGGGTAGTGTGAATATGTATAGAGATCTCAAAAGTGTGTACTTTTGGGTTGGTTTAAAGAGGGATGTGACGGAGTTTGTTTCTCGTTGTATGGTGTGTCAGCGGGTAAAAGCTGAACATCAGTTCCCTGCAGGTTTGTTGCAACCGGTTCAAGTTCTGGAATGGAAATGGGAGAGAATCACCATGGATTTTGTGACAGGGTTACCTTTAACACCGTCCAAAAAGGATTCCATATGGGTGATTGTTGATAGGTTTACGAAGTGTGCACATTTTCTTGCCGTACATACGACGTACTCCATAGATAAGTTGGCGGGTTTGTATGTTTCTGAGGTGGTGAGATTGCATGGGGTGCCTAAGTCGATCATATCAGATAGAGATCCGCGGTTTACATCCAAGTTTTGGAGGAGTTTACAGACAACTTTGGGTACGAGGCTTAGTTTTAGTACGGCTTATCATCCACAGACGGATGGACAGTCTGAGCGTGTTATTCAGACTTTGGAGGATATGTTGAGATGTTGTATCATCGAGTTTCAAGGTTCTTGGGAGAAGCAATTGTCGTTGGTAGAGTTTGCTTATAATAATAGTTTTTAGACGAGTATACAGATGGCACCGTTTGAGGCGTTGTATGGGCGTAAGTGTCGTACACCTTTGTGTTGGAAGGAAGTTGGACAGAAGTATGTTTCTTTGTCTCAAATGTTGAAGGATACGGATGGGAAAGTTAAGTTGATATGTGCTAAGCATAAGGAAGCTTCGGATACGCAGAAATCCTATGCCGATTTAAAACGTAGGGAGATAGAGTATGATGTTGGGGACAAAGTGTTTCTTAAGGTTTCTCCATGGAAGAATAGAAATTGCTTGGATGTTGCTTGAGGTTCAATAGTCCTTAATGCTGTTGAAATTGCTTCATTTTATACCATCTCATTGATTTCTATCCGTTGTGGTTGTTGGGAACATAAATATGGCCGTTTAGACTTCAATTTCCCACCATAAATGCACTCTGCAACAGGCGGTATCGAAACACATACTACCTGTTTCGAAACAGACCAAGAATAGAAAGAGCCGTTGTGTATTAAATCAAGGGGTATCGAACCATGCTTCGATACCTTTTTGAAACTGTGAAGGTTGGTATCGAACCATGCTTCGGAACAGGCTAACCACCAATCAAAAAATTAACTACCACCAACGTTCAAAATATTTAATGCAAAAATAGCCGTTGGGATTAAGGGTGGTATCGAACCATAGTTCGATACCAGGGGTCTATTTTTGATAGATTTTAAAATACTCAAAAATATGCACGAAGTGCTTCGAACCATGCTTCGAAACAGAGGCTGGCAATGAGCTCCTTTGTTTCGAATGATGGTTCGATACATGTTCTTGAACACAAAAATATGGCTTTAAAAATCCAGGGGTATCGAACGGTGTTTCGAAACAGAGGCTGGTAGTGAGATCCTTTGTTTCGAATGGTGGTTCGATACCTGTTCTTGAACATGAGAACATAGCTTTGAAAATCCAGGGGTATCGAACCATAGTTTGATACCATCGTTCAAAAATACTTAGAAATTTCTTTTAAAATCTTTGTTTGACTTGAAATCAAAGATATTGACTTAGGAACTTAAAATTATTTCAAAGAATAGTCCTTCTATTTAATTGTTATATCAAAATCAAATTTAGTTTTACAATCTCCCCCTTTTTGATATAACAAAACCGTTTAAAGATTTTTAAGTTTAAGTCAAAATTTTTGGATTTAAAAAACACTTTGAAAATTTTTAAAGACTCCCCCTTAATATGTACACGATTTTTAAATACATTAAATATGATGGTTATCCTAAACTTAAAAGCATAAAAATTCTCCCCCTTTTTGTTAGATCAAAATCAATAAACTATAAAGCAACATAAGACATTAAGGAGAAAATTAATAAACATAATCCATAGCATTAAATATAAAAAAAATCCAAATCCAACAAAGTAAACAAGATAATAAAGAAATAATAATAATAGGTGCATATGTTCTAAATATGAATGCAACAAAAGCTTAAGAAAACATAGCTAGTCCTAAAAAGCCAAAATAGCAAAGCATAAAGGAGGGGCTCTAATCGCCCATCTCATCATCATCATCCTTGTCTTCGTCCTCTTCGTCTTCCTCGTCATCTTCATCCTCAACATTGGCATCTTGGGCATCTTGGGCGTTAAGTTCTTGAGTATACCGAAGGACTTCAATAGAGATGCGCAATGCATGGCTTTGAGATTCTAGTCCCGTCAATCTAGTATTGATAGAGTCAAAACTAGATTGAAATTGAGTAGACATAGAGTCAAGACGACCATCCATAGAATCCAAGCGAGCACTCAAAGAACCAAAGTTGTCATTCAAAGTACCAAACTGAGCATCCAAGTTATCGAACCGAGTAGTGAGGAAGGCCATCATGTCAACACTCGGAGCAACTTGATGAAGAGGCTCGGGGTCAATGGCAGGAGGAGGAGGAGGAGCACCACGAGACCATTCACCGTTACCGGAATAAACAAAGTGGGCACGGTGAAGAGAAGTCTCACCAATAAGTTCTTTCAAAGACTTTACCCGGTCAAAAAAATAATCAATTCGCAAATGCAAGAAAATGGAGCTTAAGATACATGCATAAGGAAAAGATTGGACAAGAGGGGTGGCTCAGTTTTTAACATGCCAAACAATTTCGGAGAAGACAATTTGGGCGAGATTTAGTCTAACACGTCGACGAAAACATTCTAGCCAAAAACTATCTACTAGAAGGATACGAGAAAACTTACCATTGGATGGACGAATCCATCACGAGATGATAAGATGAAGAAAACGATCATGTACGTCAAGAGTAGATGCGGGTCCGGTAAATTGGCTTAGAGATTCCTCATCGGTTTCACCCTCATCCTCAAGGCCAAAAACCTCCTCAAGAGTCGAGACATCGATTTGAAAGAGTTTGCCCATAAGAAAAGACTCGATGGCTACAACTTTGGTTTCGTCCATAGGATCAAGAAGGCATGTGGCATTAGTGTAAAAAATTAGGACGAGAGTAGGAAAATAGTTACCGGAGTGGGTAAGAAATTGCAAGAACTTCCATTGAACAATAAGATTGTAGTATCAGACTGAAAACTTAATGGAGTTCATGAAATTGACATCAACCCTACGTTCTTGTTTAAGAGGGATATAGCGAAAGAGGTTGAATTGGCTGACCCGTTGAGGTGTATCTAAGCATCGTGTAAGGACTTCTTCGACATCAACACGAGTAGAGCGTGATGAAGAACCAGCCTCGGTACGAGAATGTTTCTTTGGTGCCATAGTCTAGAAATATCACAAAACGATTTGATTAGTTTGATAAACATTTATGTTATATAATCAAATTCAATCCTATGAAGTAATCTAACAATTCAAGTTATTTGAAAATTTTATCAAAAAATTAGAAAACCAAACCAAAAAAAAATACGAAAAGGATTTATATATATTCGATTGAAAAAAAATTAGATTTTTTTTAAAAAGAAATTGTAGGATTATGAAAACCCATACAATAGACAATTGAAATATGTTCAAAAACTAATTTTTAACAATCTAAATCCAAACGAAAATAAGGTTTTCCGAAAATATACCTTGAGTGTAGATTAGGATGAATCAAGTGATTGTTAAGCACCGTTTGTTGATATGATGAAGTCTTTGATGCATAGATTAAAATCCCTCAAAGAAAACGTGAAGATTTAGTGTTAAAAGAGGCGGATTTGAGGGGATTATAAGGAGAGGGCCAGCTAGGGTTTAAAGTTTTAAATTTGGAAGTGTTTTAGTGTGATTAAAATTAGGTTTTGGGTGTTTTAAACCAAACTACCGCCGCGTGTTTCGAACCAGGTATCGAAACAGGCTTGTTTCGATGCCAGTTTTGAACCAGGTATCGAAGCATCGTTCAATACCTGTTCTTCCCAGACACTTCCCAGATTAGATGATGAACGGGTATCGAAACAGGGTTCGATACCACCGAGGAAAGCTTTGCATTTAGGCTTCTAAAAGTACTAGAGATGAGTTTCTAAAGCTCCTAAAAGCATGCATATGATGTTATGACATGATTAAATGCATGAATAAGTTCATACACCCCCTAGCAAAATGCATGGAGACATCAAGATACAAAGAAAAACATAAGCATGATGTCAATCAATATTCAAGCAAAAATGCATAAAAATAACACTTAAGAGGTCAAGGTAGGCTAGTTAGACCTAACTCTCTCCTAAGGGTCCAAAAACGCTCCTTAACCAAAGGTTTCATAAAAATGTCCGCTAATTGATTTAAGGTGTCAACAAACTCTAAAACAACATCATTTTTAGACACATGATCTCTAATGAAGTGGTGTCTAATTTCTATGTGCTTAGTTCTAGAGTGTTGAATGTGGTTTTTGGTAAGACATATGGCACTAGTATTATCACACTTAAGAGGTATGGTGTCTACCTTAATGCCATAATCTAAGAGTTGTTGCTTCATCCATAAAACTTGAGCACAACAACTCCCTAAGGATATGTACTCCGCTTCGGTGGTAGAGAGAGCTACACTATTTTGTTTCTTTGAGAACCAAGATATGAGCATACTACCTAGAAATTGACAAGTTCCGGAAGTACTTTTCCTATCAATCTTACAACCACTATAATCCGCATCCGAATAGGCATGAAGATCAAAGGATGAGACTTTAGGATACCAAAGACCTAAACAAGGGGTGTCTCTAAGGTATCTAAAGATTCTCCTAATGGCAACTAAGTGTGATTCTCTAGGACTAGCTTGAAACCTAGCACACAAGCAAACACTAAACATAATATCCGGTCTACTTGCGGTAAGGTAAAGCAAAGAACCTATCATAGATCTATACAATTTAGAATCAACACACTTACCTCCTTCATCCTTGTCAAGCTTAGTAGATGAGCTCATTGGAGTGGCTTGAGGTTTCACATTCTCCAAGCCAAACTTTTTGAGCATATCCTTGATGTATTTTGCTTGATTGATGAAGGTGCCATCCTTCATTTGCTTAATTTGGAGTCCCAAAAAGAATGAGAGCTCCCCCATCATGCTCATCTCGAATTCACCTTGCATTAGCTTAGAAAATTCTTGACAATAACACTCATTAGTAGATCTAAAGATAATATCATCAACATAAATTTGAACTACTAAGATGTTATTTTTAAACCTTTTTATAAAAAGTGTAGTATCCACCTTCCCTTTTTCAAAACCTTTTTCAATTAGAAAATTTGAAAGCCTTTCATACCAAGCTCTAGGAGCTTGTTTCAAACCATATAAAGCTTTTGTTAATTTAAAAACATGGTTTGGAAATTTTGAGTCTTCAAAACCCGGTGGTTGTTCAACATACACTTCTTCATTTATAAAACCATTTAAGAAAGCACTTTTGACATCCATTTGAAAAAGCTTGAAATCATGATAACATGCAAATACAAGTAGCATCCTAATGGCTTCCATTCTAGCTACGGGTGCATAAATTTCATCAAAATCTATTCCCTCCTCTTGAGTGTAACCTTGAGCTACTAATCTAGCTTTGTTTCTTACAATGTTACCATTCTCATCTAGTTTGTTTCTAAAGACCCATTTTGTTCCTATAGTAGACTTATTACTAGGCCTATCAACTAATGTCCATACATTACTTCTCTCAAATTGATTTAACTCTTCTTGCATAGCCAAAATCCAATAATCATCACCTAAGGCTTCTTTGATATTTTTAGGCTCTATGCATGAGATAAATACAATATGATTCATTAATTTAAAAGAAGAACGAGTAGTTACCCCCTTGGATGGATCACCCAAGATTTCACCACTTTTGACATAGTTGAACTCCCTTGGGTAGCTCACTCCCTTTTCTTCAAGTTTTACATTTCCAAGAGTTTCTATTGGAGGATCTTGTGCTTCCTCATTGCTTGGAATCCCATCCACCTTTGATGCTTGTCCATCATCAATGGTTTCAATGATTCCTACATCATCATCATCACAAGAATCCTTCCTAGGAAGGAGGTTATCATCGAAAACCACATGTATAGATTCCTCTACAACTAAGGTTCTTTTGTTGAACACTCTATAAGCCTTAGAATTTAAGGAATAACCAAGGAAAATAGCTTCATCACTTTTTGCATCAAATTTACCTAAATTGTCTTTTCCATTGTTCAAAACAAAACACTTGCACCCAAAAGGGTGAAAATAGCTAATGTTAGGCTTTTTAGATTTTAAAATCTCGTAAGGAGTTTTCTTTAAAATAGGCCTAATCATTACTCGATTTATGATGTAACAAGAAGTGTTTGTGGCTTCCGCCCAAAAGTACTTAGGTAAATAGTTTTCACAAAGCATGGTTCTAGCCATTTCCTCTAAAGTTCTATTTTTTCTCTCAACTACCCCATTTTGTTGAGGAGTGCGAGGAGCCGAAAAATTGTGGCTAATACCATTTTCATCACAAAAATTTTCAAAACCTAAATTTTGAAATTCGGTTCCATGATCACTTCTAATATGAGAAATTCTTTGATCAAGATCATTTTGAGAAATGTTTGAAAATGTGATAAATTTTTCTAAGGCTTCATCTTTAGAGCTTAAAAATAGAACCCAAGTATATCTAGAGTAATCATCAACAATAACAAAAGCATATGATTTTCCACCCAAGCTAGTAGTCCTAATAGGTCCAAAGAGATCCATATGGATCAATTGTAATACTCTACTAGTTGAAATATCATTAATGGACTTAAAAGAAACTCTCTTTTGTTTACCCTTAGCACATGCATCACAAATTTTATCCAATGAAAATTTGAGCTTAGGTAAACCTCTAACTAGATTTTGGGAGGCAAGTTTCTCTAAAACATTTATGCTAGCATGACCAAGTTTCCTATGCCATAACCATGCATCATTTTCATCACTAGCAACTAAGCATGCATGGGATAAATTTATGTCATCTAGATGCACCATATAAATATTTCCTATGCGATGGCCTATGAGCATTGTTCTATTGGATTCTATGTCAATAATTTTGCAACCATTTTTATCAAATGAAACATAGAAACCTTTATCACACAATTGACTAATGCTCAACAAGTTATGCTTAAGACCATTAACAAGTAAGACATTTTCAATAAGAATAGAGGAGTGATTACCAATAGAGCCAATACCCTCAATTTGGCCTTTGGAGTTGTCACCAAATGTCACTACTCCACCCTTTTTGAGCTCTAACTCCTTAAATCGTCCCTTGTCTCCGGTCATATGCCTTGAGCATCCACTATCAAGGTACCATATATTTTGACTTGAAGCTTTGACCTTGAAGCAATGCTCAACCTACAAACAAAAATTTAGTTTTTCACTTTTGGTACCCAAATCATTTTGGGTTCATGAGAGTTAGTCCCTAAAAGCTTGGTTTCCTTAGGAATCCAAGAGGAAATGACATTTACATTATTAGAAACAATGAGTTCCTTAGGAACCGAAACACTCCTAATTTTTCTATGTCTAGAAAGCCTTTGAAAACCTTTTTGTTTGTGTTTTTGAAAATTCCTTTTGACATGGTTGAGTTTTGAAGAGCTCCCTTTTTCAAAAGTTGAACTTCTAACCACCTTAATTTGTTCTTTAAGCTCATTCACCACCTTGTGGTGATTTTCACTCAAGCTTGAGATAAGGTTGTTTAAATCAACATTTTCTTTTTGAAAAAATTTTAAATCATTATTTAAATCAACAACCTTTTCTTCCAAATCCAAAATCGTTTTAGTCAAAGAATCATTTTTCATTTTTAAATCGGAAATGGTTTTCTTGCTTTTCAAAATGGATTCTTTGAATTTTAAAACCAACTCATCATACACATCTTGTAGTTCATCATAAGCATCATAAGTTCATCATAAGATAAATCATTACAAGATGGTTCAAGGGTTACCTTAGGCTCATCAAGAGCCATGAGACACAAGTTGGCCACCTCATTGTCCTCATCGGATGATGACTCCTCATCACTCCAAGTGGCAACATGAGCTTTGTGTTTCTTCTTCTTCTCAAAACCCTTCCTTTTGTATAGGGGGCAATCGGTCCTAATGTGACCGGGCTTGCATTCATAGCAAATAATTTGATCTTTCTCTTCTTCTTTGCTCTTTGCTTTGAAGTCCCTCTTTCGTTGGAATCTTCGATTCCTATTTGCCCTCATGAGTCTTGTGAATTTTTTGGCCACCATGGCCAATTCCTCTAGCTCTTCTTCTTCACTAGTGTCCACTTCTTCTTGTGATAATGAAGCTTTAAGAGCAATCCCTTGCTTCTTTTTCTCTACTTCCCTCTTTTCTATCTTTACCTCTTCTTTCTTTTTCTCTTCTTCTCTTCCTTTCTTCATGATCTCATGGGTAAGAAGAGATCCCACAAGAGCATCTAGCTTTAGAGTCTTCAAGTCCTTGGCTTCAATGATAGCTGTTCTTTTGCTATCCCAAGACTCGGGAAGGGAGTAGATAAGCTTCCTTACGAGTTTCTCTTCCGAAATAATCTCACCAAAACCCTTGAGACCATTGACAATCACGGAAAATCTATCGAACATTTTGGTGATGTCTTCATCCGGCTCCATCTTGAAATTTTCATAGTTTAAATTGAGAAGACCAATCTTTGTTTCCTTCACATCGTTGGTGCCCTCATAAGTTGTCTCCAAGGAGTCCCAAACTTCTTTGGCACTTGTACATGAAGACATCTTAGAGTAGATGTCGGGGCCTAAAGCAAAAAAGAGAATGTGAAGAGCCTTATCATTTGTGGATATTCTCCTTCTTTCTTCATCGGTCATCTCATTCCTTTTCTTAGGCACTTGCCGATCTCCTTCTTGCTTCATAGGGATGGAGGGTCCATCTTCGATTATATCCCAAAGGACATAATCATTGGAGTTGATGAATAGCCTCATCCTATTCTTCCAATAAGGATAGCTATCCCCATTGAAGAAGGGTGACTTGGTGATGGAGTGAGACTCGTTCCACGAACCGGAAGTAGAGGCCATTGGATTTTTGTAGTAGAGATGATCAACAACCCTTGGATCTTCTTTGGTGGAGGTGAATCCCTTCAAAGATCTAGCTCTGATACCAATTGTTGAGTTGATCGACGTTGAATAATGGCCAAGAGGGGGGTGAATTGGATATTAAAAATTTGGTAGGAGATTTTCGGTAAAAATCGAGAAATAAAGAACACAATGATTTATAGTGGTTCAAGCTTCGAACAAGCTCTACATCCACTACCTTAGCTCCCACTAAGGATTTTGAAACCAATTCACTATTGAATTCAACCTTTTTCTAGGTTCAAGAGATAACCTTTACAAGAAAATCAATTTTCTACCCAAAATTGATTTAGACCTCACAAGGTGTTACAAGAAATTTGGTTTGGCTAAGAAGGATTCTCTCACAAGAAATAATAGCCCCAAATACAAACAAACTCTCCCCAAACTTAAATTACAACTGATCAAAGTGAAGTACACAAGTTGGGAGGCTAAAATATGCAATGAAGTGCTTTGAGTTAGATTTGTGTGCTTGGATGTTGCTTGAGGTTCAATAGTCCTTAATGCTGTTGAAATTGTTTCATTTTATACCATCTCATTGATTTCTATCCGTTGTGGTTGTTGGGAACATAAATATGACCGTTTAGACTTCAATTTCCCACCATAAATGCACTCTGCAGCACGCGGTATCGAAACACGTACTACCTGTTTCGAAATAGACCAAGAATAGAAAGAGCCGTTGTGCATTAAACCAAGGGGTATCGAACCATGCTTCGATACCTTTTTGAAACTGTGAAGGTTGGTATCGAACCATGCTTCGGAACAGGCTTGTAACCCCCTTATCCCGGCCTGGACGAAACCGGCACTAATGGGTCACACGAGGAATATCAAACCAAACCCGTGAAGGTTCGATTCGATAAACAACCCTAAAAAAACCGTAACATTTTTTTTATTTTATCTTACTTAGATGCACGGTTAACCTCCTATGTGTAATTAACTCAAGTAAGATAGAGACAATCGCAGTTCATTCATTATAAGTAAATCAATCAGACGCTTACATGATTAGGGACCAAAAACGTAAGGAACTAATTTACATCACCATATTCATAATCAATCCACCGGATAACAAATAAACAAGCTTAATACATTCAACATACAGTTCAGATCATACAAGGTATCTTAATTAATCAATTTTACGTTCTAGCATTTATGGACTTAACTGCAAAGTATGTAATATTAAGTATTTCATCCACCTTATATCATACGGTATGTATTCAGATTAAAACACAAATCAAGGTGTCACAACATCACCTAAAATTACACATAAATTCATTGTATTAGCTTACTAAATTAAATCCTACGTTTCATGCAGTCAAAACTCTCGAATTGCCCTTTTTAAACCAGGTGTTTCGAAACAGCCCTTGGAGTGTTTCGAAACACGTCACCTATTTCGAAACAGGCCATAGAGTGTTTCGGAATAGCCAATCCCAGTAGCATTTGGTACCGAACACTGGTTCGATACAAGCATGTCCAGTAGCATAAGGGTATCGATACTGCCACAGGGTGTTTGATACCCCCTGTGTTCGGGACTGGGGTGTGACGTTTCAAACTCATTTAAGCCACCCAAGCATAAACATTAATAACCCGAAACTATATGCAACATTCCTAGGCATAATCATCAACATAAACATACCTTAAGCCATTTGAAAAGATCACAAGGAGACCTATAGGCATGCTTCCTAAAGATTGAAAAGCAACATAACAAACATGCTAAACCATGCTTCACAATACAAATGTAACATCCCGTTTTTGGGGTTATTAGTTTAGGCTTAGTTAGGGGAATTCGATTCGGGACGAATTGGGTTCTCCGGTTCATTAATTCTGGGAAAAATAAAATAAAGATATTTTTAATTAAGAAAAATAATAATTTGGAAGGTGATTTGAAATATTAAAAATATGTTTCAAAATTAAAAGAAAATAATTTGGATTTTGTAATGATCTTTAATTATGCTTAATTATGCATAAATGACCAATTTGTAATTTTTGGAAAATTAAGGGACTTAATTTGGAATTTTCGGCCATTATTGTATTTTAGTGACTAAATTGAAAAGCAAGCTAAACTTAGAATCCTTAGAGGGCCATAAACCCATTTCTAATTTTTGATGATGATTTATTCACCAAAATATATTTTAATTACTTTAATTTGGTTTCTTAATCATTTTCTCCTAAAACCACTTTTTGACCCATTTTCTCTCATCTTTTTCTCTCATTTTCTCTCCACTTTCTCTTCATCTTTTCTCTTCAATTCCTTGCTGATTTTTGCATCTTTTTCCACAAAGATTACATCACTTGCATCATCTATCCATTCTTTACAAAACCTATGCATTGATTTCATCAAATCTACATCAAATTGCAAGGAATCAAGAAGGGGAAAATCTCATAATTTTGGTGAATAGATCTTGAAGGTAATTTTCTGGATTTTTATTATTTTCTAAGGTTCTTTATTGAAATTCCCAAGTATTAGCTTGCTCATCTTTGAATGAACACTTGATTCTATGTTTTTAAAGTTAGATCTAATGTTTTTGTGATGTTTTTGTGAGATCTTTTTGGATCTTGTTTAGTGCTGGAAATTATATGAGTTCAATCATGTTTTTATGATGATTTAATGATTAATTGAGTCTTGATTTAGTATCACATTAATTTAATCCCGGAATAATGCAATTGGTGTAGTTTTAAGGTGTTTTTCGGTTGTTTTGTGGGCTGTTTTAGATGCTTAAATGTTGCTGGAGGTATAAGGATGGTTTGGATGTGTTTTTGGATCATAATTGAGGTAGATTAGATGTTAGATTCGTTAGGTTTTGGGCTGATGTTGTTCGGATGTTTTCAGCTTAGTTTTCGGTCTTTTCGGCTAAGTTTTCAGTAGTTTTATGGTGATCGGATGTGGCTGTTTGGTTGAGCATGTTATGATGTGAGAATGCTCTGTTTTTAATGTTGTAGAAGAGGTACAAGAAGAATCTTGAGTGCTGGTGCGTTGGTGCGATCATCCGATAGCGGCGAAAGCTCGTTTCGCTTGTTGGTGAGTGGTTTTCGGATTTAAAGCGAATCGCGTTTGGTACGTTCTGTTTTTGGGGGCTATGGAAGAGTGTGAAAACCTTCCATAGTTCAAGAGTAAGTAAAGTATTTGTTTTTGATGAACCGATATGAGTTTCGGCAATTTTGACAAAGGTATTTTATTGGTAATGCAATGGGATTTATGGAAGTGCATGAGCATGTTTTGAATTGATGCATACATGAGAGATACTTGCTGAAAATGCATGGTTTATTTAGCATCCATGATTATGAAAAATTATGAGAAATGATTTGGAGAACCACATGGTTATTTGCCTTATATTTAATGGTGCCTTTGGGCATGGCTTTTGGTTCATTTGTTGAACAATTTATGCATGCATTATGAGCATCAAGTTATTTGATTTGGAATACAATTTGGTTATTTGCCTTATATATAATGGTGCCTTTGGCATGGCTTTTGGTTCATTTGTTGAACATATTATGCATGCATTATGAGCAGCAAGTTATCATGCACATTTGATTATGATATTGGCTTAGTGACACTAACTTTATATACGAATACAAATGACATCATTAGGGTTGTCATAAGTGCACTATAATCAAAACTGAAAATACAGAATTTTGCCTACACGTAACAAGGGTGACTATGTGTCCGATCGTGCGTGGTAGTGCTAATGGTGACTTAGTGTCATGTCAATGGGGACTTAGTGTCATGTCAATGGGGACTTAGTGTCCTGACGAGACGAATGTCTCATGGATCCGCGTATTCGGTGAGCTTAAGGTTCACATTAAATGTTCACTACAAAGCCAATATACATATATGAAATTGAGGAAAGGTTTGAGCATCATTTGTAAATTGTTTTGATATGGTTATGTGAACTCAAGGATGCATATGTTTTAATGAAGTTGGATATGAAATTTTGGCATGCATGATTTGACAAGTATTGCACATTATGGTTTCTTCATGGTTTTAAATAAATGCATTGATGATTATTTGTGGAGCTACCTCACTAAGCAAGTTTGCTTAAGCTCTCTTTTCATCTTTGCAGAAAAATAAGGACACTTGGAGCTTCGTTCGGGGCAAGTAGACCAAGGGGAAAGATCACTTGAATTTTGGTATGTTTTTGGCAAATAAATTGGGCAAGACAATGTGTAACACAATTTATGAGAGAAGTGAGGATTTTAGGCTTTGTTTCATATTGTAATAAGACCATCATTGTTTGATATTAATTATTGAACTTTGGATTGCTTGTATTGTTTCGAAACCTTTTTCAAAAAGTTTCAGAACCTCTGGGAAGGTTTCGAAACCATTGATCACCTAGAATTGAAAGTTGCTGGAAATTATATTTTAGTCCCGGTTATCTTCCTTTGTTCGATTAAGACACTTGTAGATGTTATTTTGAGCTGAAATTTTGCATACATACTTAAAGTTGATTTAATTTCAAGATGGTTAACTTAATTTGGATGAAGTCCTTGTATTTTGGGAAATTTACATTTTGGTCCCTAAATTAGAGAAACATGCAATTGATGATGTTAGAATGATCCGTTTGAGTTGAAATTTGCTATGAGGAACTCTTGTATGTTTAATTGATTATTGATGGAAAGTATTTCTACTTTACTAATTGAATTTAAAAGTTTTACGTTTTAGTCCCTAATCTATGTTAGTGTTTAATCGGATGTATGTTTTAATTAATGTGTTACCGGTATTGCTTTGTATGAGACCTTGTCACGTTGGAATAAGATTGTGCATCTAGGTAAGATAAAATAAAAAAAAATTATATAGCGGTTTTAGGGTTATTTATCGAATCGAACCTTCGCGGGTTTGGTTTGATATTCCCCGTGTGACCCATTAGTGCCGTTTCGTCCAGGCCGGGATAAGAGGGTTACAACAAACATATCCAAAGTTCAACAAATAACAATCAATCAGCAATGGTCTTATTACAACATGAATCATAGCCTAAACGCTCACTCCTCTCGTAGATTGTGTTAGACATTGCCTTGTCCAATTTATTTGTCAAAAACATACCGATTTCAAAGTGATCTTCCCCTTGGTTTCTTTGCCCCGAACGAAGCTCCAAGTGCCTTTATTTTTCTACAAGGATGAAAAGAGAGCTTAAGCAAACATGCTTAGTGAGGAAGCTCTACAAAAGATCATCAATGCATCTATTTAAAACCATGAAGAAAACATAATTTGCAATACTTTGTCAAATCATGCATGCCAATATTTCATGTCCAAATTCATTAAATCATATGCATCCTTGAGTTCACATAACCTTATCAAAACAATTTGTAAATGATGTTCAAACCTTTTCTCAATTTCATGTATGTATATTGACTTTCTAGTGACAACTTGATGTGAACCTTAGGCTCACCGAATACACGGATCCTTTTCTCAACATGCATCGGTCGGACACTTAGTCACCCTTGTATACATGTTATCCCCCACTACGCACGGTTGGACACAAAGTCACCCTTATTTACGTATGGATCAACTATATGCACGGTCGGACACAAAGTCACCCTTGTTTACATATAGGCAAGCTCTACACGTACGGTCGGACACAAAGTCACCCTTGTTTACGTGTAGGCGGCACTACCACGCACGGTTGGACACAAAGTCACCCTTGTTTACGTGTAGGCAATATCAATATTCTCTTTATTTTATAGTGCACTCAATCCTAATGATATGTCATTTGTATTCGAATATAAAGTTAGTGTCACTAAGCCAATATCATAATCAAATGTGCATGATAACTTGCTGCTCATAATGCATGCATAATATGTTCAACAAATGAACCAAAGCCATGCCCAAAGGCACCATCATGTATAAGACAATTAACCATATTGTATTCCAAATCATATAACTTGCTGCTCATAATGCATGCATAATATGTTCAACAAATAAACCAAAGCCATGCCCAAAGGCACCATCATATATAAGGCAAATAACCATATTGTATCCCAAATCATTTCTCATAATTTTTCATAATCATGGATGCTAAATAAGCTATGCATTTCAGCAAGTAATTCTCATGTATGCATCATTTCAAATCATGCTCATGCATTTGCATAAATCTCATTGCATTACCAACATAATGCCTTTGTAAAATGTAGCCGAAACTCATACCGGTTTATCAAAACAAATACTTTACTTACTCTTGAACTATGGAAGGTTTTCACACTCTTCCATAGCCCCCAAAAACAGAACGTACCAAACGTGATTCGCTTTAATTCCAAAATCACTCACCAACAAGCGAAACGAGCTTTCGCCGCTATCCGATGATCGCACCAACGTACCAGCACTCCAGCTTCTTCTTGTACCTCTTCTACAACATTAAAAACAGAGTATTCTCACATCATAACATGCTCAAACCAACAGCCATAACTAATCACCGTTAAACTACCGAAAACTTAACCGAAAAGACCGAAAACTAAGCCAAAACGCATCCGAACAACATCAGCCCAAAACCTAACGAATCTAACATCTAAACCACCTCAATTATGATCCAAAAACACATCCAAACCATCCTTATACCTCCAGCAACATTTAAGCATCTAAAACAGCCCATAAAACAACCGAAAAGCACCTTAAAACTACACCGATTGCATTATTCCGGGATTAAATTAATGTGATATCAAATCAAGACTCAATTAATCATTAAATCAACATAAAAACATGATTGAATTCATTTAATTTCCAGCATTAAATAAGATCCAAAAAGATTTCACAAAAACATCACAAAATCACTAGATCTAACATTAAAAACATAGAATCAAGTTTTTATTCAAAGATTAGCAAGCTAATACTTGGGAATTTCAATAAAGAACCTTAGAAATAAATAAAAATCTAAAAAATTACCTTCAAGATCTATTCACCAAAAATATGAGATTTTCCCCTTCTTGATTCCTTGCAATTTGATGTAGATTTGATGAAATCAATGCTTAGGTTTTGTAAAGGATGGAAAAATGATGCAAGTGATGTAATCTTTGTGGAAAAAGATGCAAAAATCAGCAAAGAATTGAAGAGAAAAGATGAAGAGAAAGTGGAGAGAAAATGAGAGAAAAAGATGAGAAAAAATATGAGAAAAAGTGGTTTTGAGAAAAATGATCAAAAATCCAATTAAAGTAATTAAAAATACCTTTTTGGTGAATAAATCATCATTAAAAATTAGAAATGGGTTTATGGCCCTCTAAGGATTCTAAGTTTAGCTTGCTTTTCAATTTAGTCACTAAAATACATTAATTGCCGAAAATCACCAAATTGGTCCTCCAATTTTTCCAAAAATTACAAATTGGTCATTTATGCATAATTAAGCATAATTAAAAATCATTATAAAATCCAAATCATTTTCTTTTAATTTTGAAACATATTTTTAATATTTCAAGCCACCCTCCTAATTATTATTTTTCTTAATTAAAAATATTCTTATTTTATTTTTCCCGAAATTAATGAACCGGAGAACCCGATTCAACCCGAATCGAATTCCCCTAACTAAGCCTAAACTAATAACCCCAAAAACGGGATGTTACAAGGCTAACCACCAATCAAAAAATTAACTACCACCAACGGTCAAAACATTTAATGCAAAAATAGCCGTTGGGATTAAGGGTGGTATCGAACCATAATTCGATACTAGGGGGTCTATTTTTGATAGATTTTAAAATACTCAAAAATATGCATGAAGTGCTTCGAACCATGCTTCGAAACAGAGGCTGGCAGTGAGCTCCTTTGTTTCGAATAGTGGTTCGATACATTTCTTGAATACAAAAATATGGCTTTGAAAATCCAGGGGTATTGAACGGTATTTCGAAACAGAGGCTGGCAGTGAGCTCCTTTGTTTCGAATGGTGGTTCGATACCTGTTCTTGAACATGAGAACATAGCTTTGAAAATCCAGGGGTATCGAACCATGGTTCGATACCATCGTTAAAAAACACTTAAAAATTTCTTTTAAAATCTTTGTTTGACTTGAAATCAAAAATATTGTTAGGGACTTAAAATTATTTCAAAGAATAGTCCTTCTATTTAATTGTTATATCAAAATCAAATTTAGTTTTACAGGGAGAAACCTTATTCATTTTGGTATGATTTGGCAAAATAAATAAGACTTGACAATGTGTAATCTTTTTCTTTTTGATTGTGTTTTAAGTTAGCAATAGAATTGTGTAAGCAACCTATGAGCATGCTTTGCTTGTGGATTTGGTTGATTGATGTGATGTTTAATTTTCTTGAAGCATGTTTGTTTTGATTAGCTATTGGAATTGAGTAATGTTAGGAAGCATGTCTCTAGTTGTTACGGGGTCTACGATAGCTATAATCGATTGTATGATTTGCTCTTAATGTTTAGGAATTATGCATAAATATCAAAGTTTGTTTACTCTTTTCCATTCTTTCTTCTTGCATTCAAGCTCGGGAGAAAAGTTTGTGAGTAATCTATTTATCTAGACTCGGGAGAATTAGATTCACGAAAGGAGTAAGTACGATATTTGACTTGATTGAAAAATACTAACTCGACCTAGGGATAGGTTGGAGTTTCAACGGCTAAAAGAAGTGTAAGATTGGTTGTTGGTTATAATTGATTAACGCCGGGAGGTATCATCAAGGACTAGTTATCAATAATGTTTTGACTTAGGGATGAGCGAAATCATCAAAGGACACTTTACTAAATTTAGGTAAATCTCCCCAAGAGCAAGGGATTGCCGTGGTAGAAAACACTATCGCTGCCGAGGCAGTAATCTGCAATACTGCCCAGACAGTGTAGTGCATTTGCATTGGACAGAAATAGATCAATCAAATCCATTATACAACACAACTGGATCCTGCCCTTTTTCTCAATTTGATCTCATTCTATTTAGCTTTCTTTAATTACTTTATTTAGTTTAATCAAAACTCAATTATTTGTGTCTTTATTTTCTTTTCTTTACAGAGCAAGAAGACAAAAGAAGACATATTAAGTACACCAATCCTCGAGGACACGATACTCGATAAATACTTATCACTTATTACTTGACGTGTACACTTGCACAGAATTGCGCTATTTATACACGCAACAAGTTTTTGGCACCCTTAATCACTTATTCTTTTCGATAGATTGATGACGAACCTATGTACGAGGCATGGAAGCGCTACAGAGAGTTACTGAACAAGTGCCCATTGCATGGATTTCCACTACGGACACAAGTGACCATGTTTTACAATGCCACCAATGCCTCGACAAGGATGATGTTAGATTCCCCGAAAAATGGAACACTCCTTAACAAAGCTCCGAAAGAAGCTATTGAGATTCTGAATAAATTCAGAAGGAACAATTTTTAGTTCCCTACTTCTAGGTGAGGAGGAGTGAGACACCAACCCACAATGAATGAACTAGAAACTACCAACTCGATGGCAGCACAATTGGCCTCTTTAACCAAGATGGTTCAGAATATGGAAAAGCAACAGAACACACATGAGGTTAAGGGAATAGATTCTCTTGAATATATGCAAGATGAGGAATCTAGCCTATATGTTGGAAACTACAATAGAAATAATATGATGTCCAACACATATAACCCATCATGGAAAAGACATCCAAATTTTTCATGGAGCAATCCTCATAATACCTTGAATCTAATAACTCAATCCCCAGGTTTCCAACAACCAATGCAACATCTGCCGCAGCCGCAAGTTCAGCAGTCAATGCTGCAGCAGCAACCCATGAATTCATTGGAAAACTCTCTTAAGGCCTTCATGATGAAAACAGAATCATATATGGTTGAGAACAATAATTTCATAAAAAGAACTCATGACTTCATGACTAGAACTGAGATGAGACTGCAAAACCAAGAGGCAACGATTAAATCACTGGAAACCCAAGTTGGTCAGTTTGCTCAAAGAAAGATTATTCGACCACAAGAGGGACTACCTAGCAATACTGAAGTTGCCAAGGGAATGTGCCATGAACAATGCAAAGCAATCACTACAAGAAGTGGCCTACAACTTAAAGAGACATTATGCAGTTCAGCAAACAAAGTCCCAGTAGCAATACAAGAGGAAGTAGAAAAGGAGGACTTGAATGCCGAACAAAATGATCATGAGAACACTACCCCAGTAGAAGCCTCGGCAGCACCTCAGCAAGCCGCCGAGATAGTGATAGAGACAGTGATTCCAGTTATTAAATTCCAAACCAATGAGACCCTGGAAGAAATAAGACCACCACCATCTTCTCACAAAGGTTGAAAAAGAAAAAAAAGGACCATCAATTCAAAAAATTTCTAGACATCTTAAAGCAAGTCAACATCAACTTACCTTTTGTTGAGGCAATTGAACAAATGCCTAATTATGCTAAATTCTTGAAAGACATTATGTCTAAAAGAAAAAGGCTTGGTGAGTTTGAAACAATGACAACAACTGAAGGATGTATGGAAATGCTACACAATCGCATGCCACCTAAATTAAAGGATCCTGGATGTTTTACCATACCTTGTGCGATAGGTAACCATTATGAAGAAAAGACCCTATGTGACTTAGGAGAGAACATCAAATTAATGCCTAAGTTTGTCTTCCAAAAGCTTAGAATAGGAAGGGAAAAACCTACAACAATGTTGCTCCAACTAGCGGATAGATCCTATGTGCATCCAGAAGGAAAAATCGAGGACATACTAGTAAGGGTAGACAAGTTTATTTTTCCTGCCGACTTTCTTGTCCTTGATTGTGAAGCAGATGATAATGCACCGATCATCCTTGGGAGACCTTTCCTTGCCACTGGATGAACACTAATTGATGTGGAAAAAGGAGAGTTGACTATGAGGGTCAATGACCAACAAGTTAAACTCAATGCATTTCACAATTTAAAAAGGTACGATGATGCAAAAGAATGCAAAACCCATCATACCACAGATGCAGATACAAAGGTATCCTGTTTCAATAGCCACTACATGGGAAACGTGCTCGGTAGAAAATTAGATATTTGTTATGGCAGAATTTTTGGCAGGAAAATTAAGGAAGATGTGGAGGAAACCAACAACACAACACACTGTCCAAACATACAATGTGCAATGGAGATCAGGACAAAAAGGGATGAACATAAAGCCAATAGCCAACACATGGAGAATCATTACTCTGACCAACAAGAGACAATCACCTTAGGAGATGCATTTGCATGCACTCCCCCAGTGATATAAAATCTCTTCCTTTTATCTCTATTATATTAGGATTAATTTTAGCTTAGGATTTATATTTTCTCTTATCTTTTTTATTTTTGTTTGGTGTTTATAATTTTTTAGGACAATAAGCAAGAATAAAGGAGAAATAGTTCACAACAGAAATTTTACCGAGGCAGTAAACAGTGTCAGAGACGCAGCAGTTCCAACGGGCAGAAACAGCGTAACGGCTATCTGCCAAGATTTCCGCCATAGTAGTAAATGCAAACGACAGTAAAAGTTAAACGGCTACAAAACGGCTAGTGGATTAAAACGGTCACACTGCCGAGGCTTATATAAGCAATCTCTCTCTCTTAAACTATTCACTCTTGAATTCTTGTTATCTTTACTTCTTTGCTAATCTTGCTCTCAAAATACTCTCTGCCTACTTACCTTATTTCAAATTTCAAAAACTCTTCAAGAAATTCTCCAAGACTCAATTTTCCAATCCTTATTCATGGCCACCTACAAACGCTTTACCCCAACAACTGTTGAAGACTGATTCAACAGACTGTTCATTACTCGATAATTATAGGAGTAACAAGGGTTTCAACATTCAAAAGAAGATGATTTCGTCATCGAACACTACTTGTTCGACAAGATAAAATATCAAGAATGAGAGATTTTTTGCCTATAACCTCCCCAGGCTAATGCCACCATCGTGCGAGAATACTATACGCATGGGTCAAGCAAGGACTCTCTCTTTGTCCATTGTCGAGGCAGGCCTGTCAGGCTCGATGCAAAGATAATCAACGATTTCTATGGCCTTGACCCTTTACGTGATGTCCATATCGAATTTATGGAGGATGTCACCACTCAAGACTACGAGCTAATAAAGGATGACTGATAAGTGCTCATCTCACAATCACTTTCTACACTTTTCATGGGAACTTATCATGAAATCTACACCCACTTGAACCAATGCATGAGCTTAATATGATATTTTAGGGATTATGCCATTAAGGAATATATTTGTAGAAAAGGTATACTTTACTACATTTTCTTATCTGTGCAGGAACAAGTACTGCCGAGGTAGAAGAATAAGGCCGAGGCAGGACCTGATGCCAAGGCAACAGAGAAGAAAAAAAGAAATATGGCTGGCAGCTGAAAGAGAAAAATGAGGAGAACGTTGCTAAGCAAGAAGCCCAAAAATCGAAGCTGAACAACACAAGAAAAGCCCAAGGACAAGGCCACGCGGGATAAAACCTTCTAGAAGATCAAACTTGGAAATATTTACCATATGTACATAACTTGTTTCTTACTCCAAGTTGTACTTTAAGTAGGAAAGGTTTGCCCTAGGCCAAGCCTATATAAGGTATAGCCGTCCTAGGGGTTAGAGAGAGCATAGACAATGCAATTAGATTCGGCTTACACCGAGATAGTTTAGGGACTATTCTTCCTATCATGTTCTAGGTTCTCTTAGGGTTTTGGTGAAGGTTGTCAAGTATTTATGAGATGAGATTGTACTTTGTTTCTTGTTTCTAATGCAATAAAAGATTGAAGTTTGCTTATTCTTTGCCATTCCTTGTTCTTACATTCAAACTCGAGATAGAAGTTTGTGAGTAATCCATTTATCTAATATCGAGAGAGTTAGATTCACGAAAGGAATAAGTATGATATTCAACTTGATTGGAGAATACTAACTCGGCCTAGAGATAGGTTAAGTGTTTTAGCGGCTAAGAGAAATGTGAGATTGGTTGGTGATTATAATTGATTCACGCTGAGAGGTATCATCAAGGATTGGTCATCAACAGTATTTTAACTTAGAGATAAGTGAAATCATTCAAGGACACTTTGCCGAACTTTGATAATTCTGCCCAAGAGCTAAAGATTGCCGCGGCGGGAAACATTTTCACTGCCGAGATAGTATCTGCAGTACTGCTGAGGCAATGCATTGTAATTGCATTGGAACAGAAGCAGATCAATCGAATCCATAATACAACACAACTGGATCCAACCCTGTATCTCTCTCATATTTCTCTTTATTTAGTTATTTTAATTAGTTTAAATCAATATTCAACTTATTTGTGTTTTTACTTTTATTTTACAGAAGCAAGAAGACCAAAGAAAGCATATTGAGTATACCAATCCCTATGGAGACGATAACTCGATAATATACTTATCGCTTATTACTTGACGTTTACACTTGCACTATAATTACGCATATTTAGCACGCATCAAGTTTTTGGCGCCGTTGACGGGGATCGGTAACTAAATTTTGTTTTCTTTATTTTCTTGCTTTTATTTTAGTATTAGTTATTTTTATTTTTATTTGGTTTTCGGTATATGACCAGGGCCAAACCTAGCAATCCACTGCACGAAATTGACCCTGAAATCGAAAGAACTTATCAGAGGCTGAGAAGACAGATCCAAGGAGCCATAGCAGTGAATCCAGGAAATCAGAACCTACCTGAAGGCATTGGAGGCCATCAACAGCAACCACTGCCGCAACCACTACCGCGGCAGCTAACTGTCCAAGATTTTTTGGTGGAAGATTTAAATGGATTGAACCCTGGAGTTGTTAAATTAGAGATTGAGGCAACCCACTTTGAACTTATACCTGTGATGTTCAATATGCTTAATACTATTGGACAATTCAGTGGGGCTGCAATAGAAGATACCGGACAACCTTTCAAATCCTTCATGGAAGTATGCAACTCTTTCAAAATCCAAGGAGTTCATGAAGACGTTTTGAGGCTAAAACTTTTCCCCTATTCACTGAGGGATAGGGCTAAAACCTGGTTGAATAGCATTCTGGCAGGATCAATTAGATCTTGGAGTGAAATCTTCTGAGAATTCATTACGAGATTTAACCCTACAAATTTATATGATCGAATTCATAATGATATTACCTCTTTTAGACAGGCTGATGAAGAACCTATGTACGAGGCTTGGGAACGCTACAGAGAGTTACTGAACAGATGCCCACTACATGGATTCCCACTGTTGACGCAAAAAACCATGTTCTATAATGCCACTAATGCCCCAAAAAGGATGATGCTGGATGCCTTAGCGAACGGCACAATCCTTGATAAAGCCCCGGAAGAAGCTATAGAAATTCTGAACAAACTCGAAAGGAACGATTCCCGATTTCCTACTTCTAGGCGAGGAGGATTAAAACGCCAAGCCATAGTAAATGAAATAGAAACCAGCAATTAAGTGGCATCACAATTGACATCTTTAACAAAGGTTCAGAACATGCAAATACAATAAAATACTCATGACGTAAAAGCTATAAATTCTTCTGAGTATATGCAAGACGAGGAAACTGGCTTTTATATGGGAAACTACAACCGGAATAACAACATGATATCAAATACATACAATTCGGCTTGGAAAAGGCACCCAAACTTTTCATGGAGCAATCTTAACAATGCCTTGAACCCCAACAACCAGGCCTCAAGTTATCAACATTCACTGCCGCAGCAACAAGTGCAGTAGTCACTGCCACGGCAGCAGATGCATCAGCATCAGCAGCCTATAAACTCATTAGAGAATACTTTGAAGGCCTTTATTATGAAACATGAATCATATATGGCTGAGAACAGCAGTTTCATGAAGAGGACTGATGACTTAATGAACAGAACACAGATGAGGCTGCAAAACTAGGAAGTTGCTATAAAATCACTAGAAACCTAAGTTTGTCAGTTTGCTCAAGGAAAAAATACTAGACCACAGGGGGGATTAACTAGAAATACTGAAGTTGCTAAAGGTATGAGCCATGAACAATGCAAAGCAATCGCAACAAGAAGTAGCCTACAACTGAAAGAAACAATGGGCAAGTCAGCAACCAAAGCTCTACCAGCAATATAGGAGGACACAGACAAGGAGGACATGGCTGCTGACCAAACTGAAGACAAGGAAGATGCCCCAACAGAGAGCTCGGCAGAACCTGAACTACCTGTCGAGACAACAAGACACACAGTGGTCTTAGGTATTAAATTCAAAACTAATGAGACCCTGGATGAAATAAGACCACCACCATCTTTCCCACAAAGGTTGAAAAAATAGAAACAGGACCACCAGTTTAAGAAATTCGTTGATATTATAAAGCAAGTCCACATCAACTTGCCATTTGTTGAGACAATTGAACAGATGCCCAACTACGCTAAATTCTTGAAAGACATTGTGTCTAAGAGAAAGAAACTAGGTGAGTTTGAAACAATGGCAACAACTTAAGGATACATGGCAATGTTGCACAATCGTATGCCATCTAAACTCAAGGATCCTAGATGCTTTACCATACCTTGTGCGATTGGTAACAATTATGAAGAAAGGCACTATGTGACCTAGGAGCAAGAATAAAACTCATGCCCAAATTAGTTTTTCAAAATCTTAGAATAGGAAGGGCAAAATCTATGACAGTGCTTCTCCAACTTGCGGATAGATCCTATGTGAATCTAGAAGGAAAAATTGAGGACATATTGGTAAGGGTCGACTAATTTATTTTCCTTGCCGACTTACTTGTCCTTGACTGTGAAGCAAACGAAAATGCACCGATCATCCTAGAAAGACCTTTCCTTGCTACTGGACAAACCTTAATAGATGTGGAGAATGGAGTGCTGACAATAAGGGTCAATGATCAGCAAGTCAAACTCAATGCATTTCACAATTTGAGAAAATTTGATGATCCAAAAGAGTGCAAAGCCCTCCAAACAACCGATGCAAACACCAGAATATCCTGTCTAGGCAGCACGCTCGGCAGATTATTTGGTAAGAAAATTAAAGCCAAAGTGGAGGCAAAAAATAAAGAGGGGATTGGACAGCACCTTCAGGAAAATCCATGCCAACAAGAGATGAGCCATTTGGGAGATGCATTGACATGCACTCCACCAGTAACATAATCTCTTACCTTCTATTCTATTTTATTTTATTTTATTAGGATTAGTTTTAATTTATTTTCAGTAATTTTTATCCTTAATATTTTTTCCTTAGTACTATTTTTATTTCTATTTAATTCTTTCTTTAGGAAAATAAAATTAAGAATGAAAGAGAATTAGTTCAGAGTAGAAACTCTACCGAGGCAGTAAACATTGATAGAAGCCGCAGTAGTCCCAACGGGCAGAAACAGTGTAATGACTATCTGCCGATTTTTCTATCGCGATAGTAAATGCTAACGGGCAGTAAATTCAAAACGGCTACAAAATGGCTAGTGGTTAAAATGGTCACAATGTTGAGGCCTATATAAGCAGCATCCATCTCTTAAACTATTCACTCTTGCATTCTAGCATTCTTTAGCATTCTACTCAATCTCGATCTCACAATACTCTCACAATTCTTCTTGAAATTTTTTAAGAAAACTTTACCAAGACTCTCAATCCTACAAATCATCAATGGTAGCAGTATACACTCGCTTTGCCCCCACCACTGTGGAAGAAAGATTCAACAGATTTTTTGTCGCTCGGCAGCTGTGGGAAGAACAAGGATTTTAACAATCTGAGGAAGAAAAACTCGGCATTGAACACTATCTGTTTAACAAGATTCAACATCAAAAATGGTAACTCTTCTGCCTACAACCTGAGCAAGCTAATGCGACCATAGTGCGCAAGTTTTATGCACATGGTCCAAGCAAGGACAATCTTTTTGTCCACTGCCGCGGCAGACCTGTATGCCTTGATGCTGAAACAATTAATCAGTTCTACGTCCTAGTACCGAGACGAGATAGGCATGCTGAATTCATGGACGACATCACCACACAGGATTACAAACAAATAAAGGATGAACTTTGTTACAAAAATACTCCATGGGAAACCGGTGCTCATAGAGGTTCTGTGACAAGGCAAAGCCTCAAACCCGTGGCAAAATTATGGTAAACATTCGTCAAGAGATGCCTCATCACTACTTCCCACAACAACACAGTGGACCACAAAAGATTGGTACTGATCCAATCAATTATCAACAAGAGGAACATCAATGTTAGAGAGATCATTCTTCGAGAAATTCATGATTGTGGTAAGAAGGAACGTGGACTGTTATATTTCCCATGTTTAATATCTGGTTTATGTATTGCTCTAGGAGTACCAGTTGAAGACACAGACGAATATACACCAACAAGGCAAGGATGGACGAGAGAATTCTGCCACAGAGTGATGCAGGTCACACAGGAAAAACCTGTCCAGGCAACGCCATAATAGTTTATTGCTAAATTCACTACCGGAGCTCAATACACGACAGAGATGCCAGACACTGTCGATGCCCCTACCGCAGTACACCCTTACCAAGAAATACTTCAGAGGATAGAAGACATGGACCTTCGCCAGCAAAGATACATAGAATACCAACGAGACTTCAAGAGCACCCTTGCTCAGATGATGATGCAGAACTTCCCCAACAAAAGAGGATAATTTCCAGAATACCCTATAAACATATTTGTAACGGCAACATCTTACATAGAGACCACTCCAGCTCCAGGGTCGAGACCATTTTTCACCTCCACACTACAACAACAATTCCATGCAGCTGGCCCATCTAGGGCAGCAGATGCTACCGTGGCATCATACGCAAGTAGAAGACCTTCAAAGTGAAAGGAAATTTTCAGCACTCCCCCAAGATCGCCTATACCAATGGCAGTCTATCAGCTGAGATAGATGCCTACGTTCATCAGAGCTCAGCAATTGTCGAACCTAGCATCCAGCATACCGGGGCAGATCTAGAAAACGAAGGCACAGAAATCATGGACACAAACGCTGAAGGAGGAGAAGAGGTCAATGCTCCAATGCAACGAACAACACCTACGAGAGTTCAGACGCCGAGAAGAGCAAAGTCATCACCATCACCAAGGGCACAACCATTAGCAAATAGACCAATGAGACAAATTATGGAAGAAAGCTCTTTCGAATCCTTATAATCTCTCTCCTTTATTTTCACTGTTTTTTTCTATTATCTATTTTTTTTGTTTTTCTACCTACTGACTGCTCCTAAATTAAGCATTAAGAACAATTTTCGGTTTGAATTTGGGGGTGTAGAGCCACTATCGAGGCTATCTTCTACCGCAACCTTACCATGAAAAGGAAGCTTTTAGTGATAATTGTTCTTTATATCCACCACTATACTTAAAACTGTTGTCATACTTTTGCACTGCTCTTCATCAGTATTGTCTTAATTTATTCTTAAAGGCAATAGAAATCTTTCTCCTTACCATAGTTAAGATCTGTTTTAAAGACTTGATTTTAGGATACTTAAGGAGAAAAAATTAAAAGTTTGTTATAAGGTTAAACTTTAAAAATACTTTTAGGACTTGTTTGGCTATAGGAATTCTTTTAATAAACTTAGGTGATAAAGACTTAGAATTTGGAAAGGTAACGAGAAGTACCTATGACCGGCTCTAGGAAAAACTCTTCTTTATGCTAGAGGTGCCCGAAATTGGCTCTAGTATGCATAAATGAATAGCAAAAGAAATAAAGAGTTAAGAAATAGAAAACACAATACTTAAGGTGCCCAAAATTGGCTCAAGGAATTATTGTTATAAAAAGAGTATACCAAAACCAAGTCTATTTGTCTTGAACTTAGAGTTTATCTAAGAAGACCTTTATTCAAACTTGTCCACAAAAACACACAAACTAGCCTTATAGCTTGTCTTCTAAGTACACCCTTAGGAAACCAAAAGGTTAAGTCTTAAGAATAGACATAGTTATGGTTGGGAGAATAGATGGAAGCATAAGACCAAGAGGGAATAGAGTTTGACAAATTGATCATTTGCATTGCTTGAGGACAAGCAATAGTTCGAGTTTGGGGGTATGATAAGCACTCAACTCATTATAGCTTTCTACACTTTTCATGGGCACTTATCATCAAATCTACACCCACTTGAACCAAAGCATGGGTTTAATATGATAAATTTAGAGATTATGTCATTAAAGAATAAATTTGTAGAAAAGGCATACTATACTACATTTTCTTATCTGTGCAGGAACAAGTACTGTCGAGGCAGCAGAATAAGACTGAGACAGGACCTGATACCGAGGCAGCAAAGAAGAGAAAAAGTAATATGGCTGGTAGCTGAAGGAGAAAAATGAGGAGAATGTTGCTGAAAAAGAAGCCCAAGAATCGAAGCTGAACAACACAAGAAAAACCCAAGGACAGGGCCACGCGGGATAAAACCTTCTAGAAGATCAAACTTGGAAATATTTACCCTATGTACATAACTTGTTCCCCACTCCAAGTTGTACTCTAATTAGGAAAGGTTCGCCCTAGGCTAAGCCTATATAAGGCATAGCCGTCCTAGGGGTTAGAGAGAGCATAGACAATACAATTAGATTCGGCTTACACCGGAAGAGTTTAGGGACTATTCTTCCCATCATGTTCTAGGTTCTCCTAGGGTTTTGGTGAAGGTTGTCAAGTATTTGTGAGAAGAGATTGTACTTTGTTTCTTGTTTCTAATGCAATAAAAGACCGAAGTTTGCTTATTCTTTGTCATTCCTTGTTTTTACATTCAAGCTTGAGATAGAAGTTTATGAGTAATCCATTTATCTAATATCGAGATAGTTAGATTCACGTAAGGAATAAGTACAGTATTCAACTTGATTGGAGAATACTAACTCGGGCTAGAGATAGGTTAAGAGTTTCAGCGGCTAAGACAAATATGGGATTGGTTGGTGATTATAATTTATTCACGCCGAGCGGTATCATCAAGGACTGGTCATCAATAGTATTTCGACTTAGAGATAAGTAGAATCATTCAAGGACACTTTGCTGAACATTGATAATTCTGCACAAGAGCTATAGATTGTCGCGGCATGAAACATTGTCGTTGTCGAGACAGTATCTGTAGTACTGCTGAGGCAGTACATTATAATTTCATTGGAACAGAAGCAAATCAATCGAATCCATAATACAACACAACTGGATCCAAACCTATATCTTTCATATTTCTCTTTATTTAGTTATTTTATTTAGTTTAAATCAATATTCAACTTATCTATGTTTTTACTTTTATTTTACAGAAGCAAGAAGACCAAAGGAAGTATATTGAGTATACCAATCCCTGTGGAGACGATAACTTGATAATATACTTATCACTTATTACTTGACGTGTACACTTGCATTATAATTGTGCATATTTAGCACGCATCAATGACCTCTTCTACGACAATACCCCATGGGAGACCTATAACCCCCTTAGCTCGGTATAGATAGAACCGGCACTAATGGGTTACATAGGGAATATCAAACCAAACCCGCAAAGGTCGGATTCGATAAGCAATCCTAAAACCGTTATATGTTTTTTCCTTCTAGATGCATAATTATATTCCTACATGTCAAGGTCTCATACAAGGCATTAAAGGAAACAATCCGATCACAAACAAACATCCGATTAAACACTTAAGTAAATTAAGGACTAAAATGTAAAACTTTTAAATTCTAATGACAAAGTAGAAATTATTTTCATCAAAGTTCGATTAAACATATAAGTATCCCTCACAAAAAATTTCATGTCAAACGGAGCATTCTAACTTCATCAATTGCATGTTTCACTAATTTAGGGACCAAATTGTAAATCTTTCAAATTATAAGGACTTCTTGAGAATTGAGTTAGCCATCTTGAAATTAAATCAACTTTATGCATCCATGTGAAATTTCAACTCAAAATAACATTTGTAGATACCCTGATTGAACAAAGAAAGATATCCGAGACTAAAATGCAATTTCCAGCAACTATCAATTTCTAGCAGCCAAAGGTTTCGAAACCTTTCATAAGGTTTTGAAACTTTATGTAAAAGGTTCAAAAATTCCCTGAAGTTTTCGAAACTTTTTGCGTCCAGTAACGTTTTAGAATCGAAATTGCCCGTAAAGTTTCGAAACCTTCCTGAAGGTTTCGAAACTGTTTGGCAAAGGTTTCAAAACCTTCCCTAAGGTTTCAAAACTTTAGGTCTGGAACCTAGAAATTCCGTCACACTAAGTGAACATTATCGACTCAATATACAACCGTTAATCACCACCAGCTATATGCATAATTCCTAATCGTAAATAACAACATATAACACACCAATATTAACATCAAAAACATCAAATAACCTATAGGCATGCTCCCTAAAATATGGTTGGAAACAAGGATGTTTATGCTTGTGCAAGTATGCATTCTTTCTTTGATAAGGTTTAAAATAAAGAACAATCATGTATACTCATGCTTTACGCAATCCAAAACACTATTACATTCCAACAACAATAGCTCAAGCAAAATATAGTCTCTTTACAAGTCTAAAACCAAGTAGTACACTTACTCTACTATGGGATTGGCTTACACATTGCCAAGCCCCAACTTATTTGCCAAAACATACCAACAACTATGTAACTTTTCCCCTTGGTGCTCTTGCTCCAAATGCAGCCCAAAGATTTCTCTATTGCTCTGCAAAGATAAAAGAAGAGCTTAAGCACAACATGCTTAGTGAGGAAGCTCCAACAAAATCATATATGCATCAACTTAAAAACATATTTAAACCATAGTTTACAATGCATCATTAAAAACATGCATGCTTAACATTCCATGTTCATGTCTATAATACCAAATCACTTTCTTGAGTATGTTCAACATTACCAAAACAATTCATGAATGATGCATAATGTTCTCTTTAAATCGATGTATGCATATTGGCTTTCTAGTGATCACTTATTGTGAACCTTAAATTCACCGAATACACGGATCCATTTTTAGAGACCATTAGTCTCGCCATGACACGAAGTCACCATTGACATGACACAAAGTCACCATTGACATGACATAAAGTCACCATTGACATGACATAAAGTTACCATTATAGCACTACCACGCACGGTTGGACATATAGTCACTCTTGTTACGAGTAGGCAACTCTACCACGCACGATTGGATACAAAGCCACCCTTGTTACGTGTAGGCAATATTCTTTATTCTCAATAATGTTTATAGTGTACTCAAGATAATCCTAATGACATATCATTCGTATTCGAATCTAAAGTTAGTGTCACTAAGCCAATATCATAATCAAATGTGCATGATAATTTGTTGCTCATAATGCGTGCATAATATGTTCACAAATGAACCAAATGTCATATCCAACAGCACCATCAATTTCAAGTCAAATAACCACATAATATTTCAATTTATTTTCAGCTTATAATGCATCCATAATATGCTCAACAAATGAATCGAAAGTCATGCCCAATGGCACCTTTAATTTGAAAGCAAATAACTACATATATTCCAAATTCACTTTTCATGTTTCCCTAACCATGGATGTCTTTTTAAACCATGCATTTTCAGCAAATATCTCATGCATGCATCATTTCAAAATCATACCTATGCATTTCCAAAGATCTCATTGAGTTATCATCATAGAAGCCTTTATCGAAAATAGCCGAAACTCATGATAATGCATCAAAATCATTTACTTACTCTTGAACTATGGAAATTTTTCACACTATTCCATAGCCCCCAAAATAGAACCGAACCAATTTGATTCGCTTTAAGTTCGAAAACACTCACCAACAAACAAAGTCAGCCTCTGTTAATGCTCCGATGGCAACGCCAATGCACCAGCCACTTAAGCACCTTCTTACACTACCTCTACAACATTAAAAATAGAGCATATTCACATCATAACATGCTCAAACCAGCAGCCACATCAAACCTCCACAAAACTACCGAAAACTCAGTCGTAAAGACCGAAAACTTAGCCAAAATGCATCCGAACAACATAAGCCCAAAACCTAATGATTCTAACATCTAATCCACACCAATTATGAACCAAAAACACATCTAAACCATCCTTATACCTCCAGCAACATTAAAACACCTAAAACAGCGCCTAAAACAACCGAAAATCACTTTAAAACAACACCGATTGCATTATTCCGGGATTAAATTAATTTGTCATCAATTGAAGACTCAATTAATCAATTAAATAACATAATATCTTAATTAAATCTATCTAATTACAACATTGAATGAGATCTAAAAAGATTTCACAAAAATATTCATAAAATCATCTAACATTGAAAACATAAAATCAAGTTTTATTTAATGATTAACAAGCTAATACTTAGGAATTTCAATAAAGAATCTTAGAAAAAGAGTTAAAAATCCTCTCCTTGATTTCTTGAAAATTGATGTTGATTTGTAAAAATTAATGAGTAGGCTTTGAAGAGAATGAAATGATGAACAAAATGCAATAAATCTTGTTGAAAAAGATGAAGAATTGAGCAAGTAATTGAAGAAAATTGATGAAGAAGATGAAGAGAAAATATAGAGAAAATGATGAGAAAATAAGTAGTTTTGGAAGAAAATAAAATTATCATCTTTTAAAACTATTTATAAAAAAACAATATTGGTGGATAAATCATTAATTAAAAATAAATTGGGTTTATGGACCTCTAAGGATTTTAAGTATAGCTTGCTTTCCAATTTAGTCACTAAAAATAACAATTTTCGAAAATCACACATTTAGTCCCTAAATCTTTTCCAAAATTACAATTTGATCACTAGTACATAATTAAGCTCAATTAAAAATCAATTTAAAGTTCAAATTACATTATTTTAATTTTAAAACATCATTTTTAATATTTCTAAATCATTTCACAAAATTATTACTTGTCCTATTAAAATATTATTATTTTATATTTTCCTAGAATAACGAACCGAAGAACCCGATTCGATCCGAATCAAATTCTCCTAACTAATACCCAAACTTTTAACCTCAAAATTAGGATGTTACAAGATCGGTGCCCATAGAGGATCTGTAGCAAGGCAAAGTTTGAAACCCGAGGCCAAACTTTGGAACACTTTTGTAAAGAGACGCCTCATCCCAACCTCCCATAACAGCACAGTGGACCGAAAGAGATTGGTGCTCATACAATTGATCATCAACAAAAGGAGCATCAACATTGGAGAAATCATTTTGCGAGAAATTTATGAATGCGGTAAGAAGGATAAAGGCTCTTTATATTTCCCTTCATTAATCACTGGTATTTGTAATACTGCAGGTGTACCCACTAACAAGACAGATGAATTCACACCCCGAAAAAAAGGATGGATCAGAGAATTCTACCACAAGATCATACAGATTACGCAGGCAGAACCAATCTAGGCAACTCTACAATAGTTCACTGCCGATACTGCTACTGGAGCCTAATACACGGTAGACATACCTGACACTGGCCATACCAATGTCGCAGTAGACCCATACCAGGAGATTCTACAAAGGATGGCAGCCATGGACCTTAGGCAACAGAGATACATTGAGTATTAAAGAGACTTCAACAACACGCTTGCTCAAATGATGCTCCACAATTTTACAGACCAAGGGTTGCAGTTTCTAGAATTTCCAACCAACATGTTCGTAACAGTTGCACCCTACATAGAGACAACACCAGCTCCAAGAGGACCGAGACCATTCTTCCCCACACACTCTCAGCAGTAATTTCATGCTGTTGGCCCATCTAGGGCAACAGACTCTACCGCAGCAGCATCTGCCAGTAGAAGACCTTCAAAGAGGAGGGCAGTCTTCAACACTCCCCCAAGATCACCAATTATCATGGACAGTCTATTAGAAGAGATAGATGCCTATGTACAGTAAAGCTCAGACGCTATCAGGCCAACAATCCACCATCCCGAGGTAGATCTAGAGAATGATGGAGGGACTTATATAATGGAGACTGAAGATGAAGGAGAAGAATAGGTGAATGCTCCTATGCATCGCGTAACATCCACAAGAGTCCAGCCACTAAGACAAGCAAAGACTAAGCCATCGCTATCACCAAGGATGCAACAATCAGCAGTAAGATCCATAAAATTAATTGTGGAGGATAGCTCTTCGGAATCCTTATAATTTTTTATGCTACTTTTATAATTGCTTGTTTCCTTTTTATATTTTGTTGCCTACTGCTTTCCCTTAATTTAAGCATTGAGGAAAATACTTGGTTTGAGTTTGGGGGTGTAGAGCTACTGTCGAGGCAATCCACTACCGTAGCCTTGTCATGAAAATGGAGTTTTTAGTGATAAAATTTGTTTTTTTTTCCACCATTTTACTTGAAATTGTTGCATATAGTCTTTCACTGCCCATCATCAGTATTGTTTTAGTTTATTCTTTTAAGGAAATAGAAATCTTTCTCCTTACCATAGTTAGATTCTGTTTTGAAGGCTTAGTTTTAGGATACTTAAGGAGAAAAACTTAGAAGCTTACTATAAGGTTGAACTTAAAAACACTTTTGGGACGTGTTTGGCTATAGGAATCCTTTTAATAAACTTAGGTGATAAAGACTTATATCTTTGGAAAGGTGACTAGAGGTGCCTATAACCGGCTCTAGGAAATACTCTTCTTCATACTAGAGGTGCCTGAAATTGTCTCTAGTATGCTTAAAAGAATAAGAAAAAGAAATAAGAAAATATAAAGGAGAAAACATAATCCTTGAGGTACCCGAAATTGGCTCAAGAATTTATTGTTTTAGGAACAATAAACTAATCCAAATCTACTTTTCTTGAACTTAGAGTTTATATAAGAAGGCCCTTAATCAAACTGGTCCACAAAAACGCACACACTCACAAAACCTTATAGTTTGTCTTCTAGGTACACCCTTAGGTAACTGAAAGGTTAAGTCTAAAGAATAAACATAGTTATGGAGGGAGAATAGATGGAAACATAAGACCAAAAAAGAATAGAGTTGACAAATTGATGGTTTGCATTGCTTGAGGACAAGCAATAGTTCGAGTTTGGGGGTGTGATAAGTGCTCAACTCACTATCGCTTTCTACACTTTTTATGGGCATTTATGATAAATTCTACACCTACATAGATCAATGCATATACTTAATGTGATATATTTAGGGATTATGCTGTTAAAGATAATATTTCTAGAAAAGGCATACTTTACTACATTTTTATGTCTGTGCAGGAAAAAGTATTGCTGCGGCAACAAACTATGGCCGTGGCAGGACCTGATGCCGAGACAGCAGAGGACAAAGAGCAACATGACAGGAAAACTGAGGAGAAAAATGAGGAGAAAGTTGTTGACAAGAAGCCCAAGGATCGGAGCTGAATAGCTTGAAGAAAGCCCAAAGACAAGGCCACGCGAGAAAGCCTTCTAGAAGAATTAAACTTAGAAATATTTGACCTATGTACATGTAACCCCCTTAGTCCGACCTGGACGAAACCGGCACTAATGGGTCACACGGGGAATATCAAACCAAACCCGCGAAGGTTTGATTCGATAAACAAACCTAAAGACCGTAACATTTTTTTCCTCTTATTTTATCTTACCTAGATGCACGATTAATCACCTATGTGTAATTAACTCTTAGTAAGACAGAGACCGTCGTAGTTTATTCATCATGAGTAAATCAATATATGTAATACTAGGTGTTTGACCTTCTTATAACATCCGATGTATGTTCGGGTTAAAACGTAAATCACGGTGTCACAACATTTCCTAAACCAGTCATAGATCTATTATTTTCACTTACTAATTTTATATCCTACGTTTCATGCATTTAAAACTCTCAAATTGCCCGTTTTAAGCCTAGTGTTTCGGAACACATCATCTGTTTCGAAACAGACCTTAAGGTTTTTCGGAACAGACATGTCCAGTGGCATTTGATACCGAACAGTGGTTCGATACAGGCATGTCCAGTAGCATAAGGGTATAGATACTACCACAGGGTGTTTCGATACCCCCTACATCCTGGTCCGAGTGAGACATGTTAAGCTCATTTAAACCACCCAAGCATACACTTTAATAAGCCAAAACTATATGCAACATTCCTAGGCATACTCATCAACATAACCACACCCCAAACATCAGAAAATATCACAAGGAGGTCTATAGGCATGCTTCCTAAAGATTGAATAGCAACATAACATCCATACTAGTTCATGCTTCATCAACTTAAACAAAACAAAAGTTCAACAATTATTAACCAACAATGATGGTCTTATTACATCATGAAATCAAAGCCTAAATCCTCACTCCTCTCATAGATTGTGTTACACATTGCCTTGCCCAATTTATTTGCCAAAAACATACCAAAGTTAAAGTGATCTTCCCCTTGGTTTCCTTGCCTCGAACGAAGCTCCAAGTGCCCTTATTTTTCTGCAAAGATTAAAAGAGAGCTTAAGCAAACATGCTTAGTGAGGTAGCTTCACAAATAATCATCAATGCATCTATTTAAAACCATGAGGAAAACATAATTTGCATTTCCTTATTAAATCATGCATGCTAAAATCTCATGCTCATATTCTTAAAATCATATGTATCCTAGAATTCACATAACCTTATCAAAATAATTTATAAATGATGCTCAAACCTTTCCTCAATTCCATGTATGCATATTGGCTTTCTAGTGATCACTTAATGTGAACCTTATGTTCACCGAATACATGGATCCTTTACTCAACATGCATCGATCGGATACTTAGTCACCCTTGTATACATGTTATCCCCCACTACGCACGGTTGGACACAAAGTCACCCTTGTTTACGTATGGGTCAACTATATGCACGGTCGGACACAAAGTCACCCTTGTTTACATATAGGCAAGCTCTACACGCACGGTCAGACACAAAGTCACCCTTGTTTACGTGTAGGCGGCACTACCACGCACGGTTGGACACAAAGTCTCCCTTGTTTACGTGTAGGTAATATCATTGTTCTCTTTATTTTATAGTGCACTCAATCCTAATGATATGTCATTCGTATTTGAATCTAAAGTTAGTGTTACTAAGCCAATATCATAATCAAATGTATATGATAACTTGCTGCTCATAATGCATGCATAAAATGTTCAACAAATGAACCAAAGCCATGCCCAAAGGCACCATCATATAATAGGCAAATAACCAAATTGTATCCCAAATCATTTCTCATATTTTTTCATAATCATGGATGCTAAATAAGCTATGCATTTCAGCAAGTAATTCTCATGTATGCATCATTTCAAATCATGCTCATGCATTTCCTTAAATCTCATGCATTATCAACATAATGCCTTTATCAAATGTAGCCGAAACTCACATCGGTTTAACAAAACATATACTTTACTTACTCTTGAACCATGGAAGGTTTTCACACTCTTTCATAATCCCCCAAAACAAAACGTACCAAACGCGATTAGCTTTAAAATCCGTAACCACTCACCAACAAGCGAATCGAGCTTTCGCCGCTTTCCGATGATCGCACCAACGCACCAGCAATCAAGCTTCTTCTTGTAACTCTTCTACAACATTAAAAACAAAGCATTCTCACATCATAACATGCTCAAACCAACAGCCATATCCGATCACCATTAAACTATCAAAAACTTAGCCGAAAAGACCGAAAACTAAGCCGAAACGCATCCGAACAACATCAACCCAAAACCTAACAAATCTAACATCTAATCCACCTCAATTATGATCCAAAAACACATCCAAACCATCCTTATACCTCCAGCAACATTTAAGCATCTAAAACAGTCCATAAAACAACCGAAAAGCATCTTAAAACTACACCGATTGCATTATTCCGGGATTAAATTAATGTGATAACAAATCAAGACTCAATTAATCATTAAATCAACATAAAAACATGATTGAATTCATTTAATTTCCAGCATTAAATAAGATCCAAAAAGATTTCACAAAAACATAACAAAAACATTAGATCTAACATTAAAAACATAGAATCAAGTGTTTATTCAAAGATTAGCAAGCTAATACTTGGGAATTTCAATAAAGAACCTTAGAAAAGAATAAAAATCCAGAATATTACCTTCAAGATCTATTTACCAAAAATATGAGATTTTCCCCTTCTTGATTCCTTGCAATTTGATGTAGATTTGATGAAATCAATGCTTAGGTTTTGTAAAGGATGGAAAGATGATGCAAGTGATGTAATATTTGTGGAAAAAGATGTAAAAATCAGCAAAGAATTGAAGAGAAAAGATGAAGAGAAAGTGGAGAGAAAATGAGAGAAAAAGATGAGAGAAAAAGATGAGAAAAGTGGTTTTTGAGAAAAATAATTAAAAACCAAATTAAAGTAATTAAAAATATATTTTGGTGAATAAATCATCATTAAAAATTAGAAATGGGTTTATGGCCCTCTAAGGATTCTAAGTTTAGCTTGCTTTGCAATTTAGTCACTAAAATAATATAATTGCCGAAAATTACACAATAAGTCCTCCAATTTTCCAAAAATTACAAATTGGTCATTTATGCATAATTAAGCATAATTAAAAATCATTATAAAATCCAAATTATTTTCTTTTAATTTTGAAACATATTTTTAATAATTCAAACCACCTTCCAAATTATTATTTTTCTTAATTAAAAATATCCTTATTTTATTTTTTTCCCGAAATTAATGAACCGGAGAACCCGATTCAACCCTAATCGAATTCACCTAACTAAGCCTAACTAATAACCCAAAAACGGGATGTTACAACTCTCCCCCTCTTAAGAAAATTTCGTCCTCGAAATTTACCTGAAGTAAACAAGTGAGGAAACTGCTCCTCCATGCTCTTCATTGTCTCCCAAGTTGCTTCTTCAACACCTCGGTGTTTCCAAAGCACTTTAACCAAATCTATGATTTTCCCTCGAAGAACCTTTATATCCACATCCAAAATCCTCATCGGTTCTTCCTCATAACTCATATCCTCTCTCAACTCGATCTCCTCAACCGGAACAACATGAGAAGGATCCGATCTATATTTACGAAGCATCGATACATGAAAAACATCATGCATCTTACTCAACTCCTCCGGCAACCTCAACCTATAAGCAACAGGACCAACACGCTCCAACATCTCGTATGGTCCAATAAAACAAGGACTCAACTTACCCTTACGTCCAAACCTCATCACTTTCTTCCATGGAGAAACCTTAAGAAACACTTTGTCCCCAACATCATACTCTATCTTCCTACGTTTCAAATCGGCATAGGATTTCTGCCTATCCGAAGCTTCCTTATGCTTAGCACATATCAACTTAACTTTCTCATCCGTATCCTTCAACATTTGAGACAAAGAAACATACTTCTGTCCAACTTCCTTCCAACACAAAGGTGTACGACACTTACGCCCATACAACGCCTCAAACGGTGCCATCTGTATACTCGTCTAAAAACTATTATTATAAGCAAACTCTACCAACGACAATTGCTTCTCCCAAGAACCTTGAAACTCGATGATACAACATCTCAACATATCCTCTAAAGTCTGAATAACACGCTCAGACTGTCCATCCGTCTGTGGATGATAAGCCGTACTAAAACTAAGCCTCGTACCCAAAGCTGTCTGCAAACTCCTCCAAAACTTGGATGTAAACTGTGGATCTCTATCCGATATGATCGACTTAGGCACACCATGCAACCTTACCACCTCAGAAACATACAAATCCGCCAACTTATCCATGGAGTACGTCGTATGCACGGCAAGAAAATGTACACACTTCGTAAACCTATCAACAATCACCCATATAGAATCCTTTTTGGACGATGTTAAAGGTAACCCCATCACAAAATCCATGGTGATTCTCTCCCATTTCCATTCCGGAACTTGAACTGGTTGCAACAAACCTGCAGGAAACTGATGTTCAGCTTTCACCCGCTGACACACCATACACCGAGAAACAAACTCCGTCACATCTCTCTTTAAACCAACCCAAAAGTACACACTTTTGAGATCTCTATATATCTTCACACTACCCGGATGCATAGCAAACGGACTAGTATGAGCCTCCACTAAGATAGCTTGCCTCAACTCTTGATCATCGGGCACCATAATCCGACCTCTAAAACACAACACCTCATCATCATCAAAATGATATTCGGTCGGCCTACCCTCCGTAATATCCTCCACAAAAGGTACCAAAGTCTCATCCTCCAACTGTTTCACCTTGATCATCTCAACCAAAACAGGTTTTACTTACAACTCCGCCACTAAACCACCTTTCTTAGAGATACTCAGTCTAGCAAACATTGCTCTCAACTCAACCGCCGCCTTACGGCTTAAAGCATCGGCCACTACATTGGCTTTCCCCGGATGATACTCTATCGATAAATCATAATCCTTAAGCAACTCCATCCATCTTCGTTGCCTAAGATTCAAATCCTTTTGTGACATGAGATACTTCAAACTCTTATGATCCGTGTATATAGTACACTTCTCTCCATACAAGTAATGTCTCCAAATCTTCAAGGAAAAAACCACCGCTGCCAACTCCAAATCATGCGTCGGATAGTTCTTCTCATGCACCCTCAACTGTCTAAAAGCATAAGCTACAACTTTCCCCTCTTGCATCAAAACACACCAAAGACCAACATATGATGCATCACTATAAACCACAAAATCCTTACCGGATTCGGGTTGTACCAACACCGATGCACTAGTCAACACTTCTTTCAACTTCTTAAAACTCTTTTGTTGACTTTCCTTCCACTCAAAAGGAACCTTCTTTTGCAACAACTTGGTCATAGGAGCAGCAATGCTCCAAAAACCCTCAGCGAACCTACGATAATACCCAGCCAAACCTAGGAAACTCCAAACCTCCGATACCGATCTCGGTTGTTTCCAACCCATAACTGCCTCTAGCTTCTTTGGATCAACACTAATACCCTTTTCCGACACCACATGACCAAGAAACACCACCTCTTTTAACCAAAACTCACACTTACTTAACTTAGCATACAACTGATTCTCTTTCAACACTTGCATCACCAACCGCAAATGCCGATCATGATCTTCCTCGATACGTGAATACACGAGGATATCATCTATGAACACCACCACAAACTGATCCAAGTACTCGTAAAACACCCGGTTCATCATATCCATAAAAGCAGCAGGGGCATTGGTCAAACCAAACGGCATCACCAAAAACTCATAATGACCATACCTTGTCCGAAAAGCCGTTTTCAACACATCATCCTCTTTCACTTTCAACTGATAGTATCCCGATCTCAAATCAATCTTCGAGAACACACTTGCTCCTCGAAACTGATCAAACAAATCATCAATCCTCGACAAAGGATACTTATTCTTCACGGTCAACTTATTCAGTTGTCGATAATCAATGCACATCCTCATTGTGCCATCTTTCTTCTTCACAAACAACACCGGTGCACCCCATGGTGACACACTCGGTCGTATAAAACCACGGTCAAGCAACTCTTGCAACTACATCTTTAACTCCTTTAACTCCTTAGGTGCCATGCGATAAGGAGCAATGGACACCGGATTAGTACCAGCATAAAGCTCGATACTAAACTCCACATCACGATCGGGAGGTAATCCTGGCAACTCCTCAAGAAAAACTTCCGGAAAGTCACATACTGTTCGAATATCCTGCACCCGAACCTCTCCTATCCCCGGATTCATCATATAAGCTAGATATGCTACACCACCATGTTGCATCAACTTTTCCGCTTGTAAAGCCGAAACCACATTAGACAAGAATCCCGTATACTCACTCTTAACCACAACCTCACTACCATCCAACAACCTCAAAGTAACCCGTTTCTTTTCAAAAATCCACCACAGCCCTATGCTCCGTCAACCAGTCAACCCCCAAGATAAGGTCAAAACCATGAAACGGCAACTCCACCAAGTCAACCTCAAAGACAAGCCCTTGTACCTCCAACGGACATCTCCTATACAACCTTTTTACGGTCACCGTCTCTCCCAAAGAACTAGTAACCACAACTCCCACATCTAAAACATCAACAGGGGTATCCAACATATATGCATGCTCACTCAAAACATAAGAATGCATAGATCCTGAATCTATCAAGGAAAACAACGGTACATTCCGTAAAGAAAAAGTACCTGCAACCACATCTGTAGCATTACGGGTCCCACGCATTGAACTTCCATAAATCTACCAAAAACTAAACCGAAAAAACCGAAATCTAAGCTGAAACACCCAGAAACTACATCAGCCCCTAATCTAACGAATCTAACATCTAAACCCCCTCAATTAAGAATTAAATACACCTTCAAACCACCCTTATACCTCCAGCAAAAACAGAACATCTAAAACAGCCCATAAAATCACCCGAAAACCACTTCTAACAATACCTATTCAATTATTCTGGGATTAAACTATATTAAATCATTACAAGACTCATTCAATCATATTAATAAATATAATTTCATAGAAAATCATCCTAATTACAACCTTGAACAAGACCTAACCTATTTTCTTGAAATTTCCAAAAAAAAACTCTAAAATCTCGAATTAAACACAAAATCAAGTTCAGATTAGTGATTAGCAATCAAAATGCTTGATAATACAAATAAAGAACATTAGAAATGAAAAGGAAACAAAAGATTACCTTTGCGATGCATCCACCAAAATTTGACGTGAACTCTTCTCTTGATTTTTCTTGAAATTGGATGATATTTTGCAAAACAAATTGAGAGATTTTGAAGAGGAAGAAATGCTGAATAAAAGGAGATAAATCTTGAGAAAAATAGAGAAGAATTCAGCAAGTGATTTGAGAAATCATGGAGAGAAAATTTTGAGAGAAAATGGTGAGAAAATTTTATTGAAAAGGAAAATGTGATCAACCGTCAACTAAAAATTAATTTTGGTGAATGCTCTCTATTTGAAGTAATTTGGGTTAATGGCCCTCTAAGGATTCTAAGCTTTGGCTCACTATTCAATTTAGCCACAAAACTAAATTTTCCGAAAAAATTACAATTTGGCCACTAACTTTTCAAGTTTCACAATTTGGTCACTAAAATAAAAATTAAGCTTAATCAAACCAAATTAAGATTTAATTAACACTACATTAGCTTTAAAATATTATTTTAACATTTTTAACACTTTCTAAAAATTACTATTCACCTAATTAAAATATTAATATTTAATTACCTAGAATAAATAAACCAAAGAAATCCGATTCGCCCCGAATCGAACCTCCCTAACCAACACTCAAACTTCTAGACCCAAAATCGGGATGTTACATGTTGATATCGACAAAAATTTTATCTCAAAAAAGGTTAATAATGGAATGGTCAAATCGGACTATGTACCTTATGTGGATCAGCTGACAGATGTTCTCACCAAAGCCCTTCCAAGAGCTACCTATGATGAAATTACATCCAAGCTGGGACTCTTCAACATATACTCCCAGCTTGAGGGGGAGTGTTGATTAAAGTCGACTAGGATTATAATTAATCATAAGATTATGATGAGTCCTAGGAGTTAATTCTTATTTTTAATTATTATCTCTTAAGAGTTTTAATTTTATTTAATTACTCAAATTTAGGATATAGTAAAACTTTTAGGATATTAATTATACTAGGTCTCTTGTACTTAGCCTATAAAACTATGTTGTATCAAGAAGAGAAATCAATAAAAAAACAAAAAAAGTACTCAACATGAGTATATTCTCCTTAAATCCTCTCTCGTTTATAATTTTCTACATTTACCAAGCCATGAACTTGAGAATTTTAGTAAAGAAATTTAAGTTCAAGAGGGTTGATGAAATCTAACCTCCCAAATTCATTCAATTGTTTTTCGGGTTAAAAAACGATAAAACCATGAGAAAATGAGAAGTTTTGAAGAAGAAAAAGTTGTATAAATTAATCCAAACAAAAATTGATGAAAATATTTAGGTTTTGTAATACCCCAAATTTGGGCCTAGAAGTTTAGAGGCCGGTCTAGAGTTCTAGTGGACCGATTTTGTCAGTTTAGCCTAGTTCGGGATTAAATACTTAAAAATTAATTTTTAGTCAAAATAAAATTATGAAAAAATATTATAAAATATTTAATTAATATATATTAGATTTTGGTCAAATTAATTTTGAAAATCGACCCTTGAAACCCTAAGATTTTGAAATTAGTGACTGTTTTATAAAAATTGAAAATTTAGGGACAATTTTATGAAATAAGTCAAAACTTTGAATCTTTAAGAGGATTTGATCCAATTATAATCCTAGCTGATCTAGGCTTTCCAAATATTAATTAATTAAGCCCAAAATCTATTTTAAATTAAGTAACTTAATTAAACTTAATATAAAACTCTTAAAACCATTTTTTAATTAACCTAAACATCACATATTTTTCTAATTTTCGTTTTTCCTCATTGGAGGCATCCGTTCATCAAGTTTTCAAGGTAAAAACTCATTCTTTTTCAATAAAAATCGTTTACAATAATTATCTTAACTTTTCTACTTCAAATTTTCTTATTTTCTTATTGTTTTCTCGTTTTAAAACCCAGAAAATAATTGGATCAGTTTTGGAGGTATGATTTTGTCAATCCTCTAGAATAATAAAGTTCTTTAATGAAATTCTCGAGTTCTTGGCTTGGAGAAATTGTTTTAATCCATTAATTTCATAAAAATCGGTTTTTTGGCTAAAAATCTCAATTTTCGTTCAAGGTTTTTTACCCACTGTTTTTGGGTCTTAAATGGATTATTTTTAATGTGTTAGGACTTTATAAAGTGTTTTTAATATCCCTAATTCCGAACTATAGGCTTAAGTAAAGTTTTGTGTGTTTCGATAAGTTTTAGATTTAAGTTTTGATAGGTTTTAAGGGCTATTGTGTAGGGATCCGACTTATTTTTTTTGTGAGTTTAGAAGAATTAAACGCCTTAGTTTTGATGCTTGAAATAGGACAAGAGTTAAGCGATCGTGTTTGAAGGCATTCTAGTTCGTTTCGGTGGTTTGACGAGCAAGTATCGGTTATCGGTGAGTGGATTATGAGGGTTGCCAATTTGGCATAGTTTTAAATGTTTTTCAAAGGTTTGAAGGTGTAGGGAAGGTGTGAAAAAACTCCCTATACTCTGAAGCAAGTTTAAAGTATTGCTTTCTTAAAGGTTCCTATATTACGTCGTGTTTTTATTATGTTATTTGTCATGCTCTTATTGTGTTTTGCGTATGTGATTATGCATGTATATAAATGCTCATGAGACTATTTTTAAAGAGATTTTATATGCATTCGATGTTCCCACGGTTTTGTTTTGAAAAATAAGATAAAAGTGGTTTTATTGATTTTTGTAAGTTATGCATAAAAGGTGGGATACATGTGATTTGAATTTTATTTTGAATCAAGTTTTAAGCATTGATTTTTGATAATATATATTGACTAGTTAAGTGATGAACCTTATGGGATAAGTTGATCGATTAATAGGGTCTAGAGTGCACTATAAACATTCAAAAGTCGTACTTGTATAAATTCCTTATGTGTTGCATTTTGCCTTTTATTCTAATGCTATGTGATGGGAGTGGTACTGTCACATACGGGTTGATCGGAGTGGTACTGTCACCGGACACACAAGGTGAGATAATTCACGTTAAGAGTGGTATCAAAATGCGTATGCTCTGGGAGTGGTACTAACATGCGATTGCCCATTTATCCTAACGATTTGGAATGGTACAAATCGGATCACTAGCACCAATATATGTTTTTACTTTCCAAAGGTAAGTGTCATGGTTTTCACTTGATTGCATATGATATTATGCATGCGAAGTTTTATGCATTGGTATGTATGTGATTTAAGCATTGCTATGTTGTTAGCATGTAAGACTTGAGCTTTGCGCATTGAGGTGCACTTGTAAGCTTTGCTATGTGAGTAGCATGTAAGACTTGTGTTTTAGCTTTTAAAGCACGTGATTACAAAATGGTTTTTACTAAAATCTAATGATGGCGTTGTTAGCCTTGGTTTGATGATACTTACTGAGTTTTAAAAGTGGCATTGTTAGCCATGTGTTTTGTTTAATAAAGAGCATGACATGTTTTTAAATTAATGAAATTGGTTTAATATGGGCTGCATTATAAGGTGTTTTACTTGTTTTATTCACTCATTAAGCTTATGCTTACCCTCTCATTTACCTTGCAATACAGAGTATTTAATGTGGAGACAACAAAGAGAAGCAAGGGTCCAGGTAACCGTCAAGTGAAAGCTCAAGTGTGTCTTTTTATAACATTAGTAGTAGTGAAAGAGCAATGGGGATGGATTATCATATTGTGAATAATGTTTATGCTTTTGAGACTTGAAATAGTTATATACTTATACATATTTGATGAATATCAAAATTGATGTTAGCTTGGGACATTGAAATAAATTGCCCATTGATATTCCATTAGTATTAATATAGTTATTTTAAAGTTTGATTCTTGATATCCTTATGTTTGAATTTGAGTGTTGTTTATAATGAAGCATGACTACTTAGGAGTTGAATATATTGTTGTTAACTAGGTTGAAGTGCATCTAGATAATATGTCATGATATGTGCTTAAAGTATTTTTAGATAAATTTGCATATAGAGAATGTCATGAAACCATTGGAGGCTGGAAATAGTCTTAAACTTTGAGCATGCAATAAAATGACTTGTATATATTATTTTAATCTAAAAATTAACGTGCAAGCATGAAAAATACTTAATTAAATAATGATGACCTTAATTTCACAATTAGAACATAAAATTCTAGAAATTATGATTAGGTCCATAAAACTTGTTCGATTAAATTAGGACTCATTTCTCTTTAGTTTTCGCTGCAATTGAATTTTATCCTTGCATGAACATGTAGGATCTAATCAAAGTATTTATAAAAGGATAAATGATAATTTTTTAGGGTTGTTTATCGGGGCGAGTCTCTGGATTAACCTCGGTATTCCCCGTGTAGCTCGTTCGAGTCAGGTGGTGTCTAGACCAAGTCGAGGGGGTTACATTTGATGGTATCAGAGCTTAGGTCTATGAAACCTTTGGATAGTTTGGTTTGGTATGTTGTAGAGTTAAATTTGTTTTAAATAGTTCTTACGCACGGTGATTGCTTGAAAATTCTATGTTATTGTATGATATGCACGGTGTTCGCTATATGTGATTGATTTGTATTGTAACATAGTAACTTATGGTTTTGTTTGTTAAGAACCAAGTTTGCAAGCATGATCAAAATTTTTATGTGATTGAATGTTTGTTATATATATAAGACTGTTGATAAAGCATGATTAAATTTTGATATGCTTAAATGTTGCTATATGAATTGGTGTTTGTAAGCATGATGGAATCTTGTTGCTTTGCTATGACATTAGTTATATGTAAATGTGAACATGTTCGTGAGTTGCTTGACTAAGTGAAGTGAATATTATGTGACATAGACTACTATTTTAACCATGTTTTAAGGTTATCTTGCATGTGAAATTTATAAAAGTAAAATGTGTTTAGATTTTAAATGTTTCATACATTGTTGTCAATTGGTCTTAAAATGATTTATAAGTTGAACATCTCATGAAATTTGTGGTTTTTGATATGCATTGTAGTATAGTAAACTAGTTTGAATTTTCATTAGTTAATGCTTGAGACTTTGAGATGATTTTATATGATGTTTAATACATGTTGTGGAAAATACACTTGTTGCATGGTTATATGTACTTGATTTTAATCATAGTTGATGATTGTTCAATGTGATGTTTAAGTATATATTGTTGGGGTTTATTTTTAGGTACCATTACTCTAACTACTACTAGGAAATTATTTATATTGTACTTGAGCTACTTGGAACATGCTTCGCGCTGGCCTCACAAGTTTTGCAAAATATTTTTGCATGTTAAAATTGTTTTTCTATTATACTGTGCTTGATATGGGACAAAAAAGAAAGCTAAAACTTAGTAATTGAGGAGTTGTAGAGATCAAAAAGAATAAATAGATTTATGTTGTGGTGTTGTGTTGTGATATTCGATCTTGAGTTGATTGGGTCCTCGATCGTGTTTGAGAGTAAAGTGGTTTTGAATCAGTTTAGTCTGAGAATTTGTTATACTGGTGAGTAGTAGGTTACTACATCACCGATGACGCCTTTGGGAGTTTCTAAGTGTTTTCTGTGAAAGGTGAATCGAATATGTTGGAAACGTTCGGGTTATAGTGTGGTTGTGTACTCTTGAGTGCTAAGTTTCTATGGTTTAGAATGTTGAAGAGGTAGAAAGTTAAAGTTTCAGAGTTGAGGATGTTGTTTGTGAGTATGGACAACAATCATGCACAGTATAAGATCACTTATATGCATATGCATTAGACATCTTACGACATGCATACATTCTTGAGCATAACATTAGATTGAATTCGCATGCACTTGCATAGACATCTAGGGTGACGTACAAGACTCATGCATTCATTGTCCGTATTTGCAAATGTTTCCTTCTAAAAAAAGAAGTTGTGTTGAGGTCGGTTCTTTAGGGAAAAGTTATAGGTTTATAAAGGTGCTCGGAAGATACTCTTGTTGGTTTTTAGCCTATTACCTAATGGGTTAAGTTACTGTTCTGTTTGGGAAGTAATCTTAGATAAGGATTGGTTAGTTGGGCTTGAAGTTGTGGATGGTTGAACTTAGGTTGAGTACCTTGAGAGTAATTTTGGTTGAAGTTTGTTGTTGTTAAAGAGGAATGCTAACTTTTGCGAGGTTTCTTCGGCGAATGTTAGGTTATGTAAGAGTTTTCGTGTTATCTTTATGTTTGTTAGGAGTACTACTAGGTTTCTTTTGTTTGGTATGATTCAAAAAGTGGTTAGGTCAAGGGCAAAACTGATCTTGTGTTTTGTTTTGGAAAACGCTAGTTGGATTTTTGGATAAGAAATAAATATTTTAGAAAAAGAGTTGAGGTGATGAAGGATACATAACAGACTTGTGTGAACCTTAAGAGGTGGTGGTTGTGTCATTTGGCTTAGCTTTTGCATGTTGTGTTCATAAAGAGTTGTGTCAGGTTTTGCTTGGGTATGATCAGGTTATTGTGGAGGTTTTGGATGTAATTCTTGGATATCTTTGTATGGAGAAGTTGTATGTGAGGAACGTTGGGTAGTTTATAACCATTATTGGTCAGACAATCTCTTGAGCTTGTTTTATCATCAGGAAGTGTTGCGAGGGTTTATGTTGTTGATTTTTCTATATATGGTTAGTTTTCTTCTATGTGGTTGTTGCTTAACATTAAGAAGGGTGTTAAGGTGAATGGACGGAAGAGTGTCATTAAGTTTGGAAAGGTTAAAGAGGCAGAAGTTTGGGCTTAGAAAAAAAACTAAGTGAGATAAGAGTTGGTTGATCATAATATCAGGTTGTATGATGGTTCCGCCAGTGAGTTGTTATTTGGAAAAAGTTGTGTGGATTATAATTATGGGTTATAGTGGATTAGTTTAAGAGTGTTATGAAATCAAGAGTAATGTTGGCATGGTTAAGTTTATCGAAGGGTGTTAGTCTAGTGAAAAAGTTGTGGGTGAGACTTTTCATGGTTGAGATGTTTCGAGGTAAGTTTCTATTGGATGTTTGGTGGAGCCGCATGTGCAGGGAACAATTGAGGTTGTGTTGATGGGTTTTAGATGTCGTGTTGGTTGTCTTTTATGTCTACGTGGCACGTGGTTATGTTGTATGATGCTATAAGTTAGAATGATATCGTAATGAAAATTGCGGTAGTCTTTTTCTTTGTATCTAGAGTAAGGAGCTGTGAAAGGAGTTTGAAAGCAGTTGTTTGATGAACTTGTTTTAGATGAGGATGAGTTGAAAGTGAATGTTTGTTTGGTTAGTAAATTGAGCTTGACGGCCAGTATTCTTTGAGAATGTTGTTGTCGTCGTAAGTAATAGAGTAGAGGTTTGTGAACAAATCTCCGTAAATTCTATGACGTGGTTTCTTAGTAGTTAAAAGAGAGTGTTTTCTTTGAAAAGGTTTGGAGCTATTGAGTAGTATACCTTAATGTGGTAAGGTTTTGAGACAAATAATAGGTTTCCAATTGAGTTTATGAGTGTTCTCTCGTTAATAGACATGTAATCGGTATAAGTGAGTTATCCAGGTTTGGAAAGGTATGTTAAGGTGTTTCGACATGAAACTTTTAGGTTCTTGGTAAGGATGTTGTCATTGGTAGAGTTGCTTATAATCGTGTTTAGAAGTTTTGTGATTGAGCGGTTCTATTTAAGGATTCTGTTGGTGGAAGTTGTTATGTGTTGTTGTGGTGAGCAAGACTCGGTGGAATGTTTTGATTGTTCCCTTGTATATTGAAATATGTTTGAGAAAATTAAGTTTATTAGTGGAAGTGGGAAGTTATTGTAGTTGTCGAAAGTTGCTTGTCAACCTTGAGTAAGGTGAGTTTAGGTCGTTGGAAAAAAAAAGATTACTTTTATCTTGAGGATGCAATGAGTGTTGAGTAGGACCATGGTATTTTTGGTGTACCGTTGTTTTGTATAACACTTCAAGTGTGATGACGAGTGGTGTTAGGATGAGACCGAATCTTGTTTGTATGAGATGTATGATGGGATCTTGGTTTTGATAGTAAAAGTCCTTTTTGGTAAGATCCTTGTGTTGATCAGAGTGTTTTAGCGGCGTAAAGGTGTTTGGAAAGTCATGTGAGAGTGAAAGGAAGCTGTAAAGGAGCAGCTTCCTTAACTCTTTTCACGGTGAAAATTTCGAGGACAAAATTTCTTAACTGGGGGAGAGTTGTAACACCCTAAATTTGGTCCAAGAAGTTTAGAGGACGGTTTAGAGTTCTAGTGGACCGATTTTGTCGGTTTAGCCTAGTTCGGGATTAAATACTTAAAAATTGATTTTTAATCAAAATAAAGTTATGGAAAAATATTATAAAATGTTTAATTAATATATATTAGACTTTGGTCAAATTAATTTTGAAAATCGACCCTTGAAACCCTAAGATTTTGAAATTAGTGACCGTTTTGTAAAAATTGAAAATTTAGGGATAATTTTATGAAACAAGTCAAAACTTTGAATCTTTAAGGGGCTTTGATCCAATTATAATCCTAGATGATCTAGGCTTTCCAAATATTAATTAATTAAGCCCAAAATCTATTTTAAATTAAGTAACTTAATTAAACTTAATTTAAAACTCTTAAAACCATTTTTAATTAACGTAAATATCACATATTTTTCTAATTTTCATTTTTCCTTATTGGAGGCAACCGTTCATCAAGTTTTCAAGGTAAAAACTCATTTTTTCAATAAAAATCATTTGCAATAATTATCTTAACTTTTCTTCTTCAAATTTTCTTATTTTCTCATTGCTTTCTCATTTTAAAACCCGAAAAACAATTGGATCAGTTTTGGAGGTAAGATTTTTTCAATCCTCTAGAACAATAAAGTTCTTTACTGAAATTCTCGAGTTCTTGGCTTGGAGAAATTGTTTTAATCCTTTAATTTCATAAAAATCGATTTTTCGGCTAAAAATCTCAATTTTTGTTCAAGGTTTTTTACCCATTTTTTTGGGTCTTAAATGATTATTTTTAATGTTTTAGGATGTTTATAAAGTGTTTTTAATATCCCTAATCCCGGACTAGGCTTAAGTGAAGTTTGGTGTGTTTCGACAAGTTTTCGGTTTAAGTTTTGATAGGTTTTAAGGGCTGTTGTGTAGGGATCCGACTTGTTGGTTTCTTTTATGAGTTTAGAAGAATTAAACCCCTTAGTTTTGATGCTTGAAACAGGACAAGAGTTAGGCGATCGCGTTTTGAAGGCATTCTGGTTCGTTTCGGTGGTTTGGCGAGCAAGTATCGGTTATCGGTGAGTGGATTATGAGGGCTGCCAATTTGGCATGGTTTTAAATGTTTTTCAAAGGTTTGGGGGTGTACGGGAGGTGTGAGTAAACTCCCTATACTCTGAAGTAAGTTTAAAGTATTGCTTTTTTAAAGGTTCCTATATTATGTCGTATTTTTATTATGTTGTTTTTCATGCTCTTATTGTATTCTGTGTATGTGATTATGCATGTATATAAATGTTCATGAGACTGTTTTTAAAGAGATTTTATATGCATTCGATGTTCCCACGGTTTTGTTTTGAAAAATAAGATAAAAGAGGTTTTATTGATTTTTGTAAGTTATGCATAAAAGATGGGATACATGTGATTTGAATTTTGTTTTGAATCAAGTTTTAAGCATTGATTTTTGATAATATATATTGACTAGTTAAGTGATGAACTTTATGGGATAAGTTGATCGATTAATAGGGTCTAGAGTGCACTATAAACATTCAAAAGTCGTACTTGTATAAATTCCTTGTGTGTTGCATTTTTCCTTTTATTCTAATGCTATGTGATGGGAGTGGTACTATCACATACGGGATGATCGGAGTGGTACTGTCATCGGACACATAAGGTGAGATAATTCATGTTGAGAGTGGTTTCAACATGCATATACTCTAGGAGTGGTAGTAACATGCGTTGCCCATTTCTCTTAACAATTTGAAGTGGTACAAATCGGATCACTAACACCAATATATGTTTTTACTTTCCAAAGGTAAGTGTCATGGTTTTCACTTGATTGCATATGATATTATGCATGCGAGGTTTTATGCATTGGTATGTATGTAATTTGAGCATTGCTATGTTGTTAGCATGTAAGACTTGAGCTTTGTGCATTGAGATACATGTGTAAGCATTGCTACGTAAGTAGCATGTAAGACTTGTGTTTTAGCTTTTAAAGCACGTGATTACAAAATAGATTTTACTAAAATCTAATGATGGCGTTGTTAGCCTTGGTTTGATGACACTTACTGAGTTTTGAAAGTGGCATTGTTAGCCATGTGTTTTGTTTAATAAAGAGCATGACATATTTTTAAATTGATGAAATTTGTTTAATATAGGATGCATTGCAAGATGTTTTTATACTTGTTTTATCCACTCACTAAGCTTATGCTTACCCTCTCATTTACCTTGCAATGTAGAGTATTTAATATGGAGACAGCAAAGAGAAGCAAGGGTCCAGTTAACCATCAATTGAAAGCTCAAGTGTGTCTTTTTATAACATTAGTAGTAGTGAGAGAGCAATGGGGATGAGTTATCATATTGTGAATAATATCTATTCTTTTGAGACTTGAAATAGTTATATGCTTATACATATTTGATAAATATCAAAATTGATGTTAGCTTGGGACATTGAATTAAATTGCCCATTGATATTTCATTAGTATTAATATAGTTATTTTAAAGTTTGATTCTTGATATCCTTATGTTTGAATTTGAGTGTTGTTTATAATGAAGAATGACTACTTAGGAGTTGAGTATATTGTTGTTAACTAGGTTGAAGTGCATCTAGATAATATTTCATGATATGTGCTTAAAGTGTTTTTAGATAAATTTGCATATAAAGAATGTCATGAAACCATTGGAGGCTGAAAATAGTCTTAAACTTTGAGCATGCAATAAAATGACTTGTATATATTATTTTAAGCTAAAAATTAACGTGCAAGCTTGAAAAATACTTAATTAAATATTGATAGCCTTAATTTTACAATCAGGACATAAAATTCTACAAAATACCATAAGGTTTGTAAAACTTATTCGATTAAATTAGGACTCGTTTCTCTTTAGTTTCCGTTGCAATTAAATTCAATCCTTGCATGAATATGTAGGATCTAATCAAAGTATTTAGAAAAGGATAAAATATAATTTTTAGGGTTGTTTATCGGGGCGAGTCTCCGGATTAGCCTCGGTATTCCCCGTGTAGCTCATTCGAGTCAGGTGGTGTCTAGACCGGTCGAGGGGATTATATTTGGTGGTATCAGAGCTTAGGTCTACGAAACCTTTGGATAGTTTTGTTTGGTATGTTGTAGAGTTAAATTTGTTTTAAATAGTTCTTATGGACGGTGATTGCCTAAAAATTCTATGATATTATATGATATGCATGGTGTTCTCTATATGTGATTGATTTGTATTGTGACATAGTAACTTATGGTTTTGTTTATCAAGCACCATGTTTGCAAGCATGATCAAAATTTTTATGTGATTGAATGTTTGTTATATATATATGACTGTTGATAAAGCATGATTAAATTTTGATATGCTTAAATGTTGCTATATGAATTGTTGTTTGTAAACATGATGGAATCTTGTTGCTTTTCTATGACATTAGTTATATGTAAATGTGAATATGTTCGCGAGTTGCTTGACTAAGTGAAGTGAATATTATGTGACATAGACAACTATTTTAACCATGTTTTAAGGTTATCTTGCATGTGAAATTTACAAAAGTAAAATGTGTTTAGATTTTAAATGTTTTATACAGCTATCAATTGGTCTTAAAATGATTCATAAGTTGAATATCTCATGAAATTTATGGTTTTTGATATGCATTGTAGTATAGTAAACTAGTTTGAATTTTCATAGGTTAATGCTTGAGACTTTGAGGTGATTTTATATGATGTTTAATACATGTTATGGAAAATACACTTGTTGCATGGTTATATGTACTTGATTTTAACCATAGTTGATGATTATTCTATGTGATGTTTAAGTATATATTGTTGGGGTTTATTTTTGGGTACCATTGCTCTAACTACTACTAGGAAATTATTTTATCTTGTACTTGAGCTACTTGGAACTTGCTTCGCGTTGGCCTCACAAGTTTTGCAAAATATTTTTGCATGTTAAAATTGTTTTTCTATTGTGCTTGATATGGGATCAAAAAGAAAGCTAAAACTTAGTAATAGAGGAGTTGCGGATATCAAAAAGAATAAATAGATTTGTGTTGTTGTGTTGTGTTGTGTTGTGTTGTGATATCCGATCTTGAGTTGACTGAGTCCTCGATCATGTTTGAGAGTAAAGTGGTTTTGAATCAATTTAGTCTGAGAATTTGTTAGACTGGTGAGTAATAGGTTACGACATCGCCGATGATGCCTTTGGGAGTTTCTAAGTGCTTTCTATGAAAGGTGAATCGAATATGTTGGAAACGTTCGAGTTGTAGTGTGGTTGTGTACTCTTGAGTGCTAAGTTTCTATGATTTAGAATGTTGAAGAGGTAGAAAGTTAAAGTTTCAGAGTTGAGGATGTTGTTTGTGAGTATGGACAACAATCATGTATAGTATAAGATCACTTATATGCATATATTAGACATCATAGGACATGCATGCATTCTTGAGCATAACATTAGATTGCATTTGTATGAACTTGCATAGGTATCTTGGGTGACATACAAGACTCATGCATACATTGTCCGTATTTGCAAATGTTTCCTTCTAAAAAAAAGAAGTTATGTTGAGTTCGGTTCTTTGGGGAAAAGTTATAGGTTTATAAAGGTGCTTGGGAGATACTCTTGTTGGTTTTGATCCTATTACCTAATGGGTTAAGTTACTGTTCTGATTGGGAAGTAATCTTAGATAAGGATTGGTTAGTTGGACTTGAAGTTGTAGATGATTGAACTTAGGTTGAGTACCTCGAGAGTAATTTTGGTTGAGGTTTGTTGTTGCTAAAGAGGAATGCTAACTTTTGCGAGGTTTCTTCGGCGAAAGTTAGGTTGTGTAAGAGTTTTCGTGTTATCTTTATGTTTGATAGGAGTACTACTAGGTTTCTTTTGTTTGATATGATTCAGAAAAGTGGTTAGGTCAAGGGTAAAGTTGATCTTGTGTTTTGTTTTGGAAAACGCTAGTTGGGTTTTTGGAAAAGAAATAAACATTTTAGAAAAGGAGTTGAGGTGATGAAGGCTGCATAACAGACTTGTGTGAACCTTAAGAGGTGGTGGTTGTGTCATTTGGCTTAGCTTTTGCATGTTGTGTTCATAAAGAGTTGTGTCAGGTTTTGCTTGGGTATGATCAGGTTGTTGTGGAGGTTTTGGATGTAATCCTTGGATATCTCTGTATGGAGAAGTTGTATGTGAGGAACGTTGGGTAGTTTATAACCATTATTGGTCAGACAATCTTTTGAGCTTGTTTTATCGTCAGGTAGTGTTGCAAGGGTTTGTGTTGTTGAATTTTCTATTTACGGTTAGTTTTCTTCTATGTGGTTGTTGCTTAACATTAAGAAGGATGTTAAGGTGAGTGGACGGAAGAGTGTCATTAAGTTTGGAAAGGTTAAAGAGGCAGAAGTTTGAGCTTAGAAAAAAAAACTAGTCCTTGATTGTAAAGTAGATGAGAATGTACCGATCATCCTTGGGATACCTTTCCTTGCCACTGGATGAACATTAATTGATGTGGAAAAAGGAGAGTTGACTATTAGGGTTAATGACCAACAAGACAAACTCTATGCCTTCACAATTTGGAAATGCATGATGATGCAGAAGAGTGCAAAGTCCTTCACACAACAGATGCAGACACAAAGGTATCATGTTTTAACAACCACTACCTAGGCAGCATCTTGGCAGAAAATTAGACATTTGTTATGGTAGAATTTTTGGCATGAAAATTAAGGTAGTTGTGAAGGAAACCAACAACACAACATACTGTCTAGACATACAGGGTGCAGTGAAGAACAGGACAAAAAAGGATGGACATAAAACCAATGGCCAACACTTGAAGAATAATTCTGGCCAAAAAGAGATAATCACCTTGGGAGATGTATTTGCATGCACTCCACCATTGACATAATCTCTTTCCTTCTATTTTTATTATTATATTAGGATTAATTTAGTTTAGATTTACTTTTGTCTTTAATTAATTTTCTTGTTTTTATTTTCTTCGGACAATTATCAAGAATAAAGGAGAAATAGTTCACATCAGGAATTCTGCCGAGGTAGAAAAACAGTGTTAGAGCCGCAGTAGTCCAAACGGGCAAAAACAACGTAATAGCTAGTCTGTCGAGATTCTTGCTGTGGTAGTAAATGAAAACGGCAGTAAAAGTTAAACGGCTACAAAATGGCTAGTGGTTAAAACGGTCACAATACCAACTCCTATATAAGAAATCTCTCCCTCTTGAACTATTCACTCTTGCATTCTTATTTTCTTTAGATCTTTTCTAATCTTGCTTTCATAATACTCTCTGCCCACTTACAAGCCTTCTTGCAATTTTCAGAAACTCTTCAAAGAAAATCTCCAAGAACCTTAACCCTCAAACTACTTACTCATTGGCACCTACAGACGCTTTGCCCCAGCCACTGTTGAAGAACGATTCAATAGGTCTTTCATTGCTCGGCAATTGTAGGAGGAACAAGGGTTCCAACATTCTGAGGAAGAAAATTTCGGTATCAAACACTACTTGTTTGACATAATAAAATATCAAGAATGAGATATCTTCTGTATCCAACCAATCTAGGCCAATGCCACTATCGTGCGGGAATTCTATGTGCACGGCCCAAGCAAGGACTTTTTTTTTTCACTATCGAGGCAGGTTTGTCAAGCTCGATGCCGATATAATCAACGATTTTTATGACCTTGTCCCTATACATTATGTCCATACCGAATTCATGGAGGATGTCATATCTGAAGATTATGAGCTAATAAAGGATGACCTTTGCTACGAAAATACCCTTTAGGAATCTGGTGCCCATAAAGGATCCGTATCAAGGCAAAGTCTGAAACCCGAGGCCAAGCTTTTGAACACCTTTGAAAAGAGACGACTTATTCCAACCTCCCGTAACAGTACGGTGGACCGAAGGAGATTGGTGCTCATTGATGAGTGCCTAAAAGGAAGTTATTTACTACCCTTCTCATGGTACTTTATGCATCTATTATACACTAACTTGAACTGAAATATGGACTCTTTGCGCAAATATTGGATATTCCGTTATCATTACTTACAAAGTCAATATTTATAGAGAATGCAAATATTATTACATATTCTGTACATGCAGGAATATCCAGGGCCGAAACGACAGTGAAGCAATGTTAAGGTCGAGGAAGAAGACAAGGCCGCAGCAGAATCCAGTATGGCAGCACCAACAATGGAGGTGCAATGAAAGATAAAAATATAGAGAACATTTTGGAAGATGCAGCGCACAAATTGGAGCAGGCTAGCGCGCTAAAAGCCCAAGTCAAAGACCAAGCGGAAAAACCATTCTAGAAGGCGGCAAACTTGGAAATATCAGATTCCATGAATAAGACTTGTTCCTTACTCCAAGTTGAAGTCTATTTAGGAAAGGTTTGCCCTAGGTTAAGACTATATATACCCTAGCCGGCCACATTGTTTAGGAGAGCCAATTTTAGAGAAACCTTTCTCCCTAAGAATTATACCTAAACGACAATATGTTCTAAATTTCTTAGGGATAGGTGAAGGTTGTCGATATTAGTGAGAGGAGATTGATTCTTGTTTCTTTGTTCTTATGCAATAATAACATTAAAGTTTGCTTATCCTATTGTCATTCTTTGTTCTTGCATTCAAGCTCGAGAGAGAAGTTTGTAAGTAATATATTTATCTAGCATCGAGAGGCATAGATTCACAAAAGGGATAAGTACGGTGTTGTAGACACTAACTCAGCCTAGAGATAGATTAAGAGTTTCAGCAGCTAAAAGAAGTGTTGGATTGGTTGGTGGTTATCGTTGATTTACGCCGAGAGGTATCGTCAAGGATCAGTCATCAACAACACTCTGACTTAGAGATAAGTGAAATCAACTACGGACACTTTGTTGAACTATGATACCTCTACCCAAGAGCAAGAGATTGTTGCGGTAGAGAACACTAATACTGTCGAGGTCGTATCTGCAGTACTATCGAAGCAGTATTGTGTGATTGCATTGGATAAGAAGAAGATCAATTGAATCCATCCTACCTACTTTCTCTATATCGTTCTCAACCTTTTATTTTATGTTTTGTTATTTAATTATTTAGTTAGTTAAACAAATCAACTCATCTGTGTTTTTTACTTTATTTTCAAGAGCAAGGGAACAAGGGGAGACATATTAAGTATACCAATCCCTGTGGAGACGATACACGATATACTTATCATTTTATTACTTGGCGACGTGTACACTTGTACTCAATTGCGGTTCTATTACACGCATCAAGTTTTTGGAGCTGTTGTCGGGGATAGGCAACTAAATTTTGTTTTTTCTTTATTTTCTTGCTCTTTAACCATTCTTTATCTAACTTTACTTTTAATTATTTATTTTATTTTTATTAACTTTGATTTATTTGGTTTATGACTAGGGCAAACCCGAGTGGTCAATTGTACGAGTTGGATCCTGAGATTGAACACACAAGACACCATCTGAGACGCAATCTATTCCAAGTCATGGATGATCCACCAAGAGGACAAATTCCACTTGTTGATCATAATGTACTGCCACCAGCAATGCCGCAGCAGCCACTACCGCAACCATTGTCGAGGCAGCCCACTATTAGAGATTATCTGGTGAAAGATCTAAACGGACTCATCCTTGGCGTAGTCACCCCATAAATCGAAGCAACTCATTTTGAGCTCAAACCAGTGATGTTCAACATGTTGAACACGATTGGACAGTTTAGTGGGTTTGCTACTAAAGATGCAAGGCAGCATCTTAAATCTTTCATGGAAGTGTGCAACTCTTTGAAGATTCAAGGAGTCCATAAAGATATTTTGCGATTAAAATTGTTCCCCTATTCACTGAGGGATAGGGAGAAAACTTGGTTGAATGGTATCCCAGTAGGATCCATAGGATCTTGGGAGGAACTCTGCCGAGAATTAATTACGAGGTTTAATCCGACAAATCTCTATGATCGCATCTGTAATGAAATCACATCATTCCGGCAAGATGAGGATAAACCGATGTATGAGGCATTGGAACGTTACGAGAATTGTTAAACAAATGCCCACTACATGGTTTTCCCTTGTGGATGCAAGTCTCCATGTTCTATAATGCTACCAATGCCTCCACAAAGATGATGCTAGATGCTTCCGCAAATGGGACACTTTTGGATAGAGCACCAGCGGAGGCTATTGAAATTCTGAACAAACTCGCAAGGAACGATTTCCAATTTCCCACATCAAGGCAAGGAGGAATGAGACGTCACGCCACAACCCATGAATTAGACACATCCAGTTCGGTGGCAGCACAATTGGCTTCTCTGACCAAGATGGTTCAGAACATGCAAGCCATAGAAACATACATGAGATTAAGGCAGTTAACTCTTCGGATTACATGCAAGATGAGGAGACCAACCCATATGTTGGAAACTATAACAGAAACAATCCAATGATGTCCAACAATTATAACCCATCTTGGAAAAGGCATCCAAAGTTTTCATCGAGTAACCCTAACAATGCCTTAAATCCAACTAATCAAGCCCCTGGATTCCAGCATCAAAACCAGAACCTACCGCAGCAGAACACTCAGCAGTCCTTGCCACAGCAGCATGTACAACAACAACAGTCTCTAAATGCATTGGCAGATTCTCTCACAACTTTTATGACAAAGACTGATGCTTACATGATCGAGAATAGCCGTTTCATGAAGCGTACTGATGACTTCATGAACCGAACTGAGATGAGACTGCAGAACCAGGAGGCCGCGATAAAATCTCTAGAAACCTAAGTTGGTCAATTTGCCCAACAACAAAACACTCGACCACCAGGGGGTTTACCTAGCAATACTGAAGTTGCTAAGGTGTTAGGCCACGAGTAATGCAAGGTAATCATAACAAGAAGTGGCCTACAATTAAAAGATAAAGAACGGACCTCAACCGATAGAGTCCAACCATAAAAGCAACATCATGAGGACTCAGAAGCTGAGTAGGACCCTGCTAACAACACTGCCCCGGCAGCAGAACCAGCAATATCAGAACCACCTACCGAGGCAGCTGCAGATAAATTCACCCTAGGTATTAAACTCAATATCCAAGGAAACCTGGAGGATATCAGACCACTACCTCCTTTCCGATAGAGGCTAAAGAAGCACAAAAAGGACCACCAATTTTAGAAATTCCTAGACATCTTGAAGCAGGTCCATATCAACTTGCCACTAGTTGAGGCTATTGAACAAATTCCCAACAATGCTAAGTTCTTAAAGGACATAGTATCCAAACGACGAAGGCTAGGGTAATTTGAAACGGTGGCAGCCACTGAAGGTTGCATGGCCATGTTGCATAATCGCATGTCGCCAAAGCTAAAGGATCCTGGATACTTCACAATCCCCTGTGCGATTGGAGATGGTTATAAAGGAAAGGCCCTATGCGACTTGGGAGCAAGCATTAACCTTATACTCAAATCAGTTTTTCAAAAACTTGGAATAGGACGGGCAAAACCAACAACAGTACTGCTCTAACTTGCGGATTGGTCCTATGTGCATCCTTAAGGTAAAATTGAGGATATTCTGGTAAAGGTTGACAAGTTTATATTTCCTGTCGACTTTCTTGTCCTTGACTGTGAGGTCGACGACAATGCACCGATCATATTGGGTCGACCTTTCCTTGCTATTGGACGCACCATCATCGACGTGGAAAATGGAGAGCTCACAATGCGTATAAATGATCAACAAGTCAAGTTGAACGCTTTCCAAAATCTTACAAATTCAGACGCTCCAGCAGAATATAAGACTCTCCATACAACGAATCAAGCTACTAAAACATCCTACCTGGGTAGCACGCTCGGCAGACTATTCGGTAAACGAATAAAACTCAAAGGAGAAGCCGAATGCATTGAAGGGACTGGCCAACTCATGAAGGAAGATACGGGCCAAAAAGAGATAATAAAAGTGGGAGTTACATTCACATGCACTCTACAAGTAACATAATTTCTTTCCTTCCATTTTAGTTATTATATTAGGATTAGTTTATATAGTATTATTTTTAGTATTTTATATTGTTATACTTTATTTTCAGTATTTCATGTTTTTCTATCTTTTTTTTAGAGTAAATAAAGCAATGAATGCAGAAAAATTATGCCACAGCAGAAAGTCTGCTGCCGCGGCAGTGCACTGTGTTAGAGCCGTAGATTTCCTAATGGGCAGAAACACTGTAACGACTCTCTACTGAGAAATCTGCCGCGACAGTTACTGTGCATTAAGGCAGTAAATACCTAACGACTATTTTTTTTAACAGTCATATTTTTACAGCCTATATTAGCAGACTCATTACTGTGCATTATTTACTCTTGCATTCTTGCTACTCTTGCTTTCTTGAACAATCTTACTCTCACTATCTTTCCAATCTCTTGAAATTTTCAAAACTCTCTGCATTCTTACCTGCATTCTTGCACTTTACAGTTTATTTTCAAGAACATCTCATCAACATTCTAATCATCCATGGCAGCATACAAACGTTTCGCTAATATCATCGTAGCAGAACGATTCCAAAGGTCTTTCGTTGCACGACAGTTATGGGGGGAACAAGGATTCTAGCACACCATTGAAGAAAACTATGGCTTCGACCAATTCTTGTTTGAAAAGATCGAAGACCAAGATTGGGAAAAATTTTACCTCCAACCTCTCATAGCAAATGCCACAATTGTGAAAGAATTCTATGCGCATTGACCGAACAAGGAAACGTTGTTCGTCTACTGCCGGGTCAAGCCAGTAAAGCTTGATGCTGAGGCAATCAACGATTACTATGGCCTTATCCCCATACGCGATGAACATGGTGAATTTGCAGCCAATACCGAGAATTACATAACCATCAAGGACGAACTTTGCTACGACAACACTCCATGGGAATCCGGTGCCCATAGGGGTTGTGTAACAAGGCTCAGCCTTAAAACCGAAGCCAAGCTTTGGTGCACGTTTATCAAGCGACGTCTCATTCCCACCTCCCACAACAACACAGTTGATAGAAAAAGATTGTTGCTCATTCATTCAATCATCAACAAAAGGGCCATCAATGTTGGAGAGATCATTCTTCAAGAAATTTATGATTGCGGTAGGAAAGAACGAGGTCCATTATATTTCCCTAGTTTAATCTCTGCCCTATGCATTGCTGCAGGTGTCCCTATAGAAGAAACCGATGAATACACAACCCAAAGGCAAGGCTGGACAAGAGAGTTCTGCCACAGAGTGATGCAGATCACCCAAGCAGACCCAGTGCAGGAAATACCTCAACAATTCACTAATGACTTTACTGCCGGAAGGCATTATACAACAGAAGCACCTGACAATGCCCAAGCCACTGCCGCAACAGATCCGTATCAGGAGATTTTGCAGAGGATGTCAGACATGGACCTGCGCCAACAAAGATACATGGAATATCAGAGAGATTTCACCAACACTCTTGCCAACATGCTGATCCAGAATTTTCCCACCCATGGGATGCAGTTTCTAGATTTTCACCCTAACATTTTCGTCACTATCACACCTTACACAAAGACAACCCCTGCCCTAGGGCCTAGACCATTCTTTACCACCAGGCCACAACAACAGTTTCACGCTGCCGACCCATCTAGACCCGTAGGCATGGTCGCCGCATCATCAAGCAGTAGACGGCCATCAAAAAGGAGAGTCATTTTCAACTCTCCACCATAGAGTCCTATCCACATAGGTAGTTTCTCTGAAGATAGTGTCTCTAGACAGATTGATGAGTATGTCCATGAGAGCTCATCGCATACCCAAGAGAGAATACCAACTACCAAGGCAAGGGGAGAAAAAGAGGTAATGCATACAGACGACGACGACGAAGAAGAAGACGAAGTTACGGCCCCACTGTAGAAACAAACACCCACCAGAGTACAGCCACCCCGGCAAGCAAAAACACAGCAATCACCAGGACAAAGATCAAGACAGAAAGCATCGACAGGAATACCTAGGAGGGCAGCTATTTCCAGCAGCTCTTCTGAATCACAATCAGAATCTCTTTAATCCCTGCTGCTTTACTACCCTTGTTTTGTTTTGTTTTGCATGTTGTATATTTTGAGCATTAAGGACAATGCTCGGTTTGAGTTTAGAGGAGATTGTAGGTGCAGAAGCACTGCCGAGGCTACCCATTGCCGCGGCATTACTATGAAAAGGGAGTAAATTTTTTTTTGAATTTTTTTTACAATATTCTATTTTCTTGAATTTCTGTTTGTAACCTTGCACTTCCTTACATCAGCTTTGCTTTAGTTTACTCCTTTAAGGCTATAGAAATCTTTCTCCTTACCATGGCCAAGTTCTGTTTTGAAGGGATAACCATAGGATACTCATGGAATAAAACTTAGAAGCATGCTTTAGGGTTAGAAAGAAAATAAACACTTTTTGGACTTGTTTGATTTATGAGTTCTTTTAATAAACTTAGGTGATAAAGACTTAGAACCTTTTGAAAAATAACTAGAGGTGCCTATCACTGGCTCTAGTTTTGCTCTCCTTCGTGCTAGAGGTGCCCGAAACTGGCTCTAGTATGCTAAATAGGTGGTTAATAAGAAAAAAATAAGAAAAAGAAGAAAATAGAAACCGCATATTTTGAGGTGACCAAAATTGGCCCAAGACTTGTTGTGTTAAGGAGACAACTTTAGTCCAAAATTCTATTTGTCTTGAACTTATAGTTTATCTAAGAAAGCCTTGAATCAACCTTGTCCATAAAACGCACACACTCACCTAGCCTTATAGCTTGTTTCTTAGTAAAAGTCCTTGGGTAAACTAGTGGCTAAAACGGAAAGATAGACATGACTATGGTGGGGTGAATAGATGGAAAAGTAAGACCAAAGGGGAGTAAGGTTCGGCAATTTGATATTTTGCATTGCTTGAGGACAACCAATAGTTCAATTTTTGGGGTATTTGATGAGTGCCTAAAAGGCAGTTATTTACTACCCTTTTCATGGTACTTTACGTATCTATTATACACCAACTTGAACTGAAATATGGACTCTTTGTGTAAATATTGACTATTCCGTTACCATTACTTACAAAGTCAATATTTATAGAGAATGTAAATATTATTACATATTTTGTACATGCAGGAATATCCAGGGCCGAAATGGCAGTAAAGCAATATTGAGGTCGAGGCAGAAGATAAGGCCATGGTAGAATCCAGTATGGCAGTACCAACAATGGAGGCACAGTGGAAGATAAAAATATAGAGAACATTCTGGAAGATGCAGCGCACAAATTGGACCAAGCTAGCGCGCTAAAAACCCAAGTCAAAGACCAAGCGGAAAAACCCTTCTAAAAGGCGGCAAACTTGGAAATATCAGATTCCTTGAAGAAGACTTGTTCCTTACTCCAAGTTGAAGTCTATTTAGGAAAGGTTTGCCCTAGGTTAAGACTATATATACCCTAGCCGACCACATTGTTTACGAGAGCCGATTTTAGAGAAACCCTTCTCCCTAAGAATTGTACCTAACCGACAATATGTTCTAAATTTCTTAGGGATAAGTGAAGGTTATCGATATTAGTGAGAGGAGATTGATTCTTGTTTCTTTGTTCTTATGCAATAATAATATCAAAGTTTGCTTACCTATTGTCATTCTTTGTTCTTGTATTCAAGCTCGAGAGAGAAGTTTGTAAGTAATCTTTTTATCTAGCATCGAGAGGTGTAGATTCACGAAAGGGATAAGTATGGTGTTGTAGACGCTAACTCGGCCTAAAGATATGTTAAGAGTTTCAGTAGCTAAAAGAAATGTTGGATTGGTTGGTGGTTATCGTTGATTTACGCCGAGAGGTATCGTCAAGGATCAGTCATCAACAACATTCTGACTTAGAGATAAGAGAAGTCAACTACGGACACTTTGTTAAACTTTGATACCTCTGCCCAAGAGTAAGAGATTGCCGCAACAGAGAACACTAATACTGCCGAGGCTGTATCTGCAGTACTATCGAAGCATTATTGTGTGATTGCATTGGACAAGAAGAAGAACAATTGAATCTACTAATTGACACAACTAGATCCTACCTGCTTTCTCTATATCGTTCTCAAACTTTTATTTTATGTTTTGTTATTTAATTATTTAGTTAGTTAAACAAATCAACTCATCTGTGTTATTACTTTATTTTTAAGAGCAAGGGAACAAGGAGAGACATATTAAGTATACCAATCCTTGTGGAGACGATACACGATATACTTATCATTTTATTACTTGGCGACGTGTACACTTGCACTCAATTGTGCTTTTATTACACGCATCACTCATCCAATCGATCATCAACAAAAAGAGCATCAACGTTGGAGAAATTATTTTATGAGAAATTTATGAATGTGGTAAGAAGGGTAAAGGCCCTTTATATTTCCCTTCTTTAATTATTGGTATTTTTAATGTTGTAGGTGTACCCACTGCCGAGACAGATGAACTCATAGACCAAGGATGAGGATGGACCAAATATTTTTTCCATAAGATCATACAGATCACGCAAGCAGAACCTGTCCGGGCAACTCCGTAGTAGTTCACTGCCGACACTGCTACCGAGGCCAATTAAGATTCTTGATACTGCCCATACCACTGCCGTTGAAGACCAATACCAGGAAATTCTACAAAGAATGGAAGTTATGGATATTAGGCAGCAGAGATACATGGAGTATCAAAGAGACTTCAATAGCATAATTGCTCAAATGATGCTCCACAACTTTTCTAGACCAAGGGGTGCAGTTTCCAGAGTTTCCCACCAACATGTTTGTGACAGCTCCATCCTACACGGAGACAACACCAGCTCCAAGAGGACTGAGACCATTCTTCCCTTCGGCCCTCAGCAATAGTTTCACGCTGCTGGCCCATGTAGGGCAGCAGATTCTGCTGCGGCATCATCTGCCAGCAGAAGACCTTCCAAGAGGAGGACAGTCTTCAACACTCCCCCAAAATCCCCCATCATCATGGGCAGTCTATCAGAAGAGATAAATGCCTATGTACATCAAAGTTCAGACGCTGTCGGGCCGACCATTCACCATGCTTGGGCATATCCAAAAAATGAAAGGGGACAGATGTAATGGTAATCGAAGATGAAGGAGAAGAAGAGGTGAACGCTCTCATGCAACGGACAACACCCACAAGAGTCTAGCCACCAAGACAAGAAAAGACTTAGCCATCGCCATCATCAATGATGCAACAATCAACAGCAAGATGTAGAAAACTAATAGTGGAGGACAGTTCTTCGGAGTCCTTATAAACTTTTTATGTTGTTTTTATAATTGCTTGTTTCCTTTTCATATTTTGTTGCCTACTGTTTGCCCCTAATATAAGCATTGAGAACAATGTTTAGATCGAGTTTGGGGGTGTAGAGCCACTGCCAAGGCAACTGATTGTCGCGGCCTTGCCACGAAAAGAGAGTATTTAAGTGATAAATTTTTAAAATTTTTATGTCAACCACTTTTCTTGAAAGTTTTCCCATACTCTTGCACTGCCCATCATTAGTATTATTTTAGTTTATTCTTTTAATGCAATAGAAAACTTTCTCCTTACCATAGTTAGGTTCTGTTTTGAAGTCTTAATTCTAGGATACTTAAGGACAAAAACTTAGAAGCTTACTATAAAGTTGAACTTAAAACACTTTTGGAACTTGTTTGGCTATATGAATTCTTTTAATAAACTTAGGTGATAAAGACTTAGATCTTTGGAAAGGTGACTAGAGGTGCCTATCACCAGCTCTAGGAAATACTCTTCTTAATGCTAGAGGTGCCCGAAATTGGCTCTAGTATGCTTAAAAGAATAGAAAAGAAATAAGGAAATAATAAAGAGAAAAACACAATCCTTGAGGTGCCCGAAATTGGCTCAAGAATTGGTTGTTTAGAAAAGAAGAGTACACTAAATTCAAGTCTATTTGTCTTGAACTTAGAGTTTATCTAAGAAGGCCCTTAATCAAACTTGTCCATAAAAACGCACACACTAACAAAACCTTATAGTTTGTCTTCTAGGTAAACCCTTAGGTAATCGAAAAGCTAAGTCTAAAGAATAGACATAGTTACAGTGGGGAGAATTGTAACATCCCGATTTTTGGGTTATTAGTTTGGGCTTTAGTTAGGAGAATTCGATTCGGGTCGAACCAGGTTCTCCGGTTCGTTATTCTGGGGAAATATAAAATAAGAATATTTTTAATTAGAAAAGTAATAATTTTGGAATATGGTTTAAAAATATTAAAAAGATGTTTCAAAATTAAACTAATGTAATTTGAACTTTAAATTGATTATTAATTATGCTTAATTATGCATAAGTGACCAATTTGTAATTTTTGGAAAAGAATGGAGGATTTAATTGTAATTTTCGGAAATTGTTAATTTTAGTGACTAAATTGGAAAGCAAGCTATACTTAGAATCCTTAGAGGGGCATAAACCGAATTTAATTTTTAATAATGATTTATTTACCAAAATGCTTTTTAATTAGTTTAATTAAAGATGATAATCATTTTCTCATAAAACTACCTTTTTTCTCATCTTTTTCTCTCCATTTTCCTTTATCTCTTTTCTTCAATTCCCTGCTGATTTTTGCATCTTTTTCCACAAAGATTACTTCATTTTAATCATCTTTCCATTCTTTACAAAACCTAACCATCAATTTTATCAAATCAATACCAATTTGCAAGGAATCAAGAAGAGGAAATGTCATCTTTTTGGTGAATGGATCTTAAAGGTAATTTTCTGGATTTTAACTCTTTTTATATGGTTATTTATTGAAATTCCCAAGTATTAGCTTGGGAATCTTTGAATAAAACTTAATTCTATGTTTTCAATGCTAGATCTAATGATTTTGTGAATGTTTTTGTGAAATCTTTTTAGATCTTATTCAATGCTGAAACTAGATGGATTTAATTGTGTTATTATGACAATTAAATGATTAATTAAGTCTTCAATTGATGGCACATTAATTTAATCTAGAATAATGCAATCGGTGTTGTTTTAAGGTGTTTTTTTTGTTGTTTTAGGGGCTGTTTTAGGTGCTTTAATGTTGTTGAAGATATAATGATGGTTTGGATGTGTTTTTGGTTCATAATTGAAGTGGATTAGATGCTAGATTCATTAGGTTTTGGGCTGTTGATGTTTCGGATACGTTTCGGCTACATTTTTCGGTAGTGTTATGGAGGTATGATACGGCTGATGGTTTAAGCATTATAATGTGAGAATGGTCTATTTTTAATGTTGTATAAGAGGTACAAGAAGGTTCCTGAGTGCTGGTACGTTGGCGTGGTCTTCAGGATATCGGAAAAAGCTCGTTTCGCTTGTCGGTGAGTGTTTTCGGACTTAAAGCAAGTCGCATTTGGTACGGATCTATTTTTAGGGACTATGGAAAAGTGTGAAAACTTTCCATAGTTCAAGAGTAAGTAAAATAAAATTTTTTGATATAACAACATGAGTTTCGGCTACATTCGGTAAAGGCATTAAGATTGGTAATGCAATGAGATTTATGGAAATGCATGAACATGATTTGAATTGGTTCATGCATGAAGAATACTTGCTGAAATGCATAGTTTATCAAGCATCCATGATTATGGAGAATTATGAGAAATGATTTGGAATACAATATGGTTAATTGACTTACATATGATGGTGCCTTTGAGCATGGCTTTTGGTTCATTTGTTGAACATATTATGCATGCATTATGAGCAGCAAGTTATCATGCACATTTGATTATGCTATTGACTTAGTGACACAAACTTTAGATTCGAATACGAATGACATGTCATTAGGATTGTCTTAAGTGCACTATAAACAACGTTGAGAATACAAAATATTGCCTACACGTAACAAGGGTGACTTTATGTCCAATCGTGCGTGGTAGAGCCGCCTACACGTAACAAAGGTGACTATGTGTCCGATCGTGCGTGGTAGTGCTATAATGGTGACTTTGTGTCATGTCAATGGTGACTTGGTGTCATGTCAATGGTGACTTTGTGTCATGACAAGACAATAGTCTCTAACAATGGATCCGTATATTCGGTGAACTCAAGGTTCATATTAAGTGATCACTAGAATGCCAATATACATACATGAATTTAAGAAGGACATTGTGCATCATTTATAAATTGTTTTGATAAGGTTGTGCAAACTCAAGGAAGCATTTGGTTTAATGAACATGAACATGAAATGAGAGCATGCATGGTTTTAGTGATGCATTGCAATTTAAGGTTTCAATATGGTTTTAAATAGATGCATTGATGATGTTGTGTAGAGCTTCCTTAATAAGTATGTTTTCTTAAGCTCTCTTCTCATCCTTGCAGAAAAATAAAGGCGCTTGGGACTTCGTTCGGAGCAATGAAACCAAGGGGAAAGATTACTTCAAATTTTGTATGTTTTTGGCGAATAAGTTGGGGTTGGCAATGTGTAAACCCAACCAATGTGAGGAGTGTGAACTTAGACTTTGGTTTATGTTGAAATAAGACCTATTTTGCTTGATTGTTAATTGTTGGACTATGGTATTGCTTGGATTGTCGAAGCATGTACTTGCATGATCGTTATGAATTTTAATCATATTCTAGAAAGCATGCCTATAGTTTGATTGATGTCCGTGACGTTGTTAATCATGTGCTATAAGATGTTAATTATGCCTAGGACTTATGCATTTAGTGGTAGTGACTAATGGTTGAGTATTGAGTCATTAGTGTTCACTTTGTGTGACGGAACTTTTGGGTTCCAGACCTAAAGTTTCAAAATCCTAATGAAGGTTCCGAAACCTTTGTCAAATAATGTCGAAACCTTCAGGAAAGTTTCGAAACCTTGCAGGCAATTTTAATTCTAGAAAGTTACTGGACGTGAAAAGTTTCGAAACCTTTAGAGAAGTTTCGAAACCTTTTATAAAAAGTTTCGAAACCTTATAGAAGGTTTCGAAACCTTAAACTACCAAGAATTGATAGTTGCTGAAAATTATACTTTAGTCCTAAATATCTTCCTTCGTTCAATTAGGGTACCTACAAATGTTATTTTAAGCTAAAATTTCACATGAATGTATAAAATTGATTTAATTTCAAGATGGTTAACTTAATTTGAGTGAAGTCCTTGTAATTTGGAAGATTTACATTTTTGTCCCTAAATTAGAGAAGCATACAATTGATGATGTTAGAATGATCCTTTTGACTTGAAATTTACCGTGAAGGATACTTGCGTGTTTAATTGAACATTGATGAAAAGAATTTCTAATTTATTAATAACATTAAAAAGTTTTACGTTTTAGTCCTTAATTCACTTAAATGTTTAATCAGATACTTGTTTGTGGTCATATTACTTCCGTTAAGGCTTTGTATGAGACCAAGACATATAGAAACATAATTTTGCATCTAGGAAAGATGAAATAAAAAAATATCAGTTTTTAGGGTTTTTATCGAGTGAAACCTTCACGGGTTTGGTTCGATATTCCCCGTATGACCCGTTAGTACCGATTTCGTATAGGTCGAGCTAAGGGGGTTACATTTGGTGGCATCAGAGTCAGGTTTGTAAAGTGTGTAGTTGGTTTGTCAAAGTATGTGTAGGTTTGCTAAGTTTTGTGATTAGTTTGTTAAAGTGTAAGATATATGTTGTTGTTGTGTGCATACCTATACATTGTGAGTGTACCTAGAATAATAATGGGTAAAAGGGGTGGTCAGTTACACATTGTCAATGCCAACATATTTTTAGATGCTCTTCGGTTTCCCTTGGATCTTGCCCGAATGTAAGTTTATTATGTCTTAATATTATGTTTTAAAATTACATGTTTGAAGTATTTGGATTATGCCTCCGAGACGAGAGACTCGTGCTAGTGCAAGCTTGATCACCTATGGTCAAGCAGAGAGAGAGGCGACTGTTAGGGAGGAACCGCTTCCACCTCCTCCACCAGCTGGTGTGCCACCCGCTGGTGTGCCTCCGATTCTTGTAGGAGGCTGGTTCAGAGAGTTTGCCCTGTTCATACAGGCTATGACGGGTGCGTTTCAGGAAGATATGGCTGGAGTGCATGTACCGGCTCCCGCACCTACCGTTGTGGTTACCCCAGGACTACCGCTAGAGCGACTGCGTAGCTTGGGTGGTGTAGAGTTTTGTGGGTCTGACCCGAGTTCAGCTGAGGAGTAGTTAGCCAGTACTGAGAGGATTTTGGATCAGGTGGATTGTCAGGATGCTCGAAGGATGGGTTACGTGGTCTCTCTACTTAAGGGAGATGCTTATAGGTGGTGGACTAGTACAAAAGTGGGTGTAGCTGTTACTAACCTGACATGGGAGTATTTCAGGACCGCCTTTGTACGAAAGTTTTTGGGTCCACAATACGAGGATACTCGAAATAGGGAGTTCATGTCGTTGGTTCAGGGTTCTATGAGTGTAACTGACTATAAGATACAGTTTATCAGATTGAGTCACTATGCTCCTGAGTTGGTTCCTACGGAGCGTAAGAGATGTGACAAGTTCCGATATGGTTTAGATCCGAAGATTAAGACGTATTTGCTAGCTGCTGAGTATGCGAAGTTTGATGTGTTGATGAACCGGGCCAAAGATGTTCAGGAATCCTTGAGGGAGGCTAGGAAGTCTTCTGATTTGGTGAAGAGGTCTGCGGAGACTAGTGCTCAAAGTGGTAAGGGTAAGAGGTTTTGGGACAACTGATGCCAAGCAGATCGACGTCGAGGTGATTTTGGACACGACGGTCGTGCACAGCAGTTTGGTAAAGGTGGTGGTGACATCGCAGTTTGTAACTTGTGTTCTAGGCACCATCCGGGAGAGTGTTGGTGGGCCACTGGTGCATGTATTGGTTGTGGATCTAAGGATCATAAGAAGAGAGATTGTCCGAGGTTTGCTGGGAGGTTGGTAACCAAGCTGAGGCTATTGTGGTACCTGGAAGAGGATGCAGTGGAGGTAGAGATCTTTTTCAGAGGCAGAGTGATGGACGTAGAGTTTATGCTTAGCGTGGGGCCCGTAATGCTATGGATGTGGTTGTAGGTATTTTTTTCTTTGCAAAATGTACCGTTGTTTTCTTTGATAGATTCGGAATCTACGCATTCTTATGTTTTGAGTGAGCATGCATATTTGTTGGATATCCCTGTTGAGGTTTTAGATGTGGGCATTGTGGTTACTAGTTCTTTGGGTGAGACGGTGACCGTAAGGAGGTTGTATAGGAGGTGTCCGTTGGAGGTGCAAGAGCATGTCTTTGAGGTTGATTTGATGGAGTTGCCATTTAATGGTTTTGACCTTATCTTGGGTGTTGACTGGTTGACGGAGCATAGAGCTGTGGTGGATTTTAAAAAGAATCGGGTTACTTTGAGGTTGTTATATGGTAGCGAGGTTGTGGTAAAGAGTGAGTATACTGGATTCTTATCCAATATGGTTTCGGCCTTACAAGCGGAAAAGTTGATGCAACATAGTGGTGTTGAATATCTAGCATATGTAATAAACCCGAGGATAGGAGAGGTTCGGGTGCAGGATATTCGAACAGTATGTGATTTTCCAAAAGTTTTTCTTGAGGAGTTGCTAGGATTACCTCTTGATCGCGATGTGGAGTTTAGTATCGAGACTTATGTTGGTACTAATCCAGTGTCCATTTCTCTTTATGGCATGGCACCTAAGGAGTTAAAGGAGTTAAAGATGCAGTTGCAGGAGTTGCTTGGCCGTGGTTTTATACGACCGAGTGTATCACCTTGGGGTGCATCGGTGTTGTTTGTGAATAAGAAAGATGACACAATGAGGATGTGCATTGATTATCGGCAATTGAATAAGTTGACCGTGAGAATAAGTATCCTTTGCCAAGGATCGACGATCTGTTTGATCAGTTTCGAGGAGCAAGTGTGTTCTCGAAGATTGATTTGAGATCGGGGTACTACCAGTTGAAGGTGAAAGAGGAGGATGTGTTAAAAACGGCTTTTCGGACAAGGTATGGTCATTACGAGTTTTTCGTGATGTCGTTTGGGTTGACAAATGCCCTGATGCTTTCATAGATATGATGAATCGGGAGTTTCACGAGTACTTGGACCAGTTTGTTGTAGTGTTCATATATGATATCCTCGTGTATTCACGTACCGAGGAAGATCATGATCGGTATTTGCGAATAGTATTGCAAGCGTTGAAAGAGAACCAGTTGTATGCTAAGCTAAGTAAGTGTGAGTTTTGGTTAAAGGAAGTGGTGTTTCTTGGTCATATGGTGTCGGAAAAGGGTATTAGTATTGATCCAAAGAAGATAGAGGCTGTTATGGGTTGGAAGTAGCCGAGATCGATGTCTGAGGTTCAGAGTTTCCTAGGCTTGGCTGGGTATTATCGTAGGTTCGTTGAGGGTTTTTCGAGTATTGCTGCTCTTATGACCAAGCTGTTGCAAAAGAAGGTTCCTTTTGAGTGGAAAGAAAGTCAACAAAAGAGCTTTGAGAAGTTGAAGGAGGTGTTGACTAGCGTTCCGATATTGGTTCATCCCGAGTTCGGTAAGAATTTTTTGGTTTATAGTGATGCATCACACGTAGGTCTCGAGTTTGTTTTGATGCAAGAAGGAAAAGTTGTAGCTTAGGCTTCTAGATAGTTGAGGGTACATGAAAAGAATTATCCAACTCATTATTTGGAGCTGGCGACAGTGGTTTTTGCCTTGAAGATTTGGAGACATTATTTGTATAGAGAGAAGTGTACTATATACCTGGATCATAAGAGTTTGAAGTATCTCATTTCACAAAAGGATTTGAAACTTAGGCAACGAAGATGGATGGAGTTGCTTAAGGATTATGATTTATCTATTGAGTATCATCCAGGGAAAGCCAATGTAGTGGTTGATGCTTTGAGCCGTAAGCGGCGGTTGAGTTGAGAGCAATGTTTGCTAGATTGAGTATTTCTAAGGAAGTGGTTTGGTAGTAGAGTTGCAAGTAAAACCTATTTTGGTTGAGATGATCAGGTGAAATAGTTAGAAGCTAAGGCTTTGGTACCTTTTGTGGAGGATATTGCTGAGGGTAGACCGACCGAGTATCATTTTGATGATGATGAGGTGTTGTGTTTTAGAGTTCAGATTGTGATGCCGGATGATCAGGAGTTGAGGCAAGCTATCTTGGCGGAAGCTCATACTAGTCCATTTTCTATGCATCCGGGTAGTGTGAAGATGTATAAAGATCTCAAAAGTGTTTACTTTTGGGTTGGTTTAAAGAAAGATGTGACGGAGTTTGTATCTCGTTGTATGGTGTGCCAGCGGGTGAAAGCTGAACATCAGTTTCCTACAGGGTTGTTGCAGTCGGTTTAAGTTCCAGAATGGAAATGGGAGAGAATTACCATGGATTTTGTGACGGGGTTGTCATTAACACCGTCCAAAAAGGATTCTATATGGGTGATTGTTGATAGATTTACGAAGTGTGCACATTTTCTTGCCGTGCATACGACGTACTCCATGGATAAGTTGGCGGATTTGTATGTTTCTGAGGTAGTAAGGTTACATGGTGTGCCTAAGTCGATCATATCGGATAGAGATTTGCGGTTTACATCTAAGTTTTGGAGGAGTTTGTAGACAGCTTTGGGTACGAGGCTTAGCTTTAGTACAGCTTATCATCCATAGAAGGATGGTCAGTCTGAGCGTGTTATTCAGACTTTGGAAGATATGTTGAGGTGTTGTGTCATCGAGACGGATGGTCAGTCTGAGCGTGTTATTCAAACTTTGGAAGATATGTTGAGGTGTTGTGTCATCGAGTTTCAAGGTTCTTGGGAGAAGCAATTATCATTGGTAGAGTTTGCTTATAATAATAGTTTTCAGACAAGTATACAGATGGCACCGTTTGAGGCATTATATAGGCGTAAGTGTCGTACACCTTTGTGTTGGAAGGAAGTTGGATAGAAGTATGTTTCTTTACCTTAAGTGTTAAAGGATACGGATGAGAAAGTTAAGTTTATATATGCTAAACTTAAGGAAGCTTCGTATAAGCAGAAGTCCTATGCCGATTTAAAGTGTAGAGAGATAGAGTATGCTGTTGGAGACAAAGTGTTTCTTAAGGTTTCTCCGTGGAAGAAGGTGATGAGGTTCGGACGTAAGGGTAAGTTGGGTCCTCATTTTATTGGACCGTATGAGGTGTTGGAGCGTGTTGGTCCTGTTGCTTATAGATTGAGGTTGCCAGAGGAGTTGAGCAGGATGCATGATGTTTTTCATGTATCAATGCTTCGTAGTATAGATCGGATCCTTCTCATGTTGTTCTGGTTGAGGAGATTGAATTAAGGGCGGATATGAGTTATGAGGAAGAACCGATGAAGATTTTGGATATGGATACAAAGGTTCTTCGAGGAAAGACCATAGATTTGGTGAAGGTGTTTTGGAAACACCGAGGTATTGAAGAAGCAACTTGGGAGACAAGGAAAAGCATGGAGGAGCAGTTTCCTCACTTGTTTGCTTTAGGTAAAATTTCGAGGACAAAATTTTCTTAAGAGGGGGAGTGTTGTAATATCCCGATTTTAGGGTTATTAGTTTGGGCTTTAGTTAGGAGAATTCGATTCGGGTCGAATCGGGTTCTCGGGTTCGTTATTCTGGGGAAATATAAAATAAGAATATTTTTAATTAGAAAAGTTATAATTTTGGAATATGGTTTAAAAATATTAAAAAGATGTTTCAAAATTAAAAGAATGTAATTTGAACTTTAAATTGATTTTTAATTTTGCTTAATTATGCATAAGTGATCAATTTGTAATTTTTGGAAAACAATGAAGTATTTGATTGTAATTTTCGGAAATTGTTAATTTTAGTGACTAAATTGGAAAACAAGCTATACTTAGAATCCTTAGAGGGACATAAACCCAATTTAATTTTTAATAATGATTTATTCACCAAAATGCTTATTAATTAGTTTAATTAAAGATGATAATCATTTTCTCACAAAACAACCTTTTATCTCTTATCTTTTTCTCTCATTTTCTCTCCATTTTCCTTCATCTCTTTTCTTCAATTCCTTCCTGATTTTTGCATCTTTTTCCACAAAGATTACTTCATTTTAATCATCTTTCCATTCTTTACAAAACCTAACCATCAATTTTATCAAATCAACACCAACTTGCAAGGAATGAAGAAGAGAAAATTTCATCTTTTTGGTGAAAGGATCTTAAAGGTAATTTGCTGGATTTTAACTCTTTTTCTAAGGTTCTTTATTGAAATTCCCAAGTATTAGCTTGCTAATCATTGAATAAAACTTAATTCTATGTTTTCAATGCTAGATCTAATGATTTTATGAATGTTTTTGTGAAATCTTTTTAGATCTTATTCAATGCTGAAATTAGATGGATTTAATTGTGTTATTATGTCAATTAAATGATTAATTAAGTCTTCAATTGATAGCACATTAATTTAATCTTGGAATAATATAATCGGTGTTGTTTTAAGGTGTTTTTTCGGTTGTTTTAGGGGCTGTTTTAGGTGCTTTAATGTTGCTGGAGATATAACGATGGTTTGGATGTGTTTTTCGTTCATAATTGAAGTGGATTAGATGCTAGATTCATTAGGTTTTGGGCTGTTGATGTTTCGGATACGTTTCGGCTAAGTTTCGGTGTTTTCGGCTAGGTTTTTTGGTAGTGTTGTGGAGGTACGATGCGGCTGATGGTTTAAGCATGTTATAATGTGAGAATGCTCTGTTTTTAAAGTTGTAGAAGGGGTACAAGAAGGTTCTTGAGTTCTGGTACGTTGGCATGGTCTTCGGGATATCGACGAAAGCTCGTTTCACTTGTCGGTGAGTGTTTTCGGACTTAAAGCGAGTTGCATTTGGTACGACTCTGTTTTTGGAGACTATGGAAAAGTGTGAAAATTTTCCATAGTTTAAGAGTAAGTAAAATAAATGTTTTTGATATAACAACATGAGTTTCAACTACATTCAGTAAAGGCATTAAGATTGGTAATGCAATAAGATTTATGAAAATGCATGAACATGATTTGAATTAGTGCATGCATGAAGAATACTTGCTCAAATGCATAGTTTATCAAGCATCCATGATTATGGAGAATTATGAGAAATGATTTAGAATACAATATGGTTAATTGCCTTACATATGATGGTGCCTTTGGGCATGACTTTTGGTTCATTTGTTGAATATATTATGCATGCATTATGAACAACAAGTTATCATGCACATTTGATTATGATATTGGCTTAGTGATACTAATTTTAGATTCGAATATGATTGACATGTCATTAGGATTGTCTTAAGTACACTATAAACAACATTGAGAATACAAAATATTGCCTACACGTAACAAGGGTGGCTTTGTGTCCAATCGTACGTGGTAAAGCTGCCTACATGTAACAAAAGTGACTATGTGTCCGATCGTGCGTGGTAATGCTATAATGATGACTTCGTATCATGTCAATGGTGACTTGGTGTCATGTCAATGATGACTTCGTGTCATGACGAGACAATGGTCTCTAACAATGGATCCGTGTATTCGGTGAACTCAAGGTTCATATTAAGTGGTCATTAGAATGCCAATATACATACATGAATTTAAGGACATTGTGCATCATTTATAAATTGTTTTGATAAGGTTGTGCAAACTCAAGGAAGCATTTGGTTTAATGAACATGAACATGAAATGAGAGCATGCATGGTTTTAGTGATGCATTGCAAATTAAGGTTTCAATATGGTTTTTAATAGATGCATTGATGATGTTGTGTAGAGCTTCCTCACTAAGCATGTTTGCTTAAGCTCTCTTCACATCCTTGTAGAAAAATAAAGGCACTTGGGACTTCGTTTGGAGCAAGGAAACCAAGGGGAAAGATTACTTCAAATTTGATATATTTTTGGCGATTAAGTTGGGGTTGGCAATGTGTAAACCCAACCAATGTGAGGAGTGTGAACTTAGACTTTGGTTTATGTTGAAATAAGACCTATATTGCTTGATTGTTAATTGTTGGACTATGGTATTGCTTGGATTTTCGAAGCTTGTACTTGTATGATCGTTATGAATTTTAATCATGTTCTAGAAGCATGCCTATAGTTTGATTGATGTCTGTGACGTTGTTAATCATGTGCTATAAGATGTTAATTATGCCTAGGACTTATGCATTTAGTGGTTGTGACTAATGGTTGAGTATTGAGTCATTAGTGTTCACTTAGTGTGAAGGAACTTTTGGGTTCCAGACCCAAAGTTTCGAAACCCTAATGTAGGTTCCAAAACCTTTGTCAAATAGTATCAAAACCTTCAGGAAGGTTTTGAAACCTTGGACCACCAGGAATTGATAGTTGCTGGAAATTATACTTTAATCCCGAATATCTTCCTTCGTTCAATTAGGGTACCTACAGATGTTATTTTGAGCTGAAATTTCACATGAATGCATAAAATTGATGTAAGTTCAAGATGGTTAACATAATTTGAATGAAGTCTTTGTAATTTTGAAGATTTACATTTTGGTCCCTAAATTAGAGAAACATGCAATTGATGATGTTAGAATGATCCGTTTGACTTAAAATTTACTATGAAGGATACTTGCGTGTTTAATTGAACACTGATAAAAAGAATTTCTACTTTATTAATAGCATTTAAAAGTTTTATGTTTTAGTCCTTAATTCACTTAAAGGTTTAATCGGATACTTGTTTGTGGTTATATTGCTTCCGTTAAAGCTTTGTACGAGACCAAGACATATAGGAACATAATTTTGCATCTAGGAAAGATGAAATAAAAAAATATATCAGTTTTCAGGGTTGTTTATCGAATGAAACCTTCGTGGGTTTGGTTCGATATTCCTCGTGTGACCCGTTAGTGCCGGTTCCGTCTAGGCCGAGCTAAGGGGGTTACAAGAATAGATGGAAACATAAGAACAAGAGGGAATAAAATTTAACAAATTGATGGTTTGCATTTCTTGAGGACAAGCAATAGTTCGAGTTTGGGGTGTGATAAGAGCTCAACTTGAGAGATAATTAGGGTTATAGATAGCTTAGTTTTTCTTTTCTTCTACTTTATGTTCTAATTTTTTAGGCTTAAGTGAAGGTTGTAAAGTATTAGTGTGAGGAAGTCAACCTTTTTTCTTGTCTTTGATGCAATAAAATATCAAAGTTTGCTTATTTTTTGTCATTCTTTGTTCTTGCATTCAAGCTCGAGAGAGAAGTTTGTGAGTAATCCATTTATCTAATATCGAGAGAGTTATATTCACGAAAGGGATAAGTATGGTGTTTCAATCGGAGAACACTAACTCGACCTAGAGATAGGTTAAGAGTTTCAACGGCTAAAAGAAGTGTAGGATTGGTTGGTGATTATAATTTATTCACGCCAAGAGGTATCATCAAGGACTGATCATCAACAGTGCTTCTACTTAGAGATAAACAGAGTCATTCAAGGATACTTTGCCGAACTTTGGTAAAGTCTGCCCAAGAGCAATAGATTGTCATGACAAACGAGTGACACAACTGTCGAGGCAGTAATCTACAGTACTGCCGAGTCAGTGTTATGCGATTGCATTAGGACAAGGACAAGTTGATCAATTCCACTATACTGAACAACTGGATCCTAGCCACTTTCTTTATTTAATTCTTCTATCTTTATTTAGTTTTAATTATTTAGATAAACCACAACCCCAATTCACTTGTGTTTTTATTTTCTTTATAGAGAAAAAAGATCAAAGGAAACATACTGAGTAGACCAATCCCTATAAAGACGATACTTGATATACTTATCACTTTATTACTTAGCGACATGTTCACTTGCACTAAATTGTGCATATCTAACACGCATCACTTGTACTCAAGTAATGCAAAAGATAATTTTTAATTCCGGAATTTTAAAGTAATATAGAGTCATGCCTGTCGCGGTAGAATTCCTTTCCTGACTCAGTCTTTTTTAGGTTCTAGGCGTTCCTCGGAATTGGACTATAAGTCTTATTGTGTGTGTGTGTAGCTATGTTAAGGATGATTTTCTAAGTTCTAATCCTTTTTCTAGCTCAAGACTCCCGACTAAGATTTTTCTTGATTCATTTTCCTTCTTTCTCCATAAATTGATCTATAAATATATACTACTATACACTTATACTGCTTGAGCCAGTTTTTGGGCACCTTAAGTATTTAGCTATTTCTTACTAGTGCCAATTTTGGGCACCTCTAGTAAGTGGGAGAAAAACTAAGTCCTAGAGCCAGTCATGGGCACCTCTATGGACTAACTAGAGCCAATCATGGGCATCTCTATGGACTAACTAGAGCCGGTGATAGGCACCTCTAGTTTAAAATCTAAGCATAAGTCCTTATTGCTTTCAAAGAGAAGAACTTTTAAAATCAACTAAGACTATCAGTGTTTATATGATTTTAGGCTCATAGTCTAATCCTAAGTACTAAGCCTAGTAGACCTTTCTGAATTCAAGTCTGGTGAATGGTATGAAATACTGCGGTAGCTAGAGAATATATTTCTTCCGACGCAGTTTCAATAAAATTCAACAAAAAATTTAATTGCAGTTCTATAAGGTAGAATATTAAACAGGATTTTAAGGAAATAATAAGATACTTCGATTACTTCCATACTTTTGGCAAATTATTACATGTTACAAAATTGGTGTACAAATGCTCCCCTAGACTCGAGAGATGCATTGTCCTCAATGCATGGTTAAGTAATAGAGAAAAAGTAAAAAGATAACCGAAAATCAAAAGAAAAAAATAAGAGAAACTACCGCCCTTAAAATTTTGCGGACCCGAAGGAATCTTCGGAGTCACTATCGATGAGTAGCTTGCGACAGGTTTTGGGCAGTTGCACGGCAATTGGTTTTGGTGGGCTCACCATTGGCTTTTTGGCCGAGCGTGATGGTTGGATACGAATGGGAGTGGGATATTGTTGTGATTCCTCCGTATCCAGATTGATCAGAGAAGAAGATGTTGCTTTTCTTTTCTACCCACCTTGTGCTGCATTAATAAAGTCATCAACTGCTCGGAGTTGGCTTGTTAGATCTTCTTCCGAGTCGCTCCATGTAAATGTTGTTGAGTGTTCCGGTGTAGCTCTTCTATTGGTGGAGTCCATTTTGAGGAACTCGGCTATCGAGTCTACTGAAAGTGGTTTGGTTACGACTGCAGTTGTTATGGCGGCGGGGAAACTAAGACTGTGGTTGAAGTAGTAGGTGCGGTAGGGGTAGTATGAGATGTGGAGAGATCGACTATAAAATCAAGGAATACATTCGTGCATGAAGGGAGTTCTTGTCGTATGGTGGTGATGATGGCGTTATTAAACTACCAGATATATGTCATGAAGGCCAGATGTCTTCTCTCCATCCTCTTCAGGATCTCCAAGAGTCCTGTTGTTTTTTGTTCAGGTGGGTCTGCTTGTTGACTTGCCTCGGCGGGCGCTGCTTTGGTGGGGGAAGGAATGAAGGATTGTGGAACTGCTTCTTTCACTTGCATCCTCTTCATGTAAATCTCCCGTGTCTAGCCCACTCTTCTTACTATGTATGTGTCTAATGGTATATTTGGAACACTTTCTAATTTTCCCAATGTTGTAATTAAAGGGAAAATTCCGTAATTAAAGGGAAAATTAGGATACATTTTTTCTTGGTGACACATTCGAATATTTGTTTATTGATGATGATGCCAATGTTGATTCTTCGGTTGTGGATGATGGAGTGGATGAGTGCCAAATATGGTCTATCTACTGTTTGGTTATGAGAAGTTGGGAACAAATTCCTTTTTATGAACATGTTCCATAGTTTTACCTCTGGTCGGAGATCGCGGCGGTTGACAGATCCATGGTGCTTACCTGTTTTCCATTCGGTATCTGGCATACATAATTCTGCCTTCATTTGCTCGTAGTCTCCGGCCGTTAGGGTGGCTACGAACTCTACATGTTCGTTGTTTTCGATGTGGAGGCCAAAGTAGGCGTTGATAGTGATGTCGACCAATGGAATTTCCCATCCCCGCAGATATGCTTATGGGTTATTGGGTACGGGACGGTGGGAATAGAATTCGCGAACCAATTCGATGTTCACCGGATCTGATTGCCTTGCAAATTTCTTCAATTGCTGAAAAATAATTTTTGACAATATGAATGCTTCAAGGCCTAGGTCTTTATCATTGGTATAATAAAACCCTTGCTCTTTCCTGATATAACGGTTCTTGAAATTTCTTTCGTATTCATGCTCGACTACCGATGTAGAGAATCATCTGAATTTTGTTGCTCCGGCAGAAGATTATCTTAGGGTTGTCATTTTGTGAAATTGGGAGAATTGTTTTAGTAGAGTGAAGGTAGTAGAAAAGAAGTATGAAGAAGATGAAGCCTTGCTTATCTATTTATAGGCGAAGGCGACCAACCGTTGGAAGCGGTAGTAGTGTCATTATTATTCTTGGCGTGCACGCTACGCAGATCTAGCTGGCCTGTACTGGGTGGAAGAAACGATACGACTTCAACTTGGGCGACAAGTTTCCCGCCGAGATATTTTTGCCTTGAGTTGGACCGCATTTTTGGGCTTGGTCATCTTTTTATTTTATTTTATTTATTGGGCCTAAAAGCTGAAATTAAAATTTAAGTTTTGAGAAAATTTAAAACTAATTTGTGAAAATTAAAATCTAAATCCTAAAACTAAAAATAATACTTTAATTCTTAAAACATAAAAATAAATTAGGGACTAAGAGATACAAATTTAGGTTACTACAGAGGTGCAATAAATTACATTTTCTGTAGCAATCATCTTTCCCTTTTTGGATGGAGGTGAAGCTGATGTCCCAATTGCTATCTCCTCATCAGGTAGTTTCTTTCGAATGTAATGTTGTTCAAGGAGCGTGTTGCCTCGACAAAGGTTGCCTTGACAGGTTTTGTTCAAGCAATCTATTTCTGGATTGAAGTTAAATTCAGTTTTAGCTTCAATTCTTTGGCATTTGTCTAGTTCGTCCTGATTTCTTAGAGTTTTAAACACATTGATCTTTACTTGTTGATCATTGACCCTTATGATCAATTCTCCTTTCTCGCAATCGATAAATGTTCTTCTTGTGGTTAGGAATGGCCTTCCTAATATGATTGGTGCATGTTCATCTATTCCTTCTGGTTGCATGTAAGTGCGGTCTGGCAGCTGCAACATTACTGTTGTTGGCTTTGCTTGCCTGATGCCTAGTTTCTAGAATACTGACTTAGGTAATGTGTGTATAAAAGATACGCAATTAGTGCAAGTGTACACGTCAAGTAATAAAGTGATAAGCAATTTATCGAGTATCATCTCCATAGGGATTGATATACTTAATATGCTTTCTTCAGTCCTCTTGCTTCTATAAAAGAAAAGTAAAAACACAATTTAGTTGATATTGAATTAACTAATAAACTAAGCTAACTAAAGTAATAACAATTATGAGAGAGATAGGGTAGGATCTAGTTGTATCGTATTATGGATTCGATTGATCTGCTTCCTATTCCAATGCAATTTAACTATACTGCCTCGACAGTGTCTCGGCAGTAACAATGTTCTCTGTCGCGTCAATCCCTTGCTCTTGGGCAGATTTACCAAAGTTCGACAAATTGTCCTTGTATGGCTTCGCTTATCCCTAACTCGAAACACTGTTGAAGGTCAGTCCTTAATGATACCTCCCGATGTTAATCAATTATAACCAACAACCAATCCCACACTTCTTTTAGCCGCTGAAACTCTTAACCTATCCCTAGCCGAGTTAGTATCCTCAACTAAGTGAATACCGTACTTACTCCTTTTGTGAGTCTAACTCTCCCGAGTCTAGACAAATGGATTACTTACAAACTTCCCTCCCGAGATTGGATGCAAGAACAAAGAATGGCAAAGAGTAAGCAAACTTCGATATTTTATTGCATTGAAATAAGAATCAAAATACAATCTACTCTCACAAATACTTAACAACCTTCACTAACACCCTAAGAAAACTTAGAACATGATGGGAATAATTGTTCCGAAGACTCTCTCACAAATTCGCCTAGCTAATTCTCTCTAAATTTCGCCTCCCTAAACCCTAGGATGACTATGCCTTTATATAGGCTTGGCCTAGGGCAAACCTTTCCTAATTAGAGTACAACTTTGAGTAGGGAATAAGTTATGCACTTAGGTTAAATATTTCCAAGTTTGATCTTCTAGAAGGTTTAATCTCGCGTGGCCTTGTCCTTGGTATTTTCTTGTGTTGTTTAGCTCTGAATCTTGGGCTTCTTGCTCAACAATGCTCTCCTCAATTTTCTCTTTCAGCTGCCAGCCATATTGCCTTTTTTTTCTCTGTTGCCTCGGTATCAGCTCCTACCTCGGCCTCCTTCTACTGACTTGGTAATACTTGTTCCTGCACAGATAAGAAAATGCAGTAAAGTATGCTTTTTCTACAAATATATTCTTTAATAGCATAATCCCAAAGTATATCACATTAAACCCATACATTGGTTCAAGTAGGTGTAGATTTGAAGATAAGTGTCCATGAGAAGTGTAGAAAATGATAGTGAGTTGAGTACTTATCATTAGGCATGAGATTTCTGCTGACGCCTAAGTCGAATAGTGTTTTGCCACGTATTGATCACCGATAGCGCATGGTATTGTGAAACTAACAGGATCTTTTCTTTTAGTTGTGGTCTTATTGTGCAATATTGCCACACATCCTTCTGTTGCGACGACTGTTTCAAATTCCCCAAATTTTGTCCTTTTGGATATAATATCCTCAAGGAACTTGGCGTAATTGGGCATTTATTTTATTGCCTCCATCAAAGGTATGTTTATATGTACCTGTTTGAGTATGTCCAGGAATTTCTTAAATTAGTATTCTTATTTTTGTTGTTTCAACCTTTATGGAAAAGGTGGTGGTAAACGCAAATCTTCGATCTTTTCGTCGCACTAGAATCTTATCTGTGGTGCTGCTATGGCATCATATGCAATGGCAGTGTTGTCGGCAGTGTCTGCTGGTTCCTTTACCTTAGATGTTTTATCAGTAGCTTCTTTAGAGGCTACTGTTTCAGGGGTCTTACCTACTATTTGAGCAGGTATTTTAGGGTCCTTCAGTTGTAATCCACTTCTAGTTGGTATGGCTTTACATTGTTCATAAGGACCAATTCTAGTGTCTTCAGTATCACTAGGGAGACCTCCAATGGGTCTTCTTTTCATCTATTGTGCCATTTGTCCTATTGTGGTTTCTAGCGATTTAAGAGCAACTTCATTATTCTGTGTTCTCATTTCTTTTTTTTCCATAAAAGTAACGGCTCTTTGAATGAACTTGTTGGTGTTTGCAATGTATGTACCGGTCTAAGCTATAAAAGTTTGTAGTGTATTCTCCAGAGTCTGGATGTCTATGGTCTACTGATGCGTGCAATAAAAGCGCAATTGAGTGCAAGTGTACACGTCGTCAAGTAATAAAGTGATAAGTATATCGTATATCATCTCCACAGGGATTGATATACTTAATATGTCTCCCCTTGTCCCTTGCTCCTAAAAAATAAAGTAAAAACATAGATAAGTATATTTGTTTAACTAACTAAATAATTAAATAACGAAACATAAAATAAAAGGTTGAGAACGATATAGGGAAAGTGGGTAAGATCCAGCTGTGTCAATTAGTGGATTCAATTGATCTTCTTCTTGTCCAATGCAATTACACAACACTGCTTCGACAGTACTACAGATACAGCCTCGGCACCATTAGTGTTCTCTGCCGCAGAAATCTCTTTCTCTTGGGCAGGTGTATCAAAGTTCAGCAAAGTGCCCGTAGTTGACTCCGCTTATCTCTAAGTCAGAGCGCTATTGATGACTGCTCCTTGACGATACCTCAAGGCGTAAATCAACGATAATCACCAACCAATCCAACACTTCTTTTAGCTGCTGAAACTTTTAACCTATCTCTAGGCCGAGGTAGTGTCTACAACACCGTACTTATCCCTTTCGTAAATCTACACCTCTCAATACTAGATAAATATATTACTTACAAACTTCTCTCTCGAGCTTAAATGCAAGAACAAGGAATGACAATAGGATAAGCAAACTTTGATATTATTATTGCATTAGAACAAAAAAACAGAAACAATCCCCTCTCACTAATATCTACAACCTTCACCTATCCCTAAGAAATTTAGAAGATAATATCGTTAGGTACAATTCTTAGGGAGAAGGGTTTCTCTAAAGATCGGCTCTCTAAAATAATATGGCCAGCTAGGCTATAAATTGTCTTAACCTAGGGTAAACCTTTCCTAAATAGACTCTAACATAGAGTAAGGAACAAGCCTTCTTCATGAGATCGGATATTTCCAAGTTTGCCGCCTTTTAGAAGGATTTTCCCGTTTGGTCTTTGACTTGGGCTTTTAGTGCGCTAGCCTGGTCCAATTGGTGCGCTGCATCTCCTAGAATGTTCTTTATATTTTTATCTTTCATTGCGCGTACAATGTTGATGTTGCCACTCTAGATGCTGCCGCGGCTTTGTTCCCTGCATCGACCTCAGTACTGCTTCACTACTGCTTCGGCCCTGGATATTCCTGTATGTACAGAATATGTAATAATATCTGCATTCTCTATAAATTTTATCTTTGTAAGTAGTGATAACGAAATATCCAATATTGTGCAAAGAGTCCATATTTCAGTTCAAGTTGGTGTATAATAGATGCAGAAAGTACCATGAGAAGGGTGGTAAATAACTGCCTCTTAGGCACTCATCAAATACCCCCAAAATCGAATTATTGCTTGTCCTCAAACAATGCAAGACATCAAATTGCCGAACCTTACTCCCCTTTGGTCTTACTCTTTCATCTATTCTCCCCATCATGGTCATGTCTATCTCTCCGTTTTAGCCATTAGTTTACCCAAGGAGTTTTACCCAGAAACAAGCTATAAGGCTAGGTGAGTGTGTGCGTTTGATGGACAAGTTTAATTCAAGGCTTTCTTAGATAAACTCTAAGTTCAAGACAAATAGAATTTGGATTAAAGTTGTCTCCTTAAAACAACAAGTCTTGAGCCAATTTCGGGCACCTCAAGATATGCGTTTTCTATTTTCTTCTTTTTCTAATTTTTTCTTTTTAACCACCTATTTTGTATACTAGAGCTAGTTTCGGGCACCTCTAGTAAGAAGGAGAGTAAAACTAGAGCTAGTGATAGGCATCTCTAGTTATTTTTCCAAAAGATTCTAAGTCTTTATCACCTAAGTTTATTAAAAGAACTTCTAAATCAAACAAGTCCAAAAAGTGTTTATTTTCTTTCTAACCCTAAAGCAAGCTTCTAAGTATTATTCCATGAGTATCCTACGGTTATTCCTTCAAAACAGAACTTGGCCATGGTAAGGAGAAAGATTTCTATAGCCTTAAAGGAGTAAACTAAAGCAAAGCTGAGTAGAGCAGTGCAAGATTATAAAAAGTAATTCAAGAAAATAGAATATTGCAAAAAATTCAGAAAAAATTTACTCCCTTTTATGGTAATGTCGCGGCAGTGGGTAGCCTCGGCAGTGCTTCTGCACCTAAAATACCCCTAAACTCAAACCGAGCATTGTCCTTAATGCTCAAATCACACAACAGATAAAATTAATAAAACAAGTAAAGATAGTAACGTAAGAGTTTCTTGGAATGATTCTGAGAAAAATAAGAGAGTTTTGAGAGTGTAACGAATATAACAAGAGAGAGATTGAGTAAACATTCTAAAGAAACAAGAATGTAAGAGTGAAATAGTTCAAGAGAAAGAAGGTGCTTATATTGGCCTTGGTTATGTAGCCGTTTGAACTACTAGTTGTTTGGTCTTTACTGCCGTTTGCAATTACTACCGCGGCAAGAATCTCGACAGACTAGCTGTTACCTTGTTCTGCCCGTTGGGACTACTGCGGCTCTGACACTATGCACAGCCACTGCAGCAAACTTCCTGCTGTGAACTACTTCTCTATTATTCTTGCTTTATTGTCCTAACCTAAAAAGATAAACATCAAGAAATATTTAAATAATAAGAATATAATTATTCCTAAATAACATAAAATAAAAGAGAAAATTAATATAAAATAAGAATATAAAGAAAAATTATGGAGAGTTGTTTCCGATATTCCTTATAGTCCATCTGCACCCTCCATCGAGTGACAATTCTGCCCAAAAAGGATTGGGCCATAATGAATATGGATAGTCCCCTTTGTATTATCATGGTGGAGGTATCTTTCTTTCGTTTTCTCTTGTAATCCATGTATATCCTCCATCTTGATATTGTTTCTGAAGGCAAAAATAAATTGTTAGAAAAAATTATATCAACATCCAACTACTTAATTACCTCTTTGTCATTAACTTCCATCATAGTTGGATATAGCCTTCGTTATTGTGGCAATTGCTGTGATAGTCAATTGTCGTGGCAATCTTTTGCCAAAATTCGGTGTAAGTCAAGTGAAAAACCAACTTTCTTGAAGTCTTTAAGAATCAACCCACATTGTTTCTTAAGCTTCACAGTAATCTCCATTAGTACAGACTTTGGCTTGGAACTAATATTAGATGGAGTTACCATAAAAATATCATCTTCCAAACAATCATATCCTATTTGTGATGGCTTCAAATCTTATAACGTTGACTCCTCGAAATATACCTGCAATGGAAGAGATGAGTTTTTAAAAAAATTCAAAAGGTTCATTCAGTACCATCTTATTTTCCATTATCACGGCATTGTCATCTTGTTTATCGAACATGTCTTTGTGTAACTGCCCCAGCAGCTGTGAGTGAGAGTAATCCTCAGCTTCCTTTTTCAGCATCATTACTGCCGTAACATCCTGGGAATTAGACTCCTCAAAATTTTCTAGAGCATTACTCTCATCGGCCTCGTTAAATGGTATCATGACATTGCCCTGTTCAGGCTTCTCTACTGTCGTGGAAGGACTCTCGGCAGACTCATCCACTGTTTGACAATCTTTCTCATCAACATGTTCTGGACTCAGAGGTTCCGGAATTTCCTCTTTGTCTTCTAGTGTTGGGATTTCAGTATCCCCAAGGATTGATTGTTAGGTTATGTTATCCCTGGCATATTCGGATTTCTGCAATTGATTTTTCTAATCCCTCAAGGGTGCATCCAGTCTAGCTATATGTGCATCCATGAACCTTGATTGCTCTGCCATAAATTCTTTAATTCTAGCCATTGATGTTTTCAATGTTTCCTCCAATGAATTTGAATACTCTTGAGAAAATTATATTTCCATGGCATATCTGTAACACCAACAAAATTGTCCTGATACAAAAAATTTTGAGCGTTTTGATCATACTATGAAGGATTTTGTTGTTGGTTCCATCTATGGTCCTCTCTATGGTCATAGTTTCTAGTACTGTATGGGCAATTGTTAACCAAATAATCATCTCCACAATTAAAACAAAAATCTGCCCAGGCATAAACTTGTTGGGTTGCTCTTGGTTGGTATAGATAATCATCATTTAATCTAGGAAATTCTTGATTGGCTCGGTTCATATCTTCCAACATCAACTCCTGAATAGATTTCTTTCTTTCTTCTTGCATCTCGAGCCTTCAACTTGAAACGCACCTATAATTTTTTTTAAGAAAATATGTTAGTAATAATAAAGTAAACACAAGAAAATTAAAGAAGACAAAATTTAGTTGTCAATCCCTGGCAACGGTGCCAAAAACTTGATGCGTGTAATAAAAGCGCAATTGAGAGCAAGTGTACACGTCGTCAAGTAATAAAGTGATAAGTATATCGTGTATCGTCTCCACATGGATTGGTATACTTAATATGTCTCCCCTTGTTCTCTTGCTCCTGAAAAATAAAGTAAAAACACAGATAAGTGGATTTGTTTAACTAACTAAATAATTAAATAACAAAACATAAAATAAAAAGGTTGAGAATGATATAGAGAAAGTGAGTAGGATCCAACTGTGTCAATTAGTGGATTCAATTGATCTTCTTCTTGTCCAATGCAATTACACAATACTGCTTCGATAGTACTGCAGATACAGCCTCGGCAGCATTAGTGTTCTCTGCCGTGGAAATCTCTTTCTCTTGGGCAGATGTATCAAAGTTCAGCAAAGTGTCCGTAGTTGACTCCAATTATCTCTAAGTCAGAGCATTGTTGATGACTGGTCCTTGACGATACCTCTCGGCGTAAATCAACGATAATCACCAACCAATCCAACATTTCTTTTAGCTGCTGAAACTCTTAACCTATCTCTAGGCCGAGTTAGTGTCTACAATACCGTACTTATCTCTTTCGTGAATCTACACCTCTCGATGCTAGATAAATATATTACTTACAAACTTCTCTCTCGAGCTTGAATGCAAGAACAAGGAATGACAATAGGATAAGCAAACTTTGATATTATTATTGCATTAGAATAAAGAAACAAGAAACAATCTCCTCTCACTAATATCTACAACCTTCACCTATCCCTAAGAAATTTAGAATATAATATCGTTAGGTACAATTCTTAGGGAGAAGGGTTTCTCTAAAAATCGGCTCTCCAAAACAATATGGACGGTTAGGCTATATATAGCCTTAACCTAGGGTAAACCTTTCCTAAATAGACTCTAACTTGGAGTAAGGAATATGTCTCCTTCATGAGATCGGATATTTCTAAGTTTGCCGCCTTCTAGAAGGATTTTCCCGTTTGGTCTTTGACTTGGGCTTTCAGTGCGCTAGCCTGGTCCAATTGGTGCGCAGCATCTTCCAGAATGTTCTTCTTTATATTTTTATCTTTCATTGCGCCTACAATGTTGATGCTGCCACTTTGGATGCTGCCTCGGCTTTGTTCCCTACCTCGGCCTCAGTATTGCTTCACTGTTACTTCAGCCCTGGATATTCCTGCATGTACAGAATATGTAATAATATCTATATTCTCTATAAATTTCGTCTTTGTTAGTAGTGATAACGGAATATCCAATATTATGCAAAGAGTTCATATTTCAGCTCAAGTTGGTGTATAATAGATGCAGAAAGTACAATGAGAAGGGTGGTAAATAATTGCCTTTTAGGCACTCATCATCTACGGCGGCGGCGACGCCTGCTGCGGCATCTGTTGCTGAGCAAATCTATTGTTTTACTGGAATCCCGTAGACTGCATTGGTTGATGTTACGTGTTAAGCACATTATTGGGATTGCTCCATGAGAAATTAGGGTGCTTCCTCCAGGATGGGTTGTAATTGTTGGACATATTGTTTCTATTAAAGTTTCCAACATAGAAGGAAGATTCTAGATTGTGTGGGCATATGTTCGAGTCATGGTTGTCATCACATGTTTCGCAAAGAATAATGACTAATTTTACTTCCCAAACATGGCTTGGTTTATGCAGATATTTGACCATTTTGGTTAAGGCTGATAGTTGTTCTAGGATAGAATCTACAGAATCAGAAGTTGTCATACCTTGTCTATTTATGCCTCTTCGTGTGGTTGGGTGTTGGTAGTCATTCTTTGCCAACCGATCCAAAATTTCTAAACTCTAATGGGATGGGCGGTCTAAGAGGATGCCATTGGCGGAAGCATCAAGCATCATCCTCGTAGGGGTGTTAACTGCATTATAGCAGATGGATACTTAGGTCCACTCAGGTAGACCATGCATAGGGCATTTTCTGTATAGTTCTCTATATCTTTCCCAAGAGTCATACATTAATTCGTCTTCGTTTTGCCTAAAGGATGTTATGTCGTTTCTGAGTTTATCAGTCATTTTGGTATAATTGATTCTGGCAAGGAAGCTTCGGCATAATTTTGTCGATGAGTTCAACGATCCCGGATGGAGGTTTTTTAACCAAGATTTTACCCTATCACTCAGTGAATAGGGGAATAATTTCAGCTTAAGGATGCCGGCTGAGACTCCTGGCAGCTTAAACGAATTACAAATTTCCAAAAAGGATTTAAGATGTTGCCGAGTATCTTCATTTATCGAACCCCAAAACTGACCTAGGGTGTTGACTATGTTGAACATGATCGGTTTTAGTTCGAAGTGTTCTGCCTCTATGTTAGGCAAAAGCACCACGGTTGTCTGCCGCGACGGCATTCATACCTACGTTGTTTTGTTGGTCAGGTTCTACGTTCATTCTTTGGCGTGCTACATTTCAAATCTCATGCAGTTTTTTCGATTTCTGGATCATAAGGGTATTGATAAATGGTAGGATTGGACCTGATTATAGACAAAATAACCCTTGAAAGTTAAACTAAAACTAAACTAAATAAAAGAAACTAAAATAATTAAAAAGGTGCAAAATAAACGGTAGTAAAATTGAGCATCAGTCCCCAACAATGGAGCCAAATCTGATGGAGGCTATCGAGTCGTATTAATTTCACCTTTTTCAGATTGTAGTATTTAAGATGTCGGTCTCACGAGGACTGAGTCAACCTCGCTACTTCTTATGTCTGCACTAAGGAAACTAAAAACACAAGTAAATGAATTGGTTGAATTATGACTAAGATAATTATAAAGACATAAAATTAATTAACAAAATAATAAGATAAAGACGAGGCTAGATTTAGTGCTTTGTAGAGGAAAATCCAGTTATGTTAAGTATTCACTTACTAATGCAATAGGTTGAACTACTGTCTCGGCTGTTCGCACAAAGAGTCGCCGCAGTTGCCTAGGCAGGGTTATGCCTTGTCGGCAATTCAACATTCCATAGTTCAACAGAGCATCCTTGTATGTCTTCTTCCTTATCCCTAAGCGAAGAGAACTGTTGAAACCCACGTCTTGATGATACCTTCCAGCTTGAATCAAAGGCGGACAACAATCAAACACACGCATCCTATTAGTCATTGAAATCCTTGATGGATTAGTCAATGCCCATGAGCAAAGACCGTATTCTCTCGTTTTGTGGACCTATATCTCCTGATGCTAGGCAAATGAGTTTTTCTCATATACTTATCTTTCGAGCTCATATCCAAGAAGAGTAACTATCAAGAGAGAATAAACTATGAAATAGGTTTTGCATTAATAAATATCAAACATAACATAACCTTCATCTCCGAGTACTTCACAAACAATCTAAAGCTCCTAAAGACATAGAACATGATGGAGGCGGCGGCTAAAGGTATAATAATATGAGAATTCGTCTCGACTCTATACTAAACCTAAACCTAATAAGTGTCTTATAAAGGCCAAGCCCTAAGTGTATCTTTCCATGCAAGGAAAGAGTTCTAAACTGGAAAGAAATCTAATTCCTAATTAAACTATATTAATTTAATCTTATTTCCTAAAATATCTCTTCTTTTCCCGTGGTTGACTTTGGCATGGGCTTGACCTCATAATTGAGTTTTTTTCTTTCTTTTATCCGTTGAGTTCGGTATCTTTTCCTCTTTCTGTTGAGCACCAATTGTTAACTTTTACGTTGCATCCTTCAGAATGCTGTCGTGGCAGGTGCTTCATCTACAATTCAGCATCGATGTTCTTCTTTGGCCCTCTTTGTGATATAGTTTCTTATCTAAGAAAGAAAACTATCAAATGTATATGTTTTATGCCAAAAAGCATATAATTTCGTAAAGTTAGTGTTCGGATGCTGAGATGTGGAAACCAACCAGAAATATCCTATTATCGCCTTTAATTTTGTCTTTATTGATAATAAACGAGGGGGAAATGATATGAAAATGAGGAATTTTAAGTGCTCATCACTTTATCATATAAACAAAGATAATTTGAATTACATGGGGGTAGAATTTTTACTTGGTGTTCCCTTTAGTTAGTTTATATCCTAGAAGTATTGATATATAATGGCTCTAGATAGCCTCATTAAGAGATATGTGATTTCAGAGGAGAAGCTTAATAATCAATCGGAATTTAATCAAGAGCTAACTGATTGGAAGAGTTTCTTGGTTGGGTATCCAATGTTTTTTAAGATATATGATTTTTCAAGATTGTTGGGAAATAGATTGAAACATATAAATTGGTTGTTGTTATAGTACGCTTTTGTTCTAATGTGTATTAGGGGTTACAACAATGCTACAACTAAATATTTAAGAAAGAGTGGCATTGGAAAGGGATTGTCATCTGCTATCTCAAACTTATATGTCAATCTTTTTGAAAGCCTTGTCTTGTATGCAATATCTTTACTCGAGCAAAAATCAATTTTTTTGACAAATCAATTACATCTGAAGATTTATGGTGAATAACGACATCATTATTGAGTACGATATCTTACCACCACCTTCATCACTTGTTCAGAATGCTTTATAATATCCCCACAAGACATTCGATCCAACCCTGATAGAACTAAGGATAGTTATGATCGTTTAAAACGTCCTTGTCAATGTTAGTGCTTGTGCAACGAGAGGTGTATTCTCTTCCTGTGCTAGATTTTTGTGTGTCCTATGATTATTTGTTTACTATGACCCTGTGAATTTGACATACTATATGATGATGTGATCTTAAGATTTCTTGTGATATTTTGATCAGATTATATGTATTGTGTTTTTTGTATACTATACGATTGTCTGTGATGAGACTTTTGAGAATTGTGGCATTGATTGCATAACATGTGCATGGGGTGGGATTGTACGGAGAAAGTTGGTTCTACCACACTATGTCTGGTGAAATAAGGGGTGAGGAGTTCTAGAGAGCTATATTTCGATCACGTAACTCGTCGAGCAGATCCTAAACTTGATTTACTCCATGTACGTTGCCTATCCAATTAGAAATAGAAATAGTAAATTATTGTTGCGTGTAAAAATTGCGTAATTAGTGTAATTGTACATGATGCAAGTAATAAAGTGATAAGTATTATTAAATATCGTCTCCACAGGGATTGGTCTACTCAATATGCCTTCTTTCGTCTTCTTATTCTATAAAGAAATAAAATAAAAACACAGATAATTTGGGTTGAAATAAACTAAATAAATTGAATAATAAAGAAAGCCAAATAATGAAATAGGAACAAATTAAGAAAGTGGTCAGGATCCAGTTGTGTTGTATTGTGGATTCAATTAACTTGTTTCTGTCCAATGCAATCACACAACAATGCCTCGGCAGCACTGCAGTTTTACTGCCTCGACAATGATGAGCAACGTCTGCCACAGCAATCCCTTGCTCTTGGGTGGACTTTTACCAAGATTCGGCAAAGTGTCCTCTGATGACTCCACTTATCCCTAATTCGAAGTATTGTTGATGACTAGCCCTTGATAATACCTCCCGACGTGAATCAATTATAATCACCAACCAATCCCACACTTCTTTTAGCCGCTGAAACTCTAACCTATCCTTAAGCCGAGTTAGTATTTGCCGACTAGAAAAATACAGTACTTATTCCTTTCATGAATCTAACTCTCCCAATATTATATAAATAAATCTCTCACAAACTTCTCTCCCGAGCTTGAATGTAAGAACAATGAATTGAAAAGAATAGGCAAACATTGATATTTTATTGCATTGAAAAAAGAAAACAAAGTTCAATCTCTTCTCACAAGTATTCTACAACTTTCACCTAAGCCTTAAAAAAATTAGAACATAACAGAAAATAAACAAAACTCAGTCTAAGTTGAACTCTCTAATCCGGCTCTCTCGTATGATGTTTTTCCTCTTCCTTAGACGGCTATAGTTTATATAGGCTTGGCCTAGGGCAAACCTTTCCTAAGTAGGAATATAACTTGGAGTAAAACATAAGTCAAGTACATAAAAAAATATTTGTTTTATTTCCAAGTTTATTCCTACAAGGATTCTTTTCCCGTGTAGCCTTTGACTTTGACTTTCCATGTGCTTCCCAGCTAGGATCCTTGTGCTGCTTGTCCAGAAACGTCCACCTTATTTTTCTCTTCAAGTCGCCTACAATATCAAAATTTTTTCTTCAGGTGCTATCGCGACCACAGGTCCTACCTCGGCCTCAGATGCTGCCGCGGTATCTGATCTACCTGCAAATGCACAAAGGTGTAGTAAAACTTACATTTTTATAAATATTATTTTTATAAGTCACAAAAGCAAAGTACCTAAATATCTCACATTAAATACATGCATTAGTCCAAGTAGGTGCAGATTAAGTGATTATTGTCCATAAAAGGTGTAAAAAGTGATAGTGAATTGAGCACTTATCACACCCCCAAACTCGAACTATTGATTGTCCTCAAGCAATGCAAACCATCAAATTGCCAAACCTTATTCTCTATTGGTCTTACATTTTTATCTATTCTCCTCGCCATAACTATGCCTATTCTTTAGACTTAACCTTTCGGTTACCCGAGGTTTTATCCGGAATCAAACTATAAGATTTTGTGAGTGTGTGCATTTTGTGGACAAGTTTGATTAAAGGCTTTCTTAGACAAACTCTAAGTTCAAGACAAGTAGACTTGGAATTGATGTTCTCTTCTTAAAACAACAATTACTTGAGCCAATTTTGGGCACCAAAAGGATTGTGTTTTCTCATCAAGAATTCTTTTTTTTATAGTCTTTTTAGCATACTAGAGCCAGTTTTGTGCACCTCTAGCATGAAGAAGAGTAATTTCTAGAGCCGGTGATAGGAACCTCTAGTAATATTCCCAAAAATCTAAGTCTTTATCACCTAAGTTCATTAAAAGAATTCCTATAATCCAACAAGTCCCAAAAGTATTTTTAGGATCAATCTTACAGTAAACTTATAAGTTTTCTTTCTTAAGTATCCTAAAGTTAAGCCTTCTAAACATGACCTAATCAGGGTAAGGAGAAAGATTTTTATAACCTAAAAAGAATAAACTAAGGCAATATTGATGTAGAGCAGTGCAAAAGTATGGACAATTATTCAAGTAAGGTGATGGACATAAAAATTTTCAAAAACAACTTAAGTACTTCCTTTCATGGCAAGGCCGCGGCAATGAATTGCCTTGGTAATGAATCTACACCCCCAAACTCGAACTGAGCATTTTCCTCAATGCTTATATCAATGGCACACAGCAGGAAACAAAATATGAAAATGAATAAGTAAAGATATAAAAGCAGCATAAAGGTGTAGAAATTAAATAGACTCGGAAGAGCTACTAGCGATGATCAGTTTTCGAGGCCTTGCTGTTATGAACGGCTTCACCTTGATCCTTGCTTCTCATCCTAAAATAAACAACAAGAAAAGATTAAAATAAAAATCTAAACTAAAACTAATCCTAAAGAAGAATAAAGATAAAAAAAATTAATTCACGATAGGAATGAATGCAAGTGCATCTCCTAAAGTGATGGTCTCTATAGCCCTCAATTCATGTTGGCCAGAATAGTGCTTCAAACGTTGGTCATTCACTTTGAACTCATGACCATCCCTTTGTGATTTGATCGTTACTGCACCATGTGGGTAGGCTTGAACAACTTCGAATAGGCCTGACCATCTGGACTTGAGTTTGCCCGGGAACAGTTTGAGCCTAGAATTGGAAAAGAGAACTTGCTGCCCCGATAGGAACTGGCTCGGCAGTAGCTTACTGTCATGCCATCACTTAGACTTTTCTTTGTAGATCTTAGCATTCTCATAGGCTGCTGCTCTGAAATCTTCTATCTCATTAAGGTCTAATAGTCTTTTCTGACCAGCTTTCTCCCATTCCATGTTCAAATTCTTTACTGCCCAATAGGTTTTGTGCTCAATTTCAATAGGCAAATGACATGCTTTTCCAAATACAAGCCTATATAGAGATGTTCCCAACGGGGTCTTGTAAGCTGTCCTATATGCCCACAGGGCATCGTCGAGACGATAAGACTAATCCTTTCTAGATGGATTTTCCACTTTTTCAAGGATTTGCTTTAATTCCATGTTTGATATTTCAGCATGCCCATTTGTCTATGGATGGTAGGCCGTAGCAATTTTGTGTGTGACACCTAGTTCTTCAGGGTCGCGATAATAAGTCTGTTTTTGAAATGTTTATCTTCATCACCAATGATTTTTTTTTTGATATCACATCACCAATGATTGCTCTAGGGACTCCAAATCTGGTGAAGATGTTTTTCTTGAAAAATTTCTGAACAATCTTGGAATCATTGTATGGTGTGGAAATTGCTTCGACCCATTTTGATACATAATCCACTGTTATTAGGATGTAGAGATTACCTTAAGATGATGGGAATGGTCCCATGAAATCTATACCCCAAACATCAAATAATTCTACTTCTAATATGGGTTGCAATGACATCTCATTACGCCTAGAGATATTGCCCATTCGTTGACATCGGTCACAGTTCTTGTAATAAAGTTAAGCATCTTTGAATAGTGTAGGCCAATACGGGCCTGATTGAAGCACTTTGGTGGTTGTTCTGTTTCCTCCAAAATGTCCTCCAATAGGTGAATCATGATAGTGCTGAAACCTCTTCTTTTCATTATAGTTAAGGTTATAAGGAAGAACATCACTAGCTAAATAATTGACAAGATCAACTTACTAGGGGGTGGCTGTGACTGCAGCAAGGTCTTCTGTCAATGTTGTCGAAATCTACTCAGTCAGTGCCTCGACGGCACAATCCGCAGTCTTTGTCTCGGCAGTATCCTCTGTTGTTGCCGCGATATGCAAGATGTGTTCATCTGGGAATGCATCTTGTATTTCTTATAGTGGGTTGTTATCTTCAGTCTCTAATCTGGAGAGATGATCAGCTACCTGGTTTTTAGTACATCTTCGGTCCTTGATTTCTACATCGAATTCTTGTAGAAGAAGGATCCATTTAATCAGTCTAGGCTTGGTATCCGTTTTTGAAAATAGGTACTTGATTGCCAAATGGTCAGTGTGGACAGTTACTTTTTTCCGATAAGGTAGGATCAGAACTTGTTAAAGGCAAAGATTACTGCTAGTAATTCCTTCTCTGTGATGGTGTAATTTATCTGGGCATCATTGAGGGTTTTACTAGCATAGTAAATGATATGGAATAAATTATTCTTTCTCTGCCCAAGTGCTGCCCCGACAGCATGATCACTTGCGTCACACATTAATTCAAAGGGCATTGTAACCCCCTTAGCCCGGCCTAGACGGAACCGACACTAATGGGTTACACGGGAAATATCAAACCAAACCTGCGAAGGTTTCGGTTCGATAAATAATCCTAAAACCATTATATTTTTTTCTTCTAGATGCATAATTGTATTCCTACATTTCAAGGTCTCATACAAGGCGTTAACGGAAACAATCCAATCATAAATAAACATCGAAATAAACACTTAAGTAAATTAAGGACTAAAACGTAAAACATTTAAATTCTAGTAACAAAGTAGAAAATCTTTTCATCCAAGTTCAATTAAACACACAAATATCATTCACGTTAAATTTTAAGTCAAACGGATCATTCTAACATCATTAATTGCATGTTTCTCTAATTTAGGAACCAAAATGTAAATCATTCAAATTACAAGGACTTCGTCCAAATTAACTTATCCATCTTGAAATTAAATCAACTTTATGCATCCATGTGAAATTTCAGCTCCAAATAGCATCTGTAGGTACCCTAATTAAACAAATGAGGGTATCCAAGACTAAAATATAATCCAGCAACTATCAATTCCTAGTAGTCAAAGGTTTCGAAACCTTTCATAAAGGTTTCGAAACATTTTGTAAAAGGTTTTGAAACTTGCCTAAAGGTTTCAAAACTTTTCACGTCCAATAACTTTCCAGAATTGAAATTGTCCGCAAGGTTTCGAAACCTTCCTGAAGGTTTCGAAACTATTTGACAAAGGTTTCGGAACCTTCACTAAGGTTTTGAAACTTTAGGTCTGGAACCCAAAAGTTTCGTCACACTAAGTGAACACTAACGACTCAATACACAACCATTAATCACTAACACTATATGCATAAGTCCTAAGCATAATTAACAACATATAACACATGATTTTCAACGTCAAGAACATCAAGCAAACTATAGGCATGCTACCTAGAACACGATTAAAATCATAACGATCATGCAAGTACATGCTTCAACAATCCAAATAATACCATAGTCCATCAATTAACAATCAAGCAACATAGGTCTTATTTCAATATAAACCAAAGTCAAGTTCACACTCCTCACATAGGTTAGGTTTACAAAACCTTGGTGGAGTTGGTTATGGTGGCTAAACCTTAAGTTGGAGATATTATCGTTATAATGAGTATAATGTTGAGTTTGATACAAAGTGGGTAAGTTCTTGTATGATATGTTTTGTAAAATGTTAGCAACTGGGGATGACTTGGCTTACATAAGGATGCTTGCAATGGGAGTTTGTTATGTGGGATAAGCCTGGATTGTTGTGGAGTTACAAGGGAAGATGTTCGGTTAACCTATAGGGAGACCTAGTTATATGGTGGGTCTATGAGCAAAATTCAACCTTGGTAAAGTTGATCAGGGACAAATCGTAGCAAAGTGTTTGTTGAGGGTCTAGTGAAGGATATGTTCTTGGCAAGATTTAGTTTTGTGTTGGGAATCTTTTTGTGTTAGGTGAACCGCATGGTTGTTTCGAAAAGTACCGAGATGGAATGGTATCTTGAGCAGGGCTTATGGTAATCTTTTTCCATGGGTTTGGTGGTGAGTGTTGTGGTAGGAGTTGGGGAGAAACATGTGTTTCGACTAAGCTGGTTTGGATTATGTTTGAATCATATGTAAATGTTTGTCATGCTGATAAGGTAAGCTTGAGGATCAATTTTCTTTGGGTTATTATTAGTAATAAAGGTGCCAAGGAAGAAGTCGGAAAGAATCATCATAAGTTTGGTAATAAGTTCTATCGATGGTATGGAGTTTTCTTATGAGGTTTGTTGGATCAATCGTTTGTTTAAGTACGATTTTCTTGGGTTTCTAAGTCCCATTGGAAGGATATGTGAGTGGTGTATCTATAACATGATAAGATTTGAAAGTTTTTAGGATCGACATAGGTTGTTATTTGGATGTTGGGTTTTATCATTCATAGGTAAATGGATGATATGTTGTGATGTTGTGATATGGTTAATATGACTCGTAATAAAGTTGTTGGTGGTGGTGGAGTTTGCTTAAGACACTGTTGACAGTTTTGTGCAAGTTAGTTTGAAGCGTGTTGGTGGAGCATCGTTGTGTGGGTGAAGGTTGGTGAAAGGCTTAGTTGGTTACCTGGTATGTGGGAGGATGTAGGAAACCAGGTTAGTACAATGGTGGTGGTATGGAAACCGTTGCGGTTATCAAAAGTTGGTTATCAACCTTATGGGGTTTTCTTTTGAGTTATGTTTTCTATAGAGGTTGAGATGGTGTGGTGGTTTGTGCATTGTTGCTTTGGTGTGGGGAAAGAATTTGTTGGTTGTCCAAAGAGGGTAAGTGTGGGTTGTCTGTTGTATACCATCCGGGGAAAAGCTAAGGTGATGGCTGAATCTTTGAGCCGTAAGACGGCGGTTGAGTTGAGAGTGATATTTTCTAAGTTGAGTATTTTAAAGGAAGGTGGTTGAGTGGTGGAGTTGTAAGTAAAGCCTATCTTGGTTGAGATGATAAGGTGAAACAGTTAGAGGATGAGACGTTGGTACCTTTTGTGGAGGATATGGCTAAGGATAGACTGACCGAGTATCGTTTTGATGAGGAGGAGATGTTGTGGTTTAGGGGTCAGATTGTGGTGTCAGATGAGGTTGAGTTGAGGTAAGCTATTTTAGCGGGAGCACATACTAGTCCGTTCGCTATGCATCCGGGTAGTGTGAAGATGTATAGAGATCTCAAAAGTTTGTACTTTTGGGTTGGTTTAAAGGAAGATGTGACGGAGTCCAAGAAGGATTCTATATGGGTTATTATTGATAGGTTTTCAAAGCGTGCATATTTCTTGCCGTGCATACAATGTGATCTATGGATAAGTTGGTAGAGTTGTATGTTTTTGAGATGGTGAAGTCGCATAGTATGCTTAAGTTGATCATATCGGATAGAGGTTCGCGGTTTACATCTATGTTTTGGAGGAGTTTGTAGGTTACTTTGGGTACGAGGCTTAGCTTTAGTACAACTTATCATCCACAGACTGATGGACAGTCTGAGCGTGTTATTCAGACTTTGGAAGATATATTGAGGGGTTGTGTCATTGGGTTTCAAGGTTCTTGGGAGAAGCAATTGTCGTTGGTAGAGTTTGCTTATAATAATAGTTATCAGACAAGTATACGGATGGCACCGTTTGAGGCTTTATACGGGAATAGGTGTTGTACACCTTTGTGTTGAAAAGAAGTTGGAAAAAAGTATGTTTCTTTGCCTCAAGTTTTAAAGATACGGATGGAAAGGTTAAGTTGATATGTGCTAAACTTAAGGAAGCTTCGAATAGGCAGAAGTCCTATACCGATTTAAAGCGTAGAGAGATAGAGTATATTGTTGGGGACAAAGTGTTTCTTAAGGTTTCTCCGTGGAAGAAGGTGATGAGGTTTGGACGTAAGAGTAAGTTGGGTCATCGTTTTATTGGACCATATGAGGTGTTGGAGCGTGTTGGTCCCGTTGCTTATAGGTTGAGGTTGCCAGAGGAGTTGAGTAAGATGCATGATGTTTTTCATGTATCAATGCTTCGTAGATATAGATCGGACCCTTCTCATGTTGTTTCGGTTGAGGAGATTGAGTTAAGGGAGGATATGAGTTATGAGGAAGAACCGGTGAGGATTTTGGATATGGATACAAAGGTTCTTCGAGGAAAGACCATAGATTTGGTTAAAGTGCTTTGGAAACACCGAGGTGTGGAAGAAGCAACTTGGGAGACAAGGAAAAGCATGGAGGAGCAGTTTCCTCACTTGTTCACTTCAAGTAAATTTCGAGGACGAAATTTTTTTTAAGAGGGGGAGAGTTGTAACATCCCGTTTTTGGGGTTATTAGTTTAGGCTTAGTTAGGAGAATTCGATTCGGGTCGAATCGGATTCTCCGGTTCATTATTCTGGGGAAAATAAAATAAGGATATCTTTAATTAAGAAAAATAATAATTTTGGAATATGGTTTAAAATATTGAAAATGTGTTTCAAGATTAAAAGAAAATAATTTGGATTTTATAATGATTTTTAATTATGCTTAATTATGCATAAGTGACCAATTTGTAATTTTTTTGGAAAAATTGGAGGACTTATTTTGTAATTTTCAAAAATTATGTTATTTTAGTGACTAAATTGAAAAGCAAGCTAAACTTATAATCCTTAGAGGGCCATAAACCCATTTCTAATTTTTAATAATGATTTATTCACCAAAATGTGTTTTTAATTATTTTAATTAGAGATTTTTAATCATTTTCTCTCAAAACCATTTTTCTCTCATTTTTCTCTCATTTTCTCTTCACTTTCTCTTCATCTTTTCTCTTCAATTACTTGCTGATTTTTGCATCTTTTTCCGGAAAGATTACATTATTTTCATCATCTTTCCATTCTTTACAAAACCTAAGCATCAATTTTATCAAATCAACATCAAATTGCAAGGAATCAAGAAGAGAAAATTACATCTTTTTGGTGAATAGATCTTGAAGGTAATTTTCTGGATTTTTATTCTTTTCTAAGGTTCTTTATTGAAATTCTCAAGTATTAGCTTGCTAATCTTTTAATAAAAACTTTATTCTATGTTTTTAATGTTAGATCTAGTGATTTTGTGAATGTTTTTGTAAAATCTATTTGGATCTCATTCAATGCTAGAATTAGGTGGATTCAATTATGTTTTTATGTTAATTAAATGATTAATTGAGTTTTGATTTGATAGCACATTAATTTAATCCCGGAATAATACAATCGGTGTAGTTTTAAGGTGCTTTTCGGTTGTTTTATGGGCTGTTTTAGATGCTTAAATGTTGCTGGAGATATAAGTATGGTTTGGATGTTTTTTTGGATCATAATTGAAGTGGATTAGATGTTAGATTCGTTAGGTTTTGGGCTGATGTTGTTCGGATACGTTTCGGCTTAGTTTACGGTCTTTTCGGCTAAGTTTTCGGTAGTTTTATGGTGATCGGATATGGCTGTTGGTTTGAGCATGTTATGATGTGAGAATGCTCTGTTTTTAATGTTGTAGAATAGGTACAAGAAGGTGCTTGAGTGCTAGTACATTGGTGCGATCATCAGATAGCGGCAAAAGCTCGTTTCGCTTGTTGGTGAGTGATTACGGATTTAAAGCGAATCGCGTTTGGTACGGTTCTGTTTTGGGGACTATGGAAGAGTGTGAAAACCTTTCATAGTTCAAGAGTAAGTAAAGTAAATGTTTTTGATAAACCGATATGAGTTTCGGCTACATTTGATAAAGGCATTATGTTGGTAATATAATGAGATTTATGGAAATGCATGAGCATGTTTTGAAATGGTGCATACATGAGAATTAATTGCTGAAATGCATAGCTTATTTAGCGTCCATGATTATGAAAAATTATGAGAAATGATTTGGGATACAATATGGTTATTTGCCTTATATATGATGGTCTTTGGCCATGGCTTTTGGTTCATTTGTTGAACATATTATGCATGCATTATGAGCAACAAGTTATATGATTTGGAATACATTATGGTTAATTGTCTTATACATGATGGTGCCTTTGGGCATGGCTTTTGGTTCATTTGTTGAACATATTATGCATGCATTATGAGCAGTAAGTTATCATGCATATTTGATTATGATATTGGCTTAGTGACACTAACTTTAGATTTGAATACGAATGACATGTCATTAGGATTGTCTTAAGTGCACTATAAACAAAATTGAGAATACAGAATATTGCCTACACGTAACAAGGGTGAGTTTGTGTCCAACCGTGCGTGGTAGAGCCGCCTACACATAACAAGGGTGACTATGTGTCCAATCGTACGTGGTAGTGCTAATGGTGACTTCGTGTCATGTCAATGGTGACTTAGTGTCATGTCAATGGTGACTTCGTATCATGTCAATAGTGACTTCGTGTCATGACGGGACTATGGTCTCTAACAATGGATCCGTGTATTCGGTGAACTCAAGGTTCGCATTAAAGTGGTCACTAGAATACCAATATACATACATGAATTTGAGAAGAAGATTGTGCATTATTTTTAAATTGTTTTGATATGATTATGTAAACTCAAGAAAGCATATGATTTAAAGAACATGAGCATGAGATGTTAGCATGCATGATTTAACAATGTATTACAAATTATGGTATCATCATAGTTTTAAATAGATACATTGGTGATTTGTGTAGAGCTTCCTCACTAAGCATGTTTGCTTAAGCTCTCATTTCATCCATGCAGAAAAATAAAGGCACTTGGAGTTTCGTTCGAGGCAAGGAAATCAAGGGGAAGAATCACTTAGATTTGGTATGTTTTTGGTAAATAAATTGGGTAAGGCAATGTGTAACCCAACCTATGTGAGGAGTGTGTACTTAGGCTTTGGTTTATGTTGTAATAAGACCATTATTGTTTGATTGTTAATTGTCGAACTTTGGAATTGTTTGGATTGTTGAAGCATGTACTAGCATGATTGATATGTTGTTAATCATTTCCTAGGGAGCATGCCTATAGCTTGATTGATGTCTGTGTCGTTGTTGATTATGTGCCATATGTTACTAAATATGCCTAGGATTGATGCATTTAATGGATCTAATTAAGGGTTGAGTATTGAGTAATTGGTGTGCACTTAGTGTAATGAAACTTTTGGTTCCAGACCTAATGTTTTGAAACCTTTGGATGAAGGTTCCGAAACCTTTGACAAATAGTTTCGAAACCTTGCGGGCAGTTTCAATTTTGGATAGCTACTGGACGCGAAAAGTTTCGAAACTTTCCAGGAAAGTTTCGAAACCTTTTACAAAAAGTTTCAGAACCTCTGGGAAGGTTTTGAAACCTTTGATCACCTAGAATTGAAAGTTACTAGAAATTATATTTTAGTCCCGAATATCTTATTTTATTCGATTAAGGTACTTGCAGATGTTATTTTGAGTTGAAATTTTGCATGCATGCATAAAGTTGATTTAATTTCATGATGGTTAATCTAATTTAGATGAAGTCCTTGTATTTTGGAAGATTTACATTTTGGTCCCTAAATTAGAGGAACATGCAATTGATGATGTTAGAATGATCTGTTTGAGTTGAAATTTGCTGTGAGGAATTCTTGTATGTTTAATTGAACTTTGATGAAGAGAATTTATATTTTGTTAATAGGATTTAAAAGTTTTACGTTTTAGTCCTTAATCTATGTTAGTGTTTAATCGGATGGTTGTTTTTAATTAATGTGTTACCGATAATGCTTTGTATGAGACCTTGTCACGTAGGAATAAGATTGTGCATCTAGTAAGATAAAATAAAAAAATATAACGGTTTTAGGGTTGTTTATCGAATCGAACCTTTGCGGGTTTGGTTTGATATTCCCCGTGTAACCCGTTAGTGCCGGTTCCGTCTAGGCCGAGCTAAGGGGGTTACATCTACTTTTTTATCTAGATGCTTTATTTAGATCTTACATGTTCATGCAAGGACTGAGTTCAATTGCAGTAGAAACCAATATGAAACGAGTCTTAATTTAGTTGAATAAGTTTTAGGGACCTAATTATAATATTCCTAAATTTAAGGACTAATCATGAAATTAAATTTATCAATCCTTAATTAAGTTCATTAAATGCTTAAGTCTCAAATTTGAACTTAAAATAACCTTTATAGTTCATTTAATTGCATGTTGAAAGTTTAGGGAGTAAAATGTAAAACTTCAAACCTTATTTCAGCTTATAACCAATTTAACAGTCAGGGGTATCAAAACATCCCACCTTGTTTCGATACCAACATGAACTATCAAAACAGGTATCGGAATGGGATTAAATGTTTCGATACTCCTTCGATACCCTTCGCGACAAGCCCGTGTTTTGATAATGTAGGGGACCCGTTTCGATACTATCTGAATCTGTAAAAACCGGTATCGAAACCATGATTGGGTGTATCGATATATCTTCTTGTTTTCATGCTTCTGTTTCGATACAGATTCATGTGGTATCGATACCTAGGCTTAATATCCCAAATATTTTTCACGTTTATGCCTGCGTATCGATACCCTATGAAAGGGTATCGAAACCCTCTCCTCAAAAACTGTAGATTACATAGGTTTAAGACTTAAACGAATACAAAAACTCTAGAGGCATTTTTCACCTAAGGGACACATAACACATATCACAACATGCTCACTAGTTGCAAAACAACTTATATAGCTTTATTATAAGATAACATGGAGATACATAATATCAATTTATTCATCATCACAACTAAACACAAAAGGGTATGTGTCTTAATCCAAAATATTTCATTACTAGCAAAGAAAACCAAATACACAACACATAAGCTTACCTTACCAAAGAAAACATGGCATAACATTAGTTAAGATTATCATAAATTGAATCTCAAAATAATCATGCTTCATTATCAACAATACATAATATCACATAGCTATAATAAGAATCAAAATTCAATTTAACTAAGGCAATACCAATATGCAATTCAGGTCCAAGTCAAAAAGCTAACATCAACGAGGATAATCATCAAATGTGAATAATTATACGACTAATACAAGTCTTATCAATATATCAATATTATTAACACGGTAACTCATCCCAATTGCTCTCTCTCTACTACTAATGCTATAAAAGATATATTTGAGTTTTCTCTTGACGGTTATCTAGATCCTTACGTCCATTTTGATGCCTCAACATTATTTATTTTGCATTGTAAGGTAAAAGAAAGTGTAAGCATAAGCTTAGTGAGTGAATAAAAATAAGTATAAAAACTCATTGTAATGTTGCCCGTATTAAACTGATTTCAACACTTTAAAACCAAGTCAAAATCATTTTAAAAACCAAGTCAAAACCAAGTAAAAGCCAATTTAAAAATCAAGTCATGCTCTCTATAAAAATAATCATTCATGGCTAATATTACCACCATGTAAAATTCAGCAAGTGTTTTAATCCGTGGTATAATACCACAAAACTTAAGGCTTGCATGCTTCAATTAACAAGGCTTATAATACATTTGAACTCAATGTCAAACACTCACAAACTCTATTGCATTAAAAAACTGTCAAAACTTTACACTTGTGTTTTCTCGTGTTGGTATTAGTGACCTGATTACACTCACTTTTAATCGTTAGGATAAACAGACACACGTGGTAGTATCATAACCAAGTCACATATATGATTGACTATCACAATCACAAAGATCCCACCTTATTGTCCGAGATAGTACGTTATACCCGAATGTGACAAGATATACACTTACCGCATAAAACTAGGCCAACCATCTAATACATCACCAAGGAATTTAAAACACGTATACAAAATTAAAAACCAAGTCATGCTCTCTATAAAAATCTTCATTCATGGCTAACATTATCACCATCTAAAATTCAGCAAGTGTTTTAATCCGTGGTACAATACCACAAAACTTAAGGCTTACATGCTTCAATTAGCAAGGCTTATAAAATGTTTGAACATAATGTCAAATACTCATAAACTCTATTGTATTAAAAATCAGAAGAAATATTACATTTGCGTTTTCTTGTTTTAGTATTGGTGACCCGATTAGACTCACCTCTAATCATTAGGATAAATGGACACATGCGATAGTATCATAACCAAGTCGCACATGATTAAATATCAAAATCACAACGATCCCATCTTAGTATCTGAGATAGTACGTCATACTCAAATGCGATAAGATATACACTTACCGTAGAACACTAGGCCAACCATCTAATGCATCACCAAGGAATTTAAGACGCATATACAAATTTTGTAATATATAAAGTGCACTGAACATCCTATTGATCGATCAACTTATCCATGTTACCATCATCTTTAATATCCAACACAAAAGAGAACTAATGCTCAAGATTTAAGTTAAAAATAGTGTGTTAACTTCATGCATCCCACAACATAAGCATCAAGTGCTTAAACCGGTAAAAAATCAATTTTCTCAAGTTTACAAAACGAAAACGTGGGAGCATTATACGCATATGAAAAACTTTGTGAAAACAGTCTCATGACAAATAACATAGTAAAAATAGGGAATGATATGGGAACCTTTAAGAAAGTAAAATGTTTAACTTATTTTGGAGTATAGGAAGGTTTCTTACACCTTACCTATACCCCAAAACCTTTTAAAACATATTTAAAACAATGTCTTAGCATTCACTTCTCATAATCCACTCACCAAAACCTGAAACTTACTCGACAAGTCACCCGAAAATATGATTCGGCTTTTTGATCTTCCTCAAACTTGTTTCTCTATCTTTTTACCTGATACAGTTATCAAAAACAGAGGGTTTAGAGCATTAAAATGCACCTAAACATTCATCAAGTCTAACCAATACCAAACAGTCCTTAAAAATACCACAAAATTTAACCAAAACTTACTAAAAAACTCCCCAAACACCACCTAAACCTTAGGTCCAGGATTAGATACTTAAAATAAATCTTAATTATATCTAAACACTTCAAGATTCATGTCTTTAGACATCAAAAACAGACATGTAAAATCTTGGAACGAAAATCAAGAAAACAAAGAAATTTTTTATTAAGAAAACTAATTTTATTGATTTAAGACTTTAAAGATTGTTGCAATTAGCCAAGAACTTAGGAATTTTATTAAAGAACTTTAGGTTTCAGAGCTTTGAATGATTTTTACCTCTAAAATTGATCCAACCTCCTTCCAAGATTTAAAAACAAGTAAAACAGAAGAAAAACAAAGAGATTTTGAAGAAGAAAATTATAGGAAATTAAACCAAAAAATTTTATTAAAAAGAATGGATATTTAACTTTAAAAGATGATGAAGAGACTGCCTTGAAGAAGAAGAAACCGAAATTTAAAGAAAGGTTATATTTAAAAAGTGATTTTTCGGGTTTTGGATCAAAATTGGGAAATTTTAATTACTCAAGTTAAATCAAGTGATTAAAGATTTTTTATATAGGCTCTTGGAAGTTTTAGATCAGCTAGGATTATGATTGGATCAAATCCCCTTAAATATTTAAAGTTTTGACTTAATTTATAAAATTATCCTCAAGTTTTAAAATTTTACAAAATAGTCACTAATATCAAAATCTTAGAGATTCAAGGGTCAATTTTCAAAATTGAGTTGAACTAAGTAAAATTTACCTTAAATAAGAATTTTAGAATATTTTTTCAAGATTTATTTTCACCAAAATTGATTTTTAAGAATTTAATCCCGAACTAAGCAAAATAGACTAAACCGATTCACTTAACCTTTAAACCGGCCACTAAACTTCTAGGATCAGTTTTTGGATGTTACAATATAGATAAAAAAATAAAGCAAGCAAGCAATTATAACATAATCCATAGCGTTAAGCATATCAAAATCCAACATAACATAATGTCAAAACATAATACTTATAAATAAAACAACATAGTTGCATAAGTTCTTAAACATGAAATGGAATAAAAATAAAACTTAATACTAAAACATAATTAATCTTAAGAAAGCCATAAGAAAAAACCTAAGAAATCTAAGAGATTTACTCATCTCCATCACCATCACCATCTTCATCATCAACACTAGAATCCTTCGGAGCATTAGAATGAAGCAACTCATCATGGATTGCTTTAAGACACATCCTCAAAGAGAGATGTTGAGCTTCTATATCAGTCAAACGAGTGTCCTTGGAATCAAGGCGATCATCCATTGTGTTGAACCGGTTGTTGATAGCATCAAAACCTGTAGTCATTTGATTGCAAATTGTGAAGTGAGAAAGGTCACAAGCTCGGTATTGAGAGGAACTTAGTTGACCGGTTCAATAGGTGGACGAGGATGTGCCTCTCCTCGAACCCATTCACCTCCAAGGAATTGAAAGTGAGAATGGTTTAGGGAGGTCTCACCTATTGACTCCTTAACCAACTCCACAAGGTCGTAAGAGTAATTTATCATCAAATACAGAAAGAGAGCACTTAAAGCAAAAGCATAAAAGAACGATTGAACCTATGGGGTATGATGGTTTTGAACATGCCAAACAAGATCGGCAAAGACGACTTTGGCAAAATTGAGACATTTGCTTTGACGGAAGCAATTGATCTAAATACCGTTAACTTGACGAATTCATGAGTATTTGTCATTCGATGGACGAATCCACCAAGTGATGTCGAAGGAGTTTTCATATTTAATATCTTCGTCCTCATGACCGAACGCTTCACAATAGTTTTGACGACTACACGAAAACGCTTTCCCATGAGATAGGACTCAAGAGCCACAACGGTAGATTTTTCTTAAGAGAAAATGCATGTGGAAATTTACATAGAAGATTAGCACTATGCACTGATTTTTAACCCAAATCGAATTTGAAGAAAATTATCGAAAATAATTACCGCAAGTTCAGCCCCAATTAAAATCAAGAAAAATGAAAGATGTCAAATTGTATTTGAAAATTAAAAGAAAATTATTCTCATATCATTCATAATTTTTCAAAGAAGCAAAAAGGGAATGAAGCAACTCAAATTTGGGCAGAATCGATTAAAATTGGAGGAGAATAAACTTAAGATATTTTTTGTAATATATTTACCAGAATTTTGAGATTTTTTGGGTTGAATTTCCATGTATTTGTGGATTCAAAACTACTATATAAACCCCTCTCATCACTTGTAATTCACACACAACATAACTAACATTCACTCTTCACTCTTGTAACTCACTCATACACCCATAATACAATTCATATTGTATCCAAGAATTGTTAAGGGAATAAGAAATTTAGAAATTTGAAGAAATTCAAGAAGCAAACTTTGTTCGTAGGTATTTTTTTATTTTTTATTGTTTTAAATTTAATTATTAACTTACATTTTTTTGAAGTTCTTTAATCATTAGAAATTTTGTATGAACATGGACGAATAATTAAAGAGAATTGTAAAAAGAGATGTTTAATCTTTATTTTAAAATTATAATGGATAAATGGTATTTTTTGATCTTTATACTCATATCAAATAAAATAGGCTATTTAATTATTTTTTTATTAATTGTGTTAAACTTTTTAAAGTTAGTAATTATTATTTAAATTCAATCTTTTTTACTTTTAATTTTTTCATTAACCCATTTCAAATTGTGAATTTTAATTTATTAAGTCCATTTTGTCATGTAAAGTATAACTTAACATTTTTTTTCTTTTTTAAAATGTGACACCCTCACCGCGGGTTAGGAGACGGGGGCGTCGACCGGACATTCAACTCGTAATTAAATTGAGCTTGTATTCATTTTTAGATCATTTCGATTATTTTTATAATAATTAAATTCAATTAAATGTAATACTTACCGATTTTGAGGCCAATGTAAAACTTTTCTATACTTTTACAGTTTATCATTTCGACTCTTAAAATCTATTAATTCGTCAATAATGATCTCAATTGAGCTTGATCTAAACCTCTAACCATATTTTATTCATTTAGTCATCATTAATATTATCTTTTTGATCAAGCAATTTCTCACCTTTCAAGTTTGACCCAAAATAGCTAGGGGTATTAATACCCCTATAGGGAGGTATCGAAACAGGGGTACCGGATCCTAGTTGGAAACTGGTTGCTTACATTGACTCGTTGAACAAGACTGAGTAGCCTGGTTCGATACTGATATTAATGCAATTTCGTTACTGGGAGCTCTAGTATCGAACCAGGTATCGATACCGGCCTACCATGATGACTGAAAAGCTTAAGGTTATGGTAGCCTGGTTCGATACTGGTATCGAACTAGAAAGTCTACATGAAGGCTTGGTATCGAAACAAGCATCGATGTAATTTCCTTACTGTCAAGGGTGGTATCGATACTCATATAAGTGGTATCGATACACATGCTTGAAATTGGCAGATTTCAAGCTTTTGAACACTTAGACACAATTCAAAAGACTTACATTTAATCTCATTTCATCCCTAGACATTAAGGGACATTTCTAGCATACTAGGCATCTATGTAAACTTATCAAGTCTAGGTTCTTTAAATCAAACCATTAACCAAGCCAATACTTATACCATTTTATTTTCACCATAGCAAACAAACTAGAACCACTTAACTTAAATGCACACACACATGCCAAATGCATATGACAAAGGCCACTCTAGATACAATCTTAAGCCAAAACTCAATTACATATGGTAAGTCTAAACACTCCTAGCCTTAAGGCTTACATACCAATTACCATTCACAAAGCCATATTAGAAGATACTCAATCTAGGAGTTAACAAAATATTACAAGATACCATACATTGCTTGCTTTGTGCCTTTTCTTGCTACCGATCTCGATCTAGCTTCTTGGCTCGATTACCTATTGTTTTGGAAGGAGGAAACGAGTGGTAAGTACTATGAAGTACTTAGTGAGGCAGCCTTAAGTCTAACCATATTAGACATGAATCATAACAAGTATAACATGCTTTAAGTATGCAAACAAATCCAATTCATGGCAATGATTCAATCAATATACAAGTTCATCAATGGCCAAATATTATAATTAACATGCTTCTCATGTATATCATTTCTATCATACAATTCAATATCATGATTTATATGCTCAAGCTAGCATTAAGTCAATGCATATAACTTATTAGTTATTTTCTGTTTCTCAAGATTAATTATCCAATCAAAACAAGGGCTACTTATAGCCATAAGTTCATTTCCAATATCAATAGCCATATCATATTCAAGTGCTACTCGTGGCGTCAAATACATTTCAATATTCTATATCAATACATGATCAAGTATCAATGCTCCTTAAGCCAATACATGTGCATATAATTCACATTTAAACTTTTAGTCTTTCAATTAAGTTCGTGTGATACCTTGGTATAGTTAGACAAGGTACGAGTCAACAAGAGTGTCACCAAGACACTAACAAGAGTACCACAAAGGTACTAACAAGAGTATCATAAAGATACTAACAAGAGATACCCATGGTATCTAACAATGATGACTAACCACCAATCAATGTTACCCATAGTACCGAACAAGAGTACCAAAGTACTAAACAAGAGTGTTGTATCACTAAACAATAAGCTCAGACTTTAGGCATACCTTACTACCTATGACCAACTATCGGTCAAGGCTCAATACCATTTTCCATATTCATTTGATCATTGTTCAATTCACATTAATCAAGTTCATGTTACCAAAGGCAATTATTTATAACATACTAATCACAAAAGCATCAATTATGCTATCATCATATCATTCCTATCATGTAAACATATAACATGCATATCATGTCATCAATTCAACATTTAAATCATTATATACATGCTTTATGCATGGTTCACGTACCTAGCATCCATAGTTGCGTGATGTTACTTACCTCGGTATTTCCGAGCTATGCAAATGCTAAGCTAGTACTAACAATCTAGCAAGCAACTCATATCATCAAATAAGTTATTTAACATTAAGCCTCCTTCCCTTATTTACCAAATATAGGTTAGTCCATTTACATGACATATCAATTTAAATAAACAAAGGATGGTTAGAACCCTAGGTCCTAACCCTAAGGTTTTCCACACTCACTTTGATTCCAAGCTCTCAAGGGTTGAAGATGGTAATTCCCTTGCCCCTCTTATTTGCTAGTTTGATCTTCTCAAGTTCCTCGACGTCCTCTTCCCTTGTATTCACTAGTAATTCATATAGGAGTATCATGCTTTAAAATTTCAGCTCTCAAGGATTAAGGTTCCGTAAATTTTTACTTAAACTAGGTATATAGGAGTATCATGCTTTAAAATTTCAGCTCCTAACTTCTTAAATCCCGACCTAGGGAATTTTCTCAAAACTGCTACCCAGAATTACATTTCTAGACGATTTTGGCTAATTCTCATTCCGTAGCTTTAATTCTTAATTCTAAATCATTTTCATGAATTTTCCATTATTTCAATCACACATTTAGCACCAACTAACCCTCAATTTCATCATATTATCAAATCATTTGTCCCACAAAATGCATTTACTAAACCCCAATCTAAGATTCCTACTCAATTTGTTCATGTTTCTAAAACCATACCCAAACAAAAACAATCTTTAGATTGGGTTTCTAACAACTTAATCTCACTTGAGAGTATCAAAAAATATTCATAAATCCTAAGATTTAACTTCCAATGTTTCGGCTATGAAAAGAAGTGCTTGCCGAAGCCTTTAGATTCTATTTCCTATTGAATTCGGTCAACATGTAAGGCTCCCAAGCTTTCTCCCAAAACTCCCATAAACTTTTCTCTCTTATCCTACTTTTGGTGTTCACGTGAAAATGGGGAGGGAGAAGAGAAAATTGGCTGATTTTGTTTCTCATTAAATGGAGGTGAAATGACTCCCCTACCCCCTTTAATATACTAGGATTGGTTCATTACAATGGGTAGTCTAGGGAATTCTAACCTTACCATGCAATCTTCTTATTCCTTTTTAATTCAATTTGGTCCCTCACTTAAAATCCAATTAACAAGTGATTATACTTAATTTAATATTTATTCGAACTATTTTATCAACCCGATTTTTAGGGTGTTACATAAAATTAAATTAACATTACTTTCTTTGTTAATTAGATAGAATTCTAGAATTTTTTTAGCTTAAATAAAACCCTTAGGATTATGTACTAAAGATCCTAGTTAGAGCCTTAGAATAAAATAAAAAATTCTCTTCATACCAAATTTATAAAACACGCTTAATCATACTTTAATCGTAATAGATAAAATTTACTTAGATATTTCTTTAAGTTAATAATCACTAACTTAGAATAATAAAAGCATTCAGCACACCTAAATATCTTTGTTTACTTGATTAAAATAATAGAATTTAATTAATGCGGTGTTCTACTAAAGGGAGGTAATGAGTTAGCGCCAGAAATATTGGCGATGATTAAAGTTTATTCTCTTGGAGGTGAGACCGTTAAAATGAAATTATATTCATAAATGGACTATAATTTAAATTTATACGAACTTGAAAGTTTCGGTATTGTAACATTTTTTAATCGGCTAGGTATCAATTTTTGGGTGTTGTGGGGGTGTCAACCCTTCCCTACACGTAACTGACTCCTAAACTCGTTTTTGTGTTTTTCACAAACCAAAATTATTGTTTTAATAAAACAAAAATGATTTTACTTAAAATAAATTATTTTAGGTGATCCAATCATAGCTTTAAAAAAGATTGGTGGTAACTTCGTTTATTTTTTGTTTTTAAAGAAAAAATCGTCTAACCACTTAAAAAAGGGGTTGCAACAACTTAGCGATTCTACTGGAGAATTTTTTTTTACAAAAATAGAGAGTCAAGACACTAGGCGATTACAACAAGTTTTAATGTTAGGAATTTGCAAGTTTATACAAAATTTAACTTAATTGTCCATTTAAGAATTTTATTCCATTTTACAAATTTAAAACTTATTTTCAAGCTCTATACCGAGCTTTATCCAGATTGTTTAAGTGAAGGGAATACGTTATTGTTCTTGTGAAAATTTAATTCTCCACATGGTCCTAGTAAGTACATTTGAGGCTCATATGTCCTAAGTCTTTGTAAGAATATTTATCCTTCGCATAGGCATAGGAAAATGAGTCCTCCTGAGTTGAATTTGATTCGTTGGAAACCTATAATGGGTGAGAACCAGTGGCCTTGCTACCCTTAGTAAGGGAAATTGAGGACAACTTGTGAATCTAGAAGCTCACCCCTTAAGAGTCATATGGGAAATCATAGAGTTAGAATTTTCTCAAAATGATTTCGTAAGAATAATTCGTGGAGAATATTAATTGTATCATGCATCTCATATATAAAAGGGGTCGAATTTGGAGAATATTACTCATAATAGAATATGATTTTTCGTAATGGATAGAAGATTCCTTAGAAAGAGGAAAATCATGCGAGAATAAGCCTCTGAGGTTAATCAGTGAGAATCTACTAGTGAGAAAAAGAAGACCAAGTAAGTAGCTGAGAATTTGAAGAACAAATGAGTTATTGAAAAATAAAACAGACTAATTTTAAAGAAAATGAGGGTCCATGACAAAAATGTCTATTTGTGAAGAAAAGAACAAGCTTTTTTGTAATGGGTAGAAGAATCCTTAGAAAGAGGAAGATCATACGAGAATAAATATATGATTCGAGATTAATCAGAGCGCACCAACGAGTGAAGAATAAGTAAACGATTGAGGATTTAAAAAACAAATGAGTTATTAGAAAAGGAAAAGAGAGTGGTCGCAAAGAAAAAGAAGGCCCATAACAATGAGGTCTACTTTTATGAACTGTAGGGCATATGTGTTTCGTGTAGAAAGAGTTGCGCAATTTGTTCAAGTGTACATTTCGCAAGTAATAAAGTGATGAATATAGAGTATCGTCTCCACAAGAATTGGTGTACTTAATAAGTTTCCTTTTCTCTTCTCGCTCTACAAAGGAAATAAAATAAAAAACACAGATCAATTTGATTATTCTGAATTAAACTAAAACAACGTAAATAATAAAAAGCTAGAGAATGAAAAGAAAATCAGATTGAGAGAATGGGTAGGATCCAGTTGAGTCGTATTGTGGGTTCAATTGACTTGTTTTTGTCTAATGCAATTGCACAACACTTCCCCGGTAGAACTGCAATTTTACTGCCCTGGCAGTGAAGGTTTATGTCCGCCGCGACAATCCCTTACTCTTGGGTGGACTTCTCCAAGGTTTGGCAAAGTGTCATGATGACTCCGCTTGTACCTAAGTCAAAGTACTATTGATGACTAGTCCTTGATGATACCTCCCAGCGTGAATCAACTATAACCACCAACCAATCTCACACTTCTTTTAGCCGCTAAAACTCTAACATATCCCTAGGCTGAGTTAGTATTTTCTATCTAGAAAAATACCGTACTTATTCCTTTCGTGAATTTAACTCTCCCGGTATTAGATAAATAAATCTCTCACAAATTTCTCTCTCGATCTTGAATGCAAGAACAATGAATGGTAAAGAATAAGCAAACCTCGATATTTTATTGAATGAAACTAGAAAGCAAAGTACAATTTTCTCCCACAAATACTCTACAACTTTCACCTAAACCCTAGAACAATTTAGAACATAATGAAAACAAAGAAATATCTGAGATCTATCGTGAACTCTCCTCCTCTTTCTAGAAAGGCACATCTTTTATATAGGCTAAAATTAGGGCGACATCATCCTTAGAGAAGAAGTAAAGTTGGTTTGGAATTTGCTTTCCTTAAAGAGGTGAATCTCTTTAATTTAATTTAATTTAATGTCTTTTGACCAAACACAAACTTTAACTTCTTTAATGGTGAATCTCTTTAATGGTCGTGATCCTCCTGGAGCCGGAGTTGTTTCGGTGTATGATGCAGCCGTGACAAACATGTCAGGAAGTAATTCTGGGAACTGCACCCCTTAGTTCGGAAAATTGGTGATTATCATCTGAGATAATGCATTTTTGAAATTTCTTTGGTACTCTATGTACCGTTGTTGTCTTATATCCATGGCCTAGATCTTTAGAGTATCTCCTGGTAAGTATCTTCTGTGGCAGTATTGTGGGAAGCAACAGGCATGTCCGCCGTGTACTGGGACCTAGTAATTGTATCGATAGTGCTTGGCTGTAGAGTTGCTTGGACTGGTTCTGCCGGGGTTATTTGCATGACTTTGTGACAGAACTCCCTTGTCCAGCCGCGCCTTTGGACAGTAATTTCATTTGTATCCTAGACTGGGACACCTATGGTTGTGCAAAGACCCGTGATTAAACATGGAAAGTACAAAGGTCATTTGTCCTTCTTACCATATTCGTAAATTTCCCGTAGGATCAGCTCTCCCACATTTATGCTTCTTTTATTGATAATGGATTGGATGAGAGTCAATCTCCTTCTATCAACTGTGCTGTTATGGGAAGTTGGGATGAGGCGTCGTTTTACGAACAAGGTCCAGAACATGGCCTCGGGCCTTAGGTTCTGTCTTGCCACGGAACCTTTATGGGATCCGGTTTCCAAATAGGTGTTATCATAATAGACATCATCTTTTATGAGTTCGTAGTCCTCGTTGCTGATGTTCTCCATAAAAGCAGAACGGTCATCACGAGTAGGGTGGAGGCCATAGAACAAGTTGATGTTATCGGCATCAGTTCTAACTGGTTTGCCTCGATAGTGGACATAAAGTGAATCTTTGCTTGGTCCATGAGCATAAAATTCTCTCACAATCGATGCATTGGCTTGGGCGGGTTGCAAGTAAAAGATTTGTCATTCTTGATACACTATTTTATTGAACAAATAGTGCTCGATTTTATAGTTTTCCTCATCTGAATGCTGGAATCCTTGCTCTTCCCATAAGTGTCTTGCAATAAAGGATCTATTGAAGCGTTCTTCAATAGCAGCGGGTGCGAATCTCTTGTAATCTGCCATGGAGAATTGGTGAAAGTTTTTTTAAGAAATTTGAGAAAAATAAGCAACAAATTCTAAGAAATCAAGAATATAAGAGTGAATAGTTCAAGGTGAAAAGTGCTTATATAGGTCTCGGCCCTGTACTGCCGTGTTGATTTCATTAACCCAACTAGCCGTTTTTATCCTTTGGCATTTACTATCACATCTAAAATTTCGCCCGACTAGCCGTTATGCTATTTTGCTCTTTGGTAATTTCGGCGACTCTGATACTCTGCACAGCCACGGTGATGAGTGCCTAAAAGGCAGTTATTTACTACCATTTTCATGGTACTTTATGCATCTATTATACACCAACTTGAGCTGAAATATGGACTCTTTGCATAATATTGAATATTCCATTATCACTACTTACAAAGTCGAAATTTATAGAGAATGCAAATATTATTACATATTCTGTACATACAGGAATATCCATGGCGGGAGCAGCGGTGAAGCAGTACTGAGGCCTAGGCAGAGACGAGGCCGCGGTAGCATCTAGAGTGGCAACATCAATATTGTAGGCGAATGAAAGACAAAAATATAGAAAACATTCTGGAAGATGCAACGTACCAACTGGACCAGGCTAGCGTACTAAAAGCCCAAGATAAAGACCAAACGGGAAAATTCTTCTAGAAGGCGACAAACTTGGAAATATCAGATCTCATGAAGAAGACTTGTTCCCTACTCCAAGTTAGAGTCTATTTAGGAAAGGTTTGCCCAGGTTAAGACTATATATAGCCTAGCCGGCCACATTATTTAGGAGAGCCGATTTGAGAGAAACCCTTCCCCTAAGATTTGTACCTATCGACATATCTTAGGGATATGTGAAGGTTGGGGATATTAGTGAGAGGAGATTGTTTCTTGTTTCTTTGTTTTAATGTAATAATAATATCAAAGTTTGCTTATCCTATTGCCATTCCTTGTTCTTGTATTGAAGCTCGAGAGAGAAGTTTGTAAGTAATTTATTTATCTAGCATCGAGAGGTGTAGATTTACGAAAGGGATAAGTACGGTGTCGACGACACTAACTCTTCCTAGAGATAAGTTAAGAGTTTTAAAAGCTAAAAGAAGTGTTGGATTGGTTGGTGGTTATCATTGATTCACGTCGAGAGGTATCGTCAAGGATCAGTCATCAACAGCGCTCTGACTTAGAGATAAGCGGAGTCAACTACGGACACTTTGCTGAACTTTGATGCATCTGCCCAAGAGCAAGAGATTGTCGCGGCAGAGAACACTAACGCTGCCGAGGTTGTATCTGCAGTATTGCCGAAGCATTGTTGTGTAATTGCATTGGACAAGAAGAAGATCAATCGAATCCATTAATTGACACAGCTGAATCCTACCCACTTTCTTTATATCGTTCTTAATACTTTATTTTATGTTTTGTTATTTAATTATTTATTTAGTTAAACAAATCTACTTATCTGTGTTTTTACTTTATCTTTCAGGAGCAAGGGAACAAGGGGAGACATATTAAGTATAGCAATCCCTATGGAGACGAGACACGATATACTTATCACTTTATTACTTGCGACGTGTACACTGCACAGTTGTGCTATTATTACACACAAAAAGTTTTTGGTGTCGTTGCCGGAGATTGGCAACTAAATTTTATCTTCTTTAATTTTCTTGTTTCTGTTTTATTATTTTTTCTAACATATTTTCTTTTTCTTAAAAAAATAAATAAAAAAATTATAGGTGTGTTTCAAGTTGAAGGCTCAAGATGTAAGAGGAAAGAAAGAAATCTATTCGGGAGTTGATGTTGGAAGATATGAATCGAGCCAATCAAGAATTTCCTATATTAAATGATGACTATCTATGCCAACCAAGAGCAACCCAACAAGTTTATGCCTGGGCAAATTTTTATTGTGGAGGTAATCGTTTGGTTAACAATTGCCCATACAATACTGAAACATATGGCCACAGAGATGACCATAGATGGAACCAACAACAAAATCCTTCATGGTATGATCAAAACACTCAAAATTTTTTGTATCATGACAATTTTGTTGGTGTTACAGATATGCCATGTCAATATAATTTTTCTCAAGAGTATCCATATTCATTGGAGGAAACATTGAAAGCATCAAAGGCTAGAATTGATGAATTCATGATAGAGCAATCAAGGTTCCTAGATGCACATATAGCTAGATTGGATGCGCCCTTGAGGGATTCAGAAAATCAATTGCAGAGATCCGAATATGCCCTGGATAACATGACCCAACAATCAATCCTTAGGGATGCTGAAATTCCAACACTAGAGGACAAAGAGGAAATTTTGGAACCTCTAAGTCCAGAACATGTTGATGAGAAAGATTGTCAAACAGTGGATGAGTGCACTGTTGAGGCAATTATCGCGGCAGTAGAGAAGCATGAATAGGGCAATGTCATGATACCACTCAACGAGGCCAATGAGAGTAATGCTCTAGAAAATTCTGAGGAGTCTGATTCCCAGAATATTACGGCAGGAATGATGCAGAAAATGGAATCTAAGGATTACTCACACTCACAACTGTCAGGGCAGTTACACGATGACATGCTCGATCAATAAGATGGTAATGCCGTGATAATAAAATATGAGATGATAATGAATGAACCTTTTGAATTCTTTTAAAACTCATACTTCCATTGCAGGTATATTTCGAGGAATCAACGTTACAAGATTTGAAGTCATCACAAATAGGATATGATTGTTTGGAAGATGATATTTTTATGGTAATTCTATCTAATATTAGTTTCAAACCAGAATCTCTACTGATGGAGATTACTGAAAAACATAAAAAATAATATGGATTGACTCTTGAAGACTTCAAGAAAGATGATTCTTCACTTGACTTACACCGAATTTTGGCAAAAGATTGCCACGACAATTGGCTATCACAATAATGACTACGACAACGGAGGCTATATCCAACTATGATGGAAGTTAATGGAAATGAGGTAATTAAGTGGTTGGATGTTGATAAAATTTGTTCTAACAATTTATTTTTGCCTTCAGAAACAATATCAAGATAGAGGACATGCATGGATTACAAGAGAATACGAAAGAAAGACACATCCACCAAGATAATACAAAGGGGACTATCCGTATTCATTATGGTCCAAACCTTTTGGGCAAAATTATAACTCGATAGAGGGTGCAGATGGATTATAAGAAATATCGAAAACAACCCTCCATAAGTTTTCTTTATATTTTTATTTTATATTAATTTTTTGTTTTATTTTATTTTCATGAATTCTATTAATTATGGTATTTAGGAAAAATTATCTTCTCATCATTTGATTGTTTCTTGATGTTTATATTTTTAGGTTAGGACAATAAAACAGGAATAACAAGGAAGTAGTTCACAGCATGAAGTCTGCTGTCGCGACAGTGCACTGTGTCAGAGCCGCAGAAATCCTAACGGGCAAAAACAGTGCAACGGCTCTCTGCCAAGAAATCCGTCGCGGCAGTAACTGTTCAGTAAGGTAGTAAATGCCTAACGGCTAATTTTTAACAGTCCCATTTTTTACAGCCAATATAAACAACTCCCTTGCTTAGAATTACCCACTCTTGCATTCTTGCTCATCTTCTTTCTTTTACAATCTTGCTCTTCATTACTTTAAGCTCTCATCCACCTCTTGAATTTTCAGCAATCTTTTCAAGTACTGCCATATGTATTGAGCATTGAGGATAATGCTCGGTTTGAGTTTAGGGGTATTGTAGGTGCAGAAGCACTGCCGAGGCAACCCACTGCCACAGCATTACCATGAAAGAATGGAGTATTTTTTTGAAATTTTTGGAAATATTCTCTTTTCTTGAATTACTGTTTTTATTCTTGCACTTCTCTACATCATCTTTGCTTTAGTTTACTCCTTTAAGGCTATAGAAATCTTTCTCCTTACCATGGCCAAGTTTTGTTTTGAAGGGATAACCATAGGATGCTCTTGGAATAAAACTTAGAAGCTTGCTTTAGGGCTAGAAAACAAATAAACACTTTTTGGACTTGCTTGATTTAGGAGTTCTTTTAATAAACTTATGTGATAAAGACTTAGAACCTTTTGGAAAAATAACTAGAGGTGCCTATCATTGGCTCTAGTTTTGCTCTCCTTCATGCTAGAGGTGCCCGAAACTGGCTCTAGTATGCTAAATAGGTGTTAAAAAGAAAAAAGAAGAAAAAGAAAAAAATAGAAAACGCATATCTTGAGGTGTCGAAAATTGGCCTTGTTGTTTTAAGGAGATAACTTTAATCCAAATTCTACTTGTCTTGAACTTAGAGTTTATCTAAGAAAGCCTTGAATCAACCTTGTCCATAAAACGCACACACTCACCTAGCCTTATAGCTTGCTTCTTAGTAAAAGTCCTTGGGTAAATTGGTGGCTAAAACGGAGAGATAGACATGACCATGGTGGGGAGAATAGATGGAAAAGTAAGACCAAAGGGGAGTAAGGTTCGGCAATTTGATGTCTTGCATTGCTTGAGGACAAGCAATAGTTCGAGTTTGGGGGTATTTGATGAGTGCCTAAAAGGCAATTATTTACTACCCTTTTCATGGTACTTTATGCATCTATTATACACCAACTTGAGCTGAAATATGGACTCTTTGCATAATATTGGATATTCCGTTATTAGTACTTACAAAGTCGAAATTTATAGAGAATATAGATATTATTATATATTCTGTAACCCCTAAAATTAACCTAATTTCTTAGATTACAAGTTAGGGTTTACAAACTGAAAACTTGTTTCGCAAGTTACGGTTTTTATAAAAATAATAAAATATTCGGATAAATTATTAAATAATTAATAATTTAAAATAAAAATTAAACATTTATAAATTTGAGTTCAACCCATAATTTTCATAAACAATTAATGCAACAAAAACCGATAAACATTTAATGTTCGTAATACAGAAATTATTATTCAAATATCAAATAGTCCAGAATTCGAAACTAAAAAACATATTATAAATCAGAAACTGAATCAGGATCCTTCAAGTACCGTATCGAGCCTAGGACTAAGATCTGTAACAAGAATTTGAGAGGGTTAAGCTAGGGAGCCTAGTGTGTCTCTAGAACAGATAAAAGGAATAACAGAACAGAAATATGTAGAAGATGCAGAGTATGCATGATATGCACCCATCTCCGAACACCACAGAAGAGTAGGTCCCCAAACCACTCTAACACCATCACAACAACAGAAGTGGTATCTCGACCCGTAAATGGAGCCACTGAACAAAATTGATAAATCACTAACTTTCCCGTACATATACAATCTACCAGATAACATGTTATATGCATATACAGAATTAGAATGCATGCCTTATAGTCTAATAGGAGGCAAGCATGATAGATATCAGAATCAGAAATGATATATCAGAATGATGCATGATCATACGGTTTAACATGAATCGAATATACAGAATAACAGAATTAACAAGGTTAACGGGAGAGAACACACTTGTAGCAGAAGACTCAACGTCGACTCTGATATCTATTGGACTCGGCTCTACCACTAGGCTGAGCAGGTGTAGAGTCTACAATTAATAGAATACATTAGATATCCTACTATGCCACAATACCGAAAAGTATATTAAAGTGAATTTAAACTGTTACTCACATAAAGGTCCCAAAATTCGGATGAATCGGACCTCGTACAGGAGGAGGAGGAGGCAACTGCTCGGGGTCGGAATCCTCATCACCTGAAGCAAAAAGAAATTGATTCAGAAACTTTTACAGATAACTTCCAAATAACTGATCAAACTTAAAAGCCCCAAAAATGACACTTCGGGTTCGAATTTCAAAAAACGGACAGCGTCATTGGACTCAGGACATCGAAAAACATAAAGTAGGCTTGGGTTGAAAAAGTCAACTATTAACGTCAGCATTGGTCAACGCTGACGTCAGTAGTGACGTCATCAGTCAGTGATGACATCAGCGATGACGTCAGTGATGAAATCAATTAGGTCGGTGGTCGGGTCGGAGATCGGGTCCGGTCGGACGGGTAGGTCGGGTCGGGTCGCGGTTTGGTTGGGTCGGGTTTGGTCTGGGTTCGGCTTGTTTGTTTCCCAGGAAAATCTGGAAAATTTCCAGATTTTCCCCCTAACCAAGCACGCATTTTTTTTTATTTTTAAACCCCCATTTGGCTCGATTTAATCCTAAATTTCAATCCAAAATATAATCTAAACAAATCCTTATCAATTCTAACATAAACAAACATCTAACCCTGAACAAAGTCTCTGATTCCCAGATTCATTCAAACCCACACTCAAACAACCCCAAGAACGTTTCGGATCATAACCGAACTAAACAACAGAACCCCTTTAAACCGAAAATTTAACCGAAACCAATCACAGAACCATTTCCACGTAATATTAATCCGAACAGAAATGAAAAAGGGATTACATAAACCGAATAAACTCTTACCTCAACCTACCAACATCAACCGATGGAAAACAATGGTTGAACAGGAAATATTCAACTCTGATTCAAGCAACAGAGGGAAAACAAGCTTGATATGATTCGAATAAGGAAAAACAAAGAGGAATTCATATTTTTAATCTGAAAATTTAAGGAGACTTAATTCCCCATTAAACACCCGCTTCAGTTTCGAAAGAGGAAAGGGGAATGAGACGTTTCAAAAGGAAAATGCTATATTTATCATTCAGGGGCTTGAAGATTTTAAACTTTTACATTTAGGCCCTTCACTTTTAAAAAGTTTCCTTAGTCACCATTTTTCAGAATTTTTAATCCCCAAAAATTAGGGTTCGTTTAGGGATTTTGACTTTGAATTGGGGATTTTGACTTTGAATTTTGGGTTTTTACAACTCTTCCCCCTTACAGAAATTTCGTCCTCGAAATTTACCTAGATCAAAGAGATGCGGATACTGGGCCTTGATAACAGACTTGGGATTCTACGTATCCTTATCTAGACCTCGGTTACGCTAGAGAACCTTAACCATCTTAATGGTTTTCCTTCGAAGAACTCTCTGGTCCTGAGCAATAATCTCAACGGGTTCCTCCTCATAACACAGATCAGGCCGAATCTCGAAATCCTCCACAGAAAGAACATGAGACGGATCTGCTCAATAACGTCTCAGTACAGAAACATGGAACACATCATGGATTTGCTTGAGTTCAGGTGGTAACTCAAGCTGATAAGCTACAGGTCTGATACGTCTGATAATCCGGTAGGGTCCAATATATCTGGGACTGAGCTTGCCCTTACGGCCAAAACATAGTACCTTCCTCCAAGGAGATACTTTCAGAAAAACCTCATCGCCAACCTCAAACTCAAGATCCTTACGCCTCAAATCCGCGTAAGATTTATGTCTGTCAAAAGCGGCTTTGAGCCAATCCCGAATTAATCTAACAGTCTCCTCAGCCTCATGCACAAGATCTGGACCCAGTAAACGATGCTCAGTGAGCTCAGTCCAACCAATCGGGGTGCGACACTTACGTCCGTACAAAGCCTCATAAGGTGTCATCTTAATACTGGCCTGATAACTGTTGTTGTACGCGAACTCTGCCAAAGGTAGGAAATCCTCCCAGCTACCTCTGAAATTCAGAATACATCCTCTCAACATATCCTCGAGGATTTGAATCACCCGTTCAGACTGACCATCAGTTTGAGGATGATAAGCAGTGCTGAAGTTCAGTCGAGTATCCAGAGCAGTATGTAGAGATCCCTAGAACTTAGACGTAAATCTCGGATCCCGATCAGATATAATAGACAAAGGCACTCCATGTAGCCGGACAATCTCAAAGATGTTTAATCGGGCCAACTTACTCAGAGGGTAAGTGGTCTTGACAGGAATGAAATGAGCAGATTTGGTCAAACGATCAACGATGACCCAGACAGAATCTTTCTTTGACGGTGTCAAAGGTAAACCACTGACAAAATCCATGGTCACACGCTCCCATTTCCAGTGAGAAATCTCAATATGCTGAAGAAGTCCAGATGGTCGTTGATGCTCTGCTTTGACTTTTTGGCAAGTCAAGCATTTGGAAACAAAACTAACCACGTCTCGCTTGAGACCTTTCTACCAGTACTTTTCTCGGAGATTCTTGTACATTTTATCACCACTAAGGTGCATAGAATACGGACTATCATGAGCTCCTCGTAGAATAACCTGTTTCAGTTCAGAGTTCCTCAGAACACAGAGTCGACCCCGGAAGCACAGAACTCCATCCTGGTTCAGAGAAAAATCTTGAGAAGTTCCCTCCTGAACTTCCGCAATACAGTGAGCCAAATATGGATCATTAGGCTATTCAGCCCGAATCTCAGATATCAGAGTAGGAACCACCTGAAGCTCTGCCAATAGACTGCTATCCTCTAATAGACTCATCCGAGCAAACAAAGCTCTCAAATCAGAAATGGCATTGCGACTCAAAGCATCCGCAACGACATTAGCTTTACCAGGATGATGTTCTATCTCACAATCATAGTCTTTTAGAAGCTCTAACCAGCGACGCTGTCTCAGATTAAGTTCCTTCTGGGTGAGAAGGTACTTAAGACTCTTATGATCAGTGAAAATATAACACTTCTCTCCATAGAGATAGTGTCTCCAGATTTTCAGAGTAAAGATCACGGCTGCTAACTCCAGATCATGGGTGGGGTAGTTACACTCATGCGGTTTCAACTGTCGAGACGCATAAGCCACTACCTTCTCATCCTGCATCAGAACACATCCCAAACCAGTGTATGAGGCATCATTGTAAACGGTATAGGGTTTCCCCGACTCTGGCTGTATCAGAACTGGTGCTTGGGTCAGAACGGACTTCATTTTCTCAAAACTCTGATGCTGAGCCTTAAACTAGATAAACGGAACATCTTTTCTCAGAAGCTTAGTTAACGGAGCGGCTATGGATACCACGTGTTTGGTCTGGGTTCGGCCTGTTTATTTCCAAGGAAAATCTGGGAATTTTCCAGATTTTCCCCCTAACCAAGCACGTATTTTTTTTATTTTTAAACCCCCATTTGGCTCGATTTAATCCTAAATTTCAATCCAAAATATAATCTAAACAAATCCTTATCAATTCTAACATAAACAAACATCTAACCCTGAACAAAGCCTCTGATTCCCAGATTCATTCGAACCCACACTCAAACAACCCCAAGAACGTTTCGGATCACAACCGAACTAAACAATAGAACCCCTTTAAACCGAAAATTTAACCGAAACCAATCACAGAACCATTTCTACGTAATATTAATCCGAACAGAAATGAAAAAGGGATTACATAAACCGAATAAACTCTTAGCTCAACCTACCAACATCAACCGATGGAAAACAATGGTTGAACAGGAAATATTAGACTCTGATTCAAGCAACAGAGGGAAAACAAGCTTGATTTGATTCGAATAAGGAAAAACATAGAGGAATTCATATTTTTAATCTGAAAATTTAAGGAGAATTAATCCCCCATTAAACACCCGCTTCAGTTTCGAAAGAGGAAAGTGGAAGGAGACGTTTCAAAAGGAAAATGGTATATTTACCATTCAGGGGCTTGAAGATTTTAAACTTTCACATTTAGGCCCTTCACTTTTAAAAAGTTTCCAAATTAGTCACCATTTTTCAGAATTTTTAATCCCCAAAAATTAGGGTTCGTTTAGGAATTTTGACTTTGAATTGGGGATTTTGACTTTGAATTTTGGGTTATTACAACTTTATACTTGCAGGAATATCCAGGGTTGGAGCAACGATGAAGCAGTGCTAAGACCGAGGCAAAGACGAGGCCACGACAACATCCAGAGTGGCAACATCAACATTGTAGGCGAATGAAAGACAAAAATATACAAAATATTCCGGAAGATGCAGCGCACCAATTGAACCAGGCTAGCGCACTAAAAGCCCATGTCAAAGACCAAATGGGAAAATTCTTCTAGAAAGCGACAAACTTGGAAATATCAGATCTCATGAAGAAGACCTGTTCCCTACTCCAAGTTAGAGTCTATTTAGGAAATGTTTGCCCTAGGTTAAGACTATATATAGCCTAGCTGGCCACATTGTTTAGGAGAGTCGATTTGAGAGAAACATTTCCCCTAAGATTTATACCTATCGACATATCTTAGGGATAGGTGAAGGTTGGGGATATTAGTGAGAGAAGATTGTTTCTTGTTTCTTTGTTTTAATGCAATAATAATATCAAAGTTTGCTTATCCTATAGTCATTCCTTGTTCTTGCATTGAATCTCGAGAGAAAAGTTTGTAAGCAATCTATTTATCTAGCATCGAGAGGTGTAGATTCACGAAAGGGATAAGTACGGTGTCGACGACACTAACTCGGCCTAGAGATAGGTTAAGAGTTTCAGAAGCTAAAAGAAGTGTTGGATTGGTTGGTGGTTATCATCGATTCACGCCGAGAGGTATCGTCAAGGATCAGTCATCAACAGCGCTCTGACTTAGAGATAAGTGGTGTCAACTACAGACACTTTGCTGAACTTTGATGCATCTTCCCAAGAACAAGAGATTGTCACGGCAGAGAACACTAATGCTGCTGAGGTTGTATCTGCAGTACTGCCGAAGCATTATTGTGTAATTGCATTGGACAAGAAGAAGATAAATCGAATCCACTAATTGACACAGCTGAATCCTACCCACTTTCTCTATATCGTTCTCAATCCTTTATTTTATGTTTTGTTATTTAATTATTTAGTTAGTTAAACAAATCCACTTATATGTGTTTTTACTTTATCTTTCAAGAGCAAGGGAACAAGGGGAGACATATTAAGTATATCAATCCATGTGGAGACGATACATGATATACTTATCACTTTATTACTTGTGACGTGTACACTGCATAGTTGTGCTATTATTACACGCAGCACACAGCAACGGATTTTTTGTCATGAATGACTTCACCTTCATTCTTGATTCTTGTACTAAAAATAAACATGAACAAGAAAAGATAAAAAAATAAAAAATTCTAAACTAAAACTAATCCTAAAAGTACAATAATACAAAGATAAGATGATGAAATTATGTCACGTTAGGAGTTCATGCAAGTGCATCTCCTAAGGTGATGATCTCCATAGTCCTCATATCATGTAGGCCAGAGTAGTGCTTCAAATGTTGGACATGCACTTTAAACTCAAGCCCATCCCTTTATGATTTAATCGTTATTGCACCATGTGGGTAAGCCTGAACAACTTCAAATGGGCCAGACCATTTGGACATGAGTTTGCCTGAGAATAGCTTGAGTCTGGAATTGAAAAGGAAGACTTGTTGCCCCGGTAGAAACTGCCTCGGTGGTAGCTTACGGTCAATCCATCATTTAGTCTTTTCTTTGTAGATCTTGGCATTTTCATAGGCTGTTGCTTGAAATTCTTCTATCTCATTAAGGTCTAGCAATCTTTTATGGCTAGCTTTCTCCCATTCCATGTTCATATTTTTTACTGCCCAATAGGCTTTGTGCTCAATTTCCACGAGCAAATGGCACGCTTTTCCAAATACAAGCCTGTATGGAGATGTTCCCAATGGGGTCTTGTATGTTGTCCTATATGCCCACAGGACATCGTCGAGACTATAAGACCAATCCTTTCGAGATGGGTTTACCACCTTTTCAAGGATTTTCTTTAATTCCCTGTTTGATATTTCAGCCTACCCATTTGTCTGTGGGTGATAGGCCATAGCAATTCTGTGTGTGACGCCTAATATCTTTAGGGTCGCGACAATGAGTCTATTGTCGAAGTATTTACCTTCATCACTAATTATCGCTCTAGGTACTCCAAATCTGGTGAAGATATTTTTCTTGAGAAATTTCTTAACATTCATGGTATCATTGTGTGGTGTGGCAATTGCTTCGACCCATTTTGATACGTAATCCATCGCTACTAGGATGTAGAGATTGCTTTGAGATGATGGGAATGGTCTCATGAAGTCTATGAACCAAACATCAAACAGTTCTACTTCCAATATGGGCTGCAATGGCATCTCATTACGTCTAGAGATATTGCCCGTACGTTGGCATCGAACACAGTGCTTGTAGTAAAGTTGGGCATTTTGAAGTTTGTGGGCCAATAAAGGCCTGATTGAAGCACTTTGGCGGTTGTTTTGTTCCCTCCAAAATGTCCTCCACAGGGTGAATCGTGGTAGTGCTGGAGCACTTGTTTTTTCTCGTCCTCTGAAACACATCTTCTTATAACCTGATCTGTATATTGCTTGAACAAAAGAGGATCGTCCCAGAAATAATGCTTTTCATTACGCTAAAACCTCTTTTTTTATTATGATTAAGGTTATAAGGCAGAATATCACTAGCTAAGTAATTGACAAGATCAGCATACCAGGGAGTGGTTGTGACTGCGGCAAGGTCTTCTATTAATGTTGTCAAAATGTACATAGTCACTGTCGCGGCGGCACAGTTGTATACTGCCGCGGTCTCTATATCGGCAGATTTTTATGCTACTGTCGAGATGTGCAGGATGCGTTAGTTTGGGAATACAACATGTATTTATTCGAGTGGGATGTTTTTCTTCCAGCTTCTAATCTGGAAAGATGATCAGCTACTTGGTTTTTCGTACCTCTTCTTTCCTTGATTTCTAAGTTAAATTCTTGTAAAAGAAGGATCCATCTAATAAGTCTGGGCTTGGCATCCTTCTTTGTAAACAGGTACTTGATTGCCGAATGGTTAGTGTGGACAGTCATTTTTGTTCCGATAAGGTAGGATCGAAACTTGTCAAAGGAAAAGACCACTGCTAGTAATTCCTTCTCCACAATTTATGCAGGATGCGTTACCAAAAACTTGTTGCATGTAGAAAGAGTTGCGCAATTTGTGCAAGTGTACACTTCATAAGTAATAAAGTGATGAATATAGAGTATCGTCTCCACAGAGATTGGTGTACTTAATATGTTTCCTTTTCTCTTCTCGCTCTGCAAAAGAAATAAAATAAAAACACATATCAATTTGATTATTCTGAATTAAACTAAAACAACGTAAATAATTAAAAGCTAGAGAGTGAAAAGAAAATTAGATTGAGACAATGGGAAAGATCCAATTGATTCGTATTATGGGTTCAATTGACTTGTTTCTGTCTAATACAATTGCACAACACTGCCCCGATAAAACTGCAATTTTACTACCCTAACAGTAAAGGTTTACGTCCGTCGCGACAATCCCTTGCTCTTGGGTGGACTTCTCCAAGGTTCGATAAAGTGTCCTAAGATGACTCCGCTTATACCTAAGTCAAAGTACTATTGATGACTAATCCTTGATGATACCTCCCAGTGTGAATCAACTATAACCACCAACCAATCTCACACTTCTTTTAGCCGCTAAAACTCTAACTTATCCCTAGGTTGAGTTAGTATTTTCTATCTAGAAAAATATCATACTTATTCCTTTCGTGAATCTAACTCTCCCGATATTATATAAATAAATCTCTCACAAACTTCTCTCTCGGTATTGAATGCAAGAACAATGAATGGCAAAGAATAAGCAAACCTCGATGTTTTATTGAATGAAACAAGAAAGAAAAGTACAATTTTCTCCCACAAATACTCTACAACTTTCACCTAAACCCTAGAACAATTTAGAACATAATGAAAACAAAGAAATATCTAAGATCTATCGTGAACTCTCCTACTCTTTCTTGAATGGCACATCTTTTATATAGGCTAAAATTAGGGCGACATCAGCCTTGGAGAAGAAGTAAAGTTGGTTTGAAATTTATTTTCCTTAAAGAGGTGAATCTCTTTAATTTAATGTAATTTAATGACTTTTGACCAAACATAAAGTTTAACTTCTTTCAACTTTTCACCGTCTTTTCGAACTCTAACTGCCACGCAGAGTGTCTAGAAAAATCAAGTTTTTTCTTTTCTTTAAGTCGATCACCATTTTGACTTTTGGTATTATAGAATTCTCCGCCTCGGCGGGTTTTATCTACTGCCCCGGCGGAGATCTAACTTTGAGTTTGCTCAGCTTCCATCAGTAGAAGCTCCCATCTGTGACTGGTTCGATCAGGGTCTACTTCATAGTTTATTGCCCTATTTTCGCTCATTGTCCTTCGCTGCTTTCTAGGTTTTCTTATCATGCTGTCGCGACCTTAGAGTTCAATTACTATCCCGGTCCACATCTACCTGCAAATGTACAAAGATGCATTAAAGCTTACATTTTCCATAAATATCATCCTTATATGTCACGAAGGCAAAACATCCAAATATCACACATTAAGATCATGCATTAGTCCAAGTAGGTGTAGATTAAGTAATTATTGCTCATGAAAAGTGTGATAAAATAAGTCTTTTGAGCACTTATCAATATGTTACACTATCAACAAAAAAGCTAAAACAGAGCCAGACTTTTATTGTTAAGTTACAAGTCCAAGCGGAAGACTCGAGTCATTCACTATAATAGAGTCATTGTTCATATTTCGGTCAGTCAGAGTGAGAATGAAGCACTTATAAAGCAAGTAGAGATCATGAAGAACATCATTCAAATATTTCTGAACAAAGATTTTGGTGGACATCAATATAGGGGAAATGATGAATAGTTACTCATCTTAAGGAAAAACGCTATGAAATTCCAAGAACGAGACATGATCGACAAGAGTTTCATGGCCCAAATCCAATATGTAGTTAATATGAGATGTTAACCAAGAAAGTTAAAATTTTGCGCCAATATAAGAAGTAAGACTGAGACTTTTATGGTTAATCAAGGAAAGAGTTTGGTACATAGGATAAGATATACTCGTAATATAATTCTAAATCTTTCATAATAAGGATATTTGATATCCAATGAAGAGCTACTTCTAAGAGTAATACCTTAATGGATCGATGTTACTTCTTTTGCATTCATGCATTTGCATTCATGCATTTGCAATTTGTTTATTGTTTGTTTTCATTTGTTTGTGTTTTAACATCATAGCATATATTTAAACATAATAAAGAATTAATCTAAAAGGAGAATAACGTTTAAGAGAAGTGCGATACCCAAGCAATGGTCATTGAAGATAAATCGACAACTTCATGAATATATGGGCTTATTGGATGTTACCCAGATAGCCGTCATGTTATGGTTTTAAGACCCAGACAAAGAGAAAACAACTAATGAAATTAATGTTTTTCTAGAGATTGCTTACAATTTTCTAGGGGCTCTAAAGGAAACCATCTCGCCCAAAGCCAAGTTCCAACTTTAGCATGGAAGGACTTCGCTAGTCTACTAAACTAATGAATTACTAATCTTGAAGAAACCTAAGATCACAGGGTTTTTGACCTCGATGAAGTTATTGATAAGGACACAAATGATAAGAAGTAGAGAGAATGTTATCCTTAAAGCCTTTTAGGAGGAAACATTCAGAGCGGAAAAGATGTTAGAGACCTAAGCTTTAGTGACTGATTTGTTTATTCGAGTCTGTATCTCGGTACATTCAGTTAAGTTAGGCATGTATACGAACATAAAGAGATTTATCATAGGCTTTTAGCAAGCGGTACAAGCATGTCACTAATATGATCTTGAATCTGCTCGTCCTACAAAGAATGAAATAGAAACACAATGTGCCAATATACACAATGATGGCGAGATACGAAAACCCAAGTTCATCCTCTACTGTTGGATAATGAGCTATCAAAGATGGAAAACTTGAGGAAGAAGAATACAAAAAGTATCCTATGACATGAATGATTTTAGCAATTGAATCTTTTTGCATCATAGATAGGTTGAGCTTAGATGAAATTTACTAATGCTAATGTTTAACAATTCGACAATAGAAGATTTTTCTTGTCAACGGTGGAATCACGTCTATAACCCTTTTGCTTTCAAACATCAGAGATCTTTTTAAGAGACTTTATATTATTTTACTTGTTTTAAGATATATTTCCTTTATTTTCACAAGTGACAAACATTTTTTTATTCATTTGATCCATTTCTCTTTCAAAATACACCCTTTTGGCAGAGCCTCTATTATTGATTGTATGAATGATTCTTGAATCTATTCCCGAGATAGAGGGTAAAAATATATGTTTAGGAATAATGAGAAAATCCCATTTTGAGTGAATTTTCCTCTCAGACATTGTTGTTTGGGGTTTTTGAATAAAGTGATAACTCTAAAATATCTACCAACTGAATACTACTTCTTTTATATGATATTTGTGTGTAAAATGATATTTGATATTTCTTCATTTCCCTCCTCGAATAACAAAATAAATATCCCCTTGTTGTCTCTTTGAGCCTGACATTTTTCTTTTGTTTGAACCCTAACTAAGGAGCACTCCCCACACCGGAGACAAAGAGGGTGACAGTAGTTTTTAAGTGAGAAAAAATATGTCAGCTGAAAAAAGATAAAAAAAAAACAAAAAAAAGGAAATGGTTGAAGGAAAATAGCGGAAAAGAAAAAAAAGGAAGAAGAGATAAGAGTTAACTCGTTAAAGAAGATGAAAATATAGAATATGCGTTAAATCCTTTAAAACAGGCATGTGCAAGAAAAGAAATGAACTTTAGGGAGAAAATCCAAAATGGACAGTCTAGAGTGATCTTGAGAATAAGAAAACAAAGATTTCATCAAGAAAAATTAATCTTTGGTTTAATCACCCTCGAATATATATTTGAGACTATGTAACCTTTCGTTTGCAACCATATCCTACCCTATATTACAAGCCTTAAAAGACCATTTGAATCATACATATATATTTGAGAAAAAGGAGTTTGTTTTCAGAATACATTTTGCTTAATTGAGTTAACCTTTTTCAAGGACCATTGAACTTATAATGTCTGATCGAGATTGAAAAAGTGTGAATATTAAAAGTTGGTGAGTTGGTAAGTTAAAGAGAGCCACTAAAATGAAAAATTATCTTGTTGATGGATTCATGAGTCATTCATACTATGAATTTTGGGACATCTGACTTTATTTTTTTTGTTTGATCATACTCCATGGGTAGAAATCCTTTATTCCTTAGCCATTTTTTCTTTGGTGTGCTTACTTTAAAAATAGTAGGTTTAGGGTTTTATAAATTAGGTATTGGCATATTTTATAAGATCTAGGTTTAAGGATGTAGAAAATAAGATTATAGTTTAGAATTTAATTTTTAAATTTTTTTAGTGTAGAACATAGAAAGAGATATGATTAGGGAGCAAAGAACTTTTATTCATAGTCCTTAACTAATAGACTATATACTGGATACAAATCATCTTTCCCTTAATTATGCCTCCTTTGGTGTCCCAATTTTAAATTAGTAGGTTTAGTGTTTAGGGTTTAGGTTTAATGTTAGAGGTTAGGGTTAGGGTTTAGGTAATTAAGGATCAATTATATTTTTTAGGGTATAGAGTTTAGGATATAAAAAATTAAAGTTACGATATAGAGGTTGTGGTTAGGTTTAAAATTAAATTTTTAAATTTTTTTATAATAAAGATATAAAAAATTACAATTAAAGACAAATTTAATTTTACTCTTATATACTTATGATTATATACAAATTCTCTAAATCCTATATCTATAAACTAAATTTCACATTATTTGTGAAACAAAGCTTGAGATTTTATTAAGTGGAATCATACTCCAATCGAGCAAAATTATCTTTTTATCATTTCTCTATCTCTTTTTATATTTTTTATTAAAAATCTAAAAAAATAAATTTTAAATCTTAACTTTTATTTTTTACATCTTAAACCTTAAATTCAATACCTTAAAATATGTCTTACCCTTAATTCCTAAACCCTAATTAAATATTTTAACTTCAAATTAAAACATTAAATTCTAAATTTATTAATTTAAAATAAAAATATCTATAAAGACATAATTAAAGATAAGGCAAAATTAGTGAGATAATCCAAAAATATATATTATTCCGGCTAATAGGGATCCTCAAGGTTTATTTATGGATTTAGACCAAAATCTACAGGAAACCGCATTGTCTCTATTATATAATTTTTTAATTCTTTCGGCTCATGTTGAGCCATGCAAGGAAGCAGCTTTCCACTGTGCATGTCGCCACCTCCAGGTGGCTTTGTAGGCGTACTGAACACACTAAATTCAGCACAGCGCTGAATGCGCTGCATACATGCATGCATACATAAATTGAGCCAGGTCGCCACCTCCACATGGCGCTGGCACTGTGCGACAGAGTACTTTTTTATTATAATTATTTATCTTATATAATATACATAAGTGCGGAAAAATTTGGTATCCGAAATATTTTCATTCAAAATTTCTCTGCTCTTAATTTACGCAGGGAAAAAGAATTGTAGGGCCGATTCAAAGTTCAGCTCAACTGTAAAAAAAAAATCTACGTAGGAGAAATCTAGTAAAATTGGTTATGTTAATTTTTATGATTCAAAATTATTTATTAGTTTTATGTTATTTTTATGAATATTGTTTGCTATTTTTTTGAATATGCAGTTACAATGAGTTTTGGAAATTATCTTGATACCGAGAATCTTGTTGGTCGATGGGGAGAATCGTTTTATGATTTTAGTGATGATGAAGAAAATATTATACCTGTAGAAGAAGATGATGATGTAAATTTACTTCGGTCGGGGTACTATCAGATGAGAGTAAAGGAGGAAGATATCCCTAAAACTGCTTTCAGAACTCGTTATGGCCATTTTGAATTTTTGGTGATGCTATTTGGGCTAACCAATGCCCTAGTGGCATTCATGGATTTAATAAACCGAATGTTCAAGCCCCATCTTGATAAATTTGTGGTCGTCTTTATTGATGACATTCTGGTGTATTCTCCAAATAAGGAGGAACACTCAAAACAACTTCGAATTGTCCTACGGATTCTTCGGGAACGTCAATTGTTTGCCAAGTTCTCCAAGTGTGAATTCTGGTTATCGAAAGTGCCATTCCTTGGCCATGTCATCTCGGTAAAAGGAATCAAGGTTGATGCTAAGAAGGTGCAAACCATTTTGGATTGGAGAACTCCGACGAATGTTAGTGAGGTCAGAAGTTTCTTTGGTTTAGCCGGGTATTATAGGAGATTTGTCAAGGGATTCTCCACTATTGCTTTGCCCCTAACTAAACTTCTCCGAAAAGATAAATTGTTTGAATGGTCAGAGGACCAACAAAGAAGCTTTGATCAGCTTAAGCAAGCTTTGACCCATACTCTTGTTCTTATTCAACTAGAATCAGGCAAGGAATTCACTGTGTACAATGATGCCTCATATTCGGGACTGGGTTGTGTTCTGATGTAAGGAAATAATGTGGTTGCTTATGCTTCAAAGCAATTGAAGCCTCATGAACTGAATTACCCTACTCATGACCTCGAGTTAGCGGCTATTGTGTTTGCCCTCAAGATATGGAGACATTACTTATATGGTGAGAAGTGTTACTTGTACACCGATCACAAAAGTCTTAAATACCTCCTGACTCAGAAGGATCTGAATTTGAGACAAAGAAGGTGGATGAAATTGCTAAAGGAATATGACTTGTTCATTGATTACCATCCCGGAAAAGCCAATATGGTGGCCGATGCTCTTAGTCGTAGACCGACATTGGGTAAGCTATTTGATAACCTTAAATGTTAAAAGTTTCCTCTAAATTTTCATGTCTGATTTTGAGAATTTCCTTGTAGCCCCGAATTCGATTAATGCTCATCTTCGAGTATATCGAAAGCAAGGATACTTGTCTGAACTTCAGGTTCAATCTGATCTAATTACGAGAATCAAAAATCTTCAACAATCTGATTCTGAGCTTCAAGCTATTGCGTCGAAGCTTGGTTCGAAAGCTAATGACGAATTCTCCCTCAATTTGAATGGATTGCTCTACTTTAGAGGTAGAGTATGTGTTCCAAATAACAAGGAATTGAAAAGAGATATCTTACAAGAAGCACATCAAAGTCCATTCTTGATCCATCCCGGTTCTATTAAAATGTATAAAGACTTGAGATCCTTGTATTGATGACCTGGAATGAAAGCAGTCATCACAGACTTTGTATCCTGATGCTTGACTTGTCAAAAGGTTAAGGTTGAACATCGAGCTCCTATGGGACTGCTTTAGCCTATTGAATTGCTTGAATGGAAATGGGATAGTGTAACGATAGATTTTTTTATTGGCTTGTCTGTCACACTGAGAAAGAATGATATTGTCTGGGTGATTGTGGATAGACTCACCAAGTCTACACATTTCATCCCGGTTCGAAAGAACATGAACTAAGAAACCTTGGCCGAGTTGTATATCCGTGAGGTAATTCGGTTACATGGCGTACCGACATCAATCATTTCTGATAGAGATCTGAATTTCACGTCCCGGTTTTAGAAGTCTTTGCAAAATGATCTCGGAGCTAAAGTGCATCTTAGCACTGCTTTTCATCCATAGTCTGATGGTCAGTCTGAAAGACTAATATAGTTGTTGGAAGATATGTTACGTGCTTGTGTTATAAACATTGGAAAGAATTGGGAAAAGTCCCTACCTTTAGTAGAATTTGCTTACAATAATAGCTATCAAGCGTCTATTCAGATGGCTCCTTTTGAAGCTCTATACGGGAGGAAATGTAGAACTCCTTTATGCTGGTCTGAATTGGGAGAAAATAAGGTTTTGGGACCTCAAATGATTCAGGAAACTGAGGAACATATTCGACTTATCCATGATCGACTGAAACAAGCCTTCGATAGATAAAAGGCTTATGAAGACTTAAAACAAAGAGATATTCAGTACATTGTGGGAGACAAGGTCTTCCTAAAAGTTTCTCTTTGGGAGAAAATCTTCATATTCAGGAAAAAGGGAAAACTTATCCCTCGGTGGCCTATCGTCTTGCACTCCATAGTGAGTTTGATAGGATACATAATGTCTTCCATGTTTCTATGTTAAGAAAGTATCGGTCTGACCCTTTCCATGTTTTGGAACCAGAAGAGTTAGAATTGAATCTTGATTTGTCTTATAAGGAAGAACCGGTTTGGATCCTTGATCGAGAAGTAAAAAGGCTTCAAAACAAAAATGTTGCCCTGATGAAAGCCCTTTGGAGGAATCACGAGAAAGAAGAAGCTACTTGGGAAACCGAGGACATGTTGAGAGCTCAATATTCGCAATTGTTCCCTTCAGGTAAATTCGTAGGCGAATTTCTTTTAAGGAGGGGAGAATTGTAACACCTTAAAACCGAGTGAGTAAAACAATTCAAATAGTTGTAAATTAAAAATAAATCATGTGTTAAATGGATTAGGAGCAATGAACATAATTGAAATAAATAAAAAAATTTTGTAATTGCATGATAAAATTCGGGATTGCATAAACTACGCTTGGTAATAAACTAAGCCTAGGCAAATCATTAAGGGGGAAATGGTCATTCCTTACCCTAATAACAATCAAACAAAATCAGTCAATTTTCTCTTCTTACTCCCCATTTTACGTGAACACAAAAGATAGGAGAAGATAGAAAATTTCTTGGGAGTTTAGGGAGAAAGCTTGGAAGCCTTGCATGTTGAGTAAATTCACTAGAAAATCGAATCTAAAGGTTTCGATAAGCATTTCTTTTCATAAACAAAACATTGGAAGCTAAATCCTTGGGTTTTTGAATGTTTTGTGATACTCTCAAGTGAGATTAAGTTTTTAGAAACTTAATCTAAAGATTATTTTTGTTTGGGTATGGTCTTAGAAACATGAACAAATTGAGTTAAGAATCTTATATTTGGGGTTTTGTGGATGCCATACATGAGTTAATATACTTGATGAATTGATGGGAAAAGGGGGATATATTGATTCTGATTTTGGGTTTGAAAGTGTTGAAAATTGTATGAATAATATTGGATTAGGAATTTAAACAATGTAAAGAAAGTTACCTTATTTGCCTAGAGAAGGCGATTTCGAGTAGCTATCTTTCAGAAATTTTCTAGGTCACATTTGTAGGAGTTAGGAGATTAAATTTTAAAGTAAAATACTATCATGTATCTAGTTTAAGTTAAAATTTATGAAAGCTCAATCCGAGTTCGGTAGAGAAAGATATAAGCATTTCCATAAGGGTTGTCCAAGTAGTCCCAAATTCGTACGGGTCTGGTTCGAATAAAATCTGAATTTGTTCGATTAAGAACTAAAATTTAAGGTTAATTCGTCCTTCTATAGGACCTTCCTTGATTTCCAAAGAGGTAAAATGGGATAAAATTGGATACAGGAACTAGAAGATATGAACGAATCTTTTTAGGGTAGCAAAACTGTCCCTAACGAACTAATGTATGTGTTTACATTTATAAAGTCAAAGATCACTTAAATTAAGATATTTGAATGTATCTTAATGAATGTTATATGTGTATGGGTTACTAGAGAATTTGAGAGGAGGAAAACGAAGAAGAGAGGCTCGAAGTAGCAAGGAAGAGAAGCAAAGAGATCACCATCTACAACCCATAGTTGCTTGGAACCATTTGTGAGTGTGGCAAACCTTAGGGCTAGGACCTAGGGTCCTAACCACCTTTTTTTATTTGGTTTGATTTTTCATGTAAATGGACTAATCTATATTTGGTAAAAAGGGAAGGAGGCTTAATGCTAAATGACTTGTTTGACGATATGAATTGCTTGTTGGATTGTTAGAACTAGCTAAGTAAATTTGTATAGCTCGGAAATGACGAGGTAAGTAACAGCACGCGGCTGCAGATTCGAGGTACGTGAATCATGCATGGAGCATGTTTATAGTAATGTGATTAATTGTTCGGTAACATGATATGCATGTACCCTTGTTGATATGCTATAAATGTTTTGATTGATAACATGCCTTGGAATACTTGCTCTTAATAATATGAATTGTTTAATATGAATTGAATGATCGAACCAATAAAGAGAATGTTATTGAGCCTTGGTCGATAGTTGGTCATAGGTAATACGGCATGCCTAGGGTCTGAGCTTATTGTTTAGTGTTTCGACACTCTTGTTTAGTACCTCGGTACTCTTGTTTGGTACTATGGGTATCGTGATTGGTGGTTAGTCAGCATTTGTTAGATACCATGGGTATCTCTTGTTAGTACCTTATGGTACTCTTGTTAGTGCCTTTGTGACACTCTTGTGACTCGCTTACCTTGTCTAACTATACTAAGGCATCACATGAAATTAAAGTAAAGATTAAAGCTTAAACGAAATTATATGTACATGTATTGGCTTATGAAGCATTGAAATTGATTATGATTTGCTATAGAGTATTGAAATGAAATTGTTGCTATGTGTAGCACTTGAATGTAAAATGGCTATTGAACATTAAAAATGGTTATATGGCTATAAGTGGCCCTTGACATGAAATGATCAATGAAAGCATTGAGAAATGAAAATTGACTATTGATTCACATGCATCGAATATATGCTAGCTAATGCATAAGCATATAGGTTATGAAATTGAATTGTATCCTAGAATTGTTATAGACACGAGTAGCATGATAAACGTTATACTTAATGATTGACAACCTTGTATATTGAATGAATTAATGTCATGAATTAAATTGTTTGCTTAATTGAAGCATGTCATTTTTATTTATTGATTTACGTCTAATGTTGGGACCGCTAGCACAATCCCATGGCGCAGCGGAATAGAATGACGACAGTCTTTCCAGTGATCCATGTACGTTTAATCCGAAATCAAGAGGAAAAGATACGAAGACTTATATTGGGTTCCTTTATAAACAGCAAAAACAGCGACTGAGTCTGCTATAGTAACGATCGTTCAATAATCGAATCTTTAGCCTCTACAAATATCATCTCGACCTATACTCAATTCACCCGGTTGAGAGAGCAAATCTCAAAAACAGATTTTCGTGATTTTAAGGTTTGGGAATTCAGAATTTTCTGATGTGTGGCTTCTAGAACAAATAAAACCTTTATATAGGTGTAACCCAAGGTATAAGTTTTTTATTTCGAATTTGTTTATAGGAATTAATTACTTTAATTATTTCCTTAAATTTTGGAATCTATATTTAATTCAAATTTAAAAGGGGATATAATTACTTTAATTATATATCCTTTGTTTAAAATCCTGAATTAAATATAAACTACTTATACATATATATATATATATATGTATTTCTACTCTTTTTCAACCACTAGGTGTGACCCTATAGGCTCATTGTAACATTAGTAATAATATGAACAATTCAAATATTATAAACAATGAGTGACATCTAGCAATATATCATTGTCATCTAAGTTACAAGAGATCATGATTCGATGTATCATGTTTGTGACCAACTCTCTTAATGTATTATATCCTTTTGTCCTTTTATATCTTAAATAGGCACAAGTCTTGGAATAGTCACACTTGTATAGCCTGTTATTAGTATTTCTTGATATCTAGAGTGGACTACTGTTAATGAATAATTTGTGATATCTCATATCAACGTATTCAAGCATGGGAATGTATTTACAGTTTCACTCAATCAAGTGGCCTTTGATATATTTTCCTATTATGTAGGAAGGACAAATCCTATCTTGATTATTCATATATCACTATATACATTGTAATATGTCCAATGTCAGTTTTTATAGTGTAACTAATTACGAGACACGTTTAACTGCATCAAAAAATAAAACAACACATGTTGATATAGTAATAATCTCAAGTCTTAGGATTATACATATAGTTGTAACTATGAGCAATATCGTGACTGTCACATAATAATCTAAGATATATGCTCATAGTGGATCAATCCAATATATTATTCTCTACTAATATATTCATATATTAATTCTGATATCTTTATATCAATGATAACTCATTGTCATCAATTAATCACATGTTAGTCTTAAGTGTATTATTATTGTCCATACCCATAATAATACTTGATTGAGGATCTTTTAATAATAATATATATATTATTATACGGACCTTATTGTTTCTCAGTTTATGTTATACATTGACACATATATCTGAAAACAACAATGGCAATGTCTTTATTCAATAAAATTGGTAAATAAAAGTATCTTTACAATCAACATATGATTGGTCTTTGGGCATACTCTAACAATCTCCCACTAGCACTAAGACCAATCACTCACATATCTAATATCGAGTGACTCAGTGTGACGATCATGCTTCTGTTGCGTCAGAGGCTTCGGCATGGGATCAACAATGTTATCGTCCGTGTGGACTTTGCATATTTCCACATCTCCTCGATCTATAATCTTTCGAATGAGATGGAAGCGTCTAAGAATATGTTTGGATCGTTGATGAGATTTGGGTTCCTTTGCTTGTGCAACGGCTCCATTGTTATCACAATGGAGTTCTATAACATCTGATATGCTTGGAACAACCCCTGTAACCCCCTTAGCCCGGCCTAGATGGAACCGGCACTAACGGGTTACACGGGGAATATCAAACCAAACCCGTGAAGGTTCGATTCGATAAACAACCCTAAAATTCGTTATATATTTTTTTTATTTTATCTTATGTAGATGCACCATCTTATTCCTATGTGACAAGGTCTCATATAAAGCATTAACGGTAACACATTAATTAAAAACATACATCCGATTAAACACTAACGTAAATTAAGGACTAAAATGGAAAACTTTTAAATTCAATTAGTAAAGTAGAAATTCTTTCCATCAATGTTCAATTAAACATACAAGAGTTCTTCATAGCAAATTTCAACTTAAACGGATCATTCTATCATCATCAATTGTATGTTCTTCTAATTTAGGGACCAAAATATAAATCTTCCAAAATATAAGGACTTAATCCAAATTAGGATTACCATCTTGAAATTAAATCAACTTTAAGCATGCATGTAAAATTTCAGCTCAAAATAACATCTGTAAGTACCTTAATTGAACGAAGGAAGATATATGGGACTAAAGTATAATTTCTAGCAACTTTCAATTCTTGATGATCAAAGATTTCGAAACCTTCCCAAAGGTTTCGAAACTTTGGGTCTGGAACCAAAAGTTTCATTACACTAAGTGCACACCAACTACTCAATGCTCAACCATTAACTAGAACCACTAAATGCATCAATCCTAAATATAATTAGCAACATATGACACGTAATCAAAAACGTCACGGACATCAATCAAGCTATAGGCATGCTCCCTAGAAAGAGACTAACAACATATCAATCATGCTAGCACATACTTCATCAATTCAAACCATTCTAAAGTTCATCAATTAACAATCAACAATAATGGTCTTATTACGACATAAACCAAAGCCTATGTACACACTCCTCACATAGGTTGGGTTACACATTGCCTTGCCCAATTTATTTGCCAAAAACACACCAAATTCAAAGTGATTCTTCCCTTTGGTTTCCTTGCCTCGAACGAAGCTTCAAGTGCCTTTATTTCTCTGCATGGATGAAAAGAGAGCTTAAGCAAACATGCTTAGTGAGGAAGCTCTACACAAGTCATCAATGCATCTATTTAAAAATCATGATGAAACCATAGTTTGTAATACATTGTTAAATCATGCATGCTAACATCTCATGCTCATGTTCTTTAAATCATATGCTTCCTTGAGTTCACATAATCTTATCAAATCAATTTATAAAAGATGCACAATGTTCATTTTAAATTCATGTATATATATTGGCTTTCTAGTGACCACTTAATGTGAACCTTGGGTTCACCGAATACACGGATCCTTTTTTTAACATGCATCGGTCGGACACTTAGTCACCCTTGTATACATGTTATCCCCCACTACGTACAGTTGGACACAAAGTCACCCTTTTTTACATATGGGTCAACTATATACACGGTCGGACACAAAGTCACCCTTGTTTACATATAGGCTAGCTCTACCACGCACAGTTGGACACAAAGTCACCCTTGTTTACGAGTAGGCGGCTCTACCACGCACGGTTGGACACAAAGTCACCCTTGTTTACGTGTAGGCAAATTCAATATTCTCTTTATTTTATAGTGCACTCAATCCTAATGACATGTCATTCGTATTCGAATCTAAAGTTAGTGTCACTAAGCCAATATCATAATCAAATGTGCATTATAACTTGTTGCTCATAATGCATGCATAAAATGTTCAACAAATGAACCAAAGTCATGCCCAAAGGCACCATCATGTATAAGGCAATTAACCATATTGTATTTCAAATCATATAACTTGCTGCTCATAATGCATGCATAATATGTTCAACAAATGAACCAAAAGCCATGCCCAAAGGCACCATCATATAATAGGCAAATAACCATATTGTATCCCAAATCATTTCTCATAATTTTCCATAATCATGGATGCTAAATAAGCTATGCATTTCAGCAAGTAATTCTCATGTATGCACCATTTCAAATCATGCTCATGCATTTCCATAAATCTCATGCATTATCAACATAATGCCTTTATTAAATGTAGCCGAAACTTATATCGGTTTATCAAAAATATTTACTTTACTTACTCTTGAACTATGGAAGGTTTTCACACTCTTCCATAGTCCCCAAAACAGAACGTACCAAACGCGATTCGCTTTAAATCCATTATCACTCACCAACAAGCGAAACGAGCTTTCGCCACTATCCGATGATCGTACCAACGCACCAGCAATCAAGCTTCTTCTTGTACCTCTTCTACAACATTAAAAACAGAGTATTCTCACATCATAACATGCTCAAACCAACAGCCATATTCGATCACCATTAAACTACCAAAAACTTAGCCGAAAAGACCGAAAACTAAGCCGAAACCCATCCGAACAACATTAGCCCAAAACCTAACGAATCTAACATCTAATCCACTTCAATTATGATCCAAAAACACATCCAAACCATCCTTATACCTCCAGCAACATTTAAACATCTAAAACAGCCCATAAAACAACCGAAAAGCACCTTAAAACTACACTGATTGCATTATTTCGGGATTAAATTAATGTGCTATCAAAAGAAGACTCAATTAATCATTAAATCAACATAAAAACATGATTGAATTCATCTAATTTCCAGCATTAAATGAGATCCAAAAAGATTTCACAAAAACATCACAAAATCACTAGATCTAACATTAAAAACATAGAATCAAGTTTTTATTCAAAGATTAGCAAGCTAATACTTGGGAATTTCAATAAAGAACCTTAGAAAAGAATAAAAATACAGAAAATTACCTTCAAGATCTATTTACCAAAAATATGTAATTGTTCCTTCTTAATTCCTTGCAATTTGATGTAGATTTGATGAAATTGATGCTTAGGTTTTGTAAAGGATGGAAAGATGATGCAAGTGATGTAATCTTTGTGGAAAAAGATGCAAAAATCAGCAAGGAATTGAAGAGAAAAGATGAAGAGAAAGTGGAGAGAAAATGAGAGAAAAGTGGTTTTTGAGAAAAATGATTAAAAATCCAATTAAAGTCATTAAAAACACTTTTTGGTGAATAAATCATTATTAAAAATTAGAAATGGATTTATGGCCCTCTAAGGATTCTAAGTTTAGCTTGCTTTTCAATTTAGTCACTAAAATAACATAATTTCCAAAAATCCAAATTAAGTCCCCCAATTTTCCAAAAAAATTACAAATTGGTCATTTATGCATAATTAAGCATAATTAAAAATCATTATAAAATCCAAATTATTTTCTTTTAATTTTGAAACATATTTTTAATATTTCAAACCACCTTCCAAATTATTATTTTTATTAATTAAAAAATATTCTTATTTTATTTTTTCCGGAATTAATGAACCGGAGAACTCGATTCGACCCGAATCGAATTCCCCTAACTAAGCCTAAACTAATAACCCCCAAAACGGGATGTTACAACCCCTAGTTCGGATATGAACTTTTTGATCCAAGCAACTTTTTTTGCTACTTTACTGGCTACAATATACTCAGCTTCTATCGTAGAATCAGCTACTGTATCTTGCTTAGAACTTTTCCAGGTTACAGCATCTCCGTTAAGGCAAAACACAAATCCAGATTGCGATCTTGAGTCATCCTTATCTGTTTGGAAACTAACATCAGTATAACCTTTTATACTAAGCTTTTCTTTGCCTACATAGACAAGAAATGTATCCTTATTTCTTCTCAAGTACTTAAGGATGTTTTTGACTGCTACCCAATGACTTTCACCAGGGCTTACCTGATATCGACTTGTCATGCTTAAGGCATACGATACATCTGGTCGAGTACATATCATGGCATACATGATAGAATCAATAGCCGAAGTAGATGGAATCTTACTCATTCATTCTCTTTCTTGTGGAGTTGAAGGACACATTTCCTTCGAAAGAGATATACCATGTCTCATAGGTAAGAATCCTTTCTTGGATTATTTCATACTAAATCTTTTCAGAACTTTGTCTATATATGTACTTTGACTCAGACCTAGAAGTCGTCTAGATCTATCTCTATAGATCTTAACCCCTAAGATATATGTTGCGTCACCCAAATCTTTCTTAGAGAAACAACTACTTAACCAAGTCTTAACTGATAAGTATGTCATTTCCTACAATAAGTAAGTCATCTACATACAAGATTAGGAAAGAAACAATGCTCCCACTTGTCTTCTTGTAAATACAAGGCTCATCTTTGTTATTGATAAAACCAAACTCTTTGATCGCATCCTTGAAACGAAGATTCTAGTTTCGAGAAGCTTACTTTAGTCCATAAATGGACCTTTATAGCTTACAAACCTTTCCAGCATTTCCTAGTCGGTTTTGACATGTCATCGAGGTAGACCTGGTTTAATACCGAGTTTGATACCAGTATCAAACCAGGCTACCATAGTCTTAAGCCATTGAGTCATCGAGGTAGACCTGATTCGATACCGGGTTCGATACTAGAACCTCCAATAGTAAAATTGCATCAATGCTTGGTTCGATACTAAGCCTTCTAATGAGATACCTGGTTCGATACCAGTATCGAACCAGGATGCTCTAGCCTCAAGTCAATAAGTCAACGGTCAACATAGTTGACCAGGCATCGAATTGGGTTCGATACCTTATTTCAATACCCCTTATAGGGAGGTATCGATACCCCAGCCCTTATTTGGTTCAACCTTTAAGATTAAATAATAGAGTCTTACATCTTGTTTTAGAGATTCCATTAGTTAACCAAGGTCTATATTGGAAACTAAATTGAGAATAAGTTAAGATTGAATGTATCAAATAGAATTGGAACGATAAGTGACTATCAAAATTGATGAACGAATTCATAATTGAAAAAGTTTTAAATGGACCTCAAAATTGATAAGTATTACACATAATTGTCTTGAATTTTCTTACAAATAATCGAAACATTCTAGAATTAGATACAAGATCGGTCTAATTTATAAGATACGAGTCCGGTCGACACTCTTGTCTCCTAACACGGGATAAAGGTATCACATTTAGTGGTATCAGAGCTTTCGGTTAAGTGATTCTCAGACTGAAAGAAATGTGCATGCATCATATAGGATTGAAGTATGCCACCTAGGAGTTTTATACCGTACTTTCTTGTGTTCTTGCTTAATTGAATAATTTTTGTCTATCTTTTGTTGTATGGTTGATATGAGACTAGCCTTGGGAGATGAAAGTCCCAAGGGTTCGTCTAATGAGAACGACAACTTGAGGATGTAATTGAATCCTCTACTAGAACAAGAACAACCACCGGTAGAAGCTGCCCCTGAGCGATATCCCGGTTATACGGGATGTTCAGAGGGAATGTCTCCTGAGTATGAAGGGGATGTTTGATCAGCTAGTGTCTAACCTGAGGCAAGATCATCCTCTTGCTCCTGTTAATGTTGTATCGAGTAGGGCACTTATTGAGAAACTTATCCGATATCGAGCCTATACCTTTGCGGGTATTAATGAGGAAAAGCTCAAAGAACCAGAATAGTGGTTAGAAAGGACCACTTAGATTTTGACCAAGCAATTGTCGTACTCTGATGAGCACAAGCTTGAATATGCTATATCGCTTCTAGCTGACGAAGCCTTGAGTTGGTGGGAAACTACAATCTTGACTGCTCCGGCTGACTTCATCACTTGGGACCTTTTTGTTGAGGAGTTCAAAAAGAAATACATAAGTGAACAATATTTGGTTGAAAGAAGAAGATGGTTCTTGTACCTAAAGTAGGCCAATAGGCCTATTGAGCAGTATGTGGCAGATGTAAGTATTGCAAGTATGGTACAGAGTACATCAAGACTGAGAAACAGAAATGCCAAATGTTCATTGACGGGATAAATGATGAGATGAGCCCTATGTTCACAGCTTTGGGAATAAGTGGTTTCTAAATTTTAGTCAATCAGGCTATTGCTACCGAAGCCAAGATGAAAGCTTCGAAAAAGATGAAAGGTAGAAGTAAAAATGACAACAAGCGAAAATAAGAGGACAAGCCGAATTAGAATGTAAAGAGAGCTAAGCATCAAAAAAAAGGTTCCTCGACCCATCATCATGAATCTAAGAGCCATTATGCGTCGAGACCTTAGCCGAAAAATAGACCTTCAGTCTGGTTGCTTCTATTCATAGCATGGGAAATTCTGGAAAAGCTTTCGCCTGTCAGTTTTGCAAAAAGTTTCATGCTAGTGCTTATCGATTTCAGATGAAGTTATGTTATGCATGTGGTGGATTATACCATTTTGTCAAGGATTACCCTCAGAATCCTAATAGAGGCACACCTCAGTCTCATACCTATCAGAGTCCTTCATCAAAAACAGAAATAAGTGCCCAAGACAGGCTCATTCTGGAAATCAAAGTAAAGGAAAAAACCATCAGTCAGCCCTTCCTCGTCAAGAATCTCGAGCCTCAGCTAGAATGTACCACTTTCGTGGTAGAGAAGAGGAAGAGTCTCCCGATATGATTGCAGGTACCATTGAATTAAATTTAAGTCTTGCATATGCTTTAATAGATTCAGGGTCCACTCATTCCTTTGTATGTTCTAATATGCTTGTAAAGGTTAAGTTAGAGCCTTAAAATGTTGATAGGAGTCTTGTAGTATCAAACCCAATAGGAGGTATAATGAATGTCAACCTCATTTGAAAAGATTCTCCGATCATAATTCGGAACATTCCTTTTCGAATTGATATATTTATACTACCGGTGTGTGAGTTTGACTTGATATTAGGGTTAGACTGGTTAACCAAACATGAAGCTTGGATCGAATGTCAGAACTGAAGATTGTATCTTCGTGGTTTAGGAAAGGAGTCGATTCTCCTAATTGATATGAAGCCAACTTTGATGTTTGCTATCATGGTTATGCAAGATGAATATGACTTCGGTTTGCCGAAAATTCCAGTGGTTTCAGAATTTATTAATGTTTTTCTTAAGGAACTCCTTGGTCTTCCTCCAACCTGAGAAGTGGAATTCGGGATAGAAATCCAACCTAGGACTAATCTGGTGTCAATTGCTCCTTATAAAATGGCACCAATAGAATTGAAAGAACTTAAAAAGCAACTCCAAGAGCTACAAGATAAAGGATTCATTCGTCCTAGTTCTTCTCCATGGGGTGCTCCTGTTTTGTTTGTGAAGAAGAAAGATTATATAATGAAACTTTGTATTGACTACTGGTAATTGAATCGGGTGACCATTAAGAACAAGTACCCTTGCTTAGGATTGAAGATTTATTTGATCAACTCAAGAATGCTACAGTATTGTCTCAGATTGGTCTGCGATCGGGGTACTATCAAATAAGAGTAAAGGAGGAAGATGTCCCTAAAAGTGCTTTCAGAACTCGTTATGGATATTTTGAATTTTTGGTGATGCCATTTGGGTTAACCAATGCCCCGCCGGTATTCATGGATTTGATGAACCGGATGCTCAATCCCCATCTTGATAAATTTATGGTCATCTTTATAGATGATATTCTAGTGTATTCTTGAAACAAGGAGTATCACTCAGAACATCTTCGAATTGTCCTACGTACTCTTTGGGAACGTCAATTGTTTGACAAATTCTCCAAGTGTGAATTCTGGTCATCGAAAGTGTCATTCCTTGGCCATGTCATCTCGGCAAAAGGAATCAAGGTTGATGCTAAGAAAGTGCAAACCATTTTGGATCGGAGACCTCAGAGGAATGTTAGTGAGGTCAGAAGTTTCCTTGGTTTAGCCAGGTATTATAAGAGATTTGTCAAGGGATTCTCCACTATTGCTTTGCCCCTAACTAAACTTCTCCGAAAAGATAAATTGTTTGAATGGTCAAAGGACCAACAAAGAAGCTTTAATCAAGCTTTGACCCATGCTCTTGTTATTATTCAACCAAAATCAGGCAAGGAATTCACTGTGTACAGTGATCTCTCACATTCGGGACTGGGTTGTGTTCTTATGCAAGAAAATAATATGGTTACTTATGCATCAAGGCAATTGAAGCCTCATGAACTGAATTACCCTACTCATGACCTCGAGTTAGTGGCTATTATGTTTGCCCTCAAGATATGGAGACATTACTTATATGGTGAGAAGTGTTACTTGTACATCAATCACAAAAGTCTTAAATACCTCCTGACATAGAAGGATCTGAATTTGAGACAAAGAAGGTGGATGGAATTACTAAAGGACTATGACTTGGTCATTGATTACCATCCCGGAAAGGCCAATGTGGTGGCCGATTCTCTTAGTCGTAGACCGACATTGGGTAAGCTATTTGGTAACCTTAAATGCTAAAAGTTTCCTTTGGATTTTCGTGTCTGATTTTGAGAATTTCCTAGTAGCCCCAAATTCGATTAATGTTCATCTTCGAGTAGATCGAAAGCAAGGATACTTGTATAAACTTTAGGTTCAATTTGATCTAATAATGAGAATCAAAGATCTTTAGCAATCTGATTCTGAGCTTCAAGCTATTGCATCGAAGCTTGATTCAAAATCTAATGATGAATTCTCCCTCAATTTGAATGGATTGCTCTACTTTAGAGATAGAGTAGGTGTTCCAAATAACAAGGAATTGAAAATAGATATCTTACAAGAAGCGCGTCAAAGTCCATTCTCGATCCATCCCAGTTCTATTAAAATGTATAAAGACTTGAGATCCTTGTATTGGTGGCCTGGAATGAAAGCAGTCATCACAGACTTTGTATCTCGGTGCTTGACTTGTCAAAAGGTTAAGGCTGAACATCGAGCTTCTACGGGACTGCTTCAGCCTATTGAATTGCCTAAATGGAAATTGGATCGAGTAACGATATATTTTGTTATTGGCTTTCCTGTCACACTGAGAAAGAATGATGTTGTCTAGATGATTGTGGATAGACTCACCAAGTCTACACATTTCATCCCGTTTCAAAAGAACATGAACTCAGAGACCTTGACCGAGTTGTATATTCATGAGGTAATTCGGTTATGTGGCGTGCCGACATCAATTACTTTTTATAGAGATCTGAATTTCACGTCCCAATTTTAGAAGTCTTTACAAAAGGATCTCGGAAATAAAGTGCATCTTAGCACTGCTTTTCATCCACAGTCTTATGGCCAGTCTGAAAGAGTGATATAGGTGTCGGAAGATATGTTACGTGCTTATGTTATAGACTTTGGAAAGAATTGGGAAAAGTCCCTACCCTTAGTGAAATTTCTTACAATAATAGCTATCAAGCGTATATTCAGATGACTCCTTTTGAAGCTCTATACGGGAGGAAATATAGAACTCTTTTGTGTTGGACTGAATTGGGAGAGAATAAGGTTTTGGAACTTTAGATGATTCAGGAAACTGAGGAACAGATTCATGTTATCCATGATCGACTGAAACAAGCCTTCGATAGACAAAAGGCTTATGAAGACTTGAAACGAATAGATATTCAGCCCAATGTGGGAGACAAGGTCTTCCTAAAAGTTTTTCCTTGGAAGAAAATCTTCAGATTCGGGAAAAAGGGAAAACTTAACCCTCGATTCATTGGACCATTTGAAATTACTAAAAGAATTGGCCCGGTGGCCTATCGTCTTGCACTCCCTAGTGAGTTTGATAGGATACATAATGTCTTCCATGTTTCTATGTTAAGAAAGTACCGATCCGACCCTTCCCATGTTTTGGAACCAGAAGAGTTATAATTGAATCTTGATTTGTCTTATGAGGAAAAACCGGTTTGGATCCTTGATCGAGAAGTAAAAAGGCTTTGAAACAAAAATGTTCCCCTGGTGAAAGTCCTTTGGAGGAATCACGAGAAAGAAGAAGCTACTTTGGAACCCAAGGACATGATGAGAGCACAATATCCGCAATTGTTCCCTTCACGTAAATTCGAGGGTGAATTTCTTTTAAAGAGGGAAGAATCGTAACCCCCTAAAATCGAATTAGTAAAACGATTCGAATAATGTAAATTAAAAACGAATCATGTGTTAAATGAATTAGGAGCAATGGACATAATTGAAATAAATAAAAAAAATTGGTGATTGCATGATAAAATTTGGGATTCCATAATCTACCCTTGGTAATAAACTAAGCCTAGGCAAATCATTAAGGGTAAAATGATCATTCCTTACCCTAATAACAATAAAACAAAATCAGTCAATTTTCTCTTCTTCCTCCCCATTTTACGTGAACACCAACGATAGGAGAAGATAGAAAATTTCATGGGAGTTTAGGGAGAAAGCTTGGAAGCCTTGTATGTTGAGAAAATTCACTAGAAAACCGAATCTAAAGGTTTTGGTAAGCATTTCTTTTCATAGCCAAAACATTGGAAGCTAAATCCTTGGATTTTTGAATGTTTTGTGACACTCTCAAGTGAGATTAGATTGTTAGAAACTTAATCTAAAGATTGTTTTTGTTTGGGTATGGTCTTAGAAACATGAACAAATTGAGTTAGGAATCTTAGATTTGGGGTTTTGTGGGTGCCATATATGAGTTAATATACTTGATGAATTGATGGGAAAAGGGGATATATTGATGTTGATTTGGGGTTTGAAAGTGCTGGAAATTATACGAATAAGATTGGATTAGGAATTTAAGCAATAGAAAGAAAGTTAGCCTTATTTGTCTAGAGAAGGCGATTTCGAGTAGCTATCTTTGAGAAATTCCCTAGGTCACATTTGTAGGAGTTAAGAGTTGAAATTTTGAAGTAACATACTATTATATATCTAGTTTAAGTAAAAATTTATGGAACCTCAATACGAGTTCGGTAGAGAAATAAGCGTTTATGTTAGGGCAGTCCGAGCAGTCCCCAATTCAGACTAGTTTGGTTCGAATGAAATCTGAATCTGTTCGATTAAGAACTAAAATGTAAGGTTAATTCGTCCTTGTAGAGGACCTTTCTAGCTCTCCAAAGAGGTAAAATGGGCTAAAATTGGATACAGGAACTAGCAGACATGAACGAATCTTTTTAGGGTAGCAAAACTATCCCTAACGAACTAATGTATTTGTTTACATTCGTAAAGTCAAAGATCACTTGAATTAAGAGATTTGAATGTATCCTAATGAATGTTATATATGTATGGATTACTATAGAATCCGAGTGAAGAGGAAAACGAAAAAGAGAGGCTCAAAGTAGCAAGGAAGAGAGGCAAAGGGATCACCATCTACAACCCATAGTTGCTTGGAACCATTTGTGAGTATGATAAACCTTAGGGTTAGGACCTAGGATCCAAACCACCTTTTGTTTATTTGGTTTAATTTTTCATGTAAATGGACTAATCTATATTTGGAAAAAAGGAAAGGAGGCTTAATGCTAAATGACTTGTTTGACGATATGAATTGCTTGTTGGATTGTTAGACCTAGCTTAGTACATTTGTATAGCTTGGAAATTTCGAGGTAAGTAACAGCACGTGGCTGCAGATTCGAGGTACGTGAATCATGCATGGAGCATGTTTATAGTAATGTGATTAATTGTTCGGTAACATGATATGCATGTACCCTTGTTGATATGCTATAAATGTTTTGATTGATAACATGCCTTGGAATACTTGCTCTTAATGATATGAATTGTTTAATATGAATTGAATGATCGAACCAATAAAGAGAATGTTATTGAGCCTTGGTCGATAGTTGGTCATAGGTAATACGGCATGCCTAGGGTCTGAGCTTATTGTTTAGTGTTTCGACACTCTTGTTTAGTACCTCGGTACTCTTGTTTGGTACTATGGATATCGTGATTGGTGGTTAGTCAGCATTTGTAAGATACCATGGGTATCTCTTGTTAGTACCTTATGGTACTCTTGTTAGTGTCTTTGTGATACTCTTGTGACTCGCTTACCTTGTCTAACTATACCAAGGCATCACATGAAATTAAAGTAAAGATTAAAGCTTAAATGAAATTATATGTACATGTATTGGCTTATAAAGTATTGAAATGATTATGATTTGCTATAGAGTATTGAAATGAAATTGTTGCTATTTGTAGCACTTGAATATAAAATGGCTATTGAACATTGAAAATGGTTAAATGTCTATAAGTGGACCTTGACATGAAATGATCAACGAAAGCATTGAGAAAATGGAAATTGACTATTGATTCACATGCATCGAATATATGCTAACTAATGCATAAGCATATAGGTTATGAAATTGAATTGTATGCTAGAATTTTTATAGACACGAGCAGCATGATAAACGTTATACTTGATGATTAACATCCTTGTATATTTAATGAATTAATGCCATGAATTGAATTGTTTTCTTAATTGAAACATGTCATTTTTATTTTTTGATATATGTCTAATATGGTTAGACTAGGGTTGCCTCACTAAGTACCTCATAAGTACTTACCACCGTTTGTTTTCTCCTTCCCAAAACAACAGGTAATCGGGCTAAGAAGCTAGATCGAGATCGAACGTGAGCAAGGACACCACGCAAGCAATGTATGGTATTTTGTACTTTTAGCCAATTCCTAGTTTATGGTAGCATGGTGAACATGTATTGATTAGTTTACGCTTTTGAGGTTTGTTAATGTTTTGTATATTTCCATTTAGTTCTTGGTTTGTAAGTCATAAGACATATTGATCATGTTAGGCTAGCCATATATGTCTTGGGATTGGCTTGTATTTTGCATAAGTGAGCAATTATAATATGCATATGGTATGTAAGTGTCTATATGGACATAAGGAACATGGAACTATTAGGGTAGCATGTGAATCATGAGATATCTTATGGTTGTGTTGAATGCCATGGTGAAGGACACGTGGTTAAAGGTAGCTTGTATGTTGAATGGTTAAATGGTTAATGACATTAAAGTTTGTAAAGTGTTACTTGCTACCTAAGCAAGTGTTATCGAGGTTAAGGGTTGCATGGTTAAGTGTAACTTCGAGTTCGATGTAAGACAAACCTTTCCAGTATTTCCTAGTCGGTTTTGACGTGTCATCAAGGTAGACCCGATTCGATACTGGGTTCGATACCAGTATCGAACCAGGCTACCCTAGCTTTAAGGCATTAAGTCATCGAGGTAAACCCAATTCGATATTGGGTTCGATATTGGAACCCCCAGTAGAGAAATTGCATCGATGCTTGGTTCGATACTAAGCCTTCTAGTGAACTTTCTGGTTCGACACCAGTATCGAACCAAGATGCTCTAGCCTCAACTCAACAAGTCAACGGTCAACACAGTTGACTAGGTATCGAACTGGGGTTCGATACCCCTGTGTTGATACCCCTTATAGGGAGGTATCGATACCCCAACCCTTATTTGGTTCAACCTTTAAGACTAAATATAAGAGAGTCTTACATCTTGTTTCAGAGATTCCATTAGTTAACCAAGGTCTATATCGGAACCTAAATTGAGAATAAGTTACGATTGAATGTATCAAATAGAATTGGAACGAGAAGTGACTATCAAAATTGATGAACGAATTCATAATTCAAAAAGTTTTAAATGGACCTCAAAATTGATAAGTATTACACATAATTATCTTGAATTTACTTACAAATAATCAAAACGTTTTAGAATTAGATAAAAGATCGATCTAATTTATAAGATACAAGTTTGGTCGATACTCCCATCTCCTAAACCGGGGAGAGGGTATCACATAGCGTCCATCAAGAATCAGCTTGGATATATTCTCTCTTACTCTAAGGTATTGATGGCGAAGCAAGAGGCAATGATATAAGTTTATGGAGACTGAATAAGTCGTATAATGAGTTGTCATCTCTTATTCGAGCAATGAAAATCTTCATCCCGAGAACTATGATAGAGTATGAGACCATACCAGCATACAACGTACGAGGTGAACAATTATTCGGTAAAAGGATATTTAGTAAGTTATTTTGGGCATTCAATGCCTGCATTGAAGGCTTCCCATTTTGCAAACGCATGATTCAAGTGGATGGTACATGGTTATATGGGAAATACAGGCATATATTACTTGTTGTTGTTGCACAAGAAGGTGATAATAATACATTTCCAATTGCCTTTACCATAGTTGATTCGGAAGACGCTGATGGATGGGAATTTTTCTGAGACATCTACGTGACCATGTAGTGAAAGAAGATGGAGTATGCATGATTTCTGTTTGAGGTACCACGTTGTTATCAGTAATCGACAGACCCGGAAGTTTATGGTCTCGTCTGCATGTATATCATGCGTATTGCATTCGATATATTACAATGAATGCTAAAAAAGGTTTATGAATAATGAATTCGGAAAGAGATTTTAAGTGCATGTAATTTTTTATTTTTTAATAAATAAATTTAATTTATTTATTTATGATTTGTTCCTATTTTATTATTATTATTTTTTTATGAAGGGTACGAACTAGTTCAACCGAAGTTCGATGCGAGAATTAGAAGGTTGAGACATGGTGGACTAGTATTTAAGTTTGCAAATGACATCCCTAATAAAAGATGGTCACAAGCGTACAGTGAAGGTAGACGTTACGGACATATGAAAACAAATCTTGTCGAAGCAATAAATTCCGTGCTTAAGGGAACACGATATCTCCCTATTGCAAGTATTGTGTGGGAGACATATTTTCGATTTGGTAAGGTTTGGGCCGATAAAGGACAGGAGGTTAACGCTCGAATAAATAATGGACAGAATTGGAGTCAAACCCTGTATGATCGAATGACTTCACTTCAAACGGATGCAAGCTCTATGAGGGTAAGAACTTTCGACTCAAGTGGTGCCGAATTTACTATCAAAGTTATGGTTCGAGGTGAGTCAAAAATGTTTGTAGTTAACCTTCATCGTAGATGGTGTGATTGCGGTTAATTTCAAGCATTTAGATACCCCTGCTCCCATACACAGGCCGCATGCATGCATATTCATATGGACCCTTTTATGTTTGTAGATCCATGTTATAACCTGCATAATATTGCCAGTATATACCGCAATCAGTTCAACACGATCTCAAACTAAGATTATTGACCAGATGATCCAATAAACGAGAAATAGTTACCCAATCTAAATCTTCGTAGAAAGTTGAAGAGGCGACCGATATCAACTCGAAATCATACCAATATGGATGACACGGGCCAAAGAGAAGGGGATATTCAAATCAAGCATTGCACGCTTTGTAGAGGACCCTGTCACAGTCGAAACAAGTGTCCAAATAGATCACATATGTATGATAAATAATTACTATTTAAATATGTATGATCTATTTTATTTATTCAAATAAATTGTTTAAATAAATTATTTAATTCTCAAGTACGAAATAAATGGTTTACCATTTTTAGAATACCAAAAATAATACTTTGAATTAAACTGAAAATCAGTAGCTTTAATTGGACATAAATTGTCTACCCACTGCATGTATCTTTCCTTCCAACAGGAAATAAAATATCCTTGCTTATGAGCCCAGGTTGCGTCAAATCTGCCTTTATGCACCATATGTATATGTTCAATAGATGGTGGAGCTCTAAGAATAGGTTGATGAAAATTAAATTGTTGTAACACTTTATCAACACAATGATACTCTACAATCGAAAAATGGATCAAAGGTACCACTATACCCCATAATGTACGACATTGAAGGACATTTGTTGGTATGCAAGCCTCGATTGTTGGATCCATGTAAGACAACCAATTAAACTGTGAAAATAATTATAAAATTAAGAAAATATATATTTGAAATAATTAGTAAAAATGGATTACAATACCTGATTTTTTCCAACAGTCTGAATTTTCATTCTTATATCTCTAGTATTGTTATGTACAACACCCACATTCCTCAACTTATGTCTCCATCTGTAAATATAAAAATATATATATATTAAGTCAACATAAAAGTTATATATATGACCACTTTAATTACAATATTACCTTCCAGCCAGCGAGAATTCCATATGTATGGGACCTTTGACATTTGGAGTTAAATAAGGCAATCTATACCATGCCCAAGACTACAATAAGATTTGACACCTACCCCTATCTGAATTTTTTTCTCCTCAATTATTATTACGGTCTTGCACATTTCATGGTATAAAAAACACAATATTGTAAATCCCCAACTGTAGTTAGCAATTGTGCTCAAATCAGCTAACATTGACAGGTACTGTGTATGAACCAAATTGCTAGATGTATCTGGCATTAAAATCTTACCAATGATTTGCATGATATATGCTCTAGTTGCAAACACAATTTCTTCTTGACTAGAGTTCTCAATTATAAAAAAATTCATTTTGTAACCATAAAATTCTTAAACGAAGACCATTTACAAAACCATCTGAAAGAATTTTGTCGAGATATTGCATGCAAACTTTAGCTACTCAATAATTATTGTGTCTCACCAATGGATTCTCATTTATTGGGACACCTAGCTGTACAACTACATCTTCAAGAGTTATTGTACACTCACCAAATGAAAAGTGAAAAGTGTGTTTCGGGTCTCCAACGTTCAAGCAAATCAGTGATCAACCCGGGCATAATCTTAAAACCACGAAGGAAAGAAGCATTATAAAAACCAGAAAACTGTAAATAATGAATTATTGCTTTTGGAGGTTCTTTGATCTTCACTCCTCTACGACGAATAGTATGCTCCAAACACTATTAAAATTGAGTATAATTAATTATTTAAAGTATTAAAGATAACACGTAATAAATTTTGTAAATAATTTAATTACTTTCTCCTCATGAATATGAGATGAAATATGTTCGTGGTCATGATACAATAGAACTTCGGATGACGTCATTTTCAAATAATCTATAGAAACGAGAATATAAAAAATAGACAATATTATATTCGAGTTAAACACAAAATTAAATATCTTAAATATTAAATTAATAAAATTTAAAAATACATTAATAAATTATGCAATAAAATTAAATAAACTAAAAATGATAATTAAATCATAATATAAAATAAATATAAATCAATAAAAATAATAATACCTTCGAATATAAAAAAATTACGTAAAACTTCTTCCACTCTAATTCCTCTCGTGCAAAGACACTTCAACACTCAAATTATACCTTCAACAAACACCCTAAACCCTATATATAAACTATCAGCTCTAGCCCCCTAATTATCACGTGAACCTGTTCATGCATGCAGACCCACGCCATTTGTAGGTGGTGACCTGGTCTGGCCTGTGCATGGCATGCATGCAGGCTGCATGCAACGATTAAAGTCTTCCATAACGCCACCTCAAGGTGGCGACCTGGCTTATAGTTGGTCACAGCTTGTTCTTACATGGCTCAATATGAACCAAAAGAATTAAAAAATTATATAATAGAGACAACGCCACCTGTAGGTGGCGTTAGTGTTGATTTCCTATAAATTTTTACTTGAATCACCAAATAAACTTTAAGAATCCCTATTAACCGAAATAATATATATATTTTTTTATCTCATTGATTTTGCCTAAAGATAAATGCTTTACACTCACTCCGATCAGCCCAATTCCCAAGACGTCCCAGCAAGCATGGCACAAACGGACGAAAACACCCTGGTCCCCACAACCCCCTTTCTGTCAACACTCAGGATTCCATTCCATAATCGGACACGAATAAATCACAAACCATTACGGCTCCACGATAGCAACACGTACACTAATATCAATCTATAACCATCCAATAAGTATCCAACACACGACTCTCTATATCGCATATGCTTTCTACAACGAAAGCTTCCCCAAAGCCCCCATCAAATCGTGATAAGATTGAATAAATGAATAGACCTAATGTTTAATGATAAATCTGCCTAGATTGGGTAGACTAGGGGGAGTGTTTGCTTACTTATGACATTACTGTTGGATTTGGATTTGTTGTTCTGTCTGTGTCACTTGGTTTTGTCGCCGACACCTGTGCCTTCTGCATGTTAGAGAGAGATGAGTGAAGCAGAAGCCTAGTGGTTGATGATGAGAAAAGGGTTTCTTCTACTTCTTTGTTTCTTTTGGTTTTAGTTCTGTAAGAAACGAAATACCCTAAAATCAATTCCTAACCTGTAGCCTTGTAGACATTCTTTGCTGAAAACGGTATGGATGAATCTTGAGGTCTTTTAACTTCTGGTATTATTTTTTCCATAAGAGGTTACTGTGATTCAGATCTGACTCATTCCTTACCTTAGTTATGTGTTTCTTCATTTCATTTGTTTCCTTTTATGGTAAAGCTTTACCCTTCATTGTATCATCATCATCTTCTTCCTCCTTCATTTCTCATCCAGTCAATCCTTATTCTTGGGACATCAAAAATTGACAGAAGAGAGCGAGCACACAAAGGCACTTGTATAAGCTTATACACTTACTTTTGCGTGCTCACTCCTCTTTCTGTCAGTTGGATGTGATTCGATCACTTCCCAGCCTGTTTTTGTTCCTCTTATTTGCACGAGCCTAAGCCTATGAACATATTGCTCTCAATTTTTTATTTTATTATTCTTTGTTATCTGTTTCACTGTTGTACACCAGATTACTGTGCAGATTTAGTGGCAAAACTATGAATCAGCATGGGACCATTCACGTAGCCTATACCTAGCTAAGCCTAGTTTGGTCCTTAGTAACAAGTTCTCCCCTCTACAAAGTACAAACCCTTTCTGTTTTCCTACACAAATGTGTTCTAATCGTCTGTTAGCTTAAAATCTGCTAGTGGAAAATTGGAGTTTTATATTCCTGTGTTTAGTTTAACCCTACACTTTCTCCAGTTTTTTCACACACAGGTTTGGCCTCGGGACAGGGCGTCTAATCTCATGGTACTGTTTTTTGAAAAGGTAAATCCTTTTCTTTCCTTTTTTTTATGTACTGACATGACATGCATCTGTCTATAGTAAGAATTGACTTAATTTTACCTCTTTTGGCATGTATTTTTATCCTTGTTATTCTTGACCACAGGTAAGAGGTGCAGCATTCCCTTCTTTTCTTATGTACTGACATGGCATGCCCATATTTATGGTAAGAATTGACTTAGTTTTACCTATTTTGGCATGTATTTTGACCCTTGATATTCTTGACCTGCAAGAGGAACAGCATGAAGGGAAGGGTGAGATTGTGTTAAAATGAGAATCTATTGAAATTGTTATAAAATTTAAGAATTTTAGTATCAATTTTTCAATATATACGAAATTTTTTATAAAAACTATAAAAATTTTGGTACGGACCAAAATTCTTACAGATCTTTTAATAATTTCGTTACAGTCTTATTTTAGTCTCATTTTAACCTGCCTCAGGTTAAAAAACCCCGTAGCATGAGCTATTGCTCAAATCTCATATTATACCTTTATAACTTTACAGATTATTCAAATGATAATTTAGTAATTTGTCGGGTTACCTTTAATTTTATAAATGCAGCTACGGTGTTTTTCCTAAAGATAATTTGTTGAGATATTTTAAACATGTTTTCCTGATTTATTAATGAAATATTAAATTAATTGTTTAAAGTAATAAACATATTTTTATTCTACAAAGATCCATTTTTGAGTTTTTGTTTAGAGTTTCAAAAATGTTTAAGACGATTATGCTCAATATACTTCCACGTTCTTGTATTGTATCTGTCTTTATTATATCTTGCATATCCAATGACATTAACTTGGGATTGTTGTTGAGTTGAAGGAGTTAATGTTGCATGAAATAAACAAAGTTCAAACACTAGCCCAAAAGTTGTTTATGGATTTCGATTTATGTCAACACCTCGATTTCATGATGGTTATCCATCTTAATAAACTTGTCTTAAGGGCAAGGCGAACCCTGAGACTTTAGTATGTCTTATCATTACACATTTGAGTTTATTTTCTTGAATGTGTTTAAACATTTGATTTTAAGTTTATAGTTAGAAATTTTTAAATTCACTATTAAATAGACGTGAACTAGATTCTAGAAATAGTCATAAATGTAGTGTATACATGTTTTACCCCTACTTTTACTAATTGAAAAATCTAAGTCCATCTTTGAAAATCTAAGTTCCCAAAAGCTACCTTTATGTGTTATTTAAGCATATAGTTCTAGTGGAAATGTTCATTGCTTGTTTTGTTTTAATGATGTAATTGAGTCTAGATGGTGTTAGCTATAGATACCTTGTTCTTGATAGCACATATTAAGTATTTTCTATTGATTTAATTGTATACCTTTGAATTTATAAATTTTGTAAAGATTTGTGTCTTAACATAAAATCTCATATTCATTTCTGAATCAAACCACATGTTAAAAATAAGTTTTTAGGGGAAGAATGGTAGGTAACTTGAATCAATCTATATGGTAACCTTGAAATCTTCTGGCTTTGACATTGATTCGATATTATATTACGGTTACTATAATTAAAAATGAAAACTTTGATTAAGGAAGAAGTGAAGAATATGTCTGAGGTGTGCACAAGACAATATCCTTAAAGGATATTTTGTAACAGTGTTCTATGAAGTACGAGTACTTCAATATTATTATACCATACCACGTATCTGGTACATTCTCTTATTGGAGACATACTTTTTAAAATATAAAATTTACCTTATATTTACCGTATCACTACCGTACTTATACCCTATAATTTTAAAAATTATAATTTTTTAGTCTTGTCTTGTACTCATATCCGTATTTATATCTATATCAATACAACATAGACAGTGTATACTCTTGAAGATTCAACTGATTTTAAGTTGAATCGAACTTCTTAGAACTCAGAGAAGGTTGCTCTGAATAGGGTGATTGTTTAGCTATATATGCCTGTTATACATAGTACTGTGTATACCCAAAAAGGATATAAAATCAAAACCATAGTAGAGTGTAAATCTGCCAAAAATGTTTTTCAGGTGAAGCTTTTGATGGGTTGAAAATCAAGCCTCTAGCTCATGCGCAGCTTGGGTGAATAAACTGATTTTAAGCTGAACTAGATTCTTCTGTTATCCTATTGATTAATGTTTATTTGTTTCACTCTTAGGTTTGGGTTTATGAATTGTCTGAGAGATTATACTAATCATTAGAGACAGTCCGCCTATAGCAACAATTATACACTCATTGGACGAATATGTTTCTAAGGCAATAGTTTTCGTCTCATCACCGTTTATTCTTTCATTTTCAGTTCTATATTATTTTGCTCAGACGCAGCTAACACTCCCTGTTTTGCAGTAACCTTACCAACTGCTCGTACCGAACAGCCTCCTTCCTCAGATGGGCTGCTGGATACGAATCGATTTACTTTGATAAGTTTCGACATTGGAGTAGACTTCGGTTTTGTGTACCAAATGGTGAACCCTCAAACATGATTTTCAAGATTTGAAAACAAGTTAACTTAAGAGAAGGTAATCCTATAAGTTCACTAATCACTACTAGGATAACAAGGGTTGTTTGTTAACCGGAATCAAGGCGAGTACCGAATATAAGTATACATAATCAATTTTCTGGGTTTTTTTTCCTGACATAACGTTTATGTGTACTTGGTGGTTGTCAATGAAATCAAGAGTTCCTTAGGTTGTGAAACTGAGTTCTTGTGCAAATGTTTCGATGTGTTCGACATAGTGTTTTCATTTCGCATGCCGGAAAAATTTCGTAGATAAAGATCGAGACAAGGGTGATTGTGCATGAATCAAGAAAACATGATTTTGTTATGTTCTTCACAATGCTTCTAATGTATTAGCTTTACAGATTGTTTCTGTTTTAACAGGATACTCTTTTAGACAAGAGCTGATAAAAAGAAGCCAAGCTTGAGCATTAGATTAGATGGTTTCTTAACGGATAACCAGAGCAGTTTGGTTCACGTTGTTTAGGCTTACGTTTCGTTTTCGTGATTACATGGTAATATTCAAGCACGACTCTCTTAAAAAGACCAAACAATGCATATCAACCTCTAGCAGTTTTAATTCCATAGCTTAATACAGGCCCCAGACAGTCTAAAACCAAAACAAGACAGAAATTAACACAATGAAGGTTTAGAAAACTACATGAAGCTCAATCCTACATCTAAACAAAACAATGAAAAGAGGGTATCATGGAAAATACATTATGGGGAAAGTGAGCTCTGGTTTGACTCCTGGTGCAGCAGAGGTGGTTTTAGCCTCAGGGAGAGCACTCTTAGCTGTTGCATTAACAGTTTTGTCCTTTTTCAACTCTTTGGTGGAAGAACCTTGCAGGAATTTGGAGCAAATATAAATTACACACAATTCAAATATATACATTTAAACGCAGAAAAGAAAATAAGGGATTGTTCCAGGAATTTACAGCAAATATGTACCTTACTCTCTTCTGCATCCCCTTCTTTGTTCTCTCCTTCTGTCTTTTCAGAATCTGAAAGTAAACTTACTTACTTCTCCAAGTGTTAGAACTCTTCTAGTAACTATGAAAAGCAAATGAGCCTCAAAATTAAAGAAAACTAGAAATATGAGAACAAACATGCATATGTACTTGTCTGCATGGTTGTCACTCGTAGCCTTATGAGTCTCAGATATATACATATATTTATGTTTCTAATAAGAGTATGTTCAAAATTTTCCAATTTTTCCTATATATTTGAAGGATCTTTTCTATACTTATATCCGAATATAAGTCAGACACAGTTATCGGACATGAGTACTTTACAGAAAAATGGAGAATCTGGTTAACAAAACTATGAAGTAGTTTAATACAGATACAGTTTTAGCACAATAGAGCTTACCCTTTTTCCTTCATTAATATAATGGAGTTATATGTGCTAAATCCATAGAAAATTCATTTATACAGTTGATACATAAGAACAGTTCAGTAACTCACCCCCCATGTATTTCTTTCTGATTCATTTGATTAGCTGCATCCTGGCAGCTCCCAAGTCCCAATTCGTGTTACAACCTCGATATCATCTGAAATGGAACCAGGTTGCCCAGAAATAACTGCAAGGAAACAAAAACCATAATCAGATAGTACGTCCTCTTCCCTCTGTTATCAAAAATGTCAACAACGAAAATGAAATCACCTTGGAAATTGATATGTTCATTGACGACCCCCAACATAGCAGTGTGTTTTATGCAAATATTGCAATGAAGGTCGTAGGAATACTGCCAAGATGATTGAAAAACAGTTCAGCAGTTCATTAGGAAAATAATAGAGCCTGGCTAATTTTCTCAACCTTTTTTTTTCTGATTTCTATCAATTCCTAAAGTAATCCAAGTTGATTCATATGCCAATGTATTGTATTACCATACTGATTCAGCTTCAACTCTTTCACGGGACGTTGATCACTGGTTTCCTTGTTCAAGTACATTAACTTCTCTATTTGTTCTTTTTTGGGGGGAGGGGGTACGTTTTCCCTTCTCATTAAGCTTTAATCATGGTTCTGGTTTTGAAATCCTTAGGGGAGGACAATTGGTTGTTGCAAGAAATCTAAGGATACTACAATAGCAAGTGTGCAAGAAAAAAACATAACAAGCTGGAATTTTAGGGTTAGGGTTTTGCATTTAACTCACTGGGAGAATCAGTGAATGAACTTGGCGAGATCAGTGGAGCGGAGGATCCTCCAGCAATTGCTCCGCTTCTTTGAATCCTTTCTTCTTCTTCTTCTTCAAATAAGCTTCCACGAAGCTATTCATGGCCTACATATTTTCCATTCGCCTCTTCTATCAATTTTCAAGCAGAAACAAGGTTCCCCTCTCCTCGTTCTTTCTTTCTCCTATATTTCTTCTGTTGTTTTTCTCTGCTTCTCTGGTCCACGACGAATTAGGGATTTTATATGTGGGCTCAGAAGGATTAAAAAAAAAGGACTTCCCATCTTGTATTTTAAAGGTTTATATTACAAATAAATATTTAAAACAGGTAAACAATTCAAATTATTTATCATAATAATTTTATTTTAATTAAGTAAATTAATTATTCTATTAGGTGTCGAGGTAAAACATTGTCATCTAATGGAATGGGAAAAATAAAACAAAGAGCACTTTTGGTTTAGCTGAGAATTAAACCTAAGTTTGCTACTGCCTACCGAACCAAGTGATGATATGAAGTACAGAAGTTAATATATATTTTAGTTTCTTATTAATGCAAGAAAAAATTAAATATGGATTAAAGAGATTCAAATATGATACGATACACTTCATGAATATAATATTTTAAAGTGAAGTTCACAACTAAAAACGCAAAAACAGTTATTTATTTTTAGCAGTTAATGGTGGTGATATGATTATTTTTATTTAATATATTTTTTCACTGGATGTCACCACCTGATTAAAGAAAAAGAAGAGAGGAAATAAAACAAATACTTCGAGCTTAAAGGAATTTGAACCCAGATTCAAACTATGAACAATAAATAAAGTAACCGTTAGGCCAAGCTTTCAATCATATAATGTTGTTGTAGCATAAAGTATTTAATATATATATATATATATATATTTTGAGAAAATAGAATAGAGTAAATATAGTTTAAGAGGTTCGAATATAATTTTAATAAAAAAATACTTAATATCAAATATACAAATAAAAATATTCTAATAAAAATATGCAAATAAAAAAATATATGAATAAAAATAAATATTCAAATAAAAAATCTTATAATAAATATTCAAATAAAAAATATTCATATAATAAATATTTTGATAAAAATATTCATATAATAATTATTCGAATAAAAAATATACAAATAAAAATATTTGTATAATAAATATTTGAAGAAAAATATTCAGATACTTATGAGTATTTATTATTTGTATTATTATTCGGATATATTTTTATTTGAATGTTTTATTAGAATAATTATTATATAAATATTTTTTTTAAATATTTATTATACGAATATTTTTATTCTTATATTTTTTTATTCAAATAATATTATTTTTATTTTTTATTAAAATTATATTCAAACCTCTTAAACTATATTTACTCTATTATATTTTCTCAAAATATATATATTAAATACTTTATGCTACAACAACATTGCATGATTGAATGCTTGGCTCAGTGGTTAGCTTGTTTGATGTCTAGGACTTGAACCTAGGCGGTTCAAATCCTTTCAAGCTCAAAGTATTTGTTTTATTTCCTTTCGTGTCATAAACGGATTGAGTGATTAATTTTATTTATTAATTTAAAATTAGGATTAAATTAAAAATAATAAACAAATTATAAGGATTAAATGTGTAATTTTACAGATTCTACTTAACAACCACGTCATCACCGTTAATTTTTTCTGTTAAATTTTAACGGTGGTGGCTCAAATAGGTTGGGTTTAAAAGTTGAGTGACCTGATTGACGAGTTCTTTACTTGGATGGTCAAAATAAGTATCCTCAATTAGTGGGTGGTCACTGGGGTAGTTTACCCTTAAAATTATTAAGTTTGAGTTTGGTACAAATAATTAATTAAATGAATAACCAATAGACTTTGGGTTGAATGATTGATCATTCATTTCGAATGAATTATTTAATATCTATCGTTTTTAACTAGCTTGAATCTCATTAAAAATAAATATTACGCATTAAATTAAAAAAAATATCATCAAATGATTCATATCTTAAAAATTAAGTTAAATTACAAAAATTAAAAAATTAATAAGGAATAAACATTGAAGTAGAAAGAATAAAATTTTAAATTAAAAAGGAATAACATTAATAAAATAAAATATCATTTTATTAAAACTACTAAGATAAATTAGAAAAACAAATAGTAGTCAATTTAAAGTAAAAATAAAGTTGTAAGGATCAAATTGTTAAAATTATAAATTAATAATAGTTAAATTACGTACGTATGTATGTATATAATATATTGTATGTATACTTATATATAAGTATGTATGTGTATACTTATTATTATATGTATATGCATATATATTAGATGCATATATTAATATACATATATTCATTACCTTTTTTTTGATAGAGATCTATTAATTTTATTAAAACAAGAATAGATCCGAAATTACAATGAGAGTTTACATCATAATAAACAAAACACTTAAATCCAAATATATATCTAGTAAATAAAACTAGCGACGTAAGATCATAATAGGACCAGATAAGGAAAAGATAATAACCTAATCCAAAGACTCAAAATAAGGTAGGATACAAACATCACCCAAAACGATGATGATAGGTAAAACCATCAACAAACAACATAAAAATGCATATTACAATAAAAGGTACGTTGATAACAAGGACATTACCGTCACTCAATCGCGATAAAAATATAGATGTAATCGCATATTCAAAACTAGATCGAGGGTCCGATATAGGGAGATCAACAGCATAACAAAAGGAGCACCATCTTGATCAATTGTGGCGTCGTCAGATCCAACCCTAATAAAAATTAAATCAAAAGAAAAACGTACCAAAAGGTAAAATAATATCGTACCACAATAGTAGAATAATTTATTAAGAATAAAATAAACGAAAAGATAAACCCAGACGGTCGGTGATCAGTATTAAAACTGATGCCGCCGCCGGTATATAAAGAAAATAAAAAAAGAAGCGGCCAAGATTAAAGAAATGGAGAGCGGCGCTCAAACCCTACCAGAGAAAATGTGATTGTACTATTTTTAATTAAAATTACATATATTCATTACTTATATATATATATATCAGATGTATATAAATATACTATAGTATATATAATATATTAGATGTATACTTATTACTTATATATATGCCTAAATTGAAATAATTTTAAAATATATAATCTAATTTTAATTAAATGATGACCAAATTAAATAAAAAATAAAATTTAAAATTTAATTTTTGAGTGATCATAACCAAATTAAAATAATTGTAAAATAAGATCTAGAGCGGCGCAAGATTCAATTTTTTAGCCTTGACCTATATAAAAACATGCATAATTTTTCATCCAACCTAGAGTAGTTTTAAATGAATATCTAAATCTAATCTCTTTTTTTATATTTTTAATTGATTATATTTAATCAAAGTTTATTATTTGATTATATGTTGTAATAATAATAATAATCCTCTAAAATTTACTATATATTAATTCCCTCCAAAATTCTATTTTTCCCTCTTTTTTATATAATAATCAAAACTTATTTCTAATTCCCTCAAAAAATTTGGGTAACTTATATCCTTCCAAAATTTTTACGCTAAAAGTAAATTAATCTCAAACTTAAAAAATGAGTGGTTTTCGCTCCAAAATTCTGTCTTTTTACTCTTTTTTATCAATTGCCTTTTTCTTTTTTATTAATTGTTTTTGTTTAATTTAATTGATTCATAATTTAGATTAATTTAATAAAAATTTGTACTTTATTTTAGAATTCTTTTAATTATGTTTATAATTTATATTTTTATATTTTAATTTAGCTCAATTAATTCAAAGTTCAATAAGTCAATTTAATTTAATTAAATATTAATTTAAAATTATAATTTTTAAAGAAATATTAATTTAAAAATATAATTAAATTTAAATACACTAAAACTAAATAAAATAGTAAATAAATTAATTTAATTAAATATGTAATACTAAATTTAAATATTAATCCCTAAATAAATTTTATTTTATTTTATTTTTAAGCCTAATTATATTTATTAATATTTTAAATTCATCAATTTATAGATATACTTGATTATATGTCATGTAAATATTAAGTCTTATTAATATTAGTTCAGGTCAATAATAAGTTGGGTTCAAAATAAGTCAGGTCATTTATCAGGTCGGGTTTAAAACAGGTCGGGTAAAATCAGGTCTCGGGTCGATTCAATCGGGTAATATCGGTTATCTGCCAATTCAGACTCGGGTTCGGGTTCGTTTCAGTCGGATGTAGGTCGGAGTTTGAGTCCACAGTAACAAGTTAAAATCAGGTTCAGGGCATTCTTGGTCGGATACAGTTCAGGTTCAGTTACTACAGTAACTAGTCTAATTCGGTTTGGATCAACAACAGTCGGATACAAATCGGATTCATTCAATACATCTACGGGTCAAACCAAATTCCGACTCGAATAAGTTTCAATTAGATTTTCAGGTCAAGTCAGCTTTTTACATCCCTATTAACAACAGTTACTCTAATCATTTAAAATTATTATTTAAAATAAAAATTTAAAAAGATATTAAAAATTCATTTAAGGAATTTAGACTCATGAATATCACTCTAATCATAAGATAAATTTAGCTTCATTAAATAAACTTTGAATATAATTTTAAAAATTTTAAATAATTAAATTAATTTTTAAAAAATATATAATAATTATTTTTTAAATATAAATAAAGACAATTAACACAAAATTTTAGAGTGATTCAGCTTTTAAACTAAACATATATATATCCATTAACTTAGTTTTTACTAAAGATTTTTAAATTCACTATGAATTTCTTTCATTTTTCTAGGCTTGAGAAAAACTCTTTGCAACCTAAACTTATATTATAAAGCATAACATCCGAAGCTTCTGCACAAAGCTTCGAGAACTATCTCTTACAAAAATATACAAAGTGTAACACCCCGAATTTTTGTCCCAAATCGAAATTTAATTCTGAAATCTTTAATTTTTGAAACCCTAATAATTTAGGAAATTTTATTTTGAAATCTTAAGTTTTAATTAGGGACTAAAATGTTTTAACCTAAAATTTGTTTCTGTTTTTGAAAAAACCTAATAAATTGAGGATCAATCTTGTAATTTAACCTTTTTTCTTTTATAATTAAAACCAAACTTTCGGTAGAATGAAATCCCCCATTTTCCAGCCGCCACATGTTTCAGTTCTGCCTTTCTCCCTCTCCCGATCTCATACGTTTCAACCCATCTTGGTTTCATCGAATCTCCAGCCATCGTTCACCTTTCGTCTTTAGCGTTTCTGTTCGGATTTGTTGGTGCGGTTGAGTTTTCACTTTGGTCTTTGGTGTTGGGTAAGTTTTGTTCATAAAATTTTAGGGTTCTAGATCTGAAATGAGATGTTGGTGTGGTATTTTGGTTTAAACATTTTAGTTTGAGTTTATTTATTTTGTTGAAATTAGTTGGGGTAATGTTTTAAGTTTCTAACATAATTTTTGTTGTCGTTGTGTTCTTGAGCCGCCATCGTCTCTGTTGTCGTGTCGTCATCGGAGTAGTGTCACCGGAGCCTTATCGCCCGTATGTTTTTGCCGTCGCCAGCTTTAGTGGTTATAATCCCTCGACCTGGTCTAAACGTCACTCGACTCAAACGAGCTACATGGGGAATACCGAGGCTGATCCGGAGACTCGCCCCGATAAACAACCCTAAAAATATTATCTTTTATCTTTTCTAAATGCTTTGATTAAATCCTATATGTTCATGCAATGACTGAAATTTAATTACAGCGGAAACTAAAGAGAAATGAGTCATAATTTAATCGAACAAGTTTAAGTTCTCTAGATACATACAAGATCCTATAGGCGTAATCCACATTTCGATCATCATCCCTAGATGCAAAGTCACCTTATTTCAAAGGACAAGCATTTAAATATCATAGGCGTATTTCAACGTCATTAAATATGGCAACACATACTTCAAAAGTCGTAGCAATTTCCATATAACTCAATATCAAAATAGTTCAATAACATAGGTTTCAAAATAAAATTCCAAACTCAATAATCTTCTAATCCATTGCTCTCAACTACCTAGGTTCATAACTAAAAAAATGCATACTTGAGCTAAAGAAAATATTAAATAGGCACTATTGACTCCTTTGCTTCTCGATTGCTTCTAACACTTATCTGCATTATAAGGAAAAGAGAGTGATTAAGCTTTAAGCTTAGTGAGGGAAATAAAATATTTTAAAACATCACTTATAATGCAACCCATAAATACTCAATTTATCAAGGTGAAAAATGTGTCATGCTTCTTTAAAACAACATAAACATGGTTATCAATGTCATTAATAAACCAGCAAGTGTTAACAAAATCATGGCTCATAAGCCAACATAAAGTACCAGTAAAAATCCCTTGAAAAAAGGTCACATGCTTTCAAAGCAAAATAAGGCTAATATGCTACTCACTTAGCAAGGCCTAAATTCACATAACACTTGCATTTTCAAATAAAAACATAAATTATATTGAGGCTAGTGATCCGATTTGTACTACTCCAAATCGTTAGGACAAACGGGTAACCGCATGTTAGTACTACTTCCAAAGCATGCGCATGTTGATACTACTCTCAACATGAATTATCTCACCTTGGTGTCCGGTGACTGTACTACTCTGATCAACCCGTATGTGACAATACTACTCCATCATATAGCATTAGAATAAGAGGCAAAATGCAACACACAAGGAATTTATACACGTACGACTTTTGAATGTTTATAGTGTACTCTAAACCTATTGATCGATCAACTTATCCCATAAGGTTCATCACTTAACTAGCCAATATATTATCAAAAACCAATGCTAAACACTTAATTCAAAACAGAATTCAAATCACATGTATCCCACTTTTTATGCATCACTTGCAAAAACCGATAAAACCACTTTTATCTTATTTTTCAAAATAAAAACCGTGGGAACATCTAATATATATAAAATCTCTTTAAAAACAGTTTCACGAACATTTATATACATACATAAACATCTATGCAAAATCAACATTAAGCATGACAAAGTTCATAGTAAAACATAGAGTAATATTAGAACCCTTTTGCGAAAACTTAAATTTTACTTACTTTCAAATATATGGAGGTTTTTACACCTTCCATACTCTCTCAAACCTCTGTAAAAAAAGTTTAAAACATTGCCGAAGCAGCCACTCTCATAAACTATTCACCAATAACTGATACTTGCTCGTCAAGTCATCGAAACGAACCAGAACGCCTTTAAACGTGATCGCCTAACTCTTGTCTTGTTTCAAGCATCAAAACCAAGGGGTTTAATACTTCTAAACACATAAAAGAAACCCTCAAGTCGGATCCCTACACAGCAGTCCTTAAAACCTATCAAAACCTAAATCGAAAACTTGTCGGAACACACCAAACTTCACTTAAGCCTATAGTCCGGGATTAGGATATTAAAAACACTTTATAAACATCCTAAAACATTAAAAATAATCCATTTAAGACCCCAAAATAGTGGATAAAAACCATTGAATGGAAATTGAGATTTTTAGCCGAAAAAACTGATTTTTATGAAATTAAAGGATTAAAATAATTTCTCCAAGCCAAGAACTTGGGAATTTCAGTAAAAACTTTATTGTTCTAGAGGATTGAAAAAATATCACCTCCAAAACTGATCTAATTGCTTTCCGGGTTTTAAAGAGAGAAAACGATGAGAAAACAAGAAAATTTGAAGGAGAAAAGTTAAGATAATTATTGTATACGATTTTTAGTGAAAAAGAGTTTTTACCTTGAAAACTTGATGAACGACTGCCTCCAAAAAGGGAAAACAAAAATTAGAAAAATATATGATGTTTAGGTTAATTAAAATAGGTTTTAAGAGTTTTAAATTGGGTTTAATTAAGCTATTTAATTTAAAATATATTTTGGGCTTAATTAATATTTAGAAAGCCTAGACCAGCTAGGATTATAATTGGATCAAAACCCCTTAAAGATTCAAAGTTTTGGCTTGTTTCATAAAATTTTCCCTATATTTTCAATTTTTACAAAACAATCACTAATTTCAAAATCTTAGGTTTCAAGAGTCGATTTTAAAATTTGATTTGACCAAAGTCTAATATATATTATTTAAGGATTTTAGAATATTTTTTCTTAATATATTTCGATAGAAAACTAATTTTTAGGTATTTAATCCTGAACTAGGCTAAACCGACTAAACCCACCCACTAACTTCTAAGCCCAAACTTGGAGCGCTACAACTCTCCCACACTTAAGAAATTTCGTCCTCGAAATTACCTGGTGAAAAAAGACAAGGAAACTGCTCTTCCATATCCGACCTTCGTTCCCACGTGGCTTCTTCGACACCTCGATGTCGCCAAAGCACTTTGATTAACTCGATAGTCTTACCATGCAGAACTTTAGAACTTGATGCTAAGATCTCTACCGGTTCCTCCTCGTAGGAAAGATCCGGATTGAGAGCTCTACTTCACCCACCGGCAACACAAGCAATGGATCTGATCTGTACCTCCGAAGTATCGATACATGAAATACATCATGAATCTTCTCAAGCTAACCCAAAAATGAGTGTAAAAAACGAATCCGATTGTAAACTCGATATTAAACCGAATTGAAATCAACTAGCTAACCCAAAAATAATTGATCCGATATTAATTTACCCAAAAGCAATGGACACAATATAACCCAAACCACCGTAACTCAAACCAGACCCAAGTCAAAATCGAATAAAATTCGTTAAAGTACCAAGACTAGAGAACCAATTATCTTGCAAAAATCGTATGAGGCACCCATCACCAGCAGACCAGGAAAGGAATCCATGAAATGAGGGCCAAACTTTCACAAGGGATCGTCCCAAATAAGATCAATTCGATCTAGAAATTGAAGTTGAACAAGGCGAAACAACTTTGTATTTTTGCCAAAATAGTATAACCAATAGCACTACAATAATTATGTTTTTTAATGATAAATTTATTGCGATTTTAAGTTATTTTATTGTAAATATTAAATATTTTATGACAAAGTATTTTATAACACTATTGATTCAATTAATTATGACATATTATTATTTGGTCATAATATAATAATAATTGTAACCATTAAATTTCTTTTCATAATTAAACGGTCACTACAATGAATATTTGTGACAACATTGTGACATATTATTATTTGATAAAAAAATACTTAATGTGACAACATTGTTGGTCACAAAATATATTTTCAGTGTTCAATAAATTTATAACAATTTATATAGATTATAGTGTAAAATATTTTTATCATAGAGATAAAAAATTGTGATATATTTTTATTATAATATTTATTCTCGATGTTTATAAAATTCAACATAAAAGATATGATTAATAGTGTCAAAAAAATTATCAAAAAAATTATATTTATGATAATATTTAAAATAATTATTACTAATATAATAATAACGGAATTATAAGTGACAAATTAAAAAAATATCATTATATCTTAGTGTCTAAATTTAATATTTTTAACGATTATTTTTATTTTTATTACAAGTATTTAGAATCTATGATATAAATAAATATGATTGAAGATAGATCGATACCCACTAGCTATAAGTAACTCTAACTCGGTGAACGTAACCCACAACCCCCTAAGTGTTGAACTTCAACCCCAAGATTCGTCACGCCATGCCCATGAGTATGCAGTCGTAGTAAAAGCCGTATCAGTTGTCACATTCGCAGCAGCACCGCTCAAATATGATGAACAAAGACATAAAAATGTTAGTTTTGATGGGTAAGGGTTGCTTCCTAAAGGCCGTAGAGTGCATGAAAGTGGCACGAAGGTTCCTTGTACAGAAATTTCAAGACAATTCTGGGTATATAAATAAAACTTGGTTATTGGTTTCCATGCAACCATCGTTGTGTTCTCTCTCTCTCTGTATACTTGGTTTCTAAATCTCTGAAACTCGCATGGATAAGAAAATGGTTGAGGTTAAAGCTTCGGCAATGGAGTCTCAAAGGCCAATACTTGAATGCCAGAAGAAGAGGTCAGACACAAAGCCGAAGCCGAAGATGAAGACGAGGAAGAAGAAGACAAGAGGAAGAATCAAGCGAAAGATTTTTGCCATTTTGTATAAAAAACTGAAGCTGGCAACCCTTTTCTTCATTGATCACCATCTTCTTAGTAACACCACCAACACCATGAGTTAGCCATTTCTTCCTACATGCATGCATATACCATGAGGAAGATTTTAATGATCAATGGAAAATATATTTATATGACACACATTGGAATTTATCCCAAAAATTGAAGGGGGAAAAAAGAAGATAATCTAAGCTTACAGGGATCATGAGTTACTTTCTTCTAGCAGTGAATGCACTTGTTTTTTTTTCCTTTAAGGGATTGTGCTTGTTACTGTGTTTTTATTACTACCAGGTGGATTTGGATAGTATACTGTCATAGATAATGTAAGATTACTAAATAATATTACCTCTTTAGGTTTAGATGGAATGTCGTATTTGAATAATTTTCTCGTCAAGTTTATGGTTTTGTTAACGTAATCATTTTCTAAATTTGACTTTCCCATGAACTTTTCATAGTTGAAAGATGCAATTTAAAAGTAAACAATAATTGAGTGATCAGGGAGAGATTATTAGATCAACTATGTTCATCACGTCATTCATGGTCCAAGCAATAAAGACCGTTGATCTTTAAATAGGAACCTATTAACTACCCACCCACTAAGTCCATGTAGGAAAGAGGTGATGATTCACTTGAAAAAAAAATTAAGATCAACGGTCCTGATTAATTGGGACCATAGATGACGTGGTGAACAAGGTTCATCTAATAATTTTTCGTGATCAGGATTAGGGGTGAGTGATAGAGTGCACTAGACTTAAGGAATTATTCGAGATGAAACGTCATATTTTACAACTTCAATTTTATTAAATTTTTTGTTCAAATTGAATTTATGAAATTCGAGTCCAATTTTCAAGTTATTATATAAATTTATTTGTAATTATTTATCATATTATAGTATAATTTGATTTTAATTTAATTTAAATAATTTTCTTTAATAGTATAAAATATGTATATGTATTTATCATATTTTTTATATGTGACATATATTTCTTCGTATTTTTTATACCGGTATATATATCAATGAAAAAAAATTAAAAAACTCAACTCGAACTTAAAAATCAATCCACTAATTACTAAATTTTTTGAGTTATTCAAATTTTCATTTTACAAATCAAACTTTATTTGAAATTTTTCGAGTTGAGTTTATGTAATTTCGAGTCGAGTTAAAGCGAGTCAAGTCCAAAATTTCGATTTTTTCGAGTTGAGTTTTGCTCACCCCTAATCAAGATATCATATTATAGTATAATTTGATTTCAATTTAAATAACTTTCTTTAATCATATAAAATGTATATATGTATTTATCATATTTTTCATATGTGACATATATTTTTTCATATTTTTATACGGATATATATATCAGGAAAAAATAAAGAACTTGACTCGAACTTAAAAATCAATCCAATAATTACTAAAAATTTTTAGTTATTCTTACATTTTACAACTAAAACTTGATTTAAAATTTTTTGAATCGAATCGAAGAGACCCGAGTTTTTTCACCTCTAATCAAGAGGTGCAAATCTTCTACCCATTTTCCATGCTTCCAGTTCAAATTAGAGGGTTTAGGGTTTAAGGTTTAGGGTTTTAGTTTAGGGGTTTTGGTTAGGGTTTAGAGAATTAGGGGTAGGGTGTATTTTTTTAGGTATAGGTTTAGGATTTAGGATATAAAAAATAAGGGTTAGGATTTAAAATTCAATTTTTTAATAAATTTTCAAATGAGGCATAAAGGGAGGCACAAAAAAGAGGTAGAAAATTTTTACTCCTAATCAAGTCCAAAATTTCAGATTTTTTTTCGAGTCGAGTTTTGCTCCTTAATCAAGATATCATGTGTCACACGAGAATACAACCACTAACAATCGAACAACCGGCTGATCTACCAGACTCTTGCACCTGACGGTGGACCACTCACCATGATTTTTAGCTAAAATCAACATAAATCACTCAGGTAGACTCCACATGAGAATATGTTGATCTCTTTAGGAAACAAATTTGGAATTTGAAGGTACCAACGAATTCGGTTGTTCCTTTGGTTCTCCTACAGGTAAAAACTCATGACGAACCTGGAAAGGTGTAAGAGACTCTTCTCATTTGACCCAAGTTGCACTCTTTGTCATCTTTCCGATGAATCAGTTCTTCACGTTCTCAGAGATTGCGAGGTTATTAGACATACATGACTGAAAATCATGCTCCAAGGTTTCTCAAACTCCTTCACCTCTGCAGGAATGAATTCTTTAAAGCTTATGTTCCAATGTGCTGAAACTTGAGTGGGGTTGTAATGGACTGATGTGATGATAAGAAAGGTTTTAAGAGGTTGAAGAAGGTAGGAATGAAGAGAGAAAATATTTCATTCATAAACTCAAATCATACCCGTTACAGAATTCAGTACTACTAAAATAGGTACACCAATTGGTTATTTTTGGACAAGTGTCAACTAACAACTGGCCCATATGGCCTTATCCTTACAGAAGTAAAAACAAAAATAGCATGACTCATACTTAAATAAACCGGTTGCATTGGTTCAGAAAACCGATCTAACTTCATCCAGCTTGATCCGGTTTAGTCTCTTCTTTCTCTTCCAGAACGACGTCGTTCTCTTTCTCGATTGACATCTGAATTCTTTTCCCCAAATTCATCAGATTGAGCCCTAATTTCTCTTTCGATTTCTCTCCTTCCTTCTTCTTCACAGCCTCAGCCATGACAATACCCCTCTTGTAGAGGATCCTTGTCCCCAAGGATCAAAATCGGGAAATTGGGACTTTAAGACTATAATCCTCCCAAGTTGCATCAGTAGGGCCGAGATTTGTCCATTGAACCAACAATTGTGTGACGGTCTGGTTGTGACATTTCACCATTCGCTTGTTGAGGATTAAAGCAGGGTAGACTTTCAAGGTGCCATCCACAGTTACTTCTGGAGGATCACGATAGGTAACAGCCGAATCCCCAATTTTTTTCTTTAATAAACTCACGTGAAAAACTGGGTGAATCTTTGCGGAATCCAGTAATTGGAGTTTATAGGCAACTGAGCCGATTCGTTCTATGATCTTGTAGGGGCCAAAGTAGCGAGCGGATAGTTTCAAGTTGCGACGCACGGCTACGGATGATTGACGATATGGTTGAAGGAGAAGGTAAACCCAATCTCCAACATTAAAACTTCTCTCTGACCTGTTTTTATTAGCATAATGCTTCATACGCTGTTGTGCCTTAGATAAATTCTCTTTGAGTAGATTGTTGAGAGTCGTTCTTTCTTTCAATATTTGTTGTACTGTGTGAACGCTGGAATCAGTCTGTAGAAGCATAACCTTAGGAGGAAAGCCATAAAGTGCTTTAAAGGGTGTCATACCCAGAGCTGTGTGATGGTTGGTATTGTACCACCATTCCGCCTGTGGTAAGAATTTAGACCAAGAATTGGGCTTCAAAAAACAGAGGCTACGTAGGTACTGTTCCATACATTGGTTGAGTCGCTCGGTCTGACCATCAGACTGAGGGTGATAGGCAGTAGTAAAATGAGTTGCAGTTCCCAATTGCTTAAAAAGCTCCTTCCATAATAAACTAGTGAAGGTCTTATCACGATCAGATATGAAAATCTTAGGAGGACCATGTAAACGATATATCTGATCCAAGTATATCCGAGCAATTTCAGTCACAGTATAAGGATGCGACAAAGCAATAAAGTGACCAAACTTAGTGAATTTGTCAATAACAACAAGGATGCAATTGAATTTAGAAGAGTGTGGCAAACCCTCGATGAAATCCATCGAAATAACTTCCCATGCATGTTGAGGAATAGGAATATGCAGCAAAAGACCAGGACTAAGAACATGCTCCCCTTTAGTTCGTTGACAAACATCGCACTGGTTGACATGAGTCTTCACAGCAAGTTTCATCCCTGGCCAATAAAAATAAAGTTTTAGTCTATAATAAGTAGCTTGAATACCTATATGGCCTCCTTGTGGAGAATCATGGACTTGTAAAAGTTTCTGTCGCAGGTCTCCATTGCTACCAACATACACTCGATCTTTACATCGTAGGATTCCTTTTGTGAGAGTCCAATTGGGAACAAAATTAGGCTGAATGGACAAAGCTGTGAACTTATCTGTAGCCAATGGGTCGTTTGTGTAACTGACTTCAACATCAAGAAGCCACATAGGAGTTATAGCTGTAGCTTGTAACTCACAGAGTTGAGGTTGAGTGTCCTCTCTTCTAGACAAAGCATCAGCAGCCCAATTGGTCTTGCCCTTCCGAAAGTGAATCACATAGTCCAAACCTAGGAGTTTGGTGAATCCTTTCTTTTAGATAGCAGTAGTTAACTTTTGATCTAAAAGGTATTTAAGAGGTTCATGATCGGTTCGAATAACAAATGGGCCTCCTTCCAAATAATGTCGCCATTTAGCAATTGCCATAAGAATAGCCAAGTACTCTTTCTCGTAAACCGGTAGAGTAGCATTTTTGGGACATAGAGGCTTGCTTAAATAAGCAATAGGTCGGCCATTCTGAGATAAAACAACACCTATTCCTGTTGAGCTAGCGTCAGTTTCCAAACAAAATGGTTTGGAGAAATCAGGAAGGGATAGAACAGGGGTACAACACATAGCAGATTTGAGTGTTTCAAAAGCATGTCGTGCTTCAGTAGTCCACAAAAAAGAGTCTTTTTTGAGCATAGATGTCAATGGTTTACTGATGGCACCATAATTCATCACAAATTTGCGACAGTAACCAGTGAGGCCTAAAAATCCCCTTAAAATTAGTTGGCAAAGGCCACTCCTTCATTGCTTAAACCTTAGAAGCATCAGTAGCTACTCCTTCGGCTGATATGACATGGCCTAAATACTCAACCTTCAATTGGCCAAAAAAGCATTTACTCCTTCTAGCAAAAAGTTGATGTTGTTGCAGCAATTGAACATATTCCAAGTGCCATAGATGGTCTGTCCAACTGATGCTGTAGATAAGGATATCATCAAAAAAAACAAGGACAAACTTCCTCAATGCAGTGGTAAAGAGGTCATTCATAAGAGATTGAAAGGTTTCCGGGGCATTAGTGATCCCAAAAGGCATAACCTTGAACTCATAATGGCCTTGATGAGTTCAGAAAGCCGTCTTGTGGATATCCTCAGGTATAATACGAATTTGCCAATAACCCGATCGAAGATCAATCTTAGAAAAATATTTAGCCCCTTGTAATTCATCAAGTAGATCCTCCACTATAGGAATAGGAAATTTATTTTTTACCGTCATCGAGTTAAGTTGGCGATAATCCACACCTAACCTCCAAGAGCCATCTTTTTTCTTTACTAATAAGCAAGGAGAGGCGAAAGGGCTTTGGCTCGTTTGGATGATGGAAGTAGCCAACATGTCCGCAATTTGCTTTTCGATCTCAGCTTTTTGATAGTGAGGGAAACGATACGGTCTGAGATTCACTAGCTTAGAGTTGGGTTGAAGGATAATAGCATGGTCATGTGATTGAATAGAAGGTAACCCTTGAGGTTCTGAAAATACTGATTGATACTTAAATAGCAATGCCTCCAAATCTGGAGAAATAAGAGCCATAGAATCCTCTAAAGTTAGGAAATAAATTTCCCCCAATAAGTCAGTATCCTTAGCAGTAAGTTTCTGTAACTTGGCACTAGAAATGACTTTAAATGGAGGTTGTTGTTGTCCTCCATACAACTGAATGTTTTGTCCCTCTTTAGCAAAGGAAATGAGCATGGTATTGAAATCCATAAGAATAGGACTATACTTTTTCATCCAATCAACACCTAAAACCATATCAGTACCGCCCATTTGTGAGACCCGAAAGTCATGCTTAAATAAATAACCTTGCATCTTCCAACTAAGTTGCTTGCTAATGGCCACACTATACAATTTATCTCCGTTAGCTACAGTAATGGCTAAGGGAGTAGTAGAGTGTACCTGTAGTCCTTCCTTAGCCCATGCAGGGGTTACAAAACTATGAGTGCTCCCTGTGTCGACCAATATATTCAAGGTCTTGCCTTTGATTGTGCCTTGAATACGTAATGTATTGTGACTAACATTGCCATTAAGAGCATGAATTGAAATCTCCAAATTCTCTTGTGCTTCTGGAAGTTGCTGTTGATTAGTGTCCACTTGAGAGGAATCTTCTTGGTCATTAGGCACCATGTCTTCCTCTATGAGATTTAACTGTTTGGGGCGACATTGGTGGCCAGGCGAAAATTTATCTCCACAACGAAAACAAAGGTTATTAGTCCATCGATAATCAAGTAGGGACTGCTTTGGATGTGGTGCTGGAGCAGGAGGCACTTTATTGGAGAGAGGTGCAGTAGTTGGCTTGCTAAGTGGAAAAGGGGAAAAAAATTTCCACTCTTAGATGAATATTTTTGTTTTCGAGCATCTATATCATTGGCTAGTTCATACAATTGAGCCTGGCGACTAGCATCCGATACTGTCCTGGGTTGAAGAGCCTTAACCTTTAGCCGTAATTCCTCCTTCAAGCCACTCACAAAGCTGGAGACAAAGTAATTTTCGTCTAAGGAAGGGTTGTGGAGAAACATAAGGGGCTTGAGCTCATCAAATTTGTCATGATAGTCAGCAATAGAAGAGTGTTGGAAAAGCTTATTAAACTCCTCTATCGTATCATCGGTGGTTCGAGTGCAAAATCGGTGACACAAATTCGCAGTAAACTCTCTCCATGTAGCTTTATTTTTCTGCATGATATAGCCATCGGACCAAGTATCAGCTTTTCCAGATAAATACATTGTAGCAAGTTCTAAATGATGCTCGGCAGGAACTTTAAATATAGTGAAATATCTTTTACATTTACGTAACCAACCCCTGGGGTTATCACCATCGAAGAATTGTAAATCCACCTTGGGTTTAAACTTGAAAGAATTCCCGAAAGTAGACAAAACATGAGGGTCTGTTGGAAGGAAGTCCTGCAAATGAGAAGTATCACCTTTATCCGACCATTGAGGGCCCAGTCTGAGTTTTTCTCGATGGAGAGAAGGACCTTGAGGTTTTGAAGCAAGTAAACCAGGTTTGTCTAGCTTCATTGTATAACGTTCTTTATCATCTATGACAGTCAACTGAATCGTACGTTTGCCTTCTTGTTTTTGTGATGCAGGAATAGTGAAAGGTGGTGCCTTTTCAGGTGTAGCGGAATCACCCCGTTCAGCTACTCTGGTAACAAGATCGATGAGGGTTCGTAGGTCCGCCTGAGTTGACTCCATGGAGGATTCAAAGCTCTCCAATCGAGTTTCAAAAGTTGAGTGATTGGTTTTCATATCATCCAACTGTTTCTGGATTACAGTGAGATCGATTGAATCACCCATTTGTTGATTTTTCTTTGCTTTTCCCAGTGTAAATGTGGATCGAAACTGAACCTGATACCAATTGTAATGGACTGATGTGATGATAAGAAAGGGTTTAAGAGGTTGAAGAAGGTAGGAATAAAGAGAGAAAATATTTCATTCATAAACTCAAATCATACCCGTTACAGAATTCAATACTACTAAAATAGGTACACCAATTGGTTATTTTTGGACAGGTGTCAACTAACAACTGGCCCACATGGCCTCATCCTTACAGAAGTAAAAACAAAAATAGCATGACTCATACTTAAATAAACCGGTTGTATTGGTTCAGAAGACCGGTCTAACTTCATCCAGCTTAATTCGGTTTAGTGTCTTCTTTCTCTTTTAGAACGACGCCGTTCTCCTTCTCGATTGACATCTGAATTTTTTTCCCCAAATTCATCAGATTGAGCCCTAATTCCTCTTTCGATTTCTCTCATTCCTTCTCCTTCACAGCCTCAGCCATGACAAGGGTGTTCCTTGGAACCTAGTTTTCACGCCTGCCAGAAAATAGTTATGGTTTTATTGAATAGAATTAATGATGCAAGTAAAGAATAATGTCTCTCTTTTATACATAAGCTAAAGAGATCAGTAAGCAAGCAAACTAACAATTTTCTCTAACTTTTATACACGTGCTCATGAAACCACGTATGCATGGCATGCACGGATCATGATGGTATGCAGCACCATCAATGTCATATTCCTCATCACAGTCTTCATACTCCAACATTCCCCCTACTTCATTTGGATTTCTCTTATCAATCGCAATATTCTCTCAAGTTCTTCTATTAAATTCATCTTCAGCAACAACACGAATCTTTTGCTTGAATTCTTCAAAGTACGGGCATGATAAGGCCTTAATGAAACCGTCAGCCAACTGATGTCCAGCTGGTACATAATTCACCTAAAAAAGTTTTGCAGCCACCTTTTCTCTCATAAAGTGAATATCAAGATCCACATGTTTAGACTTGGCATGATACACAGGATTTGCACTCATTGCCACAACACTTGTATTATCCGACCAAATGATTGAAATTTCTCCTTGTTGCACTCTCAATCCTTTCAACAAGGCACCAATCCAAGTTATCTCTGAAGCAGTATCAGCCACACTCCTATACTCAGTTTCAGAAGTCGACCTGGACATTGATTTTTGTTTCCTCGAAGCCCAAGACACTAGATTTCTCCCAAGCATCACGCAATTTCCTGTTATAGACCTTCGATCATCCAGACTACTTGTCCAATTTGTATCTGCAAAGGCTATGAGTGGCAACCTCATTGCATCTCCAACGGTAAACATAAGACCATAGTCTATAGTACCCAACAGATACCTTAGAATTCTCTTTACTACTACACAATGCCCTTCACAAGGTTCATGCATAAATTGAGCAACCTTGTTTATACTAAATGATATGTCAGATCTCGTATGACAAGCATATAACAGTGCTCCTATAGTATTTTCTATATACATATGGATTTGAGAGAACACTTTCAACATTTCTTGTAAGTTTAATTGCTGACAACATAGGTGTAGGAGTTGGCTTTGCATTGTCCATGCCAACTTTCTCCAACAGTTCTCTAATGTATTTCTTCTGACTCAAAAACAAATTGTCATTCTTTCGACTCACTTCTATACCCAGAATGAAATGCAACTCTCCTAAGCCTTTTAAAGAGAATTTGTCATTCAAAGCCACAACATCCTTCTCAACCTCTTCTTCAAAATTTTCAGTTAGTATGATATCATCAACATACACCAACATATATGTATGTTTACCTGCAAAACTCTTCACAAACATAGATGCATCAACTTTTGAGCCTTAAAACCCTATGTTCAACAAACATTCTTTTAGTTTATTGTGCCAGTTTTGAGGTGCTTGTTTTAACCCATAGAGAGCTTTTCTTAATCTACAAATCAACTTGTTGCCATTTGCCCCTTCCTTTTCAAATTCTGAAGGTTGCTCCATAAAGACAGCTTCATCTAAGTCACCATTAAAGAATGCATTGTTTATATCCATCTTCCTCAATTTTCAACCATTTGTTACAACTAAAGATAACACTATCTTTAATGTAGTAGTTTTTACCACAGGACTGAATGTTTCTTGATAATCATGTCAGATACATGTGAATAACCCCTAGCTACAAGCCGAGCTTTGTAACGATGAACAGATCCATCTATGTTACGTTTGAGCTTAAACACCCACTTACAACCAACCACTTGCCTTCCTGGTGGCACTTCTTCAAGTGTTCAAGTTTCATTCCTCTCAAGAGCTTCTAGTTCATTAGCCATTGCTTCTCTTCAGTGGACTGATTCTAAAGCTTGCTAAATGTCAAAGGTTCAGCTACATCTTTCTCGTGAATAGCCACATATCCTTTTGGTTTAAAGATACCATTTTTGCTTCGAGTAATCATGCCATGCCTATTTGAAGTTACATAAGCAGGTTGTACATCATAAACACGCTGTGTAATCTCACCAGAAGCATTAGTTATGCGATCCAAGGTCCCAGTACCTTCAACTGCTGAATCTGCACCTCGATTCAATCCAGTATCATCATTTTGTTTAAAAACTTGTTCAAATGTAACATCTTCAGAATCATGAAATGTCTCAGTAATTAGTACCTCACTACCTACAGGACTTTGACCTGCATGCTGATCCATCTCCTGAGATTGTTGACCACCTGAACTTGCCTCAACTTTTCTAAATTTTTCATCCATATCAACAAGAGCTGTCGAAACACCATTAACATCAAATGGAGTTACTGGAACACTACCCTCACTAGGAACATTTACAGTAGTATTACTCTCATTGGTCGACTAATCTTGGTTCATAGTTGGACCAGGATTTTGATGTACTGAGACTTCTTGACTTTGTGGTTCAGACAATGAACTTCTATGCTATCGAAACATCATTGGGAAAAAAGCAACACCTTTATTGAACGCACCACCTACAGCTGAATCAATTGTGTTGCCCTTATCTATAAAAGGAAAGTAAGTTTCATCAAATAATACATGCCTCGAGACTAAAATTTTGTCATTAGTAACCAAACACAGATAGCCCTTATGATGTGAACTAATGCCTAAGAATGTACAAGCTTGGGACCGAAATTCTATTTTATGCTTTTGACAGTCCCTGAAATATGGAAAACATCGACATCCAAACACCTTAGCAAGACCATAATCTGGCTTTTTCCCATTTAACACCTCAAATGGAGACTTCCCTTGCAATACTTTTGTTGGCAATCGATTGATCAGATAAGCAACTATAGACACAACATAGGACCAAAAATACATAGGCAATGAGGCTTATGCTAGCAAGACTAATTTCATTTCAATTAAATGTCTATGTTTGCGTTTAACAACCTCATTTTGTTATAAGGTATGAGGACAAGTCAACCTATGATTAACTCCATCTTGAAGCAACAAGGGAGACAAACTACGATATTCACCACCCCAATCACTTTGCACTTATTTTATCACTCCAATGTACTGTTTTCGAACCAGTGCATGAAACTGCTAAAAGGCAGCAAGAGCCTGACATTTTTCCTTCAACAGATATACCTAAGTATAATGTGTATGAGCATCAACAAAACTTACATAATACTTAAATTCATTGGATGTAACATGAGATGGTCCATATAAGTCAGTAAATATCAACTGAAAAGATTCTGTGAAAGAAAGTTTATGATTCTTTCTCATTCGACAAGCAACACAAACCTCAATCTTATTCATATTTTTCTTAATTTTTACATTAGCATCATTACAAATTTGAAGTAAAGTTTTATGGTCATGATGACCATGACTTCTATGCATTGTTTCATATGTTCTAACAAACACACTTGGACTATCACTATATTGCTCTCTAGGTTTATTTAAAGGAACAATAAACTGGTATAGACCTCCACTCTTGTTTCTTTCAAGTAGCATTTCTCTTGTCTTTTCATCACGAACCAGATAATTTTCAGCATGAAACTCAAAGTACACCTGATTATCCTTAGCAAATTTAGATACCGAAAGTAAATTTCGAGTTACTTATGGCACATGCAACATGTTATTTAACATAAGTATTCGTGAAACAGTTGATATACTGGAAAAACCAGTCTTATGAATGTGTAAACTGACTCCATTACCTACTAACAACTTACTTGGGCCTTGATAAATTGTACCACCAACCACATTGGATGCATCTAGAATCACATGATGAGAGGCTCTAAAGTCTACAAACCATTTCTCAACTCCAGTAACATTAGATGTTAAAACAAGATTCCCTTGAGTTACAGATCCACTGGAGGTTTCTTCACTGTCATCAACATAGACAATATACTAAGCATGACTAACATCATTCACCTGAGTCGTATCAAGTCAAAGAAAACTTTGATCAAATCGATACCAACACTTGCTAACTAGATGACCAGTTTTACCACATAACTGGCATTGAACTCGTGACCTTCCTCAACCTCTACCAGCAACCCTATCACCAGAATTATAAGATGGTCTAGATGGCTTGTAACCAAGATTCTAATGACCACCATATGTTTGATTCTAAGCAGTAAAGGTAACTTATCTATTCTGAACTACATTTATAATATGAGCACTTATAGGCAAAAAATCAGATTGAGAATTGAAACCTGCTAGTTGAGTTTCAGCATTAATCAGAAGGTTATAAACTCGATCAATAGACAATAACTCTTTTACAATGATGACAACCATAAATGGTTGAAAGTCTTTAGGTAACCCATTTAAAATACTAGCTATGTGTTCAACTCGAGAAATTTTGCACCCACACGAGGCAAGAGCATCACATACCTCTTTGATCTGAGAAAGATAGAGCATCATACTTTCATTTGTGCCCTTCTTGATGGATCGAAGCTTGTAATGAAGACTCATGATTGAAGTTGTGGATTTATTCGAAACAAATTTGTGCTACCGTATCCCATACATGGGTTGTCGTTTCGGCCCCTCACAAATTGAGGTAGAAGATGCGCATTGATGGTGGAGAGTAGCCAAAAAGCAAGTACACTGTCCTGAGCGACATAGTGAAACTCCACGTTCTTCACTCGACGACCATCAGGAGTTACCACCGTCTGAGAGGGAATCTTGACTTCACCATACAACATTTTCTCCAATTTGTGGTTGCGTACAGTGAGAAGCACTTGTTGCTTCCATATCAAAAAATTTCTCTCGTCAAGAATAACATTTACTTTCTTGTTAGTAAACATTTGACAGGATCGTGAACTTCCACTGGTAGTACCTTCAGGACCTTCAACAGCACTCAGCATGGCTGGAGAAAGATTAGCAGCAAAAACAAGAAAAGCTTCCCAAATCGTTGGCGATTGCTACCATATAAAAATACATGAAATAAAGAAGAAAAAACTTATGGTTTTATTGAATAGAATTGATGATACAAGTAATGAGTAATGCCTCTCTTTTATACACAAGTTAAAGAGCTTAGTAAGAGCTTAACAGAAATCCCAAACTAACTAACTGATGATAACAAACTAACAACTTTCTTCGGCTTTTACATACGTGCTCATGGAACCACGTATGCATGGCATGCATGGATCAGGATGGTATGCAGCACCATCAATGACATAATCCTCATCACAATCTTCATACTCCAACACTCTGGCAGACTTAGAAGAACCGAAATGAAACAATGTTCTCCCTATGCAATTCCATGGCCGAGTCTGTGCTGTCCAAGAGCATCATGTGGCTATTACAATGATGGTTGACTCTGAAGTTCTCTAGCCAACGACAGTCCTTCTCCCTCACCCTAATGACACAAGTCGGACCAAGTTGGTTGTGTTTAAATGTAGATGAGGTTGTCTTGCCTATATCTGGTGTTGTTTCTTTTGGTGGATTATCTACATCAACCTTAATTGGCTCGAGCATATGGTATCAACATTCTACCGGTTCAATCCGACAATAATGTTCAAGAAGATCCTTTTGCATATTCCAATTATCTATCCCTTGTTCATGGTATCTAAAGCCTCTGCAACAGGAGTTGGGTCACAGAACTATGTTGGACGCCGAGAGATGCCAACATGCCTACCCATAGACTCACCAAGTTAGCTCACCATTCTTGTTTTGATACATCATTTCTTGAGGAACCCCCTGCTTTGTCTTTTACTTACTGCAGATAGTTTAGAATCCTCTTTTAAACTCCCTTGGAGTGATATTTTATTTCATTTTTTTATCTCTAAATAAATCAAATTAAGTTGGAAGGGCTGCTCGCCAAGCAGTTTTTGTAATCTGGTGACATTGTCAGTGGGAGGTGCAGAACCTGAAGCTGATCATGGTGTAAAACTGGTTAAATGTGGTTACATTCGAGTTCTTCTCTGGCTGCTGGCTGAAAGATTAGGGGTCCTTACTGCCAGTTTTGCCAGTCAAGAGATGGCACTGTCAAGGTTAGTGTTCCTTCCGGTGCTAAGTTAATCTTCCAAGAGCAATTCAGCATGGGAATTAGACTGAAAATCGAGACCCAGCTTTGTTGAGTTGGTATGGATTCGTTAAACATCATTGTGAATCTGCCATAGTCAAATCTAGTACGACTCAAATAGCATAAGAAAGAGTTTGTATCATAAAGGAACACTGTCTGGTCTCTTTAAAAAAATGATAAAATCTCTAACTTATGTGTACCTTATACAAAGTGTAGATGTAAACAGTGATACATCAAGAATTCATGGGATGTTTAATGTTAAACCAAAACCGTCTGCCATACAAATCTCACAGTCCCCCCCAACAAAGAGATGTATCATATAAAAGGTTCTCTCAAAGCTGTTGGTAGCAGCAATTCGGGCTCTAATTCCTCAAGTGGGGTGAAATAATACTCGACCATGTCTTTGCTCACCCCTTCCAGCCTCGGAGGATCCCACTGCAAATTCATCATACACAAACATGAGAGTAAGAATGTAGACATATGTATGTATGTGTATGTGTTTGTGTTTATGACATGTATGATAACTGAGAATACCTTGGGAGCAAAATCTTTGTCCACTAACCGAGCCCGGACACCCTATACAAATAACTGGATTAAGCTTCACAGGTATTCAGGAAACATTCTGTATGTAAAAGGAGAGAAAATGAGACCATACCTCCGAGAAATCATTGTGACCTGTTTGGAGATCCTAGCAAGGGACATCCTATATTCCCATGCTAGACACTGATCAAGTGATTGAAATCTACCTTCTCGTACCTAATTCAATAAAGAAACCGAAGAAACCAATTAACAGACAAGAATGGAATTTAAGGCAGTTGTAAGCACCAAGTCAAATACGGATCGTAGAGTAACTTTCAAGCTCAATGGTGAGGCTTCATTCATTTTCCTAAGCATGGTCTTGCACCAATCAACATAAGTTCCTGTCGCTTCGGTATCCTGAGTGAATTAAAGTTTGGAACATTCAACAGCACATGTAGCCAAGTGTCTATATGCATATCTATGGAGAATCGAGCTTACCAGAGAATCGATAATTTCCTCAACAGTGTCGTGACAGAAACATTTATTAATTGTCTCAATCCTGAAATAAAAATATCGAAAGACAAACCAATCAGACAGAAACCATGACTTACAAATTAAATTTGCAGTCAAATATAGAACCCGTTCCTAAGCGCCATAGTTCCTGAAACAAATATTACCTGTGAAGAATACTGCCCCTATCCGGATAAACAATGTCACCGTATTGTGCAAGAGAAGACTCTATCGCAGTAGGATCATCATTCATCAAGTTACCCAGACGTTCTTCGGTCCAAGCAAGTCTCTGTTAAGGATAGCTCATTCAAATAAGTTATGATAAGAAGAGATGGGGGGAAAGCACAAATACATATGGAGCAGAAAGAACAAACCGAGTTTAAACAATAGTGTCTAGCCAGACCACAAGCAATCATTTCGACACCGTTAAGCTTTTCTCCTGTTAGTGCTAAGCATTCCCTTGATGGAAACAATACACATGACTTGTTAAGGTAAATGGAATGTGTATGTCCAGATACAAGCAAATAATCTGACAGTACATTTTAAACCAAAAAATTATATGAAATAATTAAGCTTAGCATATCAAGGAATTAGCTACGTATTTGAAAACTTATCGAAATGGTCATCACCTAAGTAACCAGGCAGGCGAGAAAGATAAAATGAAGCCCCTGCATCAGGATGGAACCCCAACTGAGTAATACACAGTTATACAAGTTCAGACACCAGAAAGGACAAATATTTTGCAATGTAATACACAGTTATACAAGTTCAGACACCAGAAAGGACAAATATGGGGGCGGAGGCACGGGAGGAACATGTGTTACTTAATAGTCTTGACTGAGCTCTCATTCATTCAAATGATCTTTGATTCTCTTTATCGAAGGCAATAGTAATATCATAACATATATCTCAAACAAATCCAAGAGAATGATTTTATATCATTCTAATTTAAAAAAGAAGTTTCATGCAAATGATATCACCCTCCCTTCTCCAGGTTGTCTCATCCCGAAGCATGAAGCGGAATTTATAATGCATAGAATTTATACTACCTAGCCAATAATAGATAAAAGTTTAATCCTCATACAACAAGAAGAAAGAAGAAAAAACATTTTCTTGCCACAAGGGAAAAAAGTTCAATCCTTGCATGAAAAATGATTTAAAATGAAACGTGTTACATTCATAAGAAACATGATCGATTCATTAACTCAATCGTGGATCAGAAAATTCTAACACAAGAAATTTTTGTGAAGGAATGGCACCACATACTGTTTTATCAGTCACTAAACGAAACATCCCTGAGAGAGATATTCCACCTCCACATCCCATCGTTATACCATCCAAGATTGCCACCTGCACATATGGGCAGTACATTATAATCAAAAGTCTCATATGGAACAAAATTATTCAGAAGTAATTCAAATGGTATAAATCACTCAAAGGTTGAATTCTCACATGTGGCTTCAAATATGTTCCTTGCAAGTATACAAACTTATATAGAGTTTCGAAAAATCTTTTACATTCTTCAACTTTCCCTGCACAAATATAATTAGTTTAACCATAGATCACACTTTACTATGAAGCTAGGACTTTGCCATGATTACGAGAAGTATACAGTAATTTGATCAGAAGGAAATTCCATTGAGATGTTTGATGTGATAATTAAGGTATCAATAAAAAATAACTTGGAACACTTGATGCTCATGTTCATGAAAATTCATGCCCAACTAAGTTGCTCTTAGTACAAAGTGTTCATAATGGACACCATAATCGAGTTGCTCTTAGTTTAAACTGTATAATCAACCGACTAAACAAAATTAATAGGTGGCTAACCTTCATTAAGCGAGTGATAGAGAGCAACAACATCAACACCAGAACAGAATGCCCTGTCACTACCCTTCAACAAATTTCAAAACAACTTAGACACCAATGAAGATAAAAACCAAAATGTCAAGGGCATGAGAAATCCCAATTACAGAAGACACGGAAAACCTAATTATAAATATCGTTTGTTCGCCATAGAAGCTGCATTAAAGTGATTCTCCTATTGTACATAATTCATCTCGAATATCAAACATTATGCAATAAAAATGTTATACCTTCAATAAGACAAATCCGATGTCGGGGTTTTCTTCCCAAGACTCATACAATTTCTTCAAACGAGATGCCTGAAAATCAAAAAAACAACTTGAATTCATTCAAGACTAGAAGTTAAAAGGTATGGACTTTAAAAATAACAGCAAAAAATTGACCATTGAGTTGGTAAGTGAATTGAGAGTATAAGGCCTATTGAGAATGGTTGTTCTTGATTTAGCTTTTCCTTCAACTAAAACCTGAAACATTTTACTCACCAATAAGCAATCTTTGACAACAACAACAACAAAAATAAAGCATCTGGGTCTTCCATTTTTTATGAAAACAAACAAATTTAAGCACAAAAATCATACTTGAAGATGATGAGATTAAATAAAAAGTTGTACTACACAGAAGATAAACATAAACCCAGTGTAATCATCGTTTTTGGTCCGGGGAATCGCCACCAATCTTTTGTCGGTGTGATTGGAACACCAAAAATTGCGGTCTGCGTACCAGAGTTGAGTTCGGGAGTCTATTACGCGTAGGAAGGATGAGCACCCCTACAACGCCCAAAATTGGCAACTGTTGGTTACAAAATATTTTATATGATCGAAAATAGAAATTTGAAGTTACTTTTATGATCCCGTAATTTTTTAACCTGTAAAATGAATAAAATAAGTTAAATATCGATAATAATCAAATTAAATAAAACATAATAATAACGACAATAAAGCCCGAAATAATAATAATAATAATAATAATAATAATAATAATAAAATATATATATATATAATCATAATCATAATAATAATAATCATAATAATAATAATAACAACAATAAACTAATAATAATAAAATATATATATATATATATCATCATCATCATAATAATAATAATAATAATAATTAATAAATAGCATGATAGTAATAACGTTAATAATAAAGCATGTAATACTACTAATAATAATAATAAAACATCTAATGAAAATAATAATAATAATAATATTATTATTAATAATAATAATAATAATAGTAAAAAGATTAGGGACCAAATCTACAAAATAAAAAACATTAGAAGATTAAAATAATAATATTAAGGATGAAATTGAAAGAAAATAAAAGAAAAAAGCTTAATTGAAAGAAATTGGTGACTGGAATGAAATGCGGGACAAGCTGGGAAGCTGGAGTGTAAACGTGCTAAATGTGTAGGGGCCAGTGGTGCAAATTCCCCTTTTTTCTGGGTCAAGACGCGGGTCGGACCAGGTTGATGGATCTTGGGCACGGGTCGGGACCACTAAACGACGTTGTTTTGGCCGAATAATTCGAAGCCAAAACGGCGCCATTTCAATATCGGGTTAAATACCCTTGTTTTCACTTAAGGGCTCACTTTGTCTCCTTCTTCCCTGAGAGCAAAACAGAGAGCTCTCACATCTCTGGTAATCCGGACGCCGGAGACTCCTCCGACCATCGCACGCGGCCGTCGGCCGCCATGCCGGTGGCCGGAATCGAGAAAGAAAACACTTTTCCGAAGCTTTACGACGTGTGGAATGCGAATATGGACTCCGTTTCACGAAAAGGGCTACGAATCGCAGTAGATCTAAAAGATAAGTTCAACGCTTCTCTTTCTTTTTTTTTACCTTGATTTTGTTCCGGCTTTGCTCCAATCTCACTGTTTCTCCTCTCTTTTTTTATTTCGAATACTTTGAATAATATGCCTTTGGAGACTGATTTTTCCACTCAAATACTTGTCTTTTTCGATTGAATTCTTGTTTTTTCTTTCGGTTTCTAGTGACCGATTTTCTAGCCGGTATTATATCTGTTCGAAAAGGGTATTTATACCCATATATTACATATATAAATTATGAAAATCTCCCTATATTCGAGATTTCTAGCCATAATAATATTTTCTGATGCTTATATCTCTGTTTTGCTGATCAACATGACTAAGGCGGTGGGCGGTGGCCGGCCGTGAGGACTAATCAGAGGTCGACACGTGGAGGCGACGGTAGACATGGGCGGCGGCTGCTGCAAAGGGGCTGATTAGGGTTTGCTTAGGATGTTAGGGTTAGGTTACTGGATTGGGTTTAGTTTAGTATTTAGGTTATGGGTGTTGGGCTTAATGGGTTATTACACCCAAAAAAAAAAACAGTTTTTCAAAGACCTGGTCTTGGAAATCATCATATGGGGCATAGTGTGGCTGAGCAGAGAAGCATCTTTGATGGGAGAGGAACCCAAGTCTTCGAAATGAATGCTTTGCTTTTATTAAACCTTTCACTCTCTACATCTTTGCTTTGCTTCTCTTTCAATGTTCCTTTGCCTTTGAGCTTTGGTGTGGTTTCGCCTCCTGCAACAGTGGGGGTTTTGCGGTTTGTGTTTTGGATTGATCGTAGCCGTTGGATTTATTCACTAATTTAAAGCCTTTTCTTTTGGGTTAGCTATGAATCCATTCTTGGTCAAATTCAGGTTTTGGTCTATCTATTATACTCAAATTGGGGATTTAATCCCTATCAATTTTAAAAGTGAGAAATTAGAAATAATTAATTATTGAATGTAATAATTAATTCTCAAGGGATAGAATTATTGAAATATAAGATTATATATATTATTAAAATATTATCTTATTTTGTTTTATTGGTTTAAATAAAATACAAGATCATGATGTTTCAACGGGAGAATGTAAAATTATTTTAGTATATATTTTAGGCTTAATTTAAAAATATGCGTTTAAACTATATAATTTTTTAAAATATAAGTTTAATATTTTATTTTTATTAAATTAAATTTTTATAATTAAATTTTATTAGTGTTTTAATATAATAACGTTAAAAAATTTATCATGTGATAATAAATTGACATGTAACTTTTATTTTTTATTAATTTTTTAAATAAATTGAAAATAAAATAAAATAAACAATATTTTGAAATTTTTAATAAACTTAAAATAATTCAAATTTTTTAAAACCTCAAAATCTTAAAATTAGAATCGATGCCACTTCTATCATTATTAGTCTCGCCAGACCTTGTGGCATGAGGTTACTACATGTTTCCTATATCATTTATTCCTAGTAACCATCAAGAAAGATGTCAATCAGACGTCAAATGATATTACCTTAAACATTTAATTAAAATCTCTTGATTGACATGAAATGTTTTAATCGTCATGAGGGATGTCAATCAGACAAACTCAAAATATTTTAATCGTTCAACATTCAATTAGTATGTCTTTCACCAATTATCGATGATGGGTGGACAAAAGAAATATATAATAACCTAAGACAACGATACCAATGTTTGACGAGATTACCAACGGCGATTGTGGTGTCAATTTTAAGATTTAGAACTTTAGAGTTTTAAGGATTTAAGAACTTATCGAAGATTTTAAGACGTTTTAGATTTTAATTTTTTTTTAATTTTTTATATAAAAAATAAAAAATGCATATGTTGCATTTTATATGGGTGATAAATATTTTAACGATGTTATTTTTTAAAAATTAAAATTTTCAAAGCATATGTTATTTTCAAGCGATAATCAAATAAAATTTTAAACAAATATTTCAGTGAAAAATTTTAGGCAAATAATATTTTTTTAACTAAGAGACAATCGTTTATGTTAAATTTTTTTAGATAAATAATATTTTATTTACTCAAAGACCTTAAATATATAACCGCACTGTATAAGCATACTACATATAAAATAATCTTTTTTATATTAAATTAATAGATACTGATATAAGAATCTTATATTTTTTTCATTAAAATCTATTTAAGTTTTCTACATAAACATAGTGTAAAGGTTTTTACATAAACATGAATAATTCAAAGCAAAAAAATTAAATTTAAATTATTAATTTTAGTTTTTAAATATTAAATTCTAAAATTCAATCATAAATCTAAAATTTTATATCATAATATTAATTCTTAACCTTTAAGCTAAATTTAATCTACTTGTGAATATTAAAATTTTCACAGCATAAAATAATAATTAATTTTTTTTATTGACATAACATACTTTTTGCTTACAAGAAAAATGTTTAAAAGAAATTATATATTTGATCTATTACCTAAATCCTAATTACCAACAAAATTTGAACAACAAAAAATTATAGTTCAACTTTATCTACCTTTTCTAATCACATTTATAATATATTTTTATTTTTATGTCAAATTTAAGTTTATAAAATTAGTTATACGGTGAATTTTTAAAAACAAATCAAAATAAAATTCGATCAAATTATGTTAAAATATAATTATTTTAGTTTATCTCGAGTTCAATCACAATGTATCTGATATATTCAACCATAATTCATCTCGAATAAAAAAATAGATTTCGATCGCAATCCATCTCTAATCAAATCAAAATAAAATTTGATCACAACCTCTGTCAAAACACTTATTTCTATACAAATTTAATAAAATGTTAAAATTATATTTCTTCATTTCATGGTTATTTAACTTTTTTTAATCCCATTATCATTATTATTTCAAAAGTAAACTTAGTCTCTAAGTTTCTAAAGCGCTTTCAATATGGTCACCAAATTTTTAAAACTTTTATTACGATCACTTAACTTCTAATTCATTGTCATTACGATTATTACCGTCATATGCCGTTAAAAACATTAATGTGACGCGTTATTTTTTTAATTTTTTTCTATTTTCCTTTTTCTTCATGACTGATCTTTACTCATAAATATTAGGTTTAGTCAAAAGCTTGCGAAAAAGATGTATGAGTTTACATAATTTTTTTAGTAAAAATTGTTATTAATTTACATGAGTTTTATAATGTATAACAAAAAGAGGCACTAAAAGATGTAGAGCAATTAATTATCCAATCAAGAAGTATTAAACCATTAATTAGACTCTTACATAAAATTATGTTCATCCACAAATAAAAATAATCGGTTTACAAGTATTACTAACACATTGTGTACTAAAATGAAGGTAAAAAAATCTTTATATCTCAGATAAGATGTCAAAACTTGTAGAAAAATTAAGAAAAGAAGAGAAAGAGTTTTTGATTCCCCGATTATCAAAATGCTTAGAATTAAAGGAATATTTCTTGTATGTACTCTAATGCACTTGAACTGTATTGAGGTTTGAGATTGTGGTGAAAAATTAAATCAAAATAATAAATTATTTTGAACATAAAACATAAAACGAACATAAAAAATTATAAAAAATAGACCGATAAAAATTTCGTCCAGCAACTAAGTACAAGTGAAAATAAATAACATATTCACAAACGTCAACTACGATAAACTTTTGCAAGCTTTTTGTTTTTACAAAAATTTTAAATTCTTAATGGACACATACGCCAACATCTTTTTTCTATTTCATAGAAAATTTCATATGCCTTGAAGAAAAAACAATGATTTAGTGTCACCTCGTACCATTATTAAGATTGGATTTTGCAAACTTGCGGAGGTTTTGAAACTTCTATTATTCACATATTCTTTACCTACTACTCATATCTTGTTAAATATTCTTTTTGACCGAGATAAAAGTAATTGCATGTAACTTTTATTATTTTTGCTTTTATTTTTAGAGTTCATTCTCGTTTATCTTAACTTGACTCATCTTTTCCTTGAGAAAATTACAATGTTCGGTTGTAGTTTTTTTATTCACCGAGATTTATATTAGAAATAAAAGTACTTTGAGGATCGAATTACATGATTGAGCACCAGCTACAAACCTGACTTGCTCGAAAAAGAAAACTTGAATGATAATTTATAGTGGAAGTCTCTCATTCCGTGTAGCTTGCATAAATGTATCCATTGTCAGTTTTTTGACATTCATCATCCCGCATATTTTCTTTTTATCAGCGTTAGACAAGTTTGGATGCTCTTACAAATAAGAAAAAAATAACTAATTTTTACACTTTCTAAATGACTTCGAAGAAAGATTTTGTGTTTATCATTATAGAATAAGTACATGCATTATGAAGAAATAATAAATATGTGTAAGTTTGTTACTAGACCACAAACATTACTTTGTACTATTTAAAAATACTTGAATATATTATAAGTTCAAGTTATCAATAAAAAATCGAGATCCAAGCATGGTATTACTTAATTATAATATCTCGGATGAAGCTACAAATTTTACAAAGATCTACAAGATTGAGGTTATATCATGGGTCATAAATAGTGGTTTAACCTTGAAAGCTTTCACAAAACCAATTAGATTAAGCATCAAAGATATTATAGAATTCTAGAATTTAAAATTGGTTTGATATTAAAAAATTCAACCTTTATTTAGATATCAGTGGCATAATAGAGTCCGTCACGAACGGTCTAACTACTAAGAGATAGACTGAGACAAATCAATAAAACTAACAAAGGAAGGATTCAGAACATATATAATTTTTTTAAAAAATCGTCGATTAGTTTACCAATACACCACAAGGACCCATGCTCCAAGACAAAATCAATATTTTTTATCTTAATCTTTTTAATCTTTACATCTTAACTATGTTTGTCGTGTATTATATATTGGTTCCAATAGATTGTACCATTTCAACATCATATCTTAGTTTAAGAAGATTGTATCGAAGTTAAGAAACTCAAGAATCTATAAACACTACCATTAAAGAAGAATCATGAAGGTTAAAAGGAGATTGAATAAACCTTGTGAAGGTGAAATTTCAGTTTGTCAACTTTAATGGTGATATTTATTTTCAAATCAGATATAACATAAGTGCAATCAATAAATATTTTCTATTATAGCATACATACACAAGAAATTGTGTTGAAGATGATTATTTTGGCTAAGATGAATATAACAATTTTGAAAGAATGAAAAAAAAACAAGGGTCAACTTTGCCTCATTGGCTCTTCGAAAATAGCCAAGGTTATTCGATGGGAGAAAACTAAGATCTTCATGTACAAAATAGGATAAATGTTGGTGTTGGTATGATGTTGGATAGATTTGTCCTTGACTTCTTTCTAATCGTAAATTAATAGAAAAACATTTACAAACGAAACAAATCTCTCTGATGAATTGATAATATTTTGTTGTCCTAGACACCCTCTTATCCGTAATTAAATAGGTAAACATCATAATCAACTTTAACTTTAATCAACTTTCTAAACGTGATTGCTTAAGCAAGTGAGAGTGTAAAGAAATAAGCACCAACAATCTATAGAGAGATTGTGTTGAAACACTTCTAAAATTCACAAGAACTATCTTGCAAAAGAGAGAAACTCAAAAAATATTTTTTATTAAAATTCATCAAACATGTGTATTCAAGTTTGGTTGTCATTTAATTTTAAAATATATAATTTTATACAATTTGGTTATGATCCCTGGAAAATTAAATTTTAAATTTTACTTTTTATTTGATTTGGTCTTCATTTAAATTTTTTATTTTTGAAATGTATTAAATTATGGTAAAATTATTAAAATATTGTTTTTAATTTTTTATTTACAAAAATATGGTTTCTTTCAAATTATTTTCAATAATATTGTATATTATTATTCAAATAAAATACATTAAAATTAAATCTTCACCGAATTTAACTATGATTAATTTATAATTTTTTAATTTAGTCTTTACAATTTTATTTTTATTTCAAATTGACTACTTTTATTTTTTTAATTTAGTTTAATATTTTTAATAAGGTGATATTTTATTTTATTAATATTTATATTTTTTAATTTAAAACTTTATTATTTCTAGTCTAATATTTATTTTTATTAATTTTTAATTTTTATAATTTAACTTAATTTTTAAGATATGAGTCATTTGATGATATTTTTGATTAGTCTAGTGTGTAATATTTATTTTTAATGGGATCCATGCTAGTTAAAGACGTTAGATATTAAATAATTAATTCGAAATGAATAATCAACCATACAACCCAAAGTTCATCAATTATTTACTTAATTACTTATTTGTACAAAACTCAAACTTAATATTTTAATTAATATGAATTTAAAATTCTAATTAATTCGACCTAAAATAAAATTGACTTGAAATAAATCCAACCTGAAATGCAACCAAACTGAAATGAATCCGACCTGAAATGAACCTGTCAATTGTTTGATTTGGACCCAAACTATTTGAACCCGACCTAAAATAAACCCAACTTGAAATAGACCCGCACCCGATCCGAGTTGAGTCAAAAAATTAAATCAACTTAAAATGACTTGTATCCGATTTTACCCGACCTGACAGTACTCGACTTGAAATTCATCCGAATAACTGTTTTTACATCCTATAAATCTATACAATACCTCACTCAACGTATAATGCTAATGAATCTCGTGCAAATTTGTATTCAAGAAGCTTTAAATGAATATCATGCTTAATTCTATCATAATAGAGGAGAAGGAATCGAAGATCCACTATGTATACAATTGTACGGTTCCTATCAAACATAATAAAGAAAATCACACCAACATAAACGTATCAAGGTAGCTCTTAATGTTTTCTACTTTTCTTACTCTTTGAATCAAGTCAACCAAACTTGACTAAGTCATAAAACTATCTTCAACATGACAAGCGTGTAAAATAGACCCCAATATTTATTATGAGTAACCACAATCCTAAAAAGATGATCCCTCGTATTAATATCAATCACACAACAAACACAGCAAACATCCATTTGACAACTCAATAAATCATGATTTTTTATTGACAATCGATTCTACAACACAAGTCAAACCAAAAAAATTAAGAATAGACAACCTTTCTCATATCACCGCACCCCTCGAGACTCTCCTTTTTCAAGTTTGAGAATTTCACGGGAATTCAATTTCATTTGCTTTTCCCTTAACAAACATGAGAAAGTGGTTCTGCAATGAATTGAACCAAAGTCCTAATCATTTAATTATTCCAGCAACAAATATTAAAAAAAAAAAGGAGTTTTTGACTACGCAAGCCCACCATGGTAGCAGTGGACGCTAGCGTTGGGAACTATGGCAGCAACGATGACACAAAACAATAAAAAAGACAACATATACTCGAAGAAAAGATTTGAAAGAATCTTAAATTAGACTTGAACCACAAATCTGAAAAAAAAATCTTACCCAACGCACACGATGAAGGAGAAGCTAGGAGGACGGTGGTACAGTGAGTCAAAACCGATCAATTCTTCTTCGAACCCTCACCAAAGGTGGTCGAGAAGGTTGTCCGAAATATGAAATTTTGAAAAAAAAATGTCGATCTAATTTGAAAACAGTAGGGGAGAGCTGCGACTAAAACAAAACTTCAAAATAGATGCCGAAAAATGAATTTTAGGGTTGCAAAAAGATTTTTAAATATCCATAGCAAAAGGGGTAATTCACAAGGTAAGTCATCTAAGTTATATCTGCATGATAAAGAGGTCCTCAAACTTCCATTTCTAAACAATTATGTCACTAGGATTAAACTTAATTCCCAAAATATTAGGGTTCTCAATTTAAGGATTTAGCATTTAGGTTCTTTTAAATTAAGAATAAAAATTCAGGGTGTTACTTAAACGTATCAAGGTAGCTCTTAATGTTTTTCCTCTTTCATACTCTTTGAATCAAGTCAATCAAACTTAACTAAGTCATAAAACTATCATCAAGATGACAAGCGTGCAAAATAGACACCAATATTTATTACAAGTAACCACAATCGTAAAAAAATGATCCATCGTTTTAATGTCATTCATACAACAAACGCAACAAGGATCGACTTGACAACCCCAATGAATCATACGATTTTTTATTGACAATCGATCCTGCAATACAAGTTAACCCCCCCCAAAAAAAGAACAAACAACCTTTCTCATATCTCCGCACCCCTAGAGACTCTCCTTTTCAAGTTTGAGAATTTCTAATATCTTCTTTGTTTTGAAATCTCTATGGATGCTTTTAACATTTGTAAAATTTTATCTTTAAAAGGTACTCCTTCACCCACACAACTTAGTTCGATTTAGCATTAGTTATTAAAAAACACAAATATTTTATCATATCAGACTTATTTTATACCAACATATTCTTTAATCTTAAACCCCTTCACTCTTACAATAATAAATTCACTCTCAACTCACTTTAGTACTTTTATTCAATATTACATATTTAAGCGATTTATTTAATATTATTTTTATAAATTTAAATATTAACATAAAATATAATTTTTTTATTTAATTACGAAAAGTTTTATTTACTATCCGATTATTACCTCAATGAAAATCAGATAAATAATTACATATAAATATTCTGAATAAAGAAAATGTGGATCGCCTAAATCCAGACAATATTTCATACATGAAAAGTATAGAATAATATTAAAAAATTAAGAATCAGACTAAATTAACATAAATAATTTAAAATCTATCTTAAACTCAATAATCCAGAAATGTGAAGAACATTCCTTCCTCACAGCAAATAAGCATAAACACATGCAATCTAGGAAGAAACGGATCGTATACAATCTCACACAGTTGAACCATATCACATGCCTCGTTCCGACTAATAAGCTAGTAAAATTCGATTCAACTAAAATTAAATAAATTTTTGATTTGATTCAATATAAAAAATTATAATCTAATTTAACTTAATTTTTTTGTGTGTTATATAATAAAATTTTAAATATTTAAAAATTTTTATAATTAAATATAAAAAATATATATTGTAGAAAGACATTTAATTCAGAATAAATTAATATCATATTATTATAAATATATATAATTAAATTTAAAAAATTAAATAATTTCTCAAAAACTATTTAAATATAATATATATAATATTTAATATAATAATTTTGATTAAATTCGACTAATTAATTATTTTTTTTTTCAAAAAGTATTGATTAAATTCAATTAAAATTAACTAAAATAAATTTAATTCTAGCGATTAATTCGATTATCAAATAATACACTCCCTACAAACTGTGAAACTTGAACTTTGGGTCTTTAAAACGAAGAGCCCAATACCTAATCACAAAACTAAGCTAATAACATGTTCCACTGTCATTATTGCGAACATGTGATATATACTTGATATATGTTATGTCATCACTTGTGTACTATAGTAATATATAACAATAAACATTGGTTATTATTGGATTAATAATTTCATCTAATTGACAAATTTTAATTGTTCTGTAGTATTTAAATGATTAGGGTTTATAAATTTAAAAATCATAATTATTTAAATTAAATTATTTATTTATAAATTTGATTTGATAATGCATCTCTTCGACAACTTTTAAACCGTTAAAGTAAACAACAAGCTTACATAGAATATTTAGAATATTAATCAATTTAGGGAAACATTCGGGGGTGTTGAGTCTAAGGGTGTTCATTGTCGGATATTGGAATGAATTCGATCTGATTTTTTAGATATTCGAGTTTTTAGATCAATTATATAATGATCCATATCCGGTTTGGAAAAAAGAGGATATTCACATATTTGGATACCAGATACCGGATATTCGGATATCTAATTATCCAAAAATATAATTTGATTATACTAATTTTTCGAAGTTGAAGGTTATATTTATAAAAATTTTAGAATTTCGAATATAATAAACATCAAATTACTAAATACAATAAGATTCACAATTATAAAATTTTTTAAATATAACAAGCATTAAATTGTTAAATATAACAAGATTAATATTAATGAAAATTTGAATTTATGGATTTTCGGATAATCCGAAACTTGAAATATTACGATCCGTTTCCGATCCGTAAAAATTAAAATCGGATTCTATATCCGATCCAAAAATAAAAAATGGATTGTGTATCAGAAATTTCAGATCAGAACAATGGATAATCGGATCGGATCAACCGGATTGAATATTTTTGAACACCCCTAGTTGAGTCATGAGTTTTAGTAGTGTTTAAAAATATTTAATTCGATCGATCTGATTCGATTATTCGTTGTCTGATTTAAAATTTTAAATATCTAATTTGATTTTTATTTTTGACCAGATGTAAGATCCAATTTTAAATTTTCTGGATAAGATACAGATCATAATATTTTAAGTCTCAGATTATCCAAAAAATCGAAAAGTTAAATTTTTATTAATACTATTTTTTAATAATTTAATGCTTGTTATATCTGAAAATTAAAACAATTAGATTTTTTTATAGATATGAATCTTGTTATATTTAATAATTTATTGTTTGTTATATTCAAAATTTTATTTTTTTATAAATATAACATTTAAATTTAAAAAATATAATTAAATTAAAATATATTTTGACATATGAAATCCAATTCGGTTACCCGATAAACCAAATATTTGAAAAACTAGATTGGATATGAATATTATATTATTGATCTAAAAAGACAGGTATTAAAAACGAATTAAATATGATTCAATATCCGACAATGAACACCCATAATGAGTGTGATCATATTTATAAGAAGATTTCAAGAATATTCTAAGAATATTCTTAGTTATCTACGAAAAATATCTCTTATGTTCACATTATGTATTCACATAGGTGGATGAATAAGTTTTCTAAAATATTCCCATCGATTAAGCCAGTCTTGTGGTATTTCTAGGCCTAAAGCACTGATTTGAATTTTTTGTGCAATTCGCTACACCAATAACTCGAACATTAACTTGCAGTCCATGGCACACTACACATCCTCAAACTACGATTCTTATTTTGGATCAAATTAAACATTTAAATCTTTTAATTATATCCTCATGGCTCTTATTCTAAACTGGTCCTCAAACTTTTAATATTTTATCTTCATTCCGAAACTATAACACTCATTTTAAATAGGTCCCAAACTTTTTGAATATTCTTATTCTATCCTCAAATTTTCTTTATATACATTATATTGTTATATAATACATATAAGTTTTTACGAAAATTAACAAATTTTATAACTTTATAAAACTATACTCCATTTGTCCCAAAAATAGTGTCTCTTATTGACTTTTTTGGGGTCAAACTTTTTGAACTTTGACTATTGATTATTTAAAATTTATTATAGATAAAAATATAAAAAAATATATATTTTAGAAACCTCTAATTAAGTAGATTTTAAATATATGTTTTATAAAATTTAATTATTTAAAATATTTAATATAATTATAATTAAAGTTTAAAAAATTTTACTTTCAAAAAGTCAATAAGAGACACTATTTGTGGGACGGAGGGAGTATATTAATAATTTAAGGATGAAACTATAATGTTTAAAAGTTTTAAAATTAATTTAAAATAAGAATCATATTTTAAAAATAAAATTGAAATATTCAAAACTTTAGAGATAAATTTAAAATAAACATCATAGATCATGTGATCCATGAACAACCACTCTTTTTTTTTGAAATATGGATTGTATTACTTAGCCATAAATAGCATCTTCAATTACAAATGATTGAATACAATCCAAAACCTCATATGAAAAGCTAAAAGAGTCATTACAAGAAATGACCCATTGGGCAAGAGAGTGCGCAACTCTATTGGCATTTCGACAAACATGAATGACTTTGAAACCAATATTCTCGCCAAGTATAGAAAATGTTTATGTTAAACTTGATGTATCTCGATGAATAGCCGATTTCACTTAGCCAAGTGATGGAGAATTGATAATTTGGGTGTTTGTTGTGGAAGCAAAAAGATAGACAATAAAACAAAAAGTTTTTAGAATGGTTCGACCACGCCTACATCCACTACCTTAGCTTCCCACTAAGGATTTCCCAAATTTACTAAGAATCTCTTCCTTTTGAGGACAAAGTGCTAACCTTACAAAATTTGATTCAAACCCGAATCAAGAATCCAAAGTTCACAACCTGAACTTTGTGAACCCTTTCAACAAAGAGATAAACTAAACATTGATAATCCTTCTAATAAGGCTAATTGTTTGCATCTAAGCTCTCACTCAATCTGAAGACACTTGAGCATGCATAAACATTAGGCTCACAAGTGTTGTCTACACAAAAGATTGGAAATTAAAGCTCTAAGACATTTGTTTGATCATATTGTTGTTGACAATGAAGCATTGGTCTTCTCTTGATGCTTGAGACTTCTTTTTATCATCCCAAAATATAATCTAGCTGTTGGAGATATTTTGGAGAAATTAGGAAGTTATAAAGTTGAACATTAAATTTTCACCTACACAGAGGTTTCAAAACCTTTACTAGAGGTTTCGAAACCCTAAACCTTTACCAGAGGTTTCAAGAAAAAGGTTATTCTACCTGAGAGGTTTCGAAACCTTAAGTGAAGATTTCGAAACTTTCAATTAAAAACAAAAGTTTGGCTATTTTAAAACGTTTCAAACACTTCTAAAAACTCTCAAAAAATTTTCAAACTTATTCTCAAGTTGTTTGAACATAATAACCATTTTTGAATTCTTTTCAAATCAGTACAACATATTTTTCAATTATTATGTCAAAAATCAATATCTCAAAAATCTCTCCCTTTTTGATATAATAAAACCAACTTGAAAAGATTGTTTTTGAGATTGTTCTCCTTAATAATACAAATTTTGAATAAGAGAATTAAAGATTCAAAAACATTAACGTTCCCCTTTATTCATTTGCAAAGTCAATTTTTCAAAATATTTTCCCTTTTTGTTATATCAAAAATGATTCAAAACAAGTTTGAAAATCTTTAAAGCTCATAACATATGAGAGTTTTAAAAATGCCAATTATTTTAAAATCAAATACAAAAAGTTTGTTTATAAAACAAAAGGCTCTCCCTTACTTAATACATCACTAAGTGGTTAGTTCAACAAATATGATAACCTAGTTGAAATAAATAAAAAAAAGAAAAGAAAAACAAATTCAACTAAAAATTTTACCACACTTAAACTTAAGGGTAGATGTGAAGTCTCCATTCTTCAAGTGTCCTTCTAATGTGTATGGAGATTCCCTTAATCTTGAACTTTGTTGCTCATACCTCCATCACACCTAAAATAAAACAATCAAGAAACTTTTAGTATCCAAATTGCTTTGGATCCTTTATTATTATAAGCACAAATTTTAGTCCCCTTAGGAATCCATTTTTTAATTTCATCCCTTTTAGTTGAAGCGATTAGTACTTTTGGGACTCAAACACTTCTAAAACATTTTCCATCAATAAATTTAGGGGCACTAGATTGTCTCATGTAAAAATTTGATTTTCTCAAATTATTTTTCTTTTCAAGCTCTTTGAAAATCAAATCTTTTTTTTTCTCTTAAGATTATCTAAAGTCATTTGATGATATTTTTCCATCTTTTGAAGCAAGTTTTGTAAATAAAAAACTTTAAGTTCAGATTCTTTTAATCTTACTTCAATTTCAATATTAGTTTTTGAAAGTAAATCATTTTCTAATTTGATCTTTGAAATTATTTTTTACTTTTAGAAAATGAAACCTTGAATTCAAAAGCCAATTTGTCATAGGCTTCTTGTAACTCATCAAAAGTATATGAATTTGAAATAGATGAGTTAGAAGTTACCTCCCCAACATTGAGGGCCATCAAGCATAGGTTGACTTCTTCATTTTTATGGAGTCTTCGTCACTCCAAGTAGCCATATATACTTGCTTCTTTGAAGATGATCCCTTCGTCACTCCAAGTCCTTCATCTTCTTCTTTGATTCGTGTTTTGAGAATTTCTTAATTTTATTCCTCACGAATTGATCGAAGTCCATGAAGAATTGGTCAAGCTCTTTATCTTCTTCACTATCCTCCTCATTTGATTCTTCAAAATGAATGCACTTAGAGGTATTGAGAGCAATGGTGTTGATATTTATTCTAAGCTCTTAAATTTTCTTCTTTCCCATCAATCTAATCTATTCCTTTCATCATGATTTGATGTGTGAAGAGTGACCCCATGAGTTCACCAAGCTTGAGATTCTTTAAATTTTTTGCTTCAATGATAGCGATCCTTTTCGAGTCCCATGACTTGGAAAGGAAATATATGATCTTACGAACAAGCTTTTCCTTTGGAATGATTTTTCCATATCCTCTAAATCCATTAGTAATGGTGGAGAACCGATCAAACATCTTTACAATGTCCTCTTCCAGATTCATCTTGAAGTTCTCATACTCTTGGTTGAGGAGTCCAATCTTGGTCTCCTTTACTTCATTTTTACCCTCGTATGTGACTTCGAGCTTGTCCCAAACTTCCTTGGCACTCTCACAAGAAGACATCTTTTCATATATGGTTGGATGGAATGTACAAACAAGAATATGCAAAACCTTGCTATTAAGCATCATCTTCTTGCGATCTTCTACGCTTCAATCCATATTAGTTCCTTTTGGCACAAACGGTCTATCTTTTACTATATCCCTAAGTTTGTAGTCTCTTAAGTTGATGAAATATTTCACCCTTATCTTACATTAGAAGTAGTTGGACCCGTCAAAGAATGGTGGCTTTTCAATGGATTGAGCTATAGATTTTTGGTTGATTGTAAATTGGTCGAGCTTACCGGACATTCTCAATAGGGTGTTAATCCTCCTCGATTGAGCCTCACTTTGATAACAATAGTTAAGTTTGATGTAGCTCGATGAATAACCGATTTCACTTAGTCAAGTGATGGAGAATTGGTAATTTGGGTGTGTTGTGGAAGCAAAAAGATAGAAAATAAAACACAAGGATTTTAGAGTGGTTCGACCATGCCTACATTCACTACCTTAGCTTCTCACTAAGGATTTCCCAAATTTACTAAGAATCTCTTCCTTTTGAGGACAGAGTGCTAACCTTACAAACCTTGATTCAAACCCGAATCAAGTATCCAAAGTTACAATCCGAACTTTAGGAATCCTTTCAACAAAGAGATAAACCAAGCAAACTTTGGTAATCCTTCTAATATGGCTAATTGTTTGCAACTAAGATCTCACCCATTCTTAAGACACTTGAGCATGCATAAACATTAGGCTCACAAGTGTTGTCTACACAAAAGATTGGAAATTAAAGCTCTAAGACAATTGTTTTATCATATTGTTGTTGACAATGAAACATTGATCTTCTCTTGATGCTTGAGACTTCTTTTTATCATCTCAAAACATAATCTAGCCGTTGGAGATATTTTGGAGCCGTTAGGAAGTCATAAAGTTGAACATTAAATTTTCACCTACATAGAGGTTTTAAAACCTTGCAAAAATATAGATGTTACAGGACCAAGGTTTCGAAAACTTTATTAGACGTTTCGAAACCTTTGCTAAGGTTTCAAGAAAAAGACCATTTTGCTTGAGAGGTTTCAAAATCTTAAGTGAAGGTTTCGAAACTTTCAATTAAAAACACAAGTTTAGTTATTTTAAAACGTTTCAAACACTTCTATAAACTCTCAAAAACTTTTCAAACTTATTTTCAAGTTGTTTGAACATAATAACTATTTTTAATTCTTTTCAAATTAGTATAATATATTTTTTAATTTTTATATCAAAATCAATATCTCAATAGCTTCTGAAAGGTGCGAGGCTGTAACTGATCGATCAAGCTCCTTGGCATTCACCTTGTTAACAATAGCCATCGATTCCCTTCCACAATCACATTGGTCCAATTTCTTTCTATCAACACTATTTTTTTTACATTATGATAATATATAATAAATAATATAAATATTAAATAATAATTAATAATATATAAATAATACATAATATAATATTAAAATATTAGAAAAAAAAGGAAAATTTGAAAAAATCAAAAACAATCGAAACCGAAAAGCAAGGGTGTGGCCGGATTCCTAGTAGGTTGAGATTGGGGGATTTGGTGAGAATTTTAAGGGATTTGGGGTGTTTGAGTTCAAGTAGGAATGTTGAATCGAATCCCTTTAAATAGAGATTCGATCAACTCGGTTTGGGGGTTCAAAAATCGATGGGAGTTTTGCTGAAAGTTTATTCGACCGGAGAAAATTTCTTGCATTCGAATTTGGGGCAGTCGGCAGTGAGAAATCTGGAATTTGAGAGGCTTGGAAGCAATTGATAATCCGAGGTAAGCATTTCTTTGTGCTTTTCTTGATTCGATCTTCGTTTTGGTTGTTTAAAGGTTGAGATTCTGGGTTTCGGTTAGTTTAGAGGGGGTATGGCATTTTGTTTTAGAGTTTAAGTTGGATTTTGGCTAGGTTTTGCGCGTTTAAGGGAGTTGATCAGTGAGAATCTTGAGTTTTAAGAGGTTTCCGGTGTTTTAAAGACGATTCCGGTAGGTTTTTAGGGTTCCAGTAGGTTCTCCGACGTCGGATTTCATCACCAGCATCGGAAACGGCTCTTAGGCGGTGGTCGGAAAACACGTCGATGGGGTTGTCGACGACGGCGGGTTGGATCAGACGGCGGCGTAGGCGGTGGAGCATGGCCGTGTTCTTCATGTTCTTCATGAATATGAAGAACATTCATCATGTTCTTAGTAAAAAGGGTTGTTTGATCCGAAAAACCCATAATTTCTGGGATTTTAGGTGTTGTGGCCCAGAGAATTTGCTTGAGCCGAGTTTGCACCGAGTTAGTGAGGGGGAGAAGTGTCCGAGTCAACTCGGGTGAAAGAGGGTATATCCCTCCCCATACGACACCGTTTTGGCAGCCGGGTCAAGTGGGTCAGATCCGGGTTAACCCGGATCCGTGTCTTTTTGATCAAATGGGAAAATTTGCTTCCCTAGTCCTCCAGACTTTAAGCAGTAATGCAATTAGGTCCCCTAAAACCCTAATTAGGCCCCCTAAACTTTAGTTTCCATTCAATTAGGTCCTAAAATTCTAGTTTAAACCCCTAAATAAACTATTAGGATTAAATTAAATTACTTTTAGACTTAATTAGGTTAAAAAATTAATTTTAGAGACTTAAAATATTTTAATTAGGTCTTAATTAAGATTTAATTTAATTTTTAATAAACTCTAAGATTAATTTAATCTAATTTAGTTCTAATTTAAAATCAATTTGACTCCTAAAACCTAAAATTAGACTCTAATTAGGTTAATTTCATTCTTGAATTTTAGAAAATAATTTTAATTAATTGTTCTAATTAATTTTAATTTCTAAAATAATAAACTTTAAAATTAATCAAATTAGGTCTAGTTTAGCCCTAAACTTAAAACACTAAAAAATTAGACTTTAATTAGGCTTTCTTTAATTTTTAAAAATTAGAAGATAATTTTAATTAATTATTTTAATTAATTTTAATTAATTTCTAAAAACATAAGATTTAAAACTTGGTCTAATTAACTCTAATTTCACCCAAACTAAACTTTAATTTGGTTAAATTAAATGCTTAAAACTTAGAAATTATTTTAATTAAGGTTCTTAATTAATTTAAAACTTCTAAGATAAGACTTTAAAATTAACCTAATTAAGTTTCAACCAACCCTAATGAAACCTTTGAACTTAAAATTCACCAAGTTAGATTTAAATTAGGTTTTAATTAAGATTTGAAGTTAAGGAAAATTTAATTAATTAATTTAATTAAAATTTTCTAAAACTTTAAAAATTAATTTCACTTAATTAAGTCTAATCTAATCTTTCAAGGTTTGATCCCTTTTTGATCTCTTTTTTTCATTCAAGTCCCTTTTGTATTCTTGTGATGAGACTTTTGATGTAATAATGTACCCATGATTCTAATAAAATTGACGAGTTCCTTTATCTTGTCCTTTTTATTTTATGTTGTCTTGCATAGCATATTTCAGGAAGGCCATTTAATAAACTTAAGTTAATTGATTTAGAGCCTTTTTTAGGACTAGTCACTTAAATTAATTAATTTAATTAGGGAGAAAATTTAGTAACATAGCATGTGAATCTTATGTCTCGGATACACTAAAGAGGTTGGTGTTTTGACGCACTATGATGCTGACCTAGAGAGTGTACCTTGGCATCGAATTCATGTGTTATTAAAAACCTAGAATTTTGACAAAAATTTAGGTTTAGAATTAAATAAAATGGATAGGTAAGTAACTAGTAACACTAGTAACTTAGGTTTTAAAAACTTAAGCAATGGAGCCCTTTTAGGATTAGAACTTAAAATGGAAAATATAAAAAATAGTCATGCATTTTGCTTTAGCCTTTTGAGGCGTAAGTTACATTCCTTTGAATTTGGGTGAGGTTTCCTATCTAGAGGACGTCTCATGCAACTCAAATTTAAAGGCAATGTAATTTCTAAATCAAAAGGATATCCAAATTCAAATAATGTTCACTTAACAATGGGAAATTAAATTAATATCTATCTTCAAAATATCAATGCCACGTAATATTTTTCCTAGGTACCAATTTTTGGGCGTTTGTAAGGGTCGTCCTTACACGTAACCGACTCCCAAACCCAACCTTTTTTTAAAAACGAATCTCTGGTTTATTTTATGGTGTCTGACCTACCTAAGTGGCCGGTGGCGACTCCAAGTTATTTTTCAAAATTAAATTATTTTTTTTCTTAAAATTTGTTTTTTTTAAGATTAAAATGATAAAATTCATTTTTTTCAAAACCAATCGTCGAGCACCTTTTCACTTAAATCGCATTTTTTTAAAAGAGGTCACGATAGCTTGGCGACTCCGCTGGGGACTTAAATTTTTTTTTTGTGAGTCAGGCCTAATTGTTTTCAAACTTTATGTGGCATTTTGGTATTTTGGAGTTAGATATTAATTTAATTTTTTATTGTTAAGTGAACATTATTTGAATAAGGATAACTTTTACTTTTATATCTTATCATTCATGTATAAGCTCTCGACCCGAGCTCTTACCCTTAAGTGGGAGTTAGATATTATCCGACGTGATGCTTTCTAGCTCCGAGTTTCCTCTGGTATACTAACCTTACGCATCGTGTGGTCTTCACCTCCGTTGTAAGGGACCTATACCACCGAATCGATGTCTTATCGTCGTAGTAGACGGTAACGACAGTTTAGGAACCCAGCGTCTAGACTAAAAACCCGCATATAGAGTAGAAACCAACCCCTTCTAGAGCCAGACAAGAACCATAAGATAAGGCGGTATGCTGCCAAAATGCCGCCAAACTTAGGGTTTCTCTGTTAACATGTTCTCTGGTTATTTTTGCCTTTTTTAGCATGCTCTCTGGTTATTTTTACGCAATATAGCATGTTTTATGGTTATTTTACGCATTTTTCTGGTTAACTTTACTTGTTTTTTTATTGTTCTATGGTTTTGTTTTTTTCCCTTTCCAGCACTTTCTTATTTTATCTTCGTATTTATCCTACTAACACTTTTCTTTTTTGTTTTTCTTTGGTCCTTTATGCATTTATTTTTACTTGGCATATTTGCATGGGTATTAATTTGGAAAACAATAAAGTTAGAAGTGTCCAATAATGTCAGAAGGGATCATTATAGGCGAAGATAACACGGAAGTCTGGACTTGGTCCGAATCAGTTCAGCATGAGAAGGGTGACAGTTTGCCGATAGGGAGTGTCTCTACACTAAACGGGTATGTCAGAATGAGTACCAACCAGAGTCCTTGTCTCTCCGAGGTCCAAGAGGTATGAGAACAATGGAGTGACGACATGAAGGATCAGTTCAAGAAGGAGTTTGGGGATATTGCGTTGTTAGTGAAGGTCCCCATTGATAGACACTTAATGAGGGCGATGGCGCAATTTTGGAATCCTGCCTACAATTGTTTCACCTTCGGGAAGATAGACATGACACCTACGCTAGAGGAATACGAGGTTCTGATCAACTGCCCAGTGATTAAGAATGATAGGATCTATGTCAAGCCCAACAACACTTCGGGCTTTAAGAAGAAGTTGATGCAAATCACCGGTAAGGACAAAGAGTTTTGGGACCGGAAGGTAACGGGTCACGAGGATGCAAGCGAGGAGAGACAGAGAGTGAATTGGAAGGTCTTCAAAGATTTGATAGCTTCGAGCAGCGAGGAGCCCACTAAAGCAAGAAGGATGTATGCTCTTTGTATATATGGGTTAGTGCTATTTCCTAGAACTCCCGAGCATATAGACCCATTCACGGTTGGTTTGTTCGAGAAGTTATCCAAGGGAGTAAATTCGATTTCAGCCATACTAGCCGAGACTTATCGATCAGTCACTGCGTGTAAGAGGGCTGGTGAAGGAAGATTTTGGGGATGTACGCAGCTTTTAGTGGTTTGGTTCAGAGGCCACCATTGGAACTCTCCGTATAGCGCCTTAAGGTTCAGGACTACTTACTCACCTATTGAAGAGCACTTAAAGAGTTGTATTGTGGAGAAGAAGACTGAAGCCCAGTGGAGTGAGCTTTTCTAGGATTTGACAGATTTGGATATCGTCTGGAAGGCTTGTTGGTTGAATAGAGGAACGACTTTTCGGTATCGATGCGGAGACTGCGATTGGATCCCATTAGCGGGTATATGGGGTGGAACGGCTTACTGCCCTCTATTAGTCTCAAGGCAATTCGGTTTGATACAGTTTATTCCAGCCACAGCGGGGATGGCCAGTTTCGATTTTTCACACCAGAGCGAGGGGTACAGATCTAAGTTAGCCCAGATTGTAAAGACTTGAGACTCACCTAGGAGAGTTCAACCCTATCAAGAGTTTGAGATCATGGCCCGATACGACGAGTGGAGAGAACGAAAGACGAATGATGGAGTCTTCCGAGGAGTACCGAGGGATGAGGGACCGTCTTCAAGCAAGGTAACCCTAGAGGCACCGTCAGCTTTAGAAAAACTCAAGGAGGACCGGGACTTGGATTTTCAAAGGCAAGATAAGAAGATCTATGAACTCACACAGGAGTTGAACCTTGCGAAATATCAAGTACAGACTCATGAGAGGAGAGAAAAGGATATGGCACTTCAGATCGAGAGGCTACGTCGAGATTTGAGGGAGGCGCAAGCAATACCAATGTCCGAGGGGCATAAAAGGAAAAGGGAAAGTGTTGGGGATAGTTCTGACCGCTTGAACAAGGTTCTAAAGGAAAAGGAGGAATACAAGAAGCTCTACGAAAAGAAATACCGTGAAGCGAAAGAAGTAAGTTCCAAAGCCAAGAAGACATCAGACAAAGATCGAGCGACGATCCGTGAGTTGACAACCCAAGTAACACAGCTAGAAGAACTGGTGGTTAAGTACCACAACGAAGACAAGGTCAAAATGGAAGAAGAGAAAGAGGGGCTTCAACAAAGGATTATCTAGCTCGAGGGCCAAGTACAAGAGCTGCAAGAAAAATTAGCCGACTTCGAGGGAGCTTTGAGTCAGAATGCCGGAGAAGCATGGAAGGCTAAGTATGAGGCAGCACAACGCACAGTCCAGAGTCAGAACAGTGAGTTGGTCAACTTCAAGGGACGAGTCAGAAGTATTGCATCGTATGTACATATATTGTTAGGAGAAGCGACAACTCTTCTAGATCAGCCAAACGTCGGGGAGATACATAGAGCAACCATCGTCCGCATACTTCATGAGTTGACCAACTTAGGGATTAGGGCCAACAGTTTTCTGTAGTTATCTTTAAAGTTGTAGTGAATCCTTTTTGAACAGACGGATGTTTTTAAGAGATTGTTTTTTGAATTTAATACCCGCTTGCATTCATGCATTCATGCATCATGTGCATTATTATTAATTAAAAATAAAGTTTAATAACAAAGGTTTTATGGCAGTGAATTTTAAAAATAGCAAACATACTATACACGTATTCAACGCGTTCGCGCACCAAGAGACTAGCAATGGAAGAGAGACTACAAAGATTAGAGGATTATCAGGCCATATTCGCAAATCGCTTAGATGCGATAGAAACTGGCATGAAAGATGGCTTCGCTAAAATTTAGACGGATATTATCAGTCAGATAACCGCTCTGTTGGGTACGAAGCAAGATGAAAGAGGCAAAGCGTTCATGGAAGGGGGAGATGAAGCTGAAGGGCAAGTAGACACGGCAACTAGAGGGCAACCGGAGGCACATTCAGTCCCAGGGAGAGTGCAGTTTAATACAGTTGGGGCATCCACAAGTCACCCCGTGGAAGTTGAAGATTTTTCTCCGAATACTGATGAAGTCCCGGATCTCAACTTTATGAGCGAAGTGGAGAAGATGCGACAGGGAATGGAGAAGAAGTATGCTGATCACTTCAAGGCTCTCGAAGCCAAGATCCAGCAAATTCAAGTCCAAGGGTCGATGGACAAGAGCACTGATGCGTTCGAGCTCAGCTTAGTTTCTGATTTGGTCCTACCGCCAAAGTTCAAAATGCCTGACTTCGAGAAGTACGATGGGACATCGTGTCCAAGCGTCCATATGACGATGTATTATCGAAAGAGGGCCGCTTTTTGCAAGGATGAGAAGTTGCTTATCCATTGCTTCCAGGATAGTCTGACGGGTTCTGCTATCCGTTGGTACACACAACTCAGTCGGGAGAGTATAAAATCATGGAAGGACTTATATTGTGCCTTCATGGACAATTACAAACTTGTAACGGAGATGGGGCCCACCAGAGTTATGTTACAGCAAATGGGGCAAAAATCCAACGAAACATTCCGACAATACGCCCATAGATGGAGAGATCTGGTCTCTCAGGTGCAGCCTCCGTTGATCGAGCGTGAGATGACTCACATGTTTGTAGAGACATTAAAGGGGTCGATGTACGAACGTCTATTCACAAGCACCTCCATGCAGAGTTTCTCTCAAATAGTTGCTACCGGAGAGTTGGTGGAAGCAGCTATCAAAAGTGGGAGGATTGAAGGATCCGATAGCTCGAAGAAGAATTCCAAGAAAAAAGACAACGAAGTAAACAATGCTGTTGTGTATGAATCCCCAAAAAATGTGACAATTTCCAAACCAAAGTCGGGAGCAGGTGGCTCACAGGGTTCAAACAAGAAGGACTCAAGGTGGGAAAAGCCAAATTTCTCACCAATCCCAGTTACGTATGCTGAGTTGTACACTCAGCTACATGACGCTGATATGATTCGCCCATATTACATCGTTCTGCTCAAACCTCCTTATCCCCACTGGTATGACACGAAGGCCCAGTGTGTATATCATGCTAACGTTCATGGACATAGCATCGAAAACTGCACAGCTTTTAAGAAGATTGTCCAGAACATGATAAATACCGGGATTTTAAAGTTTGATGAACCTAGTGTCTCAACAAATCCACTCCCGAATCATGGCGGTCGGGGTGTGAATGCAATTGAAGAGGATCAAGCGAGACAAGTTAAAATAAGGGTGTCAGAAATCCGATCACCCTTAAAATGGGTTTTTCAACAATTGTTTGATAACAGGCTCATTTGTCAAGGGATGCAAGTGAAAGAATCTACCGAGGAGGGCCCGTATTGCGAATTCCATCAAGAACTCGGGCATACAATTCAGCAGTGTGGCAAATTCAGGGGCTTGTTACAAGGGATGATGGACAACAAAGAGGTGGAATTCTTCACCAAAGAAGGTGGCCAGAGAATGGTGGAAGTATGCGCGTCAGAAGGTACCGGGCCAAAATACAGTGCAAGTAGGCCGCTAGTCATCTCAGCCCGACCAATGGGAAACAATCCAGTCGGGTCGACAAATGCTCCTCGCATAGTAATTACCCCTCCAGCCCCCTTCCCGTTTAAGGATACGCAAAGGGTGCCATGGAATTACGCCGCGAGTGTGGATGGGCCGAATAGTTCGAAACCCGTTGAGGAAATACAGTCAGAGAAACCAGGAACTGAGAAAGTAGAGACAGAACCAGTGAATGAGGTAGGTCATTTTACGAGGAGCGGAAGGTGTTACTCACCGACTCAGGAAGATGACCAAATTAAGCCTGCGGAAAAGAAGAAGATTTTCGCAAATCCAACTCCAAAGGTGAATGAGCCAGTCACCGAAGAGCAGGAACATGAGTTTCTACGATTCCTAAAACATAGCAAGTACAGTATAGTGGAGCAGTTGAAGAAACAACCCGCTAGAATTTCTATCCTCGACTTTACTGCTAAGCTCTGAAGGGCACCGTGACACCCTTTTGAAAGTATTAAACCAAACTTTTGTCCCGAAGGACATATCGGTGAACAAGTTGGACCGAATTGTTAATCACATCACCGCAGACAACTATATAACATTCACCGATGATGAGATCCCTGATGGTGGAATGGGGTCCATCAAGGCCTTAAACATCATGACCCATTGCAAGGGTCATATGGTGCCGAGAGTTTTGGTTGATAACGGTTCAGCTTTGAACGTGTTACCCATGGCAACCTTGCAAAGGTTGCCCATAGATGTTGCACATATGAAGAGTTATCAGAATGTGGTCAGAGCCTTCGATGGGACCATAAGGGACGTGTTGGGAAGGATTGAAGTCCCATTGCTAATTGGGTCATCCGTGTACAACATAGATTTTGTTGTAATGGACATTAAGCCCACCTACAATTGTTTGCTCGGCCGACCTTGGATTCATTCTGCCGGGGTAGTGCCGTCATCACTACACCAGAAACTGAAATTCGTAGTAGATGGCAAGCTTGTATGTGTCGGGCGGAGGAAGACATCATTGCATCTATTTCCACGGATACACCCTACGTCCAAGCTAATGAAGATGCGCTAGAATGTTCTTTCCGGGCCTTAGAATTTATCAATGCTGCATTTGTAGCTGAAGGTGCGACATTCCCATGCCCGAAGCTGTCAAACTGCACTGAGATGACTGTTAAATAGACCCTCGACAAGGGAGCCAAAGCCGGAAGAGGTCTAGGAAGAAATTTGTAGGGGAGCCTACGCCTGAAGCCCGTGATCATGAAAAAAGGGCGAGCCGGTTTAGGCTTCTCGATCGAGGCATATTGGAACAAACATGGAAGAATAGCAGCCAGGAAGCCGACTTCTTTGAGTGCAAAAATCGACTTCATCTCCCACGGGTATGTGAATGTCACAGAAAAAGCGGAGAAGAATCGCTTGGAAGCTATTAGGTTGCAGGAAGAGGAAATTTTTGGGGAAGCATTTGAGGGACTAATGGTAGGAGGGATTTCTGAGGGCTCAAGGATGAATCTGCTGGATAAAATTCGTCCGTGCCTCCCGGGCGAGACTCTGAATAACTGGACTATAGAGGATTTACCTGTAGTTTACAAAAAAGAGTAATGCCATAAACCACCCTATACTTTTGTCCGCGAGTGTAGGAGATTTTCTATAAAGGGTTTTTTCATATTTTTTTATTTAGCAAATAAAGATGCTTTTTCCCTTTCAACAATGACAAACTTTTATTTCTTTTCTTTCATTCACTTCATTCATTTCATCCTTATTCATCTATTATTCCCATCCAACTATACAAATTCTTCTTCGCAGGTTCCCGAACAATGATTACATGAATAATTCCAGGCCTAAACCCGAAATAGATTTGAAAAGGATCTCTTATCTAACGGAAATCAATGAGTGTGAAGACAATGCAGACTACGAGATTCCTGAAGAATTGTTAAGGTTAGTGGAGCAAGAGGATAAGTAAATCATGCCCCTCAAAGAAGAGATAGAAACTCTGAATCTGGGTACAGAAGAAGAGAAAAAGGAAGTTATGATCGGAGCAACATTCCCGACAGGGGCAAAACAAAAGTTGATAGACTTATTGCGAGAATTCAAGGATGTCTTCGCATGGTCCTATCAAGATATGCCGGGCTTAAATACCGAAATCGTGGTCCATAAGTTGCCTGTCAGACCAGATTGTAAGCCTATACAACAGAAACTCAGACGGTTGAGACCTGAGATGTTGTTGAAGATTAAGGAAGAGGTTCAGAAACAAATCGATGTCGGCTTCCTACAGGTGGCAGCATACCCAGAATGGGTGGCAAATATAGTTCCCGTGCCGAAGAAAGATGGAAAAGTTCGGATGTGTGTGGATTATAGGGATCTGAACAGGGCGAGCCCGAAAGACAATTTCCCTCTACCCCATATTGATGTCCTGGTGGATAATACCCTGGGACATTCAAGGTTCTCCTTTATGGATGGGTTCTCGGGTTACAATCAGATCAAGATGAATCCGGAAGACATGGAGAAGACGATTTTTACCACACTCTGGGGCACGTTCTGCTATAAAGTCATGCCTTTTGGGTTGAAGAATGCCGGGGCCACATACCAAAGAGCTATGGTGACACTATTTTATGACATGATGCACAAAGAAATCGAAGTTTATGTGGACGATATGATAGCTAAGTCCCAAACAGAAGATGGATATGTGCAGGATTTGAAAAAGTTGTTCCAAAGGCTACAAAAGTACCGACTAAAGCTTAACCCCAATAAATGTACGTTCGGGGTTACATCCGGCAAGCTACTTGGTTTCGTTGTCAGTCAAAGAGGCATCAAAATTGATTCCGATAAGGTCAAGGCAATTCAAAATCTGCCACCCCCCAAAACACAGAAAGAAGTTCGAGGCTTCCTTGGGAGATTAAACTATGTGTCTCGATTTATTTCTCAGCTAACTGACAGGTGTGATCCTGTTTTTAAACTGCTTCGGAAGAACAACCCAGGTGAGTGGAATGATGAATGCCAGGAAGCGTTGGACAAGATCAAACAATATTTATCCAACGCGTCAATTTTAGTGGCACCAGTTCCTAGGAGACCCTTGATCCTCTACTTGACAGTGTTCGAGAATTCCATGGGATGCGTACTGGGGCAACATGATGATAGTGGGAAGAAGGAGAGAGCAATTTATTACCTGAGTAAAAAATTCACCGAATGCGAGGCACAGTACCCATTTATCCAAAAGATGTGTTGTGCACTCGTTTGGGTTACCCGTCGACTCAGGCAATATTTGCTATACCACACCACGTGGTTGATCTCAAAACTCGACCCTTTGAAGTTTCTAATGGAAGCACCCGCGTTGACTGAGAGGTTAGCCCGATGGCAAATATTGTTGTCCAAATTTGACATAGTATATGTCAGTCAGAAGACAATCAAGGGAAGTGCCATAGCGGACTTTCTCGCGAGTAGAGCCTCGGATGATTATGAGCCTCTAAGCTTCGATTTTCCTGATGAGGATGTAATGACTATTTCCGTCGAAGAAAACAAGGAAATAGAAAAATGGAAATTATATTTCGATGGGGCAGTCAATGTCCTCGGAAGGGGAATCGGAGCTGTGCTGATATCTCCGGATGGGGTACATTACCCCCTCACGAGCAAGTTGGAATTCTTATGCACTAATAATATGGCTGAATACGAAGCATGTGTCATGGGATTGAAGGCTGCAATAGAACGAAAAATAAAAAACTTGAAGGTATACGGAGATTCAGCTTTAGTTATTTATCAGCTACGTGGAGAATGGGAAACCAAAGCACGAAGTTGATGGAATATCAAAAGTTGATACTAGAATTAATTGAAGAATTTGAAGAGATAACATTTGTATACCTTCCTAGAGAAGACAACCAAATGGCGGATGCTTTAGCTACACTGGCCTCAGTTTTCCAAGCAAACAGACCAGAGGATATGATGTTAATTCGGATGCAGAGCTATGAAACATATGCTCATTGCTGCAACTTGGAAGAAGAGGACGACAATCCTTGGTATTTTGACATTCTGCAATACGTCAAATTCCAAGCTTACCCGTTTGGAGCTAACGACGTTGAAAAGAGAACAATCAGAAGAATGGCTGTTGCATACGTACTGGATGGTGATGTCTTGTACAGAAAGAGCAGAGATCAAGTGTTGCTAAGATGTGTCAATGCTAGTGAGGCAAGAAGTATCTTGGAAGAGGTGCATGACGGAATTTGCGGAACGCATGCCAATGGTCTCTCGATGGCACGGAAAATAATGAGATACGGATATTACTGGTCTACTATGGAAGAGGATTGCATAGAATATGCCAAAAAATGTCACAAATGCCAGATCTATGCAGATAAGATCAACTCTCCGCCAGTACCATTACATATAATGAATTCGCCCTGGCCTTTCGCTGTTTGGGGATTAGATGTAATCGGGCAGATTCACCCCAAGGCTTCAAATAGGCATCGCTTTATATTACTGGCTATCGATTACTTCACTAAGTGAATAGAAGCTGTCTCCTATGCTAACATCACAAGAACAACAGTTTGCAAGTTCTTGAAGAAAGAGATTATTTGTCGGTATGGTCTACCAGAGCGAATCATCACGGATAATGCTACCAATTTCGACAATAGATTGATAGCAGAAACCTGTGAGCAGTTTAAAATAATTCATCACAACTTAGTAGCATATCGGCCAAAGATGAATGGAGCCGTTGAGGCAGCAAACAAGAACATTAAGAGGATCATATCTAAGATGACTGAAACTTACAAAGATTGGCATGAAAGGCTTCCTTTTGCCTTATTTGCATATCGGACTTCGATTAGAACTTCTACTGGGGCAACACCATATTCCCTAGTATACGGTACTAAAGCCGTGTTACCTCTGGAAGTAGAAATCCCATCTCTTCGGGTATTATCAGAGGTGAAGCTGAGTGATGCAGAGTGGATACAGATTCGTTTGGATCAGTTGAATCTAATCAAAGAAAAACGGCTGAAAGCTATCTGCCACAACCAAATGTATCAGAAGCGGATGATTCGAGCTTATGACAAAAAAGTTCGACCACGAGTATTCCGAGAGGGGAATCTAGTGCTTAAAAAGATCTTGCCCAGACACCAAGATTTCCGGGGAAAATGGATGCTGAATTGGGAAGGGCCTTATGTTGTTAAAAAGGCTTTCTCCGGAGGCGCGCTAATCTTGACTGAAATGGACGGACAGGAATTAAGTAAACCGGTGAATTCTGATTCAGTCAAGAGATACTATGCCTGAAGGAAGAAGAAAAATAAAAAAAAGAAGGAAAAATGAAAAAAAGAAAAAGAAAGAAAAAAAGAAAAGAAAAAGAAAATGAAGCGAAAACCTGAAAGGGCGCTTCACGAAAAATGATGACAAAAAGAAAGAAGGGGTCGAGATGAAAACCCGTAAAGGGCATCTCGATACCAACAGAGGGTTTGGGTCGAAAACCAGAAATGGCGGCCCAGATGGATAAAAATAGGCATCCGATGATTCGTGTTTCTCAGTTACCAAGCAATACAGAAGGATCTTCACGTTTGCAAAGTTGGATCCTCATTTGAAGAATGGCTAGACGAGTGACTCATTTTTGAATCTATATCTCGGGAAAAGGCCTGGATGAACGCATGTGATGAGCGTTTGGGAACTTACATTTAGTTCCTTTCCTTTCCCTTTGAATTGTTTTGCCTTGTTTGTTTTATATGTTGAACTATGAGAAGCTTTAATAAAGATACCCATTCCCTTTATTTGAGCCTTCAATTTTTCCCAAAGCATCATGCTAATCAATTAACATGAATAAATTAATGCAGAAAATCTTTTGGCATTATTATGTTTCAAGATTACAGGTAAGATTTGTTTCTCCGGATTAAGATAACAGAATATAAACAAACATGTTCTGATATTCAGATGAAATTTATCTTGAAAGAACGCCTCAGAACAGCTTTGTAAAGAGGACGATCATCAGAAGTTGCCCTCGCTATGTGAAGATGAAAAACCTCGAATGCAGAAAAGAGGGAGAAGAGTCAATCAGCCCCTTCAGAGTGGCAAACTGACTGATAATATTTGCCTTTCAAGGCCATACTCATGCATCATAATAGGAACATTTGCATTTAGAAGCATGCTAACCATGCATAATATTTCTGTTAAACAGGAATTAAATCAACAATAACGAGTATTACCAGCATCTTTTTGGCGTGAGTCCAGAAAACAAGTATTACCGGCAGCATTTTGGCGTGAGTCTAGAAAACAAGTATTACCGGTAACCTTTTGGCGTGAGTCCAGAAAATAAGTATTACCGGCAGCCTTTTTGGCGTAAGTCCAGAAAACATGTATTACCGACAGCCTTTTTGGCGGGAGTCCAGAAAACAAGTATTATCGGCAGCCTTTTTGGCGTGAGTCCAGAAAACAAGTATTACCGACAGCCTTTTGGCGTAAGTCCAGAAAACAAGTATTACCGACAGCCTTTTGGCGTGAGTCCAGAAAGAAGTGGTGTAACGCGAGGAATTTTGAAGTACAGCCTCAAGATTCATCACTTACGTCTGAAGAATTTCTTCAAACTCCATTATTAAATATTACCGGCAGCCTTTTGGTGTGAGTCCAGAAAGAAGTGGAGGTGGAGAATTATGTACTGAGAAGGACAGCTCCACATTCCACTATTAAATCCTCCGGGTCATCAGTAAGTCCTCCGGGCATGATGTTAAATCTTCCGGGTCATCAGTAAGTCCTCCGGGCATGATGTTAAGTCCTCTGGGCCATCACCTTCGGGAGTGATGATATTGTTTGCTCAATCTAGGAGGCAATACGATCCTAAATCCTCTGGGTCATCATTAAATCCTCTGGGCATGATGTTAAGTCCTCCGGGCCATCACTTTCGGGAGTGATGATATCGTTTGCATAATCAAGGAGGCAATACGATCCTAAATCCTCCGGGTCATCAGTAAGTCCTCCGGGTATGATGTTAAATCCTCCGGGCATGATGTTAAGTTTAAAGAATTTCTAAGTGAGAAGAACATCTTCAAGCTTCAAGGTTTTTAACAAATTTGTGTTTCTTAGTCTTTGCCCATCTCCTGCTTCGCAGCATTGAGCAAAGAGGGGCAACTGTCAACACGATTTTTTTATATTATGATAATATATAATAAATAATATAAATAGTAAATAATAATTAATAATATATAAATAATACATAATATAATATTAAAATATTAAAAAAAAGGAAAATCTGAAAAAATCAAAAACAACCGAAACCGAAAAGCAAGGGAGTGGCCGGATTCTTAGTAGGTTAGGATTGGGGGATTTGGTGAGAATTTTAAGGGATTTGGGGCGTTTGAGTTCAAGTAAGAATGTTGAATCGAATTCCTTTAAATAGGGATTCGATCAACTCGGTTTGGGGGTTCAAAAATCGACGGGAGTTTCGCTAAAAGTTCATTCGACCGGAGGAAATTTCTTGCATTCGGATTTGGGGCAGTCGGCAGTGAGAAATCTAGAATTTGAGAGGCTTGGAAGCAATTGATAATTTGAGGTAAGCATTTCTTTGTGCTTTTCTTGATTCGATCTTCGTTTTGGTTGTTTAAAGGCTGAGATTCTGGGTTTCGGTTAGTTTAGAGGGGGTATGGCATTTTGTTTTAGAGTTTAAGTTGGATTTTGGCTGGGTTTTGCGCGTTTAAGGGAGTTGATCAGTGAGAATCTTGAGTTTTAAGAGGTTTTCGGTGTTTTAAAGACGATTCCGGCAGGTTTTTAGGGTTCTAGTAGGTTCTCCGGCATCGAATTTCATCACCGGCGTCAGAAACGGCTCTTAGGCGGTGGCCGGAAAACACGTCGGTGAGGTTGTCGATGGCGGCGGGTTGGATCAGACGGCGGGTTTTATTTTATGTTGTCTTGCATAGCATATTTTAGGAAGGCCATTTAATAAACTTAAGTTAATTGATTTAGAGCCTTTTTTAGGACTAGTCACTTAAATTAATTAATTTAATTAGGAAGAAAATTTAGTAACATAGCATGTGAATCTTATGTCTCGGATACACTAAAGAGGTTGGTGTTTTGACAAAAATTTAGGTCTAGAATTAAATAAAATGGATAGGTAAGTAACTAGTAACACTAGTAACTTAGGTTTTAAAAACTTAAGCAATGGAGCCCTTTTAGGATTAGAACTTAAAGTGGACAAGATAAAAAACGGTCATGCATTTTGCTTTAGCCTTTTGAGGCGTAAGTTACATTCCTTTGAATTTGTGTGAGGTTTCCTATCTAGAGGACGTCTCATGCAACTCAAATTTAAAGGCAATGTAATTTCTAAATCAAAAGGATATCCAAATTCAAATAATGTTCACTTAACAATGGGAAATTAAATTAATATCTATCTTCAAAATGTCAATGCCACGTAATTTTTTTCCAAGGTACCAATTTTGGGGTGTTTGTAAGGGTCGTCCTTACACGTAACCGACTCCCGAACCCGACCTTTTTTTAAAAACGAATCTCTGGTTTATTTTATGGTGTCTGGCCTACCTAAGTGGCCGGTGGCGACTCCAAGTCATTTTTCAAAATTAAATTATTTTTTTTCTTAAAATTTTGTTTTTTTAAGATTAAAATGATAAAATTCATTTTTTTCAAAACCAATCGTCGAGCACCTTTTCACTTAAAATCGCGTTTTTTTAAAAAAGAGGTCGCGATACTTTCAACCGCTATTTGGAGGCCTAAAGTGAGGGCACATGCTTCGGGAGTTTTAGCATTATATGATCCAATGAGTTTGTGGGCTTTCACATAAAGGACCAAGCCATAAGAGTTGTGTGTCACTGCTTTAATATATGTTTTCCTCGAATTAGTAAAAAGGGCAGCATCTATATTGATCTTAATGGTATCATTTTCTGGACAAACCATCTCTTAACTCAGCTACAAGGGACATGAGTGCTCGAGTGATCATGGGCAATGGAAGCAAAATTCGTAACGAGGAGCTGGGCATAGTAAACAATAACTCTTATCGGGAGGAGCTTGTTTCTCCTATTCCAAAGGTTCCACAAGAGGCAATGACCAGATCAAATTGGTCATTGTTGAGCACTTTTAAGCATTCTTCTAGCCAAGTCTTGCAAGTCAAAAAGGTGACAAGAGGCAAAAAAGGCGACAAATCATAAAGATCAAATGCTTCTTTGAGGGATGGATAGTCTCGGAATGCATGAAGGCATGTCTCAAGGTCATTTTGGCAAAAATTGCAAGTTCCCGAAGAGATGCTAACATTGGCAAGCTTTTGGCCAACAGGAAAAACGTTTTGGTAGAGTCTCCAACCAAAGATATGGATCTTGGGGAGAGTAGGTAGCTTGGCCATGTCCTTCCAAATAGAAGAAGTGTCTCAGTCGAAGCTCCTTTAAAGGAGAAGCCAATTATAATCGGATCTGGTGGAGTAGACACCCGATGAATGGTTACTCCAAAGGATAATATCATTAGTTACTGAGGCAATGGGACAGCGACTAATGAGGAAGACATATTTATCCGAGAAGACCTGATTCAATTTGACAATGTTCCATGCAGCAACGTAGGGTACTATAAACTCGCCTCATTCGATAGGGCAAATTGCATTATCAAGATGGGACCCTCAAGAACGACCGGTTTAACACCTCCCCATTTATCTTGAAAAATTCGAACATCACTATTAATTCAAAACCTCCAGTGAAAGCCATCCTCGAATGTTTCTTTAGCTTTATAAATGCCACTCAAAATAAAAGAAGTTTTGTCACCTTGCTTAGCTTCGAAAATATTACCTTGAGGGAAGTATTTGGCCGAGAGAACTTTGAAGCAGAGATAGTCTTTAATGCAAATAAGTCTCCAAACTTGCTTGGTAAGCAATGCAAGGTTGAAGAACTTCAAATATCTAAAGCCAAGTCCACCTATACCCTTCGGTTTACAAAGATTCTTCCAAGCGACATGGGGCCAGTCACGGTCTTTAACTTTACCTGACCACCAAAAGCTTCGAGTGGTAGATATCATAGGGTCCAAGAGGCAACCAGGAAGGAGGAACCATGCCATGGCATACGCTGGAATGGCTTGGGCAACCGACTTAATGAGTACTTACCTTCCACCATAAGATAGGAGATTTTTCGATCAACTACAAACTTGTTAGAAATCAATGGAAAAGTATAAAATGAAGCATTTCAAGCAGCATTAACAACTATTGAACCTCAAACATCATCCAAGCACAAAAATCCAACTCCCAAGCACATCATTGAAAATCTTGACTCCCAACTCTTGTATTTCATCTTATTTCTTTGTACTTGAGTTTGGGGAGAGTATATTTGTAATTGGGGCAATATTCATCTTGCGAGAGATATCCAAATTTGTCTTTCTTTTATTTTTATTCTTGTGAGGTTGAATCAATTTTTGGCTAGAAGAATTGATTCGAATTATAACGGTTATCTCTTAAACCGAGAAAAAGATCGAATTCATTTAGTGAATTGGTTTCAAAATCCTTAGTGGGAGCTAAGATAGAGGATGTAAATCTTGTTTTGAAGCTTGAACCACTATAAATATTGTGTCTTAATTTTCCATCATTTTATCGAAAAATCTTTCACCAAAATTTTTATAGCCAATTCACCCATTCTTGGCCAATTTAATTAATCGATAAACTCAATAATTGATATCAGAGCTAGATCTTTGAAGAGATTAACATCCACCAAAGAAGATCTACAGATAGTTGATCAATTCCTCAAGACAAATTAAATGGTCTCTACTTTTGGAAGTTGGAACGAGTCTCACTCCATCACCAAACCTCCATTCTTCAATGGTGACAACTACCCATATTGGAAGAATAGAATGAGGCTATTATTCATCAACTACAACGATTATATCCTTTTGAATATAATTGAAGATGTCCCCTCAATTCCAATGAAGATAGAAGGAGATAGACAATTGCCAAAAAGGAGAAATGAGATGACCGATGAAAAAAGGAGAAGGATGTCCACAAATGATAAAGCCTTGCACATCCTCTTTTGTGTACTTGGTCCCGACATCTACTCCAAGATGTTATCTTGCACAAGTTCCAAAGAAGTATGGGACTCTTTGAAGACAACATACAGGGCACCAATGATGTCAATGAGATAAAGATAGGTCTTGTCAATCTCAACTACGAGAACTTCAAGATGGAGCCGAATGAAGACATCACCAAGATATTTGATAGATTCTTGATGATTGTAAATGGTCTCAATGGTTTTGGTGAGATCATACCAGAGGAGAAGCTCGTATGGAAGCTCGTCTACTCTCTTCACGAGTCTTGGGATAGCAAGAGAACGGCTATCATTGAAGCAAAAGACCTCAAGACTCTCAAATTTGATGCTCTTGTGGGATCTTTTCTCACCCATGGGATCATGAAGAAAGGAAGAGAATAAGAGAAAAAGAAGGAAGATGTGAAGCTAGAGAAAAAAGAAGTTGAAAAGAAAAAGTAAGGCATTGCTTTCAAAGCTTTATCCTTCCAAGAAAAGGTGGATATCAGTAAAGAAGAAGAGCTAGAAGAATTGGCTATGGTAGCCAAAATATTCACTAGGCTCATGAGGGCAAACCGAAATAGAAGATTCCAAAGGAAGAAAGAATTCAAAGGAAAGAGCAAGAAAGATGAGAAGGATCAAATAATTTGTTATGAGTGCAAGAAGCCCGATCACATTAGGACCGATTGCCCACAATTCAAAAGGAAAGGGTTTGAGAATAAGAAGAAACAAAAAGCTCATGTTACCGCTTGAAGTGATGAGGAGTCATCATCTGATGAAGAAAATGAAGTGGCCAACCTATGTCTCATGGCTCTCGATGAGCCCAAGGTAACCCTTGAACTATTTTCCAATGATCTTTCTTATGATAAATTATATGATACATATGATGAATTACAAGATGTTTATGATGAGTTGGTTTTGAAATTCAAGGAATCGGTTTTGAAAAACAAGAAAAATTATTTTTGATTTAAAAGAGAAGCGATTTTTAACAAAAACAATTTTGGATTTTAAATAAAAGGTTGTTGTTTAAAATGATTTAAAATTCTTTCAGAAATAAAATGTTGATTTAAACAACCTTATTTCTAGCTTGAGAGTGGATCACTACAAAGTTGTGAATGATCTTAAAGAACAAATGAAATTGGTTGGTAGTTTAACTTTTGAAAAAATAAGCTCTTCAAAACCCAACCATGTGAAAAAGAATTTTTCTAACCACAAACAAAGAGGTTTTCAAAGGCATACTAGATATAGGAAGATTAGGAGTGTATGGGTTCCTAAGGAACTCATTATTTATAATGATGTTCATGCCTTGGATTCCTAAGGGAATCAAGCTTTTGAGAACTAACTCTCATGAACCCAAAATGATTTGGGTACCAAAAACCAAGAACTAAATCTTTGTTTGTAGGTTGAGCATTGCTTTAAGAGCAAAGCTTTAAGTCAAAACATGTGATACCTTGATAGTGGATGCTCAAGGCATATGACCGGAGACAAGGGACGATTTAAGGAGTTAGAGCTCAAAAGTGGTGGAAGAGTGACTTTTGGTGACAACTCCAAAGGCCAAATTGAGGGTATTGGCTCTATTGGTAATGACTCCTCTATTCTCATTGAAAATGTCCTTCTTGTTAATGGTCTTAGACATAATTTGTTGAGCATTAGTCAATTATGTGATAAAGGTTTTTATGTGTCTTTTGATAAACATGGTTGCAAAATAATAGACATAGAATCCAATAAAACAATTCTCATAGGTCATCGCATAGGAAATGTAACACCCCGACCCGGATGTCACATTAGGCCTCCGGCCCAAAACCTGTATTTCAAAATTTCGGCTCCAAGCCCAAAATTTAAAACCACTTAAGTCCAAATATAATACGAATAAAATCCATTTAATTTAGAACAAAAGCCCAATATAGTTTAAAATGACCGAAGCTCCAAACTATTACAACCCATTTAAAATATTTGACCCAATTAAAATAATAGAGTTACAAAAATACATTTAGGTCTGACAAAGTACTAGCCCATTACATCTATCACTGTACCCTAACACAAAATCGATGCTGAAATCCAAACCTCGTTGGTGCTCCACGGGACCTGCTTCACCTAACCTACGTACGAAAACACATTTCAAACGCTGAGCCACACAAGATCAGTGGATATGCCAAACTCGGTCAGCATCATGTATATCAAAAGCAGTAAAGCATGGCATATAAATCTCGTGCATGATATGATGATTTAGCATACTTGTCTATCACATGGCATAAATGAATATATATTACCGCACATAGCATATACAAATCATAACAAGTCAATACACAAGAGTGAGACCCGCGTCCACACAGCATCGGGATCCTACACTCAAGATTGAGGCCGCCCTTAAATCCTATGCCCAAAATGTTACATCGAACATCTTTGAACGAGGTCGTCTAATCTTCAAAAAAGGGTGGAGGCCGCCCAACCAACCCCATGCTCGGAATGTTACATCGAACATCTTTGAGTGAGGCTGCCCAACACTCGGAATAAGTCTTCAATCATCACCCGGCATGTTACATCGGATGGCCTTAAACGTGTTGCAACACTTATGGATATCCGGATTTTCAACACACAAAGACTCAAACCACACATACAATCCACCTAGGATCATAGCACAACAAGATGTTTAAGATTATCTCAATTAGTCTTTCGGAGTTATAACATCAATCTTAGTTCGATAATTCGTTCTGTAGCTTTTAGATTAAAGTAATTATTTATTATGATCACCGAGCCCAAAACTCTACTCAACTTAACCAAAATACACAGGGGTATCGATACCCTACCTAAGGGTATCAAAACACCCGATATCGATGCCCAACCAAAGAGGGTATCGAAACACATAGGTATCGATACCAGTATCGATACCGTTGACCAATTCAAAAGTCAACAAAAGAGAAGGGACCGTTTCGATACAGTTATCGATACAAAAAGTTTTTGGAATCCCTCGGTACCGAACCATGATTCGATACCCATGCTCCTTTAGCCTAAGTTCCTCTTAGGGGTATCGATACCGGTGGCCCATGTATCGATACTCCCTGTACGAACCTCTAAGTTCACCTGAAAATTTCTAAGGATCAACCCCCAAACTTAACCAAATCGAACCTAAGGCATTTCAAAATATTATTACTGTTGTTTAGAGTGTTTTAACACCATTTTCCAGTCTTTTAACTCATTAACACGAATTTCACCATTAAAGCACCCAAAGCTTAAAACCAAGCAATCATGCCCAAAATTTACATGTAATGCAATCTACCATGAAATGCATGAAGATTAGAAGAGTTGGGAGTACCAACCTTAAACAAGCAACAGCAAAAATGAACTCTTTCCTCCCACTTAAGCTTTCTCCTTTCCTAAGCTTGAAGATGGTGTTCCAACTTGTTTCTCTACAAGAGGAAGACAACCTAACCATTAGAAACCATTTAGGGAGATCCTCAGAACATCAAAGACACTAAAAACTGAGATTCAAACCCTTAAAACCTCATTCCCGTTTTTCCGCTCAACCCAACTCATAAATTCCCATCCTCACCAAACCAACACATTCTTACCTCTTTGGATAGATCTTTAACCATTCAACAACTTACTTTCTTGCACTAAGACGTGATTCTCAAACTATCCACAAAGATCAAACCTTTTCACTCTTCTTCTAGGGTGAGATGAAGAAGATGAAGAGAAAAGCTTCCCTTATGACCTCACTCTCTTACATTCTCTGTAGCACACACACACACACACCATTCCCCTCTTCCCTTGTCTTCCATAAAGGAAAAGACCCGAAGCCCCTTACTAAAACCACTCTAACCCAACAACACTCAAGTCCAAACAAGTCAAAGGCCCAACAACATAAACTCGAGGCTCAAAACCTCTAAACTCGAGACCAAAACCGAAACCCATAACTCTCGTGTTAAATCGACACTCAGATTTGAATCCGGGTCGTTACAACTCTCCTATCCTTAAAGAAAATTTTGTCCTCGAAATTTCCCTAGGAGAAATAAATGCGAAAAGAGCAACCTCATACGGTCCTATAAACCTTGGACTTAACTTGCCTTTCCTTCAAAAACGGATGATCCATTTCCACGGAAATACTTTCAAGAACACTTTTTCTCTCACTCCATACTTTATTTCTGTATGTTTCAAATCTGCATACAATTCCTGCCTATCCGAAGCTGCCTTTAACCGACCAAAAATTCACTTCAATTTCGCATTAGTCCCCTTAAGCATAACCGACATCTATATCAATTTCTAATATGCTTCAACCCAACAAACAGAGTTATGTACTTTCTACCATTCAAAGCCTCATACGGAACCATCTAAATACTTGACTGATAACTATTGTTATACGCAAACTCAACCAACGGTAGGTGCTTCTCTCAAGTATCCTAAAAATCAATGATACAACATCGGAGCATATCCTCAAGAATCCGAATCACTCTCTAACTGCCCAAATGACTGAGGATAATATCAAGTACTGAAATTCAAATGGCTACCCTAAAGCACTGTGCAACCACTCCCAAAATTCGGCTGTGAATCTCAAATATCTGTCAGACACAACCGATTTCTATACATTATGCAGTTTCGCAATCTCACTAACGTGCAAATCTACCAACCTATCTCATGAGTAATCTGTAAGGATAATAATAAGGTCAGCATACTTCATGGAACGATAACTATAACCCAAATTGAATTCTTCTTCGAAGGGGTTAACGGTAAATCAGATACAAAATCTATGGCAGTATTTTCCCACTTCCCGTTTTCATTCAGAAATCTTCAATGACTATAACAAACCAGACAAAAATTAATATTCTGTTTTAACTCTCTGAAAAACCATACGCTTACTTACATAGTCGGTAACATCTCTCTTCAGACCAAGCCAGGAGTACTTATCTTATAAACCACGGTATATCTTCGTACTACCTGGACATGTAGTAAAAAGAACTATGCGTTTTGGTCAGAATCATACATCTTCAATCACTGTCATTCGGCACAATTACTCTATTTCTAAAACAAAATACACCATCATCTCTGAAACTGCACTTTGTAGATCTTTCTTCTATTATATCTTGTACATGAGGTACCAAAGATCTATCTAACAACTGTTTCTCTCTGACCAACTGACTCAAAGTAGTTCTAACCTGAAGCCCGGCTACCAAGCCATCATCATCCGATAAGTTCAATCTAACAAACATAACTCTCAACTTAACGACTGCTTCCCTACTCAAGCATTTGCCACTATATTGACTTTACCCGGATTATACTAAATCTTGAGATAATAGTCTTTCAATAACTCTACTACCTGCGCTGCCTCAGATTCAACTCTTTCTATGTCATCAGATACTTCAAACTCTTGTGATCTGTGTACACTGCACATCTCTCACCATACAAATATTGTCTCAAAATCTTCAAGGCAACCACAACTGTGGTTAGCTCTATATCATGGGTCGGATAATTGTGCTCATGGTTCTTCAACTGTCTTAAAGCGTAAACTATAACTCTTTCGTCTTACATAAGCACACAACTTAGCCCTACATACGAAGCATCACTGTAGATCATATACTCTTTCCCTAACACTAGATGTATCAAAATCGGCACATCTATCAAAACTTCTTTAAGTTTCTCAAAGGCTTGTTGTCTTGCATATGACCACTCAAACCGAAAATTCTTCTAACGCAACTTAGTCAAAGGAGCATCTATCTTTGAACATCCATTCACAAACCTCTTATAGTAACCTGATAAGCTTAGGAAACTACGAATCTTTATGAAAGACTTCAGTTACTTCCCACTCATAATCGCTTCTATCTTCTTAGGACCTACCTTAAACCCTTCAGCTGACATTACATGTCTTAAGGTAACAACTTCTCTAATCCAGAACTCCCACTTGCTCAACTTGGCATACAACTGATGATCCAACAAAGTCTGCAATACTAACCTCAAGTGTCTGCCAGGGTCTTCCTCAGTACGTGGGTACACCAATATGTCATCGATGAACATAACCACAAACTGATCTAAGTGCTCGAAGAAAATTCTATTCATCATGTCCATGAGGAGCAACAGGTGCATTAGTCAACCCGAAAGGCATAACTAGAACTCATAGTGACCATACCTTGTACGGAAAACTGTCTTTCGTACATCGACTTCTTTTACCTTCAATTGATAATACCCTGATCTCAAGTCTATCTTGGAAAACACGGTAGCACCTCTAAGTTGATCAAACATATCATCAATTCTCGACAGTTGATATCGGTTCTTCACTGTCAACTGATTCAACTGTTTTTAATCGATGCACATCCTCATACTATCATCTTTCTTTTTCACAAACAACACGGGTGCGCCCTAAGGCGAAGAGCTCGATCGGATAAAACCTCTATCTAATAGTTCTTGTAACTGAATCTTCAACTCTTTCAGTTCTTTCGGTACCATACGATACGGAGCAATCGAAAAAGGAGCAGAATCTAAACACACCTTTATGGCAACTCAACCTCTCTATCAGATGGTAAACCAAACAACTCTTTTGGAGACTCACTCGAAAGAAAATCACACATTGTTCTGATATCCTGCGGTTTGACTTTATTCATGTTCGGGTTCACCAAATATGTTAGGTATGCCTCACAACCCAACTCAACTAACCTTTGAGCCTCTAGAGTCGAAACAACATTCAATAAGAACTTCACATTCTCCCTCACAACCACAATATCATAGTCTTCTGCTAGCCTCAAATAAATTCTCTTGGTCTCAATGTCTATCATGGCCCTATGCTCTGTCAGTCAGTTCATACCAAAAATCATATCACAACCGCAAAATGACATTTCCATCATATCAACTGGGAACACATATCTCTGAACCATCAATGGACATCGTCTATATATCTTTTTGACCACTACGGTATCTCTGAAGAATTAGTAACACTAACACCTATATATAGTGTCTCACAAGGTATATCCAACATCTTAGTATGCTCACTCAGAAAACACTACCGGTGGGTTAGCTGTCATATAGGTCCGGATCTCTTCCCTTAAACCTCTCAGAAACCTCTTACACTTCATCTTCTCGGTAGCTATCAACTCATGCATATCTACTCAACTGTAGAAACTTTTGCTCGCACTCAAAGACCATACGATTACCTTACACAAGAAGGGTAAACTGATCTCTCAACCCGTACCGATGTGAATCTCGCCCACACACTTTTTCTCAAACTCATCCAAAAAGTTGTCTCATGCCGGCTGATCGAAATACTACTCCATCTCAACTGTTTCCCCATCACTCTCTCGCATCACCCTTTAGAGGCGACAGTACACATGACTGCCCATCCTCCTATCTCAACCTTATCTGTCTCAAGATCCAACGAGTATCATGAAGCCACTGATCCGCCCTCACAGGATTATCTTAGCCAGAACCCAAGAAATTCGTAGCACCCTACTTGCGAACCCTCTAATAGGTGCCTCACTTGGGGTAGGTGCATGCCTCGGAATAGCCTTCGCTATCCGATCCAAAGCATGATGCAAATGGAAGAAATAATTCGCCCCTTGCCTAACCCCTACCTCAGACTCGTCCATACCATGGGCACACAACAACAACAACAAATAGGATTACACCATCGAAATTTCAGCTTTAAGGAAGGTACGCTATTGACTCGTGGACCATACTTGTCTAACACCTATACAACATACTAGACTCCCTCGGGGAGTTCCTAGAACCGACTCAACCTAAGCTCTGATACCATTAAATGTAACACCCTGACCCGGATGTCACATTGGACCTCCGGCCCAAAACCCGTATTTCAAAATTTTGGCTTTAAGCCCAAAATTTAAAACCATTTAAGTCCAAATAAAATATGAATAAAATCCATTTAATTTAGAACAAAAGCCCAATATAGTTTAAAACGACCGGAGCTCCAAATTATTAAAATAACACAGTTACAAAAATACATATAGGTCTGACAAAGTACTAGCCCACTACATCTATCACTGTACCCTAACACAAAGTCGATGCTGAAATCTAAACCTCGATGGTGCTCCACGAGACCTGCTTCACCTAACCTACGCACGAAAACATATTTTGAACGCTGAGCCACACAAGCTCAATGGATACGCCAAACTCGGCCAATATCATGCATATCAAAAGCAGTAAAGCATGACATATAAATCTCGTGCATGATATGATTATCTAGCATGCTTGCCTATCACATGGCATAAATGAATATATATTACCGCACACAGCATATACAAATCATAATAAGTCAACACAAAAGAGTGAGGCCCGCGTCCACACAACACCGGGATCCTACACTCAGGATTGAGGTCGCCCTCAAATCCTATGCCCAAAATATTATATCGGACATCTTCGAACGAGGCCACCCAACATTAGGAAAGGGGTGGAGGCCGCCCAACCAACCCCATGCTCGGAATATTACATCGAACATCTTCGAGTGAGGCCGCCCAACACTCGGAATAAAAGTCTTCAATCATCACCAGGCATGTTACATCGGATGGCCTTCAACGTGTTGCAACACTTATAGATATCCGGATTTCCAACACATAAAGACTTAAACCACACAAACGATCCACCTAGGATCATAGCACAACAAGATGTTTAAGATTATCTCAATTAGTCTTTCGGAGTTATAACATCAATCTTAGTTCGATAATTCATTTCGTAGCTTTTAGATTAAAGTAATTATTTATTATGATTACCGAGCCCAACACTCTACTCAACTTAACCAAAATACACAGGGGTATCGATACCCTTAGATAGGGTATCGAAACACCTTGTATCGATACCCACCCAAAGAGGGTATCGAAACACATAGGTATCGATACCAGTATCGATATCGTTGACCAATTCAAAAAGTCAACAAAAGAGAAGGGACCGTTTCAATATAGGTATCGATACAAAAAGTTTCTGAAATCCCTCGGTATCGAACCATAGTTCGATACCCTTGCTTCTCAAGCATAAGTTTCTCTCAGGGATATCGATACCGGTGGCCCGTGTATCGATACTCCCTACACGAACCTCTAAGTTCACCTAAAAATTTCTAAGGATCAACCCCCAAACTTAACCAAATCGAACCTAAGACATTTCAAAACATTATTACTGATGTTTAGAGTGTTTTAACACGATTTTCCATTCTTTTAACTCATTAACACGAATTTCACCATTAAAGCACCCAAAGCTTAAAACCAAGCAATCATGCCCAAAATTTACATGTAATACAATCTACCATAAAATGCATGAAGATTAGAAGAGTTGGGAGTATCAACCTTAAACAAGCAACAACAAAAACGAACTCTTTCCTCCCACTTAAGCTTTCTCCTTTCCTAAGCTTGAAGATAGTGTTCCAACGTGTTTCTTTATAAGAGGAAGACAACCTAACCATTAAACACCATTTAGGGAGATCCTCAGAACATCAAAGACACTAAAAACTGAGATTCAAACCCTTAAAACCTCATTCTCGTTTTTCCTCTCAACCCAACTCATAAACCTCCATCCTCACCAAACCAACACATTCTTACCTCTTTGGATAGATCTTTAACCACTCAACAACTAACTTTCTTGCACTAAGACGTGATTCTCAAACTATCCCATAAAGATCAAACCTTTTCACTCTTCTCCTAGGGTGAGATGAAGAAGATGAAGAGAAAAGCTTCCTTTATGACCTCACTCTCTTACACTCTCTGCAGCATACACACACACAATTCCCCTCCTCCCTTGTCTTCTATAAAGGAAAAGACCAAAAGTCCCTTACTAAAACCACTCTAACCCAACAACACTCAAGTTCAAACAAGTCAAAGGCCCAACAACACAAACCCGAGGCCCAAAACCACTAAACTCGAGACTAAAACCGAAACCCATAACTCTCAGGTTAAACCAACACTCTGATCCAAATCTGGGTCATTATAGGAAATATATATGATGGATCTAGATGACATAAACCTATCTTATGCGTCTTTAGTGGCTTGTGATGAAAATGATGCATGGTTATGGCATATGAAACTAGGACATTAGCATAAGTGTTTTAGAGAAATTAGTTTCCCAAAATCTAGTTAGAGGTTTACTTAAGCTCAAGTTCTCCTTAGATAAAATTTATGATGTATGTGCTAAAGGTAAACAAAAGAGAGTTTCTTTTTGGGCCTAATAGAACTACTAACTTGGGTGGTAAATCACATGCTTTTGTTATTGTAGATGACTACTCTAGATACACTTGACTCTATTTTTAAGTACAAAAGATGAAGCATTAGAAAAATTTATCACATTTCCAAATATTTCTCAAAATGATCTTGATCAAAGAATTTTTCATATTAGAAGTGATCATGGAATCGAATTTCAAAATCTAGGTTTTGAGAATTTTTGTAATGAAAATGGGATTGGCCATAATTTTTCGTCTCCTCGCACTCCTCAACAAAATGGGGTAGTTGAGAGGAAAAATAGAACTTTAAAAGAAATGGCTAGAACCATACTTTGTGAAAATAATTTACCTAAGTATTTTTGGACGGAAGCCACAAACACTTCTTGTTATATTATAAATCGCGTAATGATTAGGCCAATTTTGAAGAAAACTCCTTATGAGATTTTAAAATCCAAAAAGTCTAACATTAGCTATTTTCACCCTTTTGGGTGCAAGAGTTTTATTTTAAATAATGGAAAAGATAATTTAGGTAAATTTGGTGAAAAAATGATGAAACTATTTTTTTTGGATGTTCTCCACATTCAAAAGCTTATAGAGTTTTCAACAAAAGAACCTTAATTGTAGAAGAGTTTATACATGTGGTTTTCGATGATAACCTTCTTCCTAGGAAGAATTCTTGTGATGATGATGATGTAGGAATCATTGAAACCATTAATGAGGGATAAGCATCAAGGTGGATCGGGTTCCAACCAATGAGAAAACATAAGATCCTCCAATAAAAGCTTTAGGAGATGCAAAGCTTGAAGAAAGGGAAGTGAGCAACCCAAGGGATTTCAACTATATCAAGAGTGGTGAAATCTTGGGTGATCCATCCAAAGGGGTAACTACTCGTTTTTCTCTTAGATTAATGAATTATGTTGCATTTATCTCATGCATGGAGCCTAAGAATATCAATGAAGCCTTAGATGATGACTTTTGGATATTGGCTATGCAAGAAGAGTTAAATCAATTTAAGAGAAGTAATATGTGAATATTAGTTGATAGACCAAGTAATAAATCTACTATAGGAACTAAATGGGTCTTTAGAAACAAACTAGATGAGAGTGATAACATTGTGAGAAACAAAGCTAGATTAATTGCTCAAGGTTACACTCAAGAAGAGGGAATAGATTTCGATGAAACTTATGCACCCGTAGCTAGGATGGAAGCTATTACGATGTTACTTGTATCTACTAATGAATGTTATTGTCAAGAATTTTCTAAGTTAATGCAAGGTGAATTCGAGATGAGCATGATGGGGGAGCTCTCAATCTTTTTAGCACTCCAAATTAAACAAAGGAAGGATGAAACCTTCATCAATCAAGCAAAATACATCAAGGATGTAACCCCCTTAGCCCGACCTAGACGGAACTGGCACTAATGGGTTACACGGGGAATATCAAACCAAACCCGTGAAGGTCCGATTCAATAAACAACCCTAAAACCGTTATATTTTTTTATTTTATCTTAACTACATGCATAATCTTATTCCTACACGTCAAGGTCTCATACAAGGCATTAATAGAAAAAACCAATCATAAACAAACATCCGATTAAACACTTAAGTAAATTAAGGATTAAAACGTAAAACTTTTAAATTCTATTAATAAAGTATAAATTCTTTTCATCAAATTTCAATTAAACATTCAAGTGTCCTTCACGGTAAATTTCAAGTTAAACGGATCATTCTAACATCATCAATTGCTTGTTTCTCTAATTTAGGGACCAAAATGTAAATCTTTCAAATTATAAAGACTTCATTGAAATTAAGTTAACCATCATGAAATTAAGTCAAATTTATGCACTCATGTGAAATTTTAGCTCAAATTAACATCTGTAAGTACCCTAATCGAACAAAGGAAGATATCCGGGACTAAAGTATAATTTCCAACAAGTATCAAGTCCTGGTGGTCAAAGGTTTGGAAACCTTCCAGAAGGTTTCGAAACTTTTTGTAAAAGGTTTTGAAACTTCCCTGAAAGTTTTCAAACTTTTTGCGTCTAGTAGCTTTCCAGACTTGAAATTGCCCGCAAGGTTTCGAAACCTTCTTGAAGGTTTCGGAACTATTTGTCAAAGGTTTTGGAACCTTCATTAAGGTTTCGAAACTTTGGGTCTGGAACCCAAAAGTTCCAACACACTAAGTGAACTCTAACAACTCAATACTCAACTATTAATCACTTCCAACTATATGCATAATTCCTAAGCATAATTAACAACTTATAACACGTGATTAACAACGTCACGGACATCAATCAAACTATAGGCATGCTCCATAGAAGATGATTAAAATATAACAATCATGCAAGTACATGCTTTTACAATCCAAACAATTCCATAGTCTATCAATTAACAAACAAGCAACATAGGTCTTATTTCAACACAAACCAAAATCTAAGTACATACTAATCCAAAGTCCAAGTACACTCTCTCACATAGGTTGGGTTACACATTTCCATGCCCCAATTTATTTGACAAAAACATACCAAAATTGTAGTAATCCTTCCCTCGGTTTCCTTGCCTCGAACAAAGTCCCAAGTGCCTTTATTTTTCTGCAAGGATGAAAGGAGAGCTTAAGCAAACATGCTTAGTGAGGTAGCTCTACAAAAGGTCATCAATATATAAAACATAAATCATACTTAATGTCATGTTTGCATCCTTTACGCTTAGTTGAAAAAAAGTAAAACCAAATCATGCTCATCAACAATGTCAAATCATTTCATGCGTCATGCACAAGAATACCATTTCACTTCATGTATGCATATTGGCTTGCTAGTAATCACCTAATATGAACTCTTAGTTCACCGAATATACGGATCCTTTTTCTCATAATTGAAGACTCTTGGTCTCAACATGCATCGGTCGGACACTTAGTCACCCTTGTATACATGTTACCCCCATTACGCACGGTCGGCCACAAAGTCACCCTTGTTTACGTATGGGTCAACTATATGCACGGTCGGACACAAAGTCACCCTTGTTTACACATAGGCAAGCTCTACACGTACGGTCGGACACAAAGTCACCCTTGTTTACGTGTAGGCAACATCATTATTCTCTTTATTTTATAATGTACTCAATCCTAATGACATGTCATTTGTATTCGAATCTAAAGTTAGTGTCACTAAGTCAATATCAAAACCAATCATGTATGTTAACTTGCTGCTCATAGTGCATTCATATATTGTTCATCATGTGAACCTTAAATCATGCTCAACGGCTTCATCATTATAGGGCAAATAACCTCATCATATTCCAATATATTTCCATGCTTCCATAAGCTATGATGCCTTTATAAATCATCCAATTTCCAGCAATTAACACATGCATGCATCATATCAAAACCATAGTTATACATCTCCAAAATCTTAATAAATCATCATCATCAAAGCCATTTCCGAGATTGTCGATACATAAGAAATTGCATCAAAATCATTTAATCTACTTACTCTTGAACTATGGAAAGTTTTCACACTATTTCGTAGTCCCCAAAACAGAACCGAACCAATGCGATTCACTTTTAATCCGAAATCACTCACCAACAAGCGAAACGAGCTTTCGCCGATATCCCGACGATCACGCCAACGCACCAGCACTCAAGCACCTTCTTGTACCTCTTCTACAACATTAAAAACAGAGCATTCTCACATCATAACATGCTCAAACCAGCAGCCATATCCGATCACCATAAAACTACTAAAAACTTAGCCGAAAAGACCGTAAACTAAGCCGAAACGTATCCGAACAACATCAGCCTAAAACCTAATAAATCTAAAATTTAATCCACTTCAATTATGAACCAAAAACACATTCAAACCATCCTTATATCTCCAGCAATATTTAAGCACCTAAAACAACCCCTAAAACAACCGAAAAACACCTTAAAACAACATTGATTGCATTATTTCGGGATTAAATTAATGTGCTACCAAATGAATATTCAATTAATCATTTAATTAAAATAAAAACATAATTGAATCCATCTAATTTTAGCACTGAATAAGATCTAAAAAGATTTCACAAAAATATTCATAAAGTCACTAGATCTAATTTTGAAAACATAGAATTAAGTTTTATTCAAAGATTAGCAAGCTAATACTTGGGAATTTCAATAAAGAAACTTAGAAAAGAGTTAAAAATCCATAGAATTACCTTTAAGATCTATTCACCAAAAAGATGCAATTTCCTCTTCTTGATTCCTTGTAATTTGGTGTTGATTTGATAAAATTGATGGTTAGGTCTTGTAAGGAATATAAAGATGATTAAAATGATGTAATATTTATGGAAAAAGATGCAAAAATCAACAAGAAATTTAAGAAAAGAGATGAAGGAAAATGGAGAGAAAATGAGAGAAAAAAGGTAGTTTTGAGAGAAAATGTTTATCATCTTTAATTAAAGTAATTAAAAAGCATTTTGTTGAATAAATCATTATTAAAAATTAAAATGGGTTTATGGCCCTCTAAGGATTCTAAGTTTAGCTTGCTTTTCAATTTAGTCACTAAAACTTCAAATTTTCAAAAATCACAAAATTAGCCCTCCAATTTTCCAAAATTTACAAATTGGTCACTTATGCATAATTAAGCATAATTAAAAATCAATATAAAGTTCAAATTACTTTCCTTTTAATTTTTGAAACATATTTTAATATTTTTAAACCCTATTCCAAAAATTATTATTTTTCTTAATTAAAAATATTCCTATTTTATATCTTCCCAGAATATTGAACCAGAGAACCCGATTCGACCCAAATCGAATTCTCCTAACTAAAGCCTAAACTAATAACCCCAAAATCGGGATGTTACAAAGGATATGCTCAAGAAGTTTGACTTGGAGAATGTGAAACCTCAAGCTACTACTATGAGCTCATCAACTAAGCTTGATAAGGATCAAAGAGGTAAGTGTGTTGATTCTAAAATGTATAGATCCATGATAGGTTCTTTGTTTTACCTTATCGCAAGTAGACCGAATATTATGTTTAATGTTCGCTTGTGTGCTAGGTTTCAAGCTAGTCCTAGAGAATCACACCTAGTTTCCATTAAGAGAATTTTTAGGTACCTTAGAGACACACCTTGTTTAGATCTTTGGTATCTTAAAGACTCTTCCTTTAATCTTCATGCTTATTCGGATGCGGATTATGAGGGTTACAAGATAAATAAGTAAAGTAAATCCGGAACATATCAATTCCTAGGTAGTATGCTCATATCTTGGTTCTCTAAGAAACAAAATAGTATAGCTCTATCTACCACCGAAGTGGAGTACATATCCTCAGGGAGTTGTTGTGCTCAAGTCCTTTGGATGAAACAATAACTCTTAGATTATGACATTAAGGTTGAAACGATACCTCTAAAATGTGATAATACTAGTACGATATGTCTTACTAAGAACCTCATTCAACATTCTAAAACCAAACACATAGAAATTAAACATCACTTTATTAAAGATCATGTGTCTAAATATGATGTTGTTCTAGAGTTTGTTGATACCTTAAATCAATTAGCGGATATTTTTATCAAACCTTTAGATAAAGAGTGTTTGTGACACCCTCGCCCCGAGTTAGGAGACGGGGGCGTCGACCAGACATACAGACTCGAATAATGTAATCAAAATTTAAACAAATGTCTTATTGCAAAACATTGTGAGTTGGTCAAGTTTATACAAATTGCTTATTGTCAAAATATTGCAAGTCAGTTCCTTAATAATATTTGTTCATTTTACGGTTTGAATCTTATATTACTTACACAAGTTCGAGACCAAATTAAAACTTTTTGGATACTTAAACAATTTCCAATTCGAAACTTAGCTACCCTTCATTAATTAATCGTAACTTCAGTTAAATTGATCAAACTGTTATATCAAATTGTATTCATTTAACTATCATCAATTATACCTTATTAATCAAGCAATTATCCATTATTAAATTTGAACCCATGCAGTAAGGTGGTATCGATGCCCCTATTGTTGGTATTGATACAGGGGTATCGAACCAATTATCGATACCGGTCCTTAGTGTTGACTCGTTGACCAAGGCTGGGTAACCAGTATCGATACTGGCATCCGTACAAAAAGTTACTAGAATCCCCTGTATCGAAACGTGCTTCGATACCAAATGGCTACTGGAATCCCCAGTATCGAAACGTGCTTCGATACAAAATGTTTCTGCCAAAGGTGGTATTGATACCCAAGCTAGTGGTATCGATACCCCTGCTCGAAATTGACAAATTCAAGCCTTCTAAACACTTAGACATTACCAAAGGGGCTATCTAAAGGTCTCAGCCTAAACCTAAGCATTAAGGATCATTATACATGCTTAGGCATCCTATTTCGATTCATCAAATTGTTCATTTTAGCCATTTCAACATGTATTCCAATATTTGAACCATTCCAATTTAGGACAAGCAACTAGCCTCATCTTTTCCATGACTACCTAAGCATTCTTGCTAAGGCCCTAAGTCCACATGTTCTAGACACCTAGACAATTTAATCATATACCAAATGCATGCTTCCAAGCCATTATGGCAACCATAACCAAGAACCCCAAACATACAAGGCTAGCCTACCATGAATGTTTGCCTTATGGCTTACAAACCAAAAGCTTAAATGATCATATGAATATATATACGCATCATAAGCTAGCTATCAAAATGCACATACTAGTCTATCATGATCATTATGCCACCATATATTAGGAGTTACAAAAACTATCAAAATACCATACTTTGGCTTGCTTCTCGTGTCCTTGCTCCGGTTCAAGCTTGGCCTATCTCTTTAACTCGTAAACCTGTTGTTTGGGAAGGAGGAAACGAAGAACGTAAGTACTAAGAAGTACTTAGTGAGGTAGCCTAAGTCTAACCAATTTAGACATGAATTATAACAAATGAAATACATCAAATGAGTAACAAGTCATTTATATATGGCATTTAGTACATCATATAATCATGCTCAAGTACAATGACAAGTCATATACAAATTTCTTATGGCAAAGTCATATCCAATGCTCAAGTCCGAAACATATCAAATATCTTATGGCAAGTACATATCAAAGTTCATATTCAATTCATATCAAATGCCCTATGGCAAGTACATATCAAGGTTCATATTCAATTCATATCAAATGTCCTATGGCAAGTACATATCAAGGTTCATATTCAATTCATATCAAATACCCTATGGCAAGTACATATCAAGGTTCATATTCAATTCATATCAAATGCCCTATGGCAAGTACATATCAAGGTTCATATTCAATTCATATCAAATGCCCTATGGCAAGTACATATCAAGGTTCATATTCAATTCATATCAAATGCCCTATGGCAAGTACATATCAAGGTTCATATTCAATTCATATCAAATACCCTATGGCAAGTACATATCAAGGTTCATATTCAATTCATATCAAATGCCCTATGGCAAGTACATATCAAGGTTCATATTCAATTCATATCAAATGCTCTATGGCAAGTACATATCAAGGTTCATATTCAATTCATATCAAATGTCCTATGGCAAGTACATATCAAGGTTCATGTTCAATTCATATTAATTTTAGTCTTTCGAATTAATTTCAAACGTTGCCTTGGTATAGTTAGACTAGGTAACGAGTCAACAGAAGTACCCTAAGGTACTAACAAAAGTGCCACTAGGACACTAACAAAAGATACCCATGGTATCTACAAATGGTGACTAACCACCGACAAAGGTACCCATAGTACCAACAGAAGTACCGAAGTACTGATCAGAAGTACCGAAGTACTAACGAATGAGCTCAGACTCTAGGCATGTCGTACTACCTATGACCAACTATGACCCAAGGCTCAATCAGAGTTTCTTATTCAATTAGTCTTTCATTTACTTAATCAATTTTCTTGTCACGGATGATGTACACAACATGGCATATCAAAAGCATCAAGTCATGCTATCATGTCTAAAGCATAAGGGTCATGCTACTAATGTAACAAAACATATACATATTATCATGTTACCAAAATCCATAAGCATAAGTCATCCTAACATATCAGAGCATATACATGTGATCATGTTATCAAATCCAAAAGCATAAGTCATGCTAACATATCAAGGCGTATACATGTGATCATGTTATCAAATCCAAAAGCATAAGTCACGCTAACATATCAAGGCATATACATGTGATTATGTTATCAAATCCAAAAGCATAAGTCATGCTAACATATCAAGGCATATACATATTACGCTATCACGGGCATGACTCAAGCATGACTAACGTACCTGGCATCCTTAGCCGCATGCCATTACTTACCTCGGCATTTCCGAGCTATGCAAATGCTCTAAACTAGTTTATTATCTAGTACTCAAACATAAAGTCAAACAAGTTATTACTAATTAATCCTCCTTCCCATAATGTCAAATATTTATTTAATCTGGTTACATTACATAGCAAATCAATTAATCATATGGTTAGAACCCTAGGTCCTAACCCTAAGGTTTGCTACACTCACCAATACTCCGAGCTATCACGGGTTGTAGATCAGAACCCCTTTGCCTCGCCTTTTTGTTGCCTCGATCCTCTCTTGATCCTCGTTAATTCCTTCTCCCGGGGTATCTAACAATTAACATATAATAGCTATGTATCAATATATTTTCAACTGTCCATTTCAGATATTCATAGGCCTAACAATTGCAAACATGTACATTTGTTCTTTTCGAATAGTTTGCCACCCCTTTTTAGCGAAACGGTCATATCTCCTAACTTAGATGTCCGATTTTAGTCCATTATACCTCGTTGGAAAGCTAGAAGAATCCTATACAAGGTACTATTAACCTCACATTTAATTTCCCAATCGATCAGCTCCAAATTTAATTCGAACAGTTCTGGTCGGATTTTCCCGGGACTGCTCGGGTAGCCCTACGGAACAACTTATATCTTCCTCTACCGGACTCGGATTTAAGTTCCGTAAATTTTCTCTTAAACTAGGTATACATGAGTATCATAGTCTAAAATTTCAGCTCCAAATTCCTTAAATACCGACCTAGGGAAATTCTTAAAGTTGGCTACTTAGAATAGCATTCTTAAGCATTTTCGACCAAGTTCCATTCCACATGTTAAATCCTTAATTCCCAATTTATTTTTCATAATTTCCAGCACTTATCACATGTAATAAAACTCAATTAGATCATTTTTTTCTCTAACCCTCTTCATGCATGTTTATCATCGGATCAATCGATATACATAAAATTTACAAAACACTAGATCTAAGTCGTCCAACCCCTTTTTCATGCTTCTAGTATATCAACCAAACCATATCAATCTTTAATCTAACTTCTAACAACAAAACCCCAAATATCAGCAACTATAAACCCTTATTTTTGTGTCAATGAACAATCTAAATGGGGTTTAGAAGACTTACTCAATCCTTCATGACTAGATGCTTCTATATTCACCATATTTTCATGAATCCAAGCTCCTTCCTTTAAGCTCCATGGAATTCTCTCCTCCCCTTCTTTCTTTGCTACCCACGTGAAAATGAGAAAGATGAAGGGGAGAGCTGATTTTTTTGTTCATTAATGAGGTGCAAAAAGACAAATTTGCCCTTAATGATATGTCTTAACTTATTTTATTACTTGGGGCAGTTTAAGGAATCCTTAAATTTATCATGCAAACTTCTTATCCTATTTTTAGCTCAATTTGGTCCCTCACCCTCCATCCAAATAATACATGATTTAATTTATAACTCATTCGAATCATTTTATTACGAACCCGGTTTTCGGGGTGTTACAGCGTTTTTGGACTATTAGGAGAGAGTTAGGTCTAACTAGCCTTTCTTGACCTCTTAAGTGTTATTTTTGTGCAAAATATGCTTGAATCTTGGTTAAAATCATGCTTATGTTGTTATGCATCTAGTTGCTTCTATGCATGTTTCTAGGGGAGTATGAACTTGTTCATGCATTTTAATCATATCATAACATCATATGCATGCTTCTAGAGACTTTAGAGACTCATTTCTAGTACTTTAGAAGCCTAAAATACAAAGCTCAGTTAAGTGGGATCGAAACAGGAAGGACCGGTTTTGATACTTGTTCATCGTAATCATCTGGAAAGTTTCTGGATAGGCTTGGTATCGAACCTTATATCGATACTAAGGTTTCGATACTAGTATCGAAACAAGTTGTTTCGATACCTGTTTCGAAACAGGCGATAGCAGAATATCATTAAAACACCCTAAGCCTAATTTTAATCATATTAAAACAAACCCAAATTTCCATGGACTTAATGACAATTTTGTAACTAGTGACTATTTTGTAAAAATTGAAAACTTAAGGTCAATTTTATAAACTAAGCCAAAACTTTGAATCTTTAAGGGGATTTGATTCAATCTCAATTCTAATTGAATTAAACTTTCATGGGCTTATTTAATTAAATAAAAAACCCAAATTTCAAAATATATAACCCAAATCACTTTATTTAATTCTTAAAAACCTATTTTATATCAAAACCTAAATCCTTATTTTATTATTTTTGTTTTCCCTCTTCCAAAGATAGAGAACGACCTTCTTTTTAAGGTAAAATTGATTTCTTTTCATTAATTTTCGTTCTAATAATTATTTATAATTTTTTATTCTTAAAAAACTTTATTTTTCACTCGTTTTCCTTCTAAAAAACCATGGAAGTTGGTTGGGTCAGAATTGGAGGTAAAAATCATTCAATCCTCTAATTTTAAAAGGTTCTTTATTGAAATTCCCAAGTTGTTGACTTGATAAAAATATTTTTACTCTTTTGGTCTAAGAAAAAAAAGTTTTTGATCAAAACCTATAATTTTCTTTCAAGGGTTTTAATCACTGCTTTTGGGTCTTAATTTTTTTATTTTGATCATGTTAAGATATCTATAACGTGTTTTAAAATCCCTAGTCCTGGACTATAGGTTTAAGAGAAGTTTGGTAGTTTTCAGAAAGTTTTCGGTTAAGGTTTTGATAGGTTTTAAGGATTGTTGTACGGGGGTCCAACTTGGGGGTTGTTATGTGCGATTAAGATCACTAAATCCTTAGTTTTTGATGATTGAAATAGGACAAGACGTTGATGATCACGTTTGAAGAAGTATTGGATCTAATCGGTGGCTTGTCGGACAAGTAACGATTATTGGTGAGTGGATTATGAGAGTAGGTTGCTTCGGCAGTGTTTTACTTGAGTTTTCAAAGGTTTGGGGTGTAGAGAAGGTGTGAGAAACTTTCCTATAGTCCAAAGTAAGTTAAACATTTTGCTTTATTAAAGGTTCTCATATTACGCCGTGTTTTTTTACTATGTTATTTGTCATGCTCTTATTATGATGTGCATATGTGATTATGCATGTATATAAATGCTCATGAGGTTGTTTTTAAAGAGATTTTATATGCATTTGGCGTTCCTATGGTTTTATTTTGAAAAATAAGATAAAAGTGATTTTATCGGTTTTTGTAAGTGATGCGTGAATAGTGGGATACATGTGATTTGAATTTTGTTTTGAATTAAGTTTTGAGCATTGATTTTTGATAATATATTGACTAGTTAAGTGATGAACCTTATGAGATAAATTGATCGATCAATAGGGTCTAGAATATACTATAAATATACAAAAGTCGTACGTGTTTAAATTCATTGTGTGTTGCATTTTGGCTTTTAGTCTAATGTTATGTGATAGGAGTGGTACTGTCACATCCAGATTGATAGGAGTGGTACTGTCACCGGACACCAAGGTGAGATAATTCATGTTGAGAGTTGTATCAACATGCGCATGCTCTGGGAGTGGTACTAACATGTGGTTGCCCGTTTATCCTAACGATTTAGAGTGGTACAAATCGGATCACTAACAACAATATATGTGAATGCTTTTCAAAGGTAAGTGTCATGGTAATTACTTGTTGCATATAAGATTATGCATGTGTTTTAATACGTTTTTGTGTATTGGTATGCATGTGATTTGAGCACTGCAATGTTGTAGCATGTAAGACTTGAGATTTGTGCATTGAGATGTGTGGTTTTTAGTGATTGGTCCCATGAACACATGGTGAAACTTGTCCATAATATAATTTCTCCCAGATAAGAAAAGATATATTAAACTTTAGGGTTTTAAATATTCTGGGCCCAAATCGGGCTGTGTTGTAATTATTTAAATAGACTTGTAAATTTTAAATTGTTAATGGGCTGCTAATAATTTATTTGTGGGATTTCATTACAGACTTAATTAAATTTGGGCCAAATTATATTATAATACTAATAATAAATAATATGATATAATAACATAACGTAGTAAATATACATAATACACACAATACATATATATATATACACACATATTACATGTCGTACATATCTAGAAAGCACATAAAAATGCATAAATATCACGTATACAATATATAACGTAACACCACACGTAGTATATGTTTAGACACACATATATTACGACACACATAAATAATTTAAACCTACATAATATAATATAAGGACGAAAAAACGTGATTTACAAATAAAAAGCCTTCATTTTAAATTTTAAAAGAAATTAAGAAAAAATCGTTTTTGGGTAAAATTAAGTGATTACACCAACTTGGTGAAAAATGAAAAACAATGAGAGGGAGAGCTTTACCTTCATCCTTCCATTTTTTCCTCTTGGTTTTGTGATTCAGTGTTTCTGTTGCATGCTTTTCGGTCTTGTGCGGTGGTGGCCTAGCTTTTCGGATGACTGATGGCTGAACTTTCAGATACCTTTTCTCTTTTTTCGCCTATCCTCGTCGACTATTTTCAAGACATGTTACACGATGAGTAAGGATGGCTTGTCTCTATGCATCTCCTTCAATGTCCCTTGCTTCTGTGACTCAAATTTGATAGAGTTAAAGACCAACATGTTAGCTCGATTTTTGTTTCGGATTTTAAGTCGGTTATGTTGACCTAATCTCTTCTCGTTCGTATTTTTCTCTTTGTTTTTTGTTTCTATTTGTTTAAACTTTAGGTTGTCTTGCCCGTATAATTTTTCCTCTATATAAGAATTGTTCAAAAAGAAATTTCTCGTATCGAAATCAATTATTTAACTACGTGACTAAGAACATTTATATTAGTTTATCTTGTATGAGTTTGAATACTAATATTTATTTTACGAATATAATATCTCTTTTTTTAATAAAAAGTAGTATCACATCTCAAACAAAATCATTTGAGATTTAACTAATTAATTAAGTAACTGAATTGTATTTTTAAAAATATAAAAAACCAATTGTAAACCTACTAATAATAGAGTTACCTAAGGGGTAGTTTATCCAATTACTTTTTACAATTTATTTATATGTTTTTGTTCGCGTGTGGATTTCTGTTCTTCGTTTTGGTTCTTCATCACCAACGTTAGCAGCAGATTCTCTTTCGGATTCCAATCCAACATACGGTACCAACAGACATGGTAATTTCTCTTTTATTTCCCTTTAATTGATTAAAAATTTGTTCTTTTTTTCTAATTCCATGTTCTTTCCTCTGGAAACTAGGGTTCCGTCAAATGTTTTAATCATCAATACAAAATTAAGGGGCACGGTTCTTTAAATCGCGCGAATTGCAGCTCCCCCCCCCCTTTTATATGATTACTAAACGATTCATGATTTCCTTTGTAGAAATTAATTGTTATATTGATTGATTCTTTCCGGCGTGTGAATCACGCTCAATTCTATTCTAATAGTAATTAAAAAAATTGGATTAATGTTGTTACTTGTGCAGTTTTAATCTCCTCCGTTTGTTTTGTATGCCAAATTTAGTCAAACAGGCACACCATTATTTTGATGCAAACTTCACAGAGCAGAGCGACAAGGACATTTATGGATTATGATTCCATAAGTCAAGCTATGGATGGTATGTTTTTGTTGAAATTTTCCTATGCTGTATGAAATGTTGTCTAATTGTTACAAGTATATGCTAATTTGACTGCCTGCGGGATTCAGATTTAAGTTTCTACTCTCTATTGTTCTTTGCAATTGGCACCGATTGTAGGCAGTGGACTTTACCTTTTGGTTGTTGGTTTGTGGAGTACAAAATGTTCATTAGATTTGATTTTGCATATCATATGTCTTTCTTTCTCTAGAATATATGTCCAAAATTATTCATTTTTCTGAGTTGCAATGAATTAGAGCGGCTCCAACAGGCAACATGTGTCTTCGGATTAAATCTACTATCTTCTTCTTTTTCATTGTTTAAAAGATTAGACAGTTCATGCCGTTTTGCATGTGCAGGGATATGTGGATTATATGAAAGGAAACTTAAGGATCTAAATCCAGCAACAGGAAACATCACGTATGACGTTGCTGATCTTTACAATTTCATTGATGGCCTTGCAGATATGAGTGCCCTTGTGTATGTCTATTTTTTTCTATTCTCCATTTTTTCTTTTCTTTCTAATGGATCATTCTTATGTATATACGTTATAATGCATGCGTAGTAGTCATGTCCCCGTCACAATAACCATTACTCAAAGCTATGAATTTGTCGTAAAAAACTGAACCTCAAGGAATAGTTGTGTTTTGAGTTTGTAAGTCGCCATGTACTATTTCTTTCCGCTAAAACTCAAATATATATATATATATATGAGGTAAGATTCACCATGTAAAACTTAAAAGTTTTACACCTTTTTTGGACCTTTTAATGAGGGTAAATGGATGGTTGAGATTAACAATAGGAAATGAAAAGATCTGCATGGAGATAAAGAAAAAAGGGTTGATCTCTGCAATCCATTTACCCTCATCATCCAGTGGTCCAGAAAAGATGTAAAACTAAATAAGTTTTACATGGTGTAAGTGGATCCTAGCCCATATATAGTGGATCATATCACTATACATATTTGCTGGACACTGGTGTTAAACACTTGTGTAAAAACAAAGAGTCTAGGTAACATTGTCCTTCATCCGAGGAAATAAATATGGCTGATGGGAAGTGTATGTATTGCATAGATACTGAGAATGGTTCAAAGATCATGCAGTAATGATGAGCATGTCTTCGCATATATGGGAGACAACATCTTTCTATGGATTATTATTATTTTTTTGGGATTGGATTGCCTGAAGAGTCCATGGGAAGCTAAGCAGTTTACAACTTTATGTCCTTGCATATTCGCTTTACCTAATATTTGTAGCATGCAACTTAGTATTCCTTTGGTGGGATAATTGGTTTCATTATTTATTTCTTGCTTGCAGCTACGATCACAGGATTCAAGCTTTTTTGCCTTATGACAGACAATGGATTAAACAGAAACTGTTTCAACACCTTAAGAAGTTGGCACATTAATTGAACCCTTTTCTCTGAAAGAGAATGTGTATCAAAGTGTAGAAGATCTCTTATCTGATAATTGTCTTGACGATTATAGCTCCAACTTTTCACACATAATTTTGAGAACCATTACAGCTTCCTCCAAAGTTCCAGATGAAATGGCACTGGGTTTGTCATTTGTGTTGTGAATGTTGTACCCTTAGCAAATTTAATGGTATTTTTATCTAGAAAGCTTGAACTTTACTATAATCATATAATATTTGTTGAGTTGTTGGTATTTGATGGTACTTGCATGTCAAAAGCTCGAAAAACTCTCATGCGCTCTCGTACGATGCTTAACAATCAGGTACGATTTCAGTTCAGGCATTGTTTTCGTTCTTTCCCCGGATCAATCCGGGTTTTTTCTGTTAGGCTTATTACACCATCTGCACTTTGTTTCCTTTTTTTTTGCTTTTGTTTGCTATCTGGTTCCAATTTCTTTCTTTATGGTCATGTCATGCCATGTCCGGTGTTTCTGGATATTTTGTGGAAAACACAAAATAATAGTAAAAAGATCATCAAAATTGCAAAATGTAGCTTGATGACATCCTTGTAACTTTATGTTATAATAATTCTTGTAAGATGTCTATGGCATACTAAGGATGTTTAACTTTGTTGGATTGGTTCAAAACTCTTGATAAGAGCAAAGGAAAATGTTTTCCGGTGTCTAATAGGAAGGATTTTTTTTTATTTGAACTATTTGCTATTTAGTTCTATCGAATACAAAGAAAAACCCTTAAAACTAATAGAGTACAACACAAGAATAGACTAATCGAATAGTGCAAAGACTAGTCACTTAAAAATAAAATAGGATGCACGAGCTCATTAGTCCAAGAGGTTAAAGGAACGGTTGTTGTTTTTAAAGGTCTGGGTTCGAGCACCAGTGATGCCGGTTGAGCGATTAATGTCAAATGATAGAAATTATATTCTATAGAATAGATACTAAAAGTAAATAAATATTATTATGACGATAAATGATAAACACCGTTAAAATGGCATAAAGAAATATATATATATATATATATATATAAAATAATTTATTCACAAATAAAAGAAGAAATTACATCATGATTTTTTTCATCACGTTAATCCGTAATCTTATTCGATCAAAATTCATTTTACTTATTCTTGAAAGTTAACCATCACCTGATTTCATGATATAATTTTTGACACAAAACATAAAGAGGCTATAGTTTCAAAAGAAAAGGAGAGAGGGACTGTAGTCATACAAGAGATCCATTACTTGTTTTAAGTGATATATATTATCTTATATTATATGAATTCGAATCTTAATATTTAAAAATATTATTTTTTTATTTAATAAAAAATATAATTAAAAAACTTTTACAATATTATTTTATAGTTTGAGAGTATTGAGTCCTAATGCTCAAAAAGCATCTACAATTTTATGTTAAAACTGTGTCCCAATGCTAAGAACGGGTCTTTGTTGCCTATGATACACGATTATAATTATATAATTATCGGTATTCAATTTATTAATTGATTAATTTAAATTGATTACGATAAAAATTTATTATAAGTTTATTATAAGATGACCTCAACATCATGATTCAAATCACATATCGTTGGCATGGTAATTCATTAATGATATGCACGAGTATTCTAGCCCAGATGGTTAATAAAATGTTTGTTGTACTAGCGATGCCACTTGCAGATTGATAGATCGATTAATATTTTAGAATAAATACTATTGTAATCATTATTATAGCTTGTTCAAATAAAATTCATTAATGACATAGTTTTTCAAACTTGCCATTGCAAAAACAAACATACCCACCATTAATACTTTTAGATAGGGTTGTAAACAAACCGAACGAACACGAACAAGGGTGTGTTCATGTTCGTTCGTTTATCTTTAACCGAACAAACGAACGAACACGAACATAAATGAACACAAATTTTCTTGTTCGTGTTCGTTCGTTAAGGATTGTAGCTTGTTCATGTTCGTTCGTTTAAATGATAAACGAACGAACGTAAATGAACATAAACGAACGAACATAAATGAATATAAACGAACGAACATAAATAACATATAATATGCTAAATATTTAATATTTTGAATTAATTTGATTAATTCAGCTAATCAACTGATTTTAAATCGTATTAGTGATAATTAAAATTTTAAAAAACTATTAATTATTAGATAAAACCTAAAATTTAACTGATTAACTAGTTTTATTTTGGTTTGATTCATTAACTCGGTTTAACAGAACAATAAACGTCCCTAGCCTATAACAAGGAAGTTTTTTAACGAGTCATAAAATAAGATTTATCAATTCGAGTAACTCAAATTTTTTTGACTCGATTTACTTGATCTAATGCTCACCCTTAAATATATGTGAAGAAATTTAAACGAACATAAACGAACATAAACGAACGAACATAAATAAACATAAATGAACGAACATAAACGAACAGATTACCGAACGTTCACGAACATAAATGAACGAATGAGCCCTTTGTTCATGTTCGTTCGTTTAATTAAACGAACGAAAAATCTTGTTCATGTCCGTTCGTTTAATAAATAAATGAACATAAACGAACTTCCCGCCGAACGGTTCATGAACGGTTCACCGAACGTTCGGTTCGTTTACGGCCCAACTTTTAGAACCGGATGAAGCACAATTGATGAAAGCAAATGGCAAAAGCAATCAAGTGGTATACAATATGATGCTGTTATCTATTTACCTGTATGTTGGGAAAAAGAACATTCAAACCAAGAATCTTGCCGAGAGCCAACATGAAAAAAATATAATGATTTAACTTCCCTTTTTTGCCAATAGCTGTAGAGGATCACTGTAAGAATACTCGTCGTGAAACGATCTGTATTCGTGGATGTTGCTTTATGGATATCTGTCTCTGATGATCAGATTAGCCTTTTTCTGATATTGTTCCACAAGGCTCCTTCAAAGAATGTCTGTTACTAGCATGGCTATTTTGCAGTAGAGGAACAACCAGCTGTAGACAAGAATGGATCTCTGTGCGGGAAAAACGCACGGAACTCAAATCCTCGTTCGATTTTAGTAAAGTGGTTTCTATACATAGAACAACATATAACACTGTGAAACTCTCACTATTCCTTTATCAACCTTGGATACCCATGCATCGTCACATTTGTACCACTGGTTCTTTACTCGTAGATAAGTCACATACTGACCTGATTTCAGCATTCCTGAATGAGCAATCACAGAAAAAATCTCGTATTCTGCACAATCATTGGAGTTTTGTGTTCGAAAGTGAAGATTCTATTTCCAAATCTGTCTCTAGTGATGGAGGACGACAAATACGGGGTCATGTCTAATGAGAAAGGGAACTGCAAATATTGATCGATTTTGCTCGACATTTTTCTGACTAAAGAGCGCTCAACTCTCTTTATAAGTAAACACAGCACCAATGGGGGCCTTCTAATAGACATTTGACGAGTCACGTAGTTCTTGACAATTCTGACAATGAAGTTTCTGATCAGAACTCAACTTCTCTGCTCTTGTAAACAAATTCAGACAACCTGAAAGAGTAGAAACACCCGTCTTCTCATCTACTGGTTTAATGGGTTTGTCAGTGTCACGACCTCTTTAAAAAAACGCGATTTTTAGGTGAAATAGTTCGACGATTGGTTTTGAAAAATATGGATTTTATCAATTTTAATCTTAAAAAAACAAATTTTAAAAAACATACTTTAATTTTGAATAAAATTGATTTGGGAGTCGCCACCGGCCACTTAGGCAGGCCAGACACCATAAAAATAAACCAGAGATTCGTTTTAAAAAAAACATTGGGTTCCGTAGTCGGTTACGTGTAAGGACGACCCTTACAAACGCCCAAAAATTGGTACCTTGAAAAACATTACGTGGCATTGACATTTTGAAGAAAGATATTAATTTAATTTCCTATTGTTAAGTGAACATTATTTGAATTTTGGATATCCTTTTGATTTAGAAGTTACACCACCTTTAAACTTGAGTTGAACGAGACGTCCTCTAGATAGGAAACCTCACTCAAATTTAAAGAAATGTAACTTCCGCCTCAAAAGGCTAAAGAAAAATGCATGATTATTTTTATCTTGTTCATTTTAAGTTCTAATCCTAAAAAGGCTCCATTGATTAAATTTATAAAAACCTAAGTTACTAGTATTACTAGTTATTTACCTATCCATTTTATTTAATTCTAAACCTAAGTTCTTGTCAAAATTCTAGGTTTTTAATAACACGTGAATTCGATGCCAAGGTACACTCTCTAGGTCAGCATCATAGTGCGTCAAAACACCAACCTCTTTAGTGTATCCGAGACATAAGATTCACGTGTTATGTTACTAGATTTTCTCTCTAATTAAATTAATTAATTTAAGTAACTAGTCCTAGAAAAGGCTCTAAATTAATTAATCCTAAGTTTATTAGGTGTCCTTCCTAAGATATGTCATGCAAAACATAAAATAAAGTGTACACAAGATAAAGAACATCATCATTTTTATTAGAAACATTGGTGTACAAAATATTACATCAAAAATTTCTCATAAATGAGTACAAGGGACTTGAATGAAAAAAAGAGATCAAAAAGGGACTCGAGAACAAACCTTGAGCGAAAGATTTAATTAAGTGTGAAATTAAATCTTTAAAGTTTTAGAAAATTTTAATTGAATTAATTAAATTTTCTTAACTTCAAATTTTAATTAAATCTTAATTAAAGCCTAACTTAATGAGTTTTAGGTTCAAAGGTTTAATTAAGGTTGATTTAAACCTAATTAAGTTAATTTTTAAAATCTTATTTTTAGAAATTTTTAATTAATTAAAAGTCTTTAATTAAAACAATTTCTAAGTTAAGAATTTAATTTTAACTTAATTAAAGTTTAGTTTTGGTAAAATTAAGGCTTACTAGACTTAATTAGTTTTAAATCTTATCATTTTAGAAATTAATTAAAATTAATTAAAGAATTAATTAAAATTATTTCTTAAATTTTAAGAATTAAAGAGCCTAATTAAAGTCTAAGTTGGGTGAATGTTTTAAAGCTTTAAGGCAAAACTAGACCTAATTAGGTTTAACTAATTTTAAAACCTATTTTTAGAAATTAATTAAAATTAATTAAAATAATTAATTGAAATTATTTTCTAATTTTTTAAGAATTAAATTAAACCTATTTGAAATCTAATTTTTAAGTCTTAGGGGTCAAATTAATTTATATTAGATTTTTAAGTAGGTTAAATTAATTTTCAAGTCTTCTTAAAACTTAACTAAGTTCTAATTTAGGACCTAATTAATTTTTAAAAGTCTTAAAACTAAATTTTTTACTTTAATTAAATCTAAAATAAATTAAATTAAATCCTAAGGGTTTAATCTAGGGTCTAAAGGACCTAATTGGACGAATTCTAAAATTCTAGGCCTTAATTGAAGTTCTGGGGACCTAATTGAACTATTTCTAAAGGTTTAGGGGTCTAATTGAGGTTTAAGGGACTATAGTGTAAAACGGTTCAATCCTAGGGGGACCTAGGAAGTAAATTTCTCTTAACCCTATTTAAGACGCGCGAATCCGGTTTGATCCGGATCCGACCCGCGCGAAACCTTCCCCCAAAACGACAGCGTTTTGAGGAGGTATAAAGGGCAAGTTTCCGAGTTGACTCGGCCATACCTTCTTCTCCCCAACTCAGTCCGATTCAAAGGGTCTAAAAACCTCTGAAACAAACATATCTTAACCCAGAAAACCCAGCAAAAACAGATCAAAACCCCCAATTTCTCATGGTGTTCTTCGGTGTTCTTCATGAACACGAAGAACACCGGCCAAAGACCACCGCGAACTCCGCCTGTGAATCCAAAGCTCTGCCGTCCGGCGCCGCTCCGGCGTGTTCGCCGACCACCGCGAAACACACCGAACGTCGCCCAGAAGCCGCCGACGGCCTTCTTCGATGTCGGTGAGGTCACCGAAAACCCTAAAACACCCTAAAACCCACCGAAAAAACATCCTAAACGGATCTAAGAACCTATTTCAACCATCTAGGTTGACTAAACCACCCTAAATCTACCAAAACCAGAACACCACCATCAAGCCTCAATCGATCAAGCAAAGGAAAAACATAAATGGAAACGAAAAAAGGGACTCACCTCAAGCAATCACCGCCGACTGAACTCTGAAAACTCCCAAAGCTGATTCCAGTTAAATTCCTTCGATCTGAATCCAAACAATCCCCCCTAAACTCATCCGAATGAAACCTTTTAAAGGGGATTCATGCTAGAATCCTAAACCAACTCAACCTAATCCCTTATCCAAACAAAAACAACCATCCTATCTCAAATCTAATCCCTAAAAACCCTCCAGAATCAAACCAACCTAATCCTATCACCCCTCAAACTCGGCACTCACCGCACTCTGTTTCTTCGATTTTCAGTTTTTACTCTTTTTTTTTTAATTTTTTTAATATTTTATTATTTATATATTTATTATACTAAATATTATTATTATTATTTAATTATTATTATTATGTAAAATGAGAATCATGTTGACAGTTGCCCCTCTTTGCTCGATGCTGCGGAGCAGGAGATGGGCAAAGACTAAGAAACACGAATTCTGTAAACCCTGAAGCTTGAAGCTGCCGGTAATGGACTCACGCCAAAAGGCTGCCGGTAATGGACTCACGTCAAAAGACTGCCGATAATGGACTCACGTCAAAAGACTGTCGGTAATGGACTCACGTCAAAAGACTGCCAGTAATGGACTCACGTCAAAAGACTGCCGGTAATACTTGTTTTCTGGACTCACACCAAAAGGCTGTCGGTAATGGACTCACGTCAAAAGACTGGCGGTAATGGACTCACATCAAAAGACTACCGGTAATGGACTCACGCCGGAAGACTGTCGGTAATGGACTCACGTCAAAAGATTGTCGGTAATACTTATTTTCTGGACTCACACCAAAAGGCTGCAGGTAATGGACTCACGTCAAAAGACTGCCGGTAATACTTGTTTTCTGGACTCACACCCAAAGGCTGCCGGTAATGGACTCACGTCAAAAGACTACCGCTAATACTTATTTTCTGGACTCACACCCAAAGGCTGCCGGTAATGGACTCACGTCAAAAGACTGCCGGTAATACTTGTTGTAGTTGATTTAATTCCTGTTTAACAGAAATATCATGCACGGTTAGCATGCTTCTAAATGCAAATGTTCCTATTATGATGCATGAGTGTGGCCTTAAAAGGCAAATATTATCAGTCAGTTTGCCATTCTGAAGGGGCTGATTGGTTCTTCTCTCTCTTTTCTGCATTCAAGGTTTTTCATTTCACATAGCGAGGGCAACTCTTCATGATTATCCTCTTTATAAAGCTATTCTGAGGCGTTCTTTCAAGACAAATTTTGTCTGAATATCAAAACTGTTTACACTCCGTTATCTTAATCCAGAAAAACAAATCTTACCTGTAATTTTGAAACATAATAATGCCAAAAGATTTTCTGCATTAATTCCTTCATGTTAATTGATTAACATGATGCTTTGGCCAAAATTGAAGGTTTAAATGAAGGGAATGAGTATCTTTATTAAAGCTTCTCATAGATTCAACATGTAAGAAAAACAAGGTAAAATAATTCAAAGGGAAAGGACATGAACAAAATGTAAGTTCCCGAACGCTCATCACATGCGTTCATCTAGGCCTTTTCCGAGATATAAATTCAAAAACGATCTACTCGTCTTGCCGTTCTTCAAATGAGGATCCAACTTTGCAAACGTGAAGATCCTTTCGTACTGTTTGGTAGGTGAGAAGCACGAATCATTGGATGCCTATTTTTATTCATTTGGGCTGTCATTCTTGGTTTTCGACCCAAATCCTCCGTTGGTATCAAGATGCCCTTTACGGGTTTTCATCTCGACCCCTCCTTTCTTTTAATCATCATTTTTCATGAAGCATCCTTTCGGGTTTTCACTTCATTTTCTTTCTTTTTCTCTTTTTCTTTCTTTTTTCTTTCTTTTTCTTTCTTATTTCTTTTCTTCAGGCGTAGTATCTCTTAACTGAATCAAAATTCACTGGTTTGCTTAATTCTTTTCCATCCATTTCAGTCAAGATTAATGCGCCTCCGGAGAAAGCCTTTTTAACAACATAAGGCCCTTCCCAATTCGGCATCCATTTTCCCCGAAAATCTCAGTGTATGGGCAAGATCTTTTTAAGCATTAGATCCCCTTCTAGGAATACTCATGGTCGAACTTTCTTGTCATAAGCTCGAATCATCCGCTTCTGATACATTTGGCTATGACAGATAGTTTTCAACCGCTTTTCTTCGATGAGATTCAACTGATCCAAACGAATCTGTATCCACTCTGCATCACTTAGCTTCACCTCTGATAATACCCGAAGAGATGGGATTTCTACTTCCAGAGGTAATATGGCCTCGGTACCGTATACTAGGGAGTATGGTGTTTCCCCGGTAGATGTTCTGATCGAAGTCCGATATGCAAATAAGGCAAAAGGAAGCCTTTCATGCCAATCTTTGTAAGTTTCAGTCATCTTGGATATGATCATCTTAATATTCTTGTTTGCTGCCTCAACGGCTCCATTCATCTTTGGCCGATATGCTACTGAGTTGTGATGAATTATTTTAAATTGCTCACAGGTTTCTTCTATCAATCTATTATTGAAATTGGTAGCATTGTCCGTGATGATTCGCTCTGGTAGACCATACCGACAAATAATCTCTTTTTTCAAGAACATGCAAACTGTTGTTCTTGTGATGTTAGCATAGGAGACAGCTTCTATCCACTTAGTGAAGTAATCAATGGCCACTAAGATAAAGCGATTCCCATTTGAAGCCTTGGGGTGAATCTGCCCGATTACATCTAATCCCCAAATAGCAAAAGGCCAAGGCGAATTCATTGTATGTAACGGCACTGGCGGAGAGTTAATTTTATCTGCATAGATCTAGCATTTATGACACTTTTTGGCATATTCTATGCAATCCTCTTCTATAGTAGACCAGTAATATCTGTATCTCATTATTTTCCGTGCCATCGAGAGACCATTGGCATGTGTTCCGCAAATTCCGTCACGCACCTCTTCCAAGATACTTCTTGCCTCACTGGCATTGACACATCTTAGCAACACTTGATCTCTGCTCTTTCTGTACAAGACATCACCATCCAGTACGTATGCAGCAGTCATTCTTCTGATTGTTCTCTTTTCAATGTCGTTAGCTCCAAACGGGTAAGCTTGGAATTTGACGTATTGCAGGATGTCAAAATACCAAGGATTGCCATCCTCTTCTTCCAAGTTGCAGCAATGAGTATATGTTTCATAACTCTGCATCCGGATTAACATCATATCCTCTGGTCTGTTTGCTTGGAAAACTGAGGCCAGTGTAGCTAAAGCATCTGCCATTTGGTTGTCTTCTCTAGGAAGGTAAACGAATGTTATCTCTTCAAATTCTTCAATTAATTCTAGTATCAACTTTCGATATTCTACCAACTTCGTGTCTTTGGTTTCCCATTCTCCACGTAGTTGATAAATAACTAAAGCTGAATCTCCGTATACCTTCAAGCCTTTTATTTTTCGTTCTATGGCAGCCTTCATTCCCATGACACATGCTTCGTATTCAGCCATATTATTAGTGCACAAGAATTCCAACTTGCTCGTGAGAGGGTAATATACACCATCCGGAGATATCAGCACAGCTCCGATTCTCCTTCCGAGGGCATTGACTGTCCCATCCAAATATAGTTTCCATTTTTCTTTTTCCTTGTTTTCTTCAACGGAAATAGTCATAACATCCTCATCCGGAAAATCGAAGCTTAGAGGCTCATAATCATCCGAGGCTCTACTCGCAAGAAAATCTGCTATGGTACTTCCCTTGATTGCTTTCTGACTGACATATACTATGTCAAATTCGGACAGCAGCATTTGCCATCGGGCTAACCTCCCAGTCAATGCGGGTGCTTCCATTAGAAACTTCAAAGGGTCGAGTTTTGAGATCAACCATGTGGTGTGGTACAGCAAATATTGCCTGAGTCGACGAGTAACCCAAACGAGTGCACAACACATCTTTTGGATAAATGGGTACCATGCCTCGCATTCGGTGAATTTCTTACTTAGGTAATAAATTGCCCTCTCCTTCTTCCCACTATCATCATGTTGCCCCAGTACGCATCCCATGGAATTCTCGAACACCGTCAAGTAGAGGATCAATGGTCTCCCAGGAACTGGTGCCACTAAAATTGGCGCGTTGGACAAGTATTGTTTGATCTTGTCCAACGCCTCCTGACATTCATCATTCCACTCACCTAGGTTGTTCTTCCGAAGCAGTTTAAAAATGGGATCATACCTGTCGGTTAACTGAGAAATGAACCGTGACACGTAGTTCAATCTCCCAAGGAAGCCCCGAACCTCTTTCTATGTCTTTGGAGGAGGCAAATTTTGAATTGCCTTGACCTTATCGAGATCGATTTTGATGCCCCTTTGACTAACAACGAATCTAAGTAGCTTGCCGGATGTAACCCCAAACGTACATTTATTGGGGTTAAGCTTTAGTTGATACTTCCGTAGCCTTTGGAACAACTTTTTCAAATCCTGCACATGTCCATCTTCTGTTTAGGACTTAGCTATCATATCTTCCACATAAACTTCGATTTCCTTGTGCATCATGTCATGAAATAGTGTCACCATAGCTCTTTGGTATATGGCACCGGCATTCTTCAACCCAAAAGGCATGACTTTATAACAGAACGTGCCCCAGAGTATGGTAAAAGCCGTCTTCTCCATGTCTTCCAGATTCATCTTGATCTGATTGTAACCCGAAAATCTATCCATGAAGGAGAACCATAAATGCCCCGAGGTATTATCCACCAGGACATCGATGTGGGGTAAAGGGAAATTGTCTTTCGGGCTCGCCCTGTTCAAATCCCTATAATCCATACACATCCAAACTTTCCCATCCTTCTTTGGCACGGGGACTATATTCGCTACCCATTCTGGGTATGCTGCCACCTGTAAGAAGCCCGCATCGATCTGCTTCTGAACCTCTTCCTTAATCTTCAACAACATTTCTGGTCTTAACCGTCTGAGCTTCTGTTGTATGGGCTTGCAGTCTGGTCTGATAGGCAACTTGTGGACCACGATGTCGGTATTTAAGCCCGGTATATCTTGATAGAACCATACGAAGACGTCCTTGAATTCTCGCAATAAGTCTACCAACTTCTGTTTTGCCCCTAGCGGGAAAGCTGCTCTGATCATAACTTCCTTTTTCTCTTCTTCTGTACCCAGATTCAGAGTTTCTATCCCTTCTTTGAGGGGCATGATTTGCTTATCCTCCTGCTCCACCAACCTTAACAATTCTTCAGGAATCTCGTAGTCGGCATTGTCTTTACACTCATTGATTTCTGTTAGACAAGAGACCCTTTTCAAATCTATTTCGGGTTTAGGCCTGGAATCATACATGTGATTATTGTTCGGAAACCTGCAAAGAAGAATTTGCATAGTTGGATGAGAATAATAGATGAATAAGGATGAAATGAATGAAGCGAATGAAAGAAAAATGTTTGCCATTGTTGAAAGGGAAAAAACATCTTTATTTGCTAAATAAAAAACATGAAAAAGCCCATTACAGAAAATCTCCTACACTCGCGGGCCAAAGTATAGAGTGGTTTATGACATTACTCTGTTTTATAAACTACAGGTAAATCTTCTATAGTCTAGTTGTTCAGAGTCTCGCAAGGAGGCACGGACGAATTTTATCTAGCAGATTCATCCTTAAGCCCTCAGAAATCCCTCCTACCATCAGTCCTTCAAACGCTTCACCAAAAATTTCTTCTTCCTGTAACCTGATAGCTTTCAGGCGATTCCTTTCTACTTGCTCCGTAACGTTCACAAACCCGTGGGAGATGAAGTCGATTTTTGTGCTCAAAGAAGTCGGCTTCTTGGCTGCGATTCTTCCATGCTTGTTCCAATAGGCCTCGATTGAGAAGCCTAACCCGGCTCACCCTTTCTTCATGACCACGGGCTTCGGGCGTAGACTCCCTTGTAGCCTTCTTCCTAGTCTTCTTCCAGCTTTGGCTCCCTTGCCAAGGGTCTGCTTGATAGTCATTTCAGTGCAGTTTGACAGTTTTGGACATGGAAATGTCGCACCTTCAGCTACGAATGCAGCATTGATAAATTCCAAGGCCCGGAAAGAACATTCTAGCGCATCTTTATTAGCTTGAACGTAGAGTGTATCTGTGGAAACAGATGCAATGATGTCTTCCTCCGCCCTGACACACACGAGCTTGTCATCTACTACGAATTTCAATTTCTGATGTAGCGATGACGACACTGTCCCGGCAGAATGTATCCAAGGTCTACCTAATAAGCAATTGTAGGTGGGCTTAATGTCCATTACAACAAAATCTATGTTGTATACGGATGGCCCAATCAGTAATGGGACTTCAATCCTTCCCAACACATCTCTTGTGGTCCCGTCGAAGGCTCTGACCACGTTCTGATAACTCTTCATGTGTGCGACATCAATGGGCAACCTTTGCAAAGTTGCCATGGGTAACACGTTCAAAGCTGAACTGTTATCGATCAAAACTCCCGGCACCACATGACCCTTGCAGTAGGTCGTGATGTTTAAGGCTTTGATAGACCCCATTCCTCCATCATGGATCTCATCATCGGTGAACATTATGTAGTTGTCTGCGGTGATGTGATTAACGATTCGGTCCAATTTGTTCACCGATATGTCCTTCGGGACAAAAGTTTGATTTAACACTTTCAAAAGGGCGTCACGGTGCCCCTCCGAGCTTAGCAGTAAATCGAGGATAGAGATTCTAGCGGGCTGTTTCTTCAACTGCTCCACTATACTATACTCACTGTGCTTCAGAAAACGCAAAAACTCATGCGCTTGCTCCTCGGTGACAGGTTCATTCACCTTCGGAGTTAGATCTATGAAGATCTTCTTCTTCTCCGCAAGTTTTGTTTGATCCTCTTCCTGAGCCGGTGAGTAACATCTCCCGCTCCTCGTGAAATGACCCACTTCATTCATTGGTTTCTCTCTCTTAACGATTCTTGGTTTCTCTGACTGTACCTCCTCAACGGGCTTCGAACTACTCGGCCCAGCCACACTCGCTGCATAACTCCATGGTACCCTTTGTGTATCCTTAAACGGGAAGGGTGCCGGAGGGGTAATTACTATGCGTGGAGCATTTGCTGACCCAACTGGGTTGTTGCCCCTTGGTCGGGCTAAAATGATTAGCGGCCTGCTCGCACTGTATCTTGGCCCGGTATCCTCTGACGCACATACGTCTATCATCTTCCGCCCATCTTCCTTGGTAAAGAATTTCACCTCTTTATTGTCCATCATTCTTTGTAACAAGCCCCTGAAGTCATCACATTGCTGAACTGTATGCTCGTGCACTTGGTGGAATTCGCAATACAGGCCTTCCTCGATAGATTCTTTCACTTGCATCCCTTGACAGATGAGCCCGTTATCAAACAGTTATTGAAAAACCCACTTTAAGGGTGATCGAATTTCTAACACCCTCATTTTAACCTGTCTCGCTTGATCCTCCTCGATTGCATTCACGCCCCGACCGCCATGATTCGGGAGTGGGTTTGTTGAGACACTAGGTTCATCAAATTTCAAAACCTCGGTGTTTATCATATTTTGGACTATCCTCTTGAAGGTCGTGCAGTTCTCGATGCTATGTCCATGAACATTAGCATGATATGCACACTGGGCCTTCGAGTCATACCAGTGTGGATAGGGGGGGTTGAGCGGAACGATAAAGTATGGGCGAATCATATCAGCATCGTGTAGCTGAGTGTATAACTCAGCATACGTAACTGAGATAGGTGAGAAATTTGGCTTTTCCCACCTTGAGTTCTTCTTGTTTGAACCCTGTGAGCCCCCTGCCCCTGACCCGGGTTTGGAGATCATCACGTTCTTCGGGGGTTCATACACCACAGCGTTGTTTGTTTCGTTGTCTTTCTTCTTGGAATTCTTCTTCGAGCTATCAGATCCTTCGATTCTCCCACTTTTGATAGCTGCCTCCACCAACTCTCCGGTGGCAACTATTTGGGAGAAACTTTGCATGGAGGTACTTGTGAAGAGACGTTCATACATCGGCCCCTTCAATGTCTCTACAAACATATGAGTCATCTCCCACTAGATTAACGGAGGCTGCACCTGAGAGGCCAGATCTCTCCATCTATGGGCGTATTATCGGAATGTTTCGTTAGACTTTTGCCCCAATTGCTGTAACATGACTCTAGTGGGCCCCATCTCAGTCACATGCTTGTAATTCTCCATAAATGCGTAATAAAGGTCCTTCCAGGATTTTATACTCTCCCGACTGAGTTGTGTGTACCATCGGATAGCAGAACCCGTTAGACTATCCTGAAAGCAATGGATAAGCAGCTTTTCATCCTTGCTGAAAGCGGCCATCTTTCGACAATACATCGTCATGTGGGCGCTTGGGCACGACGTTCCGTCGTATTTTTCAAAGTCGGGAATTTTGAATTTTGGCGGCAGGACCAAACCAGAGACCAGGCTGAGCTCGAACGCATCGGTGCTTTTATCCATCGACCCTTGGACTTGAATTTGCTGGATGTTGGCTTCGAGAGCCTTGAAGTGATCAGCATACTTCTTCTCCATTTCTTGTCGCATCTTCTCCACTTCGTTCATAAAGTTGAGATCTGGGACTTCATCAGTATTCGGAGAAAACTCTTCAACTTCCACGGGGTGACTCGTGGATGTCCCTACTGCATTGAACTGTACTCTCCCCGGGACTGAATGTATTTCCGGTTGCCCCCTAGTCGTCGTTTCTACCTGCCCTTCAACTTCATCTCCCATTTCTATCGATGCTTTACCTTTGTCATCCTGCCTCGGTCCCAACAGAGCAGCCATCTGACTGATAATATCGATCTGAATTTTAGCAAAGCCCTCTTTCATGCCAGTCACTATCGTATCTAAACGATTTGCAAATACGGCATGGTTATCCTTTAGTCTTTGTAATCTTTCTTCCATTGCTAATCTCTTGGTGCGCGAACGCGTTGAATACGTGTATAGTATGTTTGCTATTTTTAAAATTCACTGTCATAAAACCTTTGTTATTAAACTTTATTTTTAATTAATAATAATGCACATGATGTATAAATGCATGAATATATGAATGCAAGCGGGTATTAAATTCAAAAAACAATCTCTTAAAAACATCCGTCTGTGCAAAAAGGATTCACTACAACTTTAAAGATAACTACAGAAAACTGTTGGCCCTAATCCCTAAGTTGGTCAATTCATTAAGTATGCGGACGATGGCTGCTCCATATATTTCCCCGACGTTTGGCTGGTCCAGAAGAGTTGTCGCTTCTCCTGATAATATCTGTACATATGACGTGATATTTCTGACTCGGCCTTTGAAGCTGACTAACTCACTGTTCTGACTCTGGACTGTGCGTTGAGCTGCCTCATACTTAGCCTTCCATGCTTCTTCGGCATTCTGACTCAGAGCTCCCTCGAAGTCGGCTAACTTTTCTCACAACTCTTGTACTTGGCCCTCGAGTGAGATAATCTTTTGCTGAAGTTCCTCCTTCTCTTCTTCCATTTTGACCTTATCTTTGTTGTGATACTTAGCCACCAGTTCTTCTAACTGCGTTACTTGGGTTGTCAACTCGTGGATCGTCGCTCGGTCTTTGTCTGATGTCTTCTTGGCTTTGGAGCTTCCTTCTTTCGCTTCACAGTATTTCTTTTCGTAGAGCTTCTTGTACTCCTCCTTTTCCTTTAAAGCCTTGTTCAAACGGTCAGAACTGTCCCCGACGTTTTCCTTTTTCCTTTTATGCCCCCCGTACATTGGTATTGCTTGCGCCTCCCTCAAATTTTGACGTAGCTTCTCGATCTGAATTGCCATATCCTTTTCTCTTCTCTCATGGGTTTGTACTTGGTACTTCGCAAGGTTCAACTCCTGTGTGAGTTCATAGATCTTCTTATCTCGCTTTTGAGAATCCAAGTCCCAGTCCTCCTTGAGTTTTTCTAAAGCTGACGGTGCCTCTAGGGTTACCTTGCTTGAAGACGGTCCCTCATCACTCAGTACTCCTCGAAAGACTCCATCATTCGCCCTTCGTTCTCTCCACTCATCATATCGGGCCATGATCTCGAACTCTCTATAAGGCTGAACCCTCCTAGGTAAGTCCCAAGTCTTCACAATCTGGGCTAACTTAGATCTGTACCCCTCGCTCTGGTGTGAAAAACCGAAACTGGTCATCCCCGCTGTGGCTGGAATAAACTGTCTTGAACCGAATTGCCTTGAGACTAAAAGAGAGCAGTAAGCCGTTCCACCCCATATACCTGCTAATGGGATCCAGTCGCAGTCTCTGCATCGATACCGAAAAGTCGATCCTCTATTCAACCAACAGGCCTTCCAGACGATATCAAAGTCTGTCAAATTTCGGAAAAGCTCACTCCACTGGGCTTCAGTCTTCTTCTCCACAACACATCTCTTTAAGTGCTCCTCGATAGGTGAGTAGGTAGTTCTGAACCTTAGGGCGTTGTACGGAGAGTTCCAACGGTGGCTTCTGAACCAAACCTCTAAAAGCTGCGCACATCCCCAAAATCTTCCTTCACCGGCCCTCTTACACGCGGTGAGTGATCGATAAGTCTCGGCTAGTATGGCTGGAACCGGACTTACTCCTTGGACAACTTCTCGAACAAACCGACTGTGGATGGGTCTATGTGCTCGGGAGTTCTAGGAAATAGCACTAACCCATATATGCAAAGGGCATACATCCTTCTTGCTTTAGTGGGCTCCTCGTTGCTCAAAGCTATCAGATCCTTAAAGACCTTCTAACTCACTCTCTGTCTCTCCTTGCTTGGATCCTCGTGACCCGTTACCTTCCGGTCCCAAAACTCTTTGTCCTTACCAGTGATTTGCATCAGCTTCTTCTTAAAGCCCGAAGTGTTGTTGGGCTTGACATAAACCCTATCATTCTTAATCATTGGATAGTTGATCAGGACCTCATATTCCTCTAGCGTGGGCGTCATGTCTATCTTCCCGAAAGTGAAACAGTTGTAGGTTGGATTCCAGAATTGCACCATCGCCCTCATTAGATGCCTATCAACGGGGACCTTCACTAACAATGCAATATCCCCAAACTCCCTCTTGAACTGATCCTTCATGTCGTCACTCCATTGTTCCCATACCTCTTGGACCTCGGGGAGACAAGGACTTTGATTGGTGCTCATTCTAACATACCCATTTAGTGTAGAGACACTCCTTATCGGCAAACTGTCACCCTTCTCATGCTGAACTAATTCGGACCAAGTCCAGACTTCTGTGTTATCTTCGCCTATAATGATCCCTTCTGATATTATTGGACACTTCTAACTTTATTGTTTTCCAAATTAATACCCATGTAAATATGCTAAATAAAAAATAAATGCACAAAGGATCAAAGAAAAACAAAAAGGAAAGTGTTAGTAGAATAAAGACAAAGATAAAGCAAATAAGAAAGTGCTGGAAAAAAAACCATAGCGCAAATAAAGTTAACCAAAGAACAGGATAAAATGCGTAAAATAACCAGAGAGCATGCTAAATTGCGTAAAAATAACCAAAGAGCATGCTAAAATACGCAAAATAACCAGAGAGCATGTTAACAGAGAAATCCTAAATTTGGTGGCATTTCGGCAGCATACCGTCTTATCTTACGGTTCCTGTCTGGCTCTAAAAAGGGTTGGTTTCTACTCTATATGCGGGTTTTTGGTCTAGACACTAGGTTCCCGAACTGTCGTTACCGTCTACTACGATGATAAGACATCGATTCGGTGGTATAGGTCCCTTACAACGGGGGTGAAGACCCCACGATGCGTAAGGTTAGTATACCAGAAGCAGATAAAAATCTGAAACTCGGAGCTGGAAAGCATCACGTCGGATAATATCTAACTCCCACTTAAGGGTCAAAGCTCGGGTCGAGAGCTTATGCATGAATGACAAGATATAAAAGTAAAAAGTTATCCTCATTCGAATAATGTTCACTTAACAATAAAAAATTAAATTAATATCTAACTCCAAAATACCAAAATGCCACGTAAAGTTTGAAAACAATTAGACCTGACTCACAAAAAATAGTTTTTAAGTCCCCAGCAGAGTCGCAAAGTTGTCACGACCTCTTTAAAAAAACGCGATTTTTAGGTAAAATAGTTCGACGATTGGTTTTGAAAAATATGAATTTTATCAATTTTAATCTTAAAAAACCAAATTTTAGAAAACATACTTTAATTTTGAATAAAATTGATTTGGGAGTCGCCACCGGCCACTTAAATAGGCTAGACACCATAAAAATAAACCAGAGATTCGTTTTAAAAAAAACATTGGGTTCGGGAGTCGGTTACGTGTAAGGACGACCCTTACAAACGCCCAAAAATTGGTACCTTGAAAAACATTACGTGGCATTGACATTTTGAAGAAAGATATTAATTTAATTTCCCATTGTTAAGTGAACATTATTTGAATTTTGGATATCCTTTTGATTTAGAAGTTACACCACCTTTAAACTTGAGTTGAACGAGACGTCCTCTAGATAGGAAACCTCACTCAAATTTAAAGAAATGTAACTTCCGCCTCAAAAGGCTAAAGAAAAATACATGATTATTTTTATCTTGTTCATTTTAAGTTCTAATCCTAAAAAGGCTCCATTGATTAAATTTATAAAAACCTAAGTTACTAGTATTACTAGTTATTTACCTATCCATTTTATTTAATTCTAAACCTAAGTTCTTGTCAAAATTCTAGGTTTTTAATAGCACGTGAATTCGATGCCAAGGTACACTCTCTAGGTCAGCATCATAGTGCGTCAAAACACCAACCTCTTTAGTGTATCCGAGACATAAGATTCACGTGTTATGTTACTAGATTTTCTCTCTAATTAAATTAATTAATTTAAGTAACTAGTCCTAGAAAAGGCTCTAAATTAATTAATCCTAAGTTTATTAGGTGTCCTTCCTAAGATATGTCATGCAAAACATAAAATAAAGTGTACACAAGATAAAGAACATCATCATTTTTATTAGAAACATTGGTGTACAAAATATTACATCAAAAATTTCTCATAAATGAGTACAAGGGACTTGAATGAAAAAAAGAGATCAAAAAGGGACTCGAGAACAAACCTTGAGCGAAAGATTTAATTAAGTGTGAAATTAAATCTTTAAAGTTTTAGAAATTTTTAATTGAATTAATTAAATTTTCTTAACTTCAAATTTTAATTAAATCTTAATTAAAGCCTAACTTAATGAGTTTTAGGTTCAAAGGTTTAATTAAGGTTGATTTAAACCTAATTAAGTTAATTTTTAAAATCTTATTTTTAGAAACTTTTAATTAATTAAAAGTCTTTAATTAAAACAATTTCTAAGTTAAGAATTTAATTTTAACTTAATTAAAGTTTAGTTTTGGTGAAATTAAGGCTTACTAGACTTAATTAGTTTTAAATCTTATCATTTTAGAAATTAATTAAAATTAATTAAATAATTAATTAAAATTATTTCTTAAATTTTAAGAATTAAAGAGCCTAATTAAATTCTAAGTTGGGTGAATGTTTTAAAGGTTTAAGGCAAAATTAGACCTAATTAGGTTTAACTAATTTTAAAACCTATTTTTAGAAATTAATTAAAATTAATTAAAATAATTAATTGAAATTATTTTCTAATTTTTTAAGAATTAAATTAAACCTATTTGAAATCTAATTTTTAAGTCTTAGGGGTCAAATTAATTTATATTAGATTTTTAAGTAGGTTAAATTAATTTTCAAGTCTTCTTAAAACTTAACTAAGTTCTAATTTAGGACCTAATTAATTATTAAAAGTCTTAAAACTAAATTTTTTACTTTAATTAAATCTAAAATAAATTAAATTAAATCCTAAGGGTTTAATCTAGGGTCTAAAGGACCTAATTGGAGAAATTCTAAAATTCTAGGCCTTAATTGAAGTTCTGGGGACCTAATTGAACTATTTCTAAAGGTTTAGGGGTCTAATTGAGGTTTAAGGGACTATAGTATAAAACGGTTCAATCCTAGGGGGACCTAGGAAGTAAATTTCTCTTAACCCTATTTAAGACGCGCGGATCCGGTTTGACCTGGATCCAACCCGCGCGAAACCTTCCCCCAAAACGACAGCGTTTTGAGGAGGTATAAAGGGCAAGTTTACGAGTTGACTCGGCCATACCTTCTTCTCCCCAACTCAGTCCGATTCAAAGGGTCTAAAAACCTCTGAAACAAACATATCTTAACCCAGAAAACCCAGCAAAAACATATCAAAACCCCCAATTTCTCATGGTGTTCTTCGGAGTTCTTCATGAACACGAAGAACACGAAGAACACCGGCCTAAGACCACCGCGAACACCGCCTGTGAATCCAAAGCTCCGCCGTCCGGCGCCGCTCCGGCGTGTTCGCCGACCACCGCGAAACACGCCGGACGTCGCCCAGAAGCCGACGACGACCTTCTTCGATGCCGGTGAGGTCATCGAAAACCCTAAAACACCCTAAAACCCACCGAAAAAACATCCTAAACGGATCTAAGAACCTATTTCAGCCATCTAGGTTGACTAAACCACCCTAAATCTACCGAAATCAGAACCAGAACACCACCATCAAGCCTCAATCGATCAAGCAAAGGAGAAACATAAATGGAAACGAAAAAAAGGGACTCACCTCAAGCAATCACCGTCGATTGAACTCTGAAAACTCCCAAAGCTGATTCCAGTTAAATTCCTTCGATCTGAATCCAAACAATCCCCCCCTAAACTCATCCGAATGAAACCCTTCTAAAGGGGATTCATGCTAGAATCCTAAACCAACTCAACCTAATCCCTTATCCAAACAAAAACAACCATCCTATCTCAAATCTAATCCCTAAAAACCCTCCAGAATCAAACCAACCTAATCCTATCACTCCTCAAACTCGGCACTCACCGCACTCTGTTTCTTCGATTTTTAGTTTTTACTCTTTTTTTTTAATTTTTTTAATATTTTATTATTTATATATTTATTATACTAAATATTATTATTATTATTATTATGTTATGATTATTATAATATATACACATTATTAACATATATTTATATAACTATTCATCTTTTCCTTAACTTTGTTATAGTATATATATGTATATATTTAGGATATTAATATAATATATGTATATATTTGCAGTTTTTTTTTAATTATAACATATTGGTTATTGGCAGATAAAAAAACATGGGCTATAAAATTAAAATTAAAATTCGAATTATATTTTCTTTCGTATGAAATATTATGTAACCGACAGGTGCCGATTTCGGGCATAGTGGGGGTGCTCGCCCTTCCTCACGTGTAACAGACTCCCGGACCCATTCTGGTTCGTAGACACGCGATTTTTGGTGTTCCAATCGCACCGACAAGGAAAACAATTGGTGGCGACTCCCCGGACGAAAACCGGTGATTACAGCTGGCGACTCCGCTGGGGATTACATTTTCGAGAGTCGAGCCTCAACTCGGTTACATTTTATTTAACGGTCGAAAATATAAATTCGGACCGTTCATTACCTAAGCCCTCAACCCGGGCCTGACCAAATTAAGTGGGAGCATGAAACCACTCCTTCGTGAGGTTATGCCTCCGTGTAGGATGGTGAATTGCTTTCGGGATGTTTTTCCCTCTGTCTTCGTGAGATTCATGTCTCCGCATAGACTTAGAGAAAAATATCCCCCTGAATTAAATTTATTATCCTTAGTAGGATAGTAAATTTCGTTTGGGAACCTTCTAGAACTACCCCAAAACGTAGTAAGCCCTAGAAGCCCTCCTGTAGAGCCGTCATGCCGAGACTCTGCCCAATTAGGAAATCACCCTGTAGGGCCATGCCTTTGAGAGAGAAAGCCAAAAAGGGGGGGTTCCGCTCATTTACATATTTTTTTCTCGCTATTTATTTTCATTTCCTCTTTATGCTATTTACTCATACTCTCATACGGCATACATCATATTTATTTTACTAATCATATTTATGCTGTTCTATCTACTATTTTGCATGTGCATTTTCCCTTATGATAATAAAAGGTGTTGATAAAGGAACAATTATTAGAAAGGCTCAGCTATGGATAACCACTTTCTAGACAAGGTAGAGGCCAATCTCCGAATTCGACAATGGTCAGAGGGATCTCAGTACCAGAATGGGGATAGCCTAACAGAAAGTGAAAAAGTCAACCTCCAGGAGTTCACACGGATATCCGCAACGCAGAATCATTTATAGGAGCTGAAATATATTTGGGACCAATGGAATGAAGACACCAAGGGCATGTTCCTGGCGAATTACGGAGATTTGCCATACTTGCTTGATGTCAGCATTGATAAAGTATTATTTCGAGCCCTGGCCCAATTCTGGAACCCATCGTATAATTGTTTTACAATGGGAGACGTCGATCTTACACCAACAATCGAAGAATATACAGCTTTAATCCAGTGCCAGAAATTTCAGCCAGACAAGGTATACTTCAAACCGTCTGATTCACCGCATTCAAGAAGAGGGTGTTGAAGCTGACCGGGAAAAGTGAACAATGGGCTCAGTCCCGGATTAAAGAGAAAGGGGAAACTAAATGCATCGCCTGGAGAGACATCCGAGATCTGATCCAGGTGGAAACCAAGAGTGAGAAACAGGCTAAAATGTTCGCCCTGGCTATTTACGGGTTAGTTATTTTTCCAAAATCACTGGGATATATCGACGATGCGGTAATGGAACTAGTCGATCATATCGACAAGGGAGTCAATCCAGTTCCTGCAATCCTGGCCGAGACTTTTCGATCGCTTACTGCTTGCCGAAGAAACGGCGAAGGAAGGTTTATTGGTTGTGCTCAATTATTGCTTGTATGGTTCCACAGTCATTTCTGAAAGCCAGAAAGACCCTCCTACCAGGCATGCTTCGAATCATATTCGCCAATAAAGGATCTAGCACGTACACAGAGGCCAGAAAACATCCCATATGATCAATGGAAAGATATTCTACGCAACCTACGTGAAGGAGACATAATCTGGAAAGCAAGATGGTTCTTCCCTCAGGAGATCGTATTCAGCTATGAAGGCTATAGTTGGGTCCCTTTACTTGGCATCTGGGGGGCAACAGGATATACACTCTTAATGGTCTCCCGACAGTATCGATCCCGGCAGTTCATCCCAGAGACCCGAGGACTAGCTGTATGTGAGTTTCCCTATCGAGGAAGAGACTACAAGAAAGGTGTTGCCACTATCACAAAAGCATGGAAGCGTCCATTAAAGATGGAGCCGTTCGATGAAAGACCCAGAGTCACTCCCAAGTACCGACAATGGAGAAGCCAGAGAATCAACGACGATGTCCCGATACGAGACTCAAAAGACACCACGCTGTTAGAAGAGCAACTCTTGGTGAATCCTTCGGAAGCGGAAATTGCAAGACAAGATTATCAAGGAAAATACATTAGCATGGAGATGCAACTGTCCAGACTAGAAAATGAAAGAAACCAACTCGAGTTCGGCATACAGTCGCAAGAGCGAGAAATGCAACGGATTCAGAAAGGGAAGAACAAGGCCGAGGAGGACTTGACTGATCTGCAAGGAGATTACAAAATGCTCCGAGAATCGGCGAAATATGCCGATCTCAGAAAATCCTTCGCAGATTGGAAATTAGAGATGTATGAGGAAAAGAAGAAAACTCGTTACTGGGAAAATAAGTTTAATGAGGCACGGAGCCAACAAGTTATAGATCAAGAGAAACTGAACCAAGTTAGAGCCGAAAATGACAGATTGAGAGGCCAAGTCTACAGTCTGGAAGAAACTTGTCAGAGCTATCATCAGGGTTCTACAGCCCAGCTAGAGGCAAATGAAGCCCTGAAAAGCCAGGTCAGAGACATAGAAGCTGCCCTGCAGGCTAGCAAGGCACAAATTAACTATCTCGAGGAGTTACGTCGGTGGGAAGAGCAACAGTGGAAAACCCGACTTAATGAAACCCAGGGACAAGTACAGGATAGAAATCACACTATGTTTGAGGCCATAGTACAAGTCAGAGAAGTTGCTGAATATCTGTAGGCATTGGCAATTCAAGCTGAAGTTCTCAGTTTACATTTTGAGGCAGAGTCAAGCAGGGGCAAAAAGCTCGCTTCGCTACTCAAAAAGATCAGGATCTTGGGAGCGAAGGCCAAACAATATATGTAAAAGCAAGGCCGCCTTGTATATAGAAAGTCGTGTTCTAAAACATGGCTTCCTTTTCAAAGTTGTACCAGAGTCAACACTTTTTGTAAAACGTTTGGGAATATTAATATAATATGTTGGCTTGCATACATATTTCATCATATTAGATTGCATCCATACATTATTCTATTACATTATATTATTGTCCTAATGTTCTAGAATGCTATCGTTGCAGTAATACTGGAACTAGACCAAATCCAACATCCGCACTTCACTCGATTCAGATCTAGAAGAATGGAAGAGAGATTGGCTAAAATTGAGCAGGCATATGAAGAGATGAAACGAGATATGGAAAGGAGATTGGAAAAAGCGCAACAAGAAACGCGAGTTCATATTTCGCAAACCCAGGACGAGTTACTCGATAGAATTGCACAACTATTGGCAAAAAAGGAATCGGACAAAAACAAGGAGATTATGATCGAGTCCAATGCAACAGCCGATGACTCGGGGACTCCCCTACAAGCCCGCGGTCCAACTGAAGTTCATAAAGGATTGACCAGCCAAAACGAAGCTCATTTCCAAGGAGGATTAGTCATTCAGAATCCCAATGACTACATAGTCCCTGATTTCAACGAAATTGAAAAATCTAGGGCCGAAAAGGAACTCGAAGATCGTTGTAGAATGCTGGAAGAGAAGTTCAAAGCCATGGAAAATATGGACCAGCTCCCGAGGATGGAAGCAAGAGAATTAAGCTTGGTACCCGACCTAGTGCTACCTCCGAAGTTCAAGATACCGGACTTCGAAAAGTATAATGGGACAACCTGCCCTGAGGCACATTTAACTATGTTTGTTCGATGAATGACAGGGTATATTGATAATGATCCGCTACTTATTCATTGTTTCCAAGATAGCCTAACGGGCTCAGCGGTGAGGTGGTATAATCAGTTGAGTTGTACAAAGATTCGCTCGTGGAAAGATTTAGCACAGGCTTTCGTGCGACAGTACAACCACGTTATAGATATAACCCCTGATCGAGTCACCCTGCAAAACATGGAGAAAAGACATGATGAAAGCTTTAGACATTATGCACAACGCTGGAGAGACGTTGCTGCTCAGGTACAACCCCTTCTATCAGAAAAAGAAACTGTGATGCTCTTCGTTGGAACATTAAAGAAGCCTTTCCTTGGGCGAATTCTAGGAGGCGCAACAAAGGACTTCTCGGATATCATAATGAATGGCGAAATGATCGAGCAAGCCATTCGAAGTGGGAAGCTGGAAGATGAAGAGTCACCTAAAAAGCCATACTACAAAAAGAAGAACAACGAAGGCGGAGACTCTAGCGTCCATAATGTCAGCTACTCTAAGCCATCCACATGGCAACACAAAGCATCGAACACACAGAAGCAGCACCAGAATCAGAAGACTGAGAGGGATTCACCCCTATCCCCATCTCCTATGGAGAGCTTTTCAAAAACCTCTACGAAGCACACGTAGTGTCACCTTTCTACATGAAACCAGTACAACCACCGTATCCGAAGTGGTACAACCCTAACACCCAATGTGAATATCACGCTGGGGCAGTGGGACATTCAATCGAGGATTGCATTGGTTTCAAAAAGCTCATCGAGAAACTTATGCAAATCGGGGTTGTAAGGTTCGACAACAATACAGGAACCAACGACATAGGGAATCCGCTGCCCAACCACGCGGAACCCGGAGTAAACGCGATTATTGAACCGACTAGCAGGAAGGTAAAGCACGACGTGGAAGAAGTGAAATCTCCATTAAAGTGGGTATGGGAGAAGATCGTAGAGAGAGGTTTAATACCTGGAGAAATGGAAGCTATTCATCAGTCTTGCCCGTATCACAATACAGGGGATCATTCTATATATGACTGTGTAGAGTTCAAAGGCCAAGTACAGAGATTGATTGACAACAAAGAAGTTGAATTTTTCGAGGAAAATACTTCTGAAGCCACGGAGGTTTGTGCTTCGGAACCGGGTAATACTAAGAAGACCCTGTTTTTGGTCATTTTAGGACTGAAGAAACCAGAAACAAGCAAGTCAGCAGAAGCTAAGCTCATTGTTCAAGCGTCGCAACCGTTTGCCTTACAAGATTCGAAAAGAGTCCCCTGAAAGTATGACTGTCAAATTACCAGACATGAAGACCCCTAGAAAACTGGAACGGGGGCAGTAAATGACGTAACATTCCACACAAGGAGTAGAACTCAGTATGGTTTAAAAGAAAATAGAGATTCGAAAGGAAAGGCCCTTGTTGCAGAACCACCGAGGAGCGTATTCTAGGGACCTAAAGCACCGGTCAACGAACCAGTGCAGGAGAGGGAAATGAAGGAATTCCTAAGGTTCCTAAAACATAATGAGTATAACGTGGTCGAACACCTTAGGAGATTGCCGGCCCGCGTATCAATTCTCACTTTGTTACTCAACTCCGAAGCTCACAGGAACACATTATTGAAAGTGCTCAACGAGACCTTCGTTCCTGATGACATTTCTATAAATAAACTTGACCGATTAGTCAACAACCTAAATGCAGATAATTTTATCCACTTTAACAATGATGAGATCCCGTTAGGAGGAATGGGGTCCACTAAAGCCCTACACATCACCACACGCTGCAAGGGGTATACGTTACCCGGGGTGCTGGTAGACAACGGATCTGTGTTGAATGTAATGCCACTGAATACGTTGAACAGGCTCCCAGTGGATAGTACTCACATAAAAAATTGCAGTACTATCGTACGTGCCTTCGACGGGACCGAAAGGACTATAGTAGGACGGATGGATATACCTCTACAGATAGGTCCCAATACTTACAATGTCGACTTCATAATAATGGATATCAAGCCTAGGTACAACTGCTTACTGGGAAGGCCATGGATCCATTCCGTGGGGGCTGTGCCATCGTCGTTACATCAGAAAGTCAAGTTCATCCATGACGGGAGGTTGATAACGATCAATGCTGAAGAAGATATCATAGCCTCTGTCACGAGCGAAGCGCCGTATGTAGAAACTGATGAAAAGGCACTTGAATGCTCTTTTCGATCCTTTGAATTTGTCAGCGCTACATTCATCGCGAAAGGAAACAAAATCCCAACGCCGAGATTGTCCAGGACCACCAGAATGGGTATCAAGCTAACCGTAGGGCGGGGAACCCGAGTTGGAAGAGGGTTAGGACGACGCCTTCAGGGTCGTCCCAGGACACCAGCTATCGTCGGTAAACAAGACCGTTTTGGCTTGGGATACAAGCCAACAACGGAGGAAATGAGGAAAGAAATTGTGAAAAATCAAGAAAGAAGGAAAGCTCGATTACAAGGTAAAGAAGTTCGCTGGGAACCCATGACGTTCCCCCCGCTATCTCAAAACTTTGTCTTTGGAGGAATCATTTACCCGGAGACAGATGAAAAAGAGTTGACGAAATTAATGGGCAAGTTGGACATTAATGCCCTTATTGGAGAAGAAAACACTGAAACATTTCTAGGAAGAATTACACCCTATGCACCGGGATCTACTCTGGGAAATTGGAGCGCAGAAGAAATCCCTACAGTCTTTAAGGAAATTTCAGAGTAATATCCCAATCATACTTGTTACCCCTAGCCCGAGGGTAACAAGGACCTCTTTTGTAAAAAGGGCCTACATATGTTTATGATAATGAAATGAAGCTTTTTGTTGTAAATTTTTAGCAAATGTTTTCGTTTCCAAATATTTATTTCCAAACTACAATTCAAATTCTTGATTATTTTGTTCAAAATAAGGTTTTATTTCAGGTCCTCAGACATCGAATTATCAAGCAATAGTGAAGCTAATCCGGAACTCATTTTTGAGAAAGAAGTGTGTCTAGAAGAACTTCCGGAGTCTGAGGAGGACTAGGATTTTGAGCTACCTCCCGATTTTCTAAGAATGGTAGAACATGAGGAGAAATAGATCCAACCCCATAAGGAATCAGTCGAGACTGTGAGTTTGGGGGAAAAAGAGGAAAATAAAGAAATAAGAATCGGCACATGCATTTCAGCTGAAGCCAGAACGAATCTAGTTGATCTACTCAGAGAATTCAAAGACGTCTTCGCCTGGTCTTACCAGGATATGCCTGGATTGGACACGGACATTGTGATCCATAAACTCCCTATAAAAGAAGACTGCAAACCTGTTCAGCAGAGACTGCGAAGAATGAGGCCTGATGTCCTGTTGAAAATAAAAGAAGAAGTGAAGAAACAATATGATGCGGGTTTTCTTCAAGAGATCAAATACTCAGAATGGGTAGCCAATATTGTTCCGGTACCCAAAAAGGACGGCAAGGTGCGAATGTGTGTCGACTATCGGGATTTGAACAAAGCTAGTCCCAAGGATAACTTCCCGTTACCTTATATCGATACTCTAGTCGATAATACGGCAAAACACTCGTTGTTCTCCTTTATGGACGGATTCTCAGGGTACAAACAAATCAAAATGTGTCCTGAGGATATGCACAAAACGACGTTCGTAACACAATAGGGAACATTCTGTTACAAGGTGATGCCATTCGGACTCAAAAATGCTGGGGCAACATACCAGCGAGCCATGGTGGCCTTGTTCCATGACATGATGCATAAAGAGATTGAGGTTTATGTCGACGACATGATCGCTAAATCACAGACTAAACATGAACATATAAGAGTCTTGAGGAAGCTCTTCATGAGGCTAAGGAAATTTCAGTTGAAGCTGAATCCTGCCAAATGCACATTCGGAGTAGCATCTGGGAAGCTATCAGGCTTCGTAGTCAGTGAGAAGGGCATCGAGGTCGACCCTGATAAAGTTAAAGCCATTCAGGAGCTGCCACCTTCGCGCACTCAGAAGCAAGTGAGGGGATTTCTGGGGAGATTGAACTATATCTCCCGATTCATTTCACAATTAACTGAGAAATGTGACCCTATCTTCCGACTGTTAAAGAAACATGACTCTGGAGAGTGGGATGAAGAATGTCAAGAAGCCTTCGACAAGGTCAAATCTTATCTGACAAGTCCCCCAGTTCTGGTGCCACCAGTGCCTAATAGACCGTTAATCTTATATTTAACAGTCTTCGAGAAGTCCATGGGTTGTGTATTGGGTCAACATGATGGCTCCGGTAGAAAAGAAAGAGCAATATACTACCTTAGCAAGAAATTCACGGATCATGAAACAAGGTATTCATCAGTTGAAAAAGCATATTGCGCTCTGGTTTGGACCACTAAAAGACTAAGGCAGTACATGCTGTATCACACAACATGGCTGATTTCAAAACTTGATCCCCTTAAATACTTGATGGAGTCCACTGCATTGACCGGCAAAATGGCCAGATGGCAGATTCTCTTGTCTGAGTTTGATATAGTATACGTCAATCAGAAAGCCATCAAAGGTAGTGCTATCGCTGACTTTCTGGCTAGCAGAGCATTAGAGGACTATGAACCTCTAAACTTTGACTTCCCTAACAAAGACCTGATGTGCGTTGAAGAAGACGGAGCAAATGATGACCATTGGAAACTAAATTTCGACGGGGCTTCTAATGCTACCGGTAAGGGTATTGGGGCAGTACTCGTGTCTCCAGAAGGTGACTGCTATCCCTTCGCCAGCAAGCTCGATTTTGACTGCACCAACAATGTGGCGGAATACGAAGCGTGTATCATGGGAATCCGGGCGGCTATCGACCGGAAGATTAAACAGTTGAAGGTATACAGAGATTCAATGCTTGTGATTTACCAGCTTCGGGGAGAATGGAGTACCCGAAACTCTAAGCTAATGGAATATCGAAACTTGGTCCTAGACTTGATCAAGTCATTCTACGAAATATCATTTCATTATTTGCCCCGAGAAGACAACCAGATGGCCGACGCCTTAGTCACTTTGTCGTCACTAACACAAGTAAACAAATCGTCAGATCTGAAACTGATACGGATGAGCATATACGACTCTCCCGCTTACTGTTACAATATGGAAGAAGACGAGAACAGTGAACGCCTATGGTACCATGATATCTTGCAGTACGTAAAGAATCGTGAGTATCCAAGAGAGGCCTCAGAGAATGAAAAAAGGACACTGCGAAGACTAGCTATTGATTATGTCCTAGATGGTGACATCTTATATAAAAAGCGAAAAGACCAGATATTGCTGCGATGCGTGAACGCCGCCGAAGCCAAAATGATCCTCGAAGAGGTACATGAGGGTGTCTGTGGAACTCATGCCAACGGATTCACCATGGCAAGACAAATCATGAGGTTCGGGTATTACTGGCCTACTATGGAAAGCGACAACATCCAATATGCTAAGAAATGCCATAAATGCCAAATTTATGCTGATAAGATTCATGTTCCTCCATCGCCTCTGCATGTGATGACATCTCCATGGCCGTTCTCAATGTGGGGCATGGATGTAATCGGGCCTATCTCACCTAAAGCTTCCAACGGTCATCGTTTCATATTCGTTGTCATTGACTACTTCACTAAATGGGTAGAGGCAGTCACCTATGCTAATGTGACCAAAGTAGCAGTAAGCAGGTTCCTCAAGAAGGAAATAATATGCAGATATGGGATGCCAGAGAGTATTATATCCGACAATGCATTGAAACTGAATAACAAGACCATATCGAAAGTCTGCAAACAATACAACATAAGGCACCATAATTCTTCACCATACCGCCCGCAGATGAACGGGGTAGTCGAGGCGGCCAACAAGAATATAAAGAAAATTGTTGGAAAAATGGTAGAAACATACCGAGATTGGCACGAGAAGCTGTCTTTTGCACTGTTTGCATACAGAACATCCGCGAGAACTTCTACTGGGGCAACTCCTTTTTCCCTAGTCTATGGGATGGAGGCAGTGCTACCCATAGAAGTTGAAATCCCTTCTTTACGGGTTTTGTCAGATCTAAAATTAGACGAGGTAGAATGGGTGCAAGCCAGGCATGACCAGCTTGCTCTGATTGAAGAGAAGAGATTAAAGGCCATTCGACATGGGCAAATGTATCAGAAACGAATGATGAGAGCCTTCAACAAAAGGGTTCGCCCGGGAGAGTTCCGAGAAGGGGATCTGGTTCTGAAGAAGATTCTCCCTATACAAAAGGATTTCCGGGGCAAATGGATGCCAAATTGGGAAGGACCATATGTTGTAAAAAAGGCTTTCTCAGGAGGAGCATTAATTCTGTCTGAAATGGATGACAAAGATCTGCCTAACCCAGTAAATTCGGACGCAGTCAAGAAATATTTCGCTTAAGGACTCCTAGACACATGAAGACTCTGCCAAGATAGCCTCACAAAGCTTGATAGTCAGATATCTGGGGCATCGATTCTTTCCTTTTTGTAACATTTATTGTCAATATTTACCTTGAATTTTGTTATCAATAAAATTTTTGTTAATAAAATCATAAGTTTTCTACATTGCTTCTGAAATTTCCTAAAAAGACATAGGGATTAGGAGCGATCTTACTCAAAAGAGAAATATTGTCAGAAAACGCTTCGGAACAAGCACACTCTAGACAGATGAGGATCAGACATTTTAGCCGATGAAGACACAGTTATCAAAGTGATAACGACCCATCAGGACAGCTGATTAAATAAATCCTTTGAAAAATCATTATCATATGCATTTTGCATTTCATGCTAGGATCATGAATACATGCATACATACAGTACATGCTAACCCTAATATTTTGAATCTAGTCATGAAAGCTTTACAGGTCTTGTCCTGAAAGGGAGCAAAGGAACAAGCGAACATAAAGACAACATCAGGACACTCTGGCAAAATAGTGTGACTCTATTACAACTGCTCCTCGGGAATGTAGGTAAGAATCCTCACCCTTAACATTTATCATTTCTACTCAACAGGTATGTCACGAAAGAGGACTATTCGAACGTCCTGTAAAATCCATTCTCACGGATGGTCAAAGGAAATCAATCCCTTTGAACAAATCCAATCTCAGGATTGGTAACAACTGATTGTACCCAGGGAAACGGTACAGCTATCCTGGGGCAAACGGTCGCCGGTAAAGGCACGTCAAATCCGTTAATCCCTGTGCATTTGGGAAAAATACAGTAAAGAGGACTATTCGAATGTCCTGTAAAACCCATTCTCATGAATGGTCAAAGGAAATCAATCCCTTTGAACAAATCCAATCTCAGGATTGGTGACAACTGATTGTACCCAGGAAAACGGTACAACTAGCCCGGGGCAAACGGCCATCGGTAAAGGCGAATCAAATCCGTTGATTCTTGTGCATTTGGGAAAAATGCATAAAAGAGGATTATTCAAATATCCTTTAAAATCCATGGTCACCAATGGTCAAAGGAAATTAAATCCTTTGAAGGACTTCAATCTCGTGTCTGATATCGACCGGTTGTGCTTAAGAAAATTGTACAACTAGCCCAGAGTAAATGGCTATCAGTAAAGATCGCGCTTCTTCGGCAGTGTTGCAAGCAGATCGAATGATTCTCATCTCAGCGGCAGTGTTGTTGATGGATCAAACAAATCATGCTTCGTCAGTGTTGCAGCTTTAGAGTGAGAAAACCCGTTATCAGATCTCGCTTCTTCGGCAGTGTTGCAAGCGGATCAAATGATTCTCATCTCAACGGCAGTGTTGTAGATGGATCAAACAAATCATGCTTCGTTAGTGTTGCAGTTTTAGAGTGACAGAACTCGTCATCAGATTTCGCTTCTTCGGTAGTGTTGCAAGCGGATCAAATGATTCTCATCTCAACGGTAGTGTTGTAGATGGATCAAACAAATCATGCTTCGTCAGTGTTGCAGTTTTAGAGGATAGAACTCGTCCTCAGATCTCGCTTCTTCGGCAGTGTTGCAAGCAGATCGAATGATTCTCATCTCGACGACAGTGTTGTAGATGGATCAGTCAAATCATGCTTCGTCAGTGTTGCAGTCTAATCAAACATCAGAACTCCTTGCCAGATCGTGCTTCCTCGACAACGAAGCTAGATCAGGCATTAGTGCTCGTACCAGACCTTGCTTCTCCGGCAGTGTTGCAGCTGGGTCCAGCCTTCAGCAAAGAAATGAAGTCATCATTTCCACTCAAGTGTTGTGTTATCTTCTCCAACGGATCATCAGTTTTGAAGATTTTGTGGACAAGGGCTGTGGAGTACGTCAAGTCAAAGCTCCACAAGAATAGGCGGTGGCCAAAAGAACCCTTACCTTACCAAGAAGAACTCTCACCTTACCAAAAGAACCCTTACCTTACCAAGAAAAAACTCTAACCTTACCAAAAGAACCTAAACCTTACTGAAAGAACCTAAACCTTACCAAAAGAACCCTTACCTTACCAAAGAAGAACCCTGAGGCCAAACCTGATAAAATGGGTTATTCCTTATCTTTGCTCTATTGTCGTTACACAACAATGAGCAAAGAGGGGCAGCTGTAATAACCCAAAATAATAAAAGGGGGCTAAAACCATTTTACTATTGACCCACATATATTTATCAGATCCAAGTCCAAATATTACATATCCAGAGGTCCAAATACAATAAATCCAAAGCCCAGATACAACAAAGCCCAACCAAGCCCATACACATAAACTCAATCCAATACAAACCCTAATCCAAATTTTATCCTAAACTAAACCCTAACCAAGTGGTAAAGGATCAGCCGCCGCCGCCTGTCATGTCTCCAACTGTCCGCGCGTGGTGGCCACGCGCCTTCTAATTCGCCAAGAGAGCCGGTCGTCGCCTCGCCCACGTGAAGTCTCTGACGCCACCGCCGATGTCTCCTCAACCTGCAAAAGGAGGAAGATATCATTAAGGCCTATGTTACAGATTTAAAAATAGGATAAAAACCCTAATCAAGTGGCATTATTATATGTATAAAATCTGGGTATAAAACCCAATGAATCCATGTATAACCAGTTACGATTTTGGTGAGAAAATACAAAAAATAGTAATATATTCGAATCCCAGTCAGTGAAAAAACCAAGCAAACACTCAAACAACATTAGAGGAAAGAGAGACAGAGATCGGCGATCTATCATAGCAAAAATAAGGTAAAAAAAATATATAGAAATCGGGACTTAGCTGCTAGATTCGAACCGATCGAAGCCCCTATTCGTGAAACCGAGACCAGATTCGAGACTAGGACCTTGAGAGCAATCCGAAAATGACCTCCTTTTGTGATTCCGACCACCGGCGTGACGGCCGGCAGCCGCAGACGGTGGCCGGAAATCTCTCCGGCAACTGAAGCAGCAGAGAGCTTTAAATCTCTGGTCACTCACCTCTGAAGAAGAAGAGAAATGAGATATTAAGCCCAAAAAAGGGCTTTTATGTTGGACATCAAACGGCAACGTTTTGGTGCCGGATTTTAAGCCCCAAAACGGTGCCGTTTTACATCAAGGGGCCCGAATCCGACCTGATTAACCGACCCGAATCCGCGTCTTAACCCGGCTTAGTGGGGAAATCACGTCTCTGGTCCCTGAACTTCCAGCCGTTCGCACTCCAGTCTCCCAGATTGTCCCGTATTCGATTTTGGTCATCGATTTCATTAAATTAAGCCATTTTCTTTTATTTTCTTTTAATTTCGTCCCTATTAGTTTATTTTAACCCCTCATGCTTCTGTTTTCTTGCAGAATGGTCCCTAAAAGTTTCCATATTATAATTTTATTATTATAATTTTATTATTATTATTATTATTATTATTATGTTATGATCATTATAATATATACACATTATTAACATATATTTATATAACTATTCATCTTTTCCTTAACTTTGTTATAGTATATATATGTATATATTTAGGATATTAATATAATATATGTATATATTTGCAGTTTTTTTTAATTATAACATATTGGTTATTGGCAGATAAAAAAACATGGGCTATAAAAGTAAAAGTAAAATTTGAATTATATATTCTTTCGTATGAAATATTATGTAACCGACAGGTGCCGATTTCGGGCATAGTGGGGGTGCTCGCCCTTCCTCACGTGTAACAGACTCCCGGACCCACTTTGGTTCGTAGACACGCGATTTTTGGTGTTCCAATCGCACCGACAAGAAAAACGATTGGTGGCGACTCCCCGGACGAAAACCGGTGATTACAAGAGTGAAATACAAGAACAACAATTTCAATTCAAGAAACATTGCTAACATTCCGAATATATGTCTACAGGTCAGTTCTAATTGTTTCTCACCTCTTCAACAAGAGCATGTCAGCATCAAAATCTGAAAGCTACATCTAAAAATTAATCAAATATCTTATTCTGCCTGTGTGGTTGATGTTTTACAAGGCGTGTATCATATGTGCAATTGTATTTACAGTTATAATAAACAGAATATGAAATAAAGAATCATTATCGCATTTCGACAATTTAATCATACACATAATGCGATATTTGAAGAAATCAAACATCATCACAACATCTTAAATACCTTTGTTAAAGTTCAGCATTTTGCTTTTCTTCTCATGAATCCCATCCAAAACCGAAATGAAAAACTCATGAGCATCCTGCTCCTCATAACTAGCTAAATTCGATGAATGCTGCCACCAGCTTCAAAAATAACAGAAATTCATTATTAAACCAATCAATCATCTTTAAACACTTCACAACCCAAGAAAGGGAGGAAGAAAACAAAGATCATCCTAATGAAATCTCAACAAACCAAAACAATTTCATTTTTCATCTCTACTATGAAGAATTTGATTTAAGATCAACTAATCCTTGCAATCCTGCGAAGGCCCAAACTATATCGAACCAAACTTTTAGTCTAATTAAAATTTCAATCAGACTACCAAAACAGTCTCATTTCATTTAATATTATACTTGTTCCACAGGATATGTAGCTTCTAGTGCCATAAAATGTTCACATCTTTTCTTTTAATTCCAATCAAGAGGCTGAAAATTGATTACAAACACAAGCAACTTCATTAATAAACACCACTTTCCAGAAATCAAAACATTGGGCAAAAAGGCACAAAATTGTTTATTTTATAATTCATACCTATAAAGAAACTGAGCTGAACTATAATATAAGGGGAACGATCCGAAAAACATAGCCGAATAAAGAGCATTGATATCACAAAGCAAGCAGACCATTTCACCGGATCTTTTCCTGCATTGAGCACTGTTGTGCCGATCACTGAGGAAGTAGTTCCTCAAAGGAGGGGGCATGAAGCTGTAACGAACCAAACTGTAAACCTCACAAACAAACAAGAATTTTAAGGAAGAGGGAGAATGAGATTAAGCTCTCTGGAATCTTTCCTAAGAGAGAACTCTGTATTCATGTAAAACAAGCAATAAAGATGAACAGTGTTCAGGGACAATCATAAACGCTGCGTATCACTTCCCTCCCTAAACGCACCGTATCAATAAACATAATTAAAAAAACGATTAAAAGAAAGACAAAAATTTAAATTGCAACGGCTAGTGAGTTTTTCTCCAATAACAATGCTTCCTCCTTGAAGAGCATCCTAGTCCTCAAGGATGAAATTCTAGAAATTACATCTGCAGTTGGTGAAGTACTTCCCAGGTTGCATCTTCAGGAAATGAGTTGCTCCATTCAACAAGTACTTCAGTAACAACACGATTGGCTCTTTTCCCAACTCACCTATCCAGAATTCTCAGTGGCTCCTTGACAATTCCTTCATCGGGCCCGATAACTGGTAATTTAGACTGAAAAGATCATCTCTAATATATTTCTTGAGTTGTGACACATGGAAGACAGGATACACCCTGAAATCTCTTGGTAATTTCAGCTCATATGCTACCGTTCCAACCTTGGCTACAATTTGGAATGGTCTAAACCACTTTAGAGCTAGCTTCTGGCAACTCCTGTGTTTGACTGTCTGTTGTCTATAAGGTTGATGTTTGAGAAACACCCAAGTCCCTACATCAAATTCACAATCCCTCCTGAACTTGTCAGTAAGATTTTTCATCATGTTCTGAGCTCGATGTAAGTGAAACTTCAGCATCTTCAAGGTTACTTCTCAGTTCTGCATTGCCTTGTCCATAGTGGCCACTCTCGAATCTTCTGCTGTGTAAGGTATGGGACAAGGAGGAGCCTGTCCATATAATACTTGGTAAGGAGATGAATTAATAGCCGAATGATGCGATGTGTTGTACCACCATTTTGCTAGGTACAATCACTGATCCCACTCCATAGGTTTCTCTTCGGCCATACACCTTAGGTAAGTCTCTAAACACTTGTTCAGCCTCTCTGTTTGACTATCAGATTGGGGATGGTAAGCAGTAGAAGAATGAATCTCAACCCCTAACCTTTTGAACAGTTCCTGTCAAAAGATACTCATAAAAATTTTATCTCTGTCACATACAATATCACCAGGGAGACCATGTAATTTGAAAATATTTTCTAAGAATATTCCAACAACATCCTTAGCAGTATAAGGGTGATTCAAGGATATAAAATGTCCATACTTGGACAATCGATCAACAACCACCAGTATGGTGTCCTTCTTTCTCGACATGGGTAAGTCATCCATAAAGCCCATACTTATGGAAGACCACAATTTTTTCAGGTATTAACAATGACTGTAATAGTCCTCCTGGATGCTGCAGCCCATCCTTATTTTGCTGGCATACCACACATTATCTAACCTTTTGTTTCACATCTTTTCTCATGCCTTTTCAATAGAAAGTTTCCGCAAACCTCTTAGTTGTAGCATTAACCCCTGAATGACCCCCAATGCCACTGTCATGATACAAACTCAACAACTCTTTCTTCATGTTAGCATCATTTCCCACCACAACTTTTCCTTTTCTCCTCAAATACTGATCCTTCCAGTTGTATTTCTGATGTTTGTGAGACCCCTGCTGTAATCTCTGAATAATTTTTTGTCGTTGGGGTTCTAAAATGACAGATTTTTTTCTACTTTTCTGACTTTATTTTTTTAATAGATATTATAGAATTAAACCACCTTTTATGGAGTTGCAGACCCTTCAGCTGGTTGTAACCTCCAATTTATTTGGATTAATTCTCTGTTAAATGCCATTTTGAATTCAGGGAGTTGTAACTCTTCAAGGAATTGTAATTACAGATTAATTTTGTAATTAAACATGTCCCCTGCATGAACACTATAAAAGGAACCCTCTTGCTCCTATCTCAACACATTGAAAAACACAAACATCCTCTAGCTAAATAGTGTTCTGCTTCTGTAAAAGTTTGTCGTTGCAGTAAGGTAGCGTTGCTCTCCTTATTGTATTCTACTGTTGTATCCTAGACGTTCCATAGTAACTCCAGCACCGGGAGGGGACGAATCTATTTTAAGGACATTGTGATAGCACAGGCCTCGGTTAAAGTTTCAGAATCATATTTCTTTTATTTTGGTTTCTGTGATCTTAGAATTTCTAATATGTATATATATATATATTATTTTAATTTCGTTTACAGGAATTGTGTTTAACATATTAATAACTTACTTTATTTTGGTGTAACATTTAGATTGTTGTATTGGTTGAAACATTTATATTGTTGTATTGGTTGAGAATTTCAATGCTGGCACATTTTGTATTGGTTGTGAAAGCTATTATATTTTGCTAGTTTAGTCATCCTGTTGATTGGTGAATTTGAGTATCCTTATTTCAATTGAATTATTGACAAGAAAAATTGAATTTGTTTGTACTTTAATTAGTTGTGAATATTCGTAAATAAAAAAATTGTATTTCATCGAACGAAAAAAAGAGAAACTGTGCGATCTACATTTCTTTTCTTGTTATTAGTTGTTGCTCCTCTACTTGTGTCTTCCATGGCTGTGAGTTTCTTTTTCACTTTTTATTATCGTAGCTTTGCGTTCTTTTTTATGTTTATTATTTTATGTTTCTGTAATGTTTCGCTTGGTTTTTAACATCCCACAATTTTTATCTATGATGAAATATAATTGAAGATTTCTAGTTTAATGTAAATTCTACACTTTGGGGATAAGTAAACAAGATAGTTTAATTTATTTAATCTGTCATTTTTCTTTGTGAACTTTGTTTACTGTAGCTTGGCATCTAAAATTTTAAATCTTGTTAAACATTTAAGACAAGACCAGTTAACCCTAAACCGTTCTTGAACAATTTGACGGGGAAAACTATTATAGTGAAACTCAAGTACGAGATGGAACACATAAGTAATTCGAGGGTTTTCTTTCATTTTTATGTTGAACTATTTTAACTTATCTTTTGTTTGTAATTGGTATTCTAACTCTTTGCTTGATGGTTTGAGATAAGGGTTACAGTTAGTTTTTTTTTTTTGGTGAATATGGTAAAAATATAAAGTTTTAGATTTTTTAGTGTTAAATTAAAGATGAAACAAAAGTATAATAATAGTTTAAGGACTATTTAAGTAATTTATCATTTTTTATTGCATCAAATATCTTTTCGTCAATATTTAACGTCACTTAACGTTAAAGTGACCAAAACTTTACACCCCGAAAACGATAGTGACTTTACTGGTCGTTTTTCAAAATCGATGACTAAAAGTGTACTGGAGGTAAACGAAAGTGACTAACGCAATAGTTTACCCTTAAAAATATATAGAAAAAAAAATTAAAAAAGGGTGAAGAGGGATAAGGAGCATTCAGTAAGATTTTAATTTAATTTGATAAACTATTTTAGTAGCCACTGATTTTCAGTTCGATTAACCTCGTTTTTAATTTTTCTATATTAATGCTAGTTTTTAAAATCTTGTATTTTAATTTTGAAAAAATAACTTTATTTTATGATTTTTAACATCAAAAGATAAAACTTTATGATATTTTTTATAAATATTTATTAAAATTATTTTTAAGTAAAAAATTAAAAATAGATTTATAATATTTTAAGTATAAAATATACATTTTCCTTATAAAAATAATTATGAATTAATAAAAAAAATTCAGTTCAATTTGATTCGATTCAATTAATCATATTTTATAAACTTATAAACCATAAATCATTTAAATACCTCGATTTAATTCGAATTTTGGTTTTATAGTTAGGCATGCTCAACCCTAGAGTGAGACAATTAACTTCGTTCATGACATCAATTATTCAATGGAATTAACCGAAAAGGTTAACCCTAAAATTTAAAATACATATTTTAGAAAATAGAGACTTATTTATTTATATGTACCGGTGATGAGAAAAATATGTTACATGTACGCTTAATTTTATTCAACTAAAATCTAAAGTCTTAACATTAAAATTTTGATTATAGACATAAAAATACTTTTAACCCTTAACGTTTAGAATTTTTATCATTTTGGTCTTCATTCTTTTTTTTAGATTAATTTAGCCCTTAACGTAGTAACTAGGTCGTTAAAAATTTAACGATGATAACATATGATAATATAGTTTAAATGACATGATATCTAAGCTATTAAATACATACACATGGAATATAATTTTATTTTAATATAAGATATAAAACAATTAAAATTCAAATAAAACATTAAAAATCAGTTAAATCTAAAACAAAAGTATACTAAAATTCTCAACCCTGATTACAAAAGAATCAAAATCCTATCTAAAAAATATGAACACGGACTAAAAAGGAAGAATTTTATAAAGATTGTTATCGATAAATCATCAATTGATTTTATTTTTATTTTAGTTTATAATTTAGGTATTTTAGTGTTAATCTAAATTGAAAGTTTAGTAGGGTTTTGATTTATAGTTTAATATTTAAATTTAAATTTAAAAATAGTAAATTTGATATTTTAGGTTTTGAGTTTTAATTAAATCTAAAAAAATCTAATATTATAAAAAATAGAGTAGTAAATTTATTTAAGGTTCAATATCTCAAATATTTTAGATTTAATTAAGTTTTAGTATTTTATATTTTAATTATTTTATATTTTATATTAGAATAAAATTATATTCCATATGTATGTATTTGATAGGTTAGATGTCATATCATTTAAAATATATTATCACATGTTTACTATATATCATTATCATTAAACTTTTAATGGTGCGGTCGATATTAAAAAATAAGATATTTGTCAAAAAGACTTATGTTAATGGCTAAATTTATCCAAATAAAGAATAAGGGACAAAATGATAAAAACTATAAACATTAAGGGTTAAATTTATCTTTATGCCTAAATTATAAATCATAATGTTTAATCTTTAAAACTTAAATCCTAATTGTAAATCTTAAATTAAATCTCTAAACTCTAAGTTAAACCTATTTGTAAAAAATAAATTTTACATAAGACACCGACATAAACCTTAAATTAAGGCTCTAAACTCTATACTAAACACTACATGAGAATTCAACGCTCAATTAAATAAAATAAAACAAGAAGCCACGTAAATAGAATCTGTGATTCACTATACAAACTGTATATAGTATATGACCAATACTTAACGTTTGTTTGATCTTCTCTTCTTTGCCCCTCTCGGTTTACTAAACCCCCCCCACAATCCACAACCGGAGACCTTCGGAGAAGGAGGATCAAAGCTAGGCGGAAGCGGCACCTTCATTGTTGTCCGGTACATGTTCTCGTCGCCTCTCTTAGACCGACTACATCGGATTGTTAATATTCATTTGGTTCAAGTCTTTGGATACAACCTTGTCGTCCCATATCAACCCAGATGACCCTTGTCGCCAGAACGAAGTCGTAGACCTTTGCAAACCATTCTGCTCCATCTCTTCGAGTCCAGATGTACGATTTCTTCAATGTATTGTTATAGTACATATAGAAGAATGGTGGAATGGGACAATGACAAAGGAACATAGAACAGTTCATAAGATGATGTGTAGATGTGTGTAAGAATGAGGATTTTGGAGGGATTAATTTACTATATTTGTTTGCAAACTTCTAAAGCACGGAATCAAAGGTTTTCAAATTAAACTATACTCAAATATATAAATTAGTCATCAAGTTTTCAAAAAATTGAACCATTAACTAAGTGATACAACCGTTAAAAAAACACTAAACAATACTGAAGTACATAAAATGGTCATTAAACTTTTAAATGCATTGAACGCATTAGACAAATCAACAATAAAATGGGCTAAATCTGGAAAACAAGGTGCGTGAGAACACTTCTGCAAGATCAAATGATATGTGTTCGAAACAAATAATCATATGATTGAAAAAAATCGAATAACATAAATTTCAACTGTGTGAACCATGCAATCCTTGGCAAAATGCATGGAACCTATTGCCTTTTCAGGACACCACCACCATAGACGACAAAAAAAAACATAAAATTTGAAAAGGCATATGAATTTCTGTTACAAGTGGAAAATGAAAGAGTGGCCTAACTCAGCTCTCCACTTGACTGGGCAAATTGTGCGCCAATGGCATATCATCAAGCCAATCCCCATATATCTTATTGATTTTCCTTGGTCCTTTCCACTTGAACAAGCATTTTTTAGCATGGTCATTTTCATCCAAAGGGGCACTCGACGTCACTGCAGGAGAATCATTAGCAGGAAGGATGTGATTTTTTGTTGAAATGGAACCAATTCTTGTCAAACCAGAACTTGAATTCCCAAAGTCACCGTCAACACATCCATTCATACCTTGCAGCTCTGGTTACAAAAATAGGGCACATCACATAAAGTTGAATCGATTCGTGCAAAGCCATATGAAACAAAGAAATATAATGCATCAAAAACATACGAAACCTTGTCTGTTTCATACTCATAACTATGACATTCTGTCAACAGTATAACATTTTGAATATGGAAATATCTTCTAAAATCAAATTTAGAAATAGAAACAGATGCCAACAAAGATCATTAACAAAATTCAAGGAGAAGTGAATTCCCCAAGTCATGTAAGAAATCACTTGATTTGGTTAGTAAATTTGTATTTAACTCGAACAATGAGTTTCTAGGCTTTCCATAACAAAATAAGAGATGTTTTTCGATCTTAATTCGAAACTAGAAAGTTGAAAGGTACAAATAGTAAGATAAAATCAAAGCTTGAACTAATATGATATTACCTGTTTGCCCATGAGCAAAGTGGCATTTCTCACCAAAGGGACAATGACCTGTTGTCTCCCACTTTGTACATAACCTTGTTTTCCAATACACAGGATAAACAGACTTTGTATTTCCTCGAAAGGCATCTGAAGTGCTGTTGTTTACTGACCTATTACCTTCTAATTGGTCAAGCAAAGTTCCATGCCCTGCAGGCGGTCCAGTTGTTCCAATGCTAATAGCTGAGCTCTCCCTAAACCTCCCCATATCATCCCTGAACTTGGATGGACCTTCATGAAGAAAATTACATCTGTCCCCATAAGGGCATTCCTCTCCATTATAAAACTTCTTACAAAGCTTCATCCGATGAATAATCTTCTGATCATCATCCCAATTCCCTGATAGTCGTTCCTCCTCCCGACCACCAACAAGTTCTTGCCAATTCGGAGGAGGCTGACGCAGATCCTCACTGCCATGAGCAAAGTTACAACCTTCACCATTCCTACAAGTACCCAATCTGAATTTGGCACACATTCGAGTTTTGAAGAAAATATTTGTGGTTCCCTTATTAATAGGCGGATTCAAGGACATCCTCGGATTAGTAGGATTAGTAGGAGTGCATTGCACAATATTTGATTGATTATCCTCAGATTGTCTAGCTCTTTTGAATGGAGGAGATTGTTGTTGTTCAAGCTCGGAATTCGGCTCAAATTGCCAATCATTCACAGGAAATTCAGGCCAAATTCCAATGGCATCACTACCAGCATAAGTTGATTGGGGCATTCTCAAGGAAGATTCAGAATAATTCATACTAACAATTACAGAAATTTTCAAATCGAATCCAATTCTATCCCAAAAAATGTTTTAACTCTCAAATAAACCCTACCAAAATCAACTTCCAAAGCAAATTCGATGCTACTGATTATTAAACCTAACAAAGATTTGAGACAAATTATCAAACGGATAACAATCAAATTATCTAATAAACAAATAATTGCACCAAAATCCAAACTGTTTTCAAACAGAAACAATAAACCGGATTGGATTTCAATCAATATAACAATCCAATTAAAAAAAGAAAAAAAAATGAGACGAAGACAAACAACAAAAGCTTACCAGCATCAAAAGAATCCAAATTGGAAATCTTAAAGCTTGAAGAATGGGAATTGAATGAAAGAATTGGGCAAGAAAATGTTGGGAATTTGGGCAGAGATAGAGGCAGTGCACTACGGAAATGAAAAATGAAAGAATGCAGTCCGTATACAAATATATAGAGAGAAGACAGATCGCAAAGGTCAAAGAAAAACCCTAGCCGCCTTTGACAAAAAGAAACTTAATTCAGAAACAGAAAAGGAAAAGTTTCAAAACCCTAAATCAAAGGAGTTCTTCAACCCCAAACAAGGTTATACCTCCAAAACCCTACCGTTACCGTCTTTTTTATATAAAATAAGGTTTAATGAACAATTTGGTCCAAATATTTATCATTTTTTGTTTTAGTATCCGATATATTTTTCATGTTCATGTATCTCATAAAATTTTTATTGTTGTTCATTTTGCTCCATATAGTTACCCTCTAATATTTTCGAACAATAACATTAAACTAGGGGTGTTCAAAAATATCCGATCAGGTCGATCTAATCTGATTATCTATTGATCCGATTAAAAAATTTAGATATTTAATCTAGTTTTTATTTTTGGATCGGATATCCAATCCGATTTTAAGTTTTTCGGATCGGATACGGATCACAATATTTCAAGTTTTGGATTATCTGAAAATCCAAAAATAAAAAATTTAAAATTTTATTAATATTAATCTTGTTATATCTAGCAATTTAGTTCTTGTTATATTTACAAATTTTAAAAACTAAAACTTTTATAATTGTGAATCTTATTGTATTTAGTAATTTGTTGTTTATTATATTCGGAATTCTAAATTTTTATAAATACAACCTTCAAATTCAAAAAATTAGTATATTCAAATTATATTTTTGGATAATCGGATATCTGAATATCTGATCTGAATATTCAATATCTAAATATGTAGATATCCGTTTTTTAGATCGAATACGAATCACTATATCATTGATCCCAAAACCCAAATATCCGATAAAATCATATCTAATTTGATTCAATATCCGACAATGAATACCCCTACCTTAAACATATTTTCTTTTCTTCGATAAAATCAACCCGTCTAATATTATTGAAAGAGAAAATGCCATGCCAACTTTTCTATTTTTATAATCCAGTCACTAAAAATTATATTTTTACTTAAATAGATCTTTATTAATTTTTAAAGGCATAAAGATAATTTTAACCCTTAACGTTTATAATTTTTATTATTTTATCCCTTATTCTTTTTTAAGATAAATTTATCCCTTAACCTATATATTTTTTGAGAAATAGCTTATTTTTAACCATCATGATAATTGGACCGTTAAAAATTTAACGATGATGATATGTCATATGCATATAAAATAATATATTTTAAATGACATGGCATCTAACCTATCAAATACATATTAAAAATTAATTAATTCTAAAATATTAAAAATTCAAATAAAATATTAAAATTAATTAATTCTAAAATAAAAAAGATATTAAACATTCCGAACTCTAATTAATTAATTAATTAATTAATTTTTTAAGATAGGATTTTGATTCTATTGTTGTTAAGGTTAAGAATATTTAGTAGCATTTTATTTTAGAATTAATTAGTTTTTAATATTTTATTTGAATTTTAATCGTTTTATATTTTACATTAAAATAAAATTATATTATATATATATATGTATTTGATAGTTTAGATGTCATACTATTTAAAATGTATTATCATATATTCATATGCATATGACATGTCATCATTGTTAGATTTTTAACGATCCAGTTATCATGGTAGTTAAAAAATAAGCTATTTGTCAAAAAGATATAAGTTAAGGGCTAAATTTATCCAAAAAAGAATAAGGGACAAAAATTATAAACGTTAAGGGTTAAAATTATCTTTATATCATTTTTAAATTATATAATCTAATCTAATATTTAATAATAATATTTTATTTAAATGATAATATTTAATGAAATGAAATTAAATCAAATATTTTTATATTAAATTATGAATTTTGTAGATAAATTAAATTACTTATTCCAATTATATTATTTTAGCAAAATTCAAAATTATTTAAAAATAAATATTGGCTAATTTTAGGTAAAAACATAGATTTCAATGACTAAAGTTAAAAAATATCAATATGTATCGGTTTTAGTGGGACATAAAAAAATAATATTATCAACAATAAATATTACACTAAATTATAAAAATTAAAAATAAATAAAAATAATTAATTTCAGATAAAAATAAACTATTTAGTGATTAAATTGAATAAATAAAAAATAAATAGACTTGTCATGACAATTATCTTTACAATAAAATCAGTTGGGTAGACGAAATTAAAGAGGGGTTAACATGGTGCGATGTCATTGGTTGAAAATGTTAAGGATAATGACGTGAGACAAAACATGTAAAGATAAAAACGTTAGGGGATTTTTGGCTTGATCCAAAAAAACTACATTAGCTACCGAAACGAGAAAAATAACAAACGTTAAGTGGTAAATTGTGTATTAAACCTAAAGGTATTCTTAATTAATTTTTGGCATAAACATATTTTTTACCCTTAACGTTTATAATTTTTGTTATTTTGGCCCATGTTCTTTTTTTGGATAAATGTAACCCTTAATCTTTATCTTTTTAACAAATAACTTATTTTTTAACTACAATGATAACTAAACCGTTAAAAATTTAATAATGATGACATGTCATATATATGTAATAATATATTTTAAATGACTTAACATCTACTATATCAAATGCATAAACGCGAGATATAGTTTTATTCCAATCTAAAAATATAAAACAATTAAAATTTAAATAAAATATTAAAAATTGATTTTTTATTTAAAAATAATTAAATCTAAAACAAAAGGCTACTAAACATTCTCAACCTTAACTATAGTAAAATCAAAATTTTATCTAAAAAGGTATGAACATAATCTAAAAAGAAAGGGTTTTGTATAGTTTGTTACCGGTGAATCAAAGATAAAGAATTTTGATAATAATCAATTGGATTTTTATTATTTTAGTTTAGAATTTAGGTATTTTAATTTTAATCTAAATCGGAGCTTTAGGGTTTTATAAAGATATTTTAGTTTAGTTAGGGTTGAGAATATTTAGTAAATTTTTGTTTCGTATTTAATTAATTTTTAATATTTTATTTTTTTTATATTTTATACTGGAATAAAATTATATTATATATATATATATGTATATATTTAATATGTTAGATTATATGTTATTTGAAATATATTATTACATATATGATATGTTACCATTATTAAATTTTTAACGGTTTAGTTATAATGATAGTTAAAAAATAAGTTATTTGTTAAAAAGACATAGGTCAAGGGCTAAATTTATCCCAAAAAAGAATAAGGGCCAAAATGACAAAAAATATAAACGTTAAGAGTGAAAATTATCTTTATGCCTTAATTTTTTTATAAATCTATTGAGTTTTTATTAAATTCATAAAAAATTATAATTATATCGTCTTCAAAATATAAAATATTAGATTAAACAATCCAAAATTTTTACAACCGAAAATAACAAAGAAAATAAAATTCATACGTATACCAATAAAATTCATAAGCTTCCTAAATTTTTTTGTTTCTTTCCAAACGAGACGTATAATGAAGGAAAAAGTTATAGACGATCCAAACTGTCATATAAAAAATATCGCTAACCAGGACTGATTTCATCGACAAACAACCATTAACCGAGTGGGGATATAACTTTCAAGTGACCACCGACAAAATCATAAATCAGAAAACTAGTACCGATTGAATCTGTGTACATAGCAATCAACCTCTACAGTATACTGAAACATGCCAAAAAAATAGATAAAATCAAACCAAAAAAATATCATAAATACAAGAAAAATATTATAAATACAGAAAGAGCGTGCTATAAAAATAAAGATTCTTATTAAAATTAAAAATAAGAAAGTAATAGAATCATAGATCGGTGGTCGACAATAAATACTAAGATTGATTACCGACCACCGATTAAAGGGATAGATCAAAGTGAAGAACAATTAGGAGCGAAAGAATTTCGTTGAGAGGGAGAGAGCGGCTAGAGGTATTCCTAATTAATCGAATACTATATCGGTTAATCTTTAAGTTTTATTCTTAATATAATTATATCATATAATCTTTAAACATTATTATCTAATTAAACTAAAAATATAACTTACGTATTAATTGTTTTAATATTTCAATTAACTATAAACACTCCTCGTTAAACCTATAAAGTACAGTGATAAAAAAGAAACAAATCTATATATAACCTACACATATTTATATCCGTAGTAAAGTTAAAATAAAAAACATTTATAATTATTAAGGCATAGATAAATAGGTATTTGAAATTGACAATTTTTTAAAATTATATTAGTTAGAAAAAAATTATATCAATAATTTATATTAATATGGCATTGCAACAATCAATCATATTATGTTATATAATATTTTATGATATTATTATTTTGATCATGTATCAATTCGGATTTTAGATCCGAGTATCGGGTTAACCCGAAGCATTGGACTTCAACATTTGAGCCTCGTGTTTAAGTTTTAGGTTGTTTTTTAGGCCTTGAGCTTAAGTATTTTGGGTTACTAGTGGGCCAAGTGATGGTATGTCAAGGTAGTTGAGTAATTTTACCTTTTGAGGACAAAGAGGGGTTGTAGTTTATGCAAAATGAGATCATTTTTTATGCTTTTTCTCTCTTCCCTTTCTCTCAAGCCAAGAAGGAAGTCTGATAAAAGTTCAATCTTTGTTGGTTTGTTGAAAAATTCTCATTTTTAGTGTTAAAGGAAGTGTGTAGAGCTTGAGGAGATCTATAACGCAAGGTAAAAAATGTTGGTTTTGGTGGAGGAAGGGTTTTAGTGAGATTAAAGAGCCAAGAACGAAAAATGTTGATGTTGAGCTCCTTTCTCAATTTTGTTGACGGTTTTAGTTATTAAAATTATCCCCTAGAAATGTATAATTGATGGTTTATCTCCTCCTTGCAGAGGAAGAGGTTGGAGATCCCACAAAGAGCTTTAGGAAGAAGAAAGGGTGAAGGGAAATTTATGGTTTGCAATTAGTTATGCTTAAGATTAGTACACTACTAATTCTCAAATCATCATAAATCTCATGAAAATAGGCCGCATTGCATGTTTATTTCTTGCTTGGTTTGCTTGGTAACTTAGAAGCTCTTTAATGATCAATTATGGGTTGGGACGTTTAATGGCTAAAATCTGGTAGAAACACACTTTAAACTACACCAATAATGTACAAGAAAAATTTGGTGACCATCCAACAAGTTTTAGTATGGGCTCTTAGAAAATTTCAGTCTTATACCTATAAATTCGTGCAGACGTATAGATATAGGTCGGAAGTGTATCGATACTTAAGAGTAGAAATTAAGGGCGATTATAGAAGACGTATCAGTACGGTAGCCGTGTACTGATACCCCTTATATATTTCAAATTCCAGTAGCTTTTTAGGTATCTGTGCACAAGGGCATATCGATACCATTGTTGCATTGGTTTATAATATGCAAGCGTATTGGTAGGCCAAATAGATGTATTGATATGGGTACAAATCGGTACTGATACGGGGGTTGACCGTATCGGAATAGGTAGGCGTTATAGCCATTCGAAGGCAACATTGCATCGGTACGCCTTGGAGGAGTATTGATATCGGATAACATACTGATACCCCATATAGGTGTACCGATACTCGTTGGGTAATCTGTCCAAAAATTAGTGTTTGAGTATCAGAGGCTCTATAATTTGTGTTAATGAGTTCTAAGGGTCTCTAATGGTGCAAATCAAATACTAAAATTGAGAAACTAATAAATTAAACCCTATTTGTGAATAATTGGACTAAAGGCTTGGTAAACTTGAAATGAGTTTAATTGAGTGATAGAAATAATAAGGATCCTTGATAACTTTGATGCTATGTGTTAGCTAGGATCATGTTGTGTGCTGATAGGTTGCTTAGTTTAAGAAAAACCCTTGTGTGATGGAAATCCGGATACCTAAGAAAGAGTGTTACAACATGATGAACACCATCCGATGAGAGATTATGGATGATGTATTGAATACTATTTTGAATTGAGGATCCCGTTGTTGTGTAGACGCGAGCCTCATTCAAATATACTTGATGTAACACTCTGAGTATGGGATTTGGAGGATCTTGATGCAGTGTGGACGCATGCCTCAATCGTAGTGTAGGATCCCAATGTTTTGTGGATGCGAGCCTAAGTACTTTGTGATTGTATTTGATATGTGTATGTTGTGTGTGATGGTATACATTCATGTTACCATGTGTTTAGGTGATTCTGGTAGCTCCATCATACCGTGCATGATATTACATGTATTGTATGCTTTATTTTTGATATATGCGATATATGGCCGAGTGGCAGTGTATCGACTGAGCTTTTGTAGCTCAGCGTTTAAGAATGTGTTTTCGTGCATAGGTTAGGTGGTGACGTGGTTCGAAGGAGCATTTGTAAACCCTAAAATTTACCTAATTTCTTGGAATAGAAGTTAGGGTTTTATTTTACTGAAACTTGATTCGCAAACTAGGGTTTTTATAAAATTAAATATATTACTCGGATAAAATATTAAATAATTAAAAATTTAAAATGCTGAAAATTAAACATTTAATCAATTGAGTTCAATCCGCAAGTTATTAAATAAATTCAGAGTCCGAAGTTTATTACAAATAATAATAAAAATATCCAGAAATAAACAAAGTTCAAAAATCACATTAATAATCCGAATGCTGAAACATACGTAGTAAATCTGAAAACAAGATCCTCCAAGTACCGTACTAGGTCTAGAATAAGAATCTGAAACAGGAAACTAAACTGGTGTAAGCTAGGAAGCCTAGTGTGTCTCTAAAATACAGATAAACAGGATAACAAGACAGTAATATGTAGATGATGTGAAGTATGCATAATATGCACCCAACTCCGAACACCAACAGAAGAGTAAGTTCCCCTGAACCACTCTAACTCCATCACACCAATAGAAGTGGAAACTCGACCCGCAGGTGGAGTCATTGGACAAAAGTGATAAATTACTAACTTCCCCATACACATATATTCTATAAGATGTAATGTTCAATGCATAAACAGAATCAAAGTGCATGCCTTGATATCAACAAGAGACATACATGACAAATATCAGGATCAAAGATATAATGACAGAATAATGCATGATCATATGGTTTAACAGAAACTGAACATACTGAAAATAACAGAATTTACAGAAGAGAACACACCTGAACAGATGATCAATGCCTAGAATGATGCCTATTAGACTCAGCTCTACCACTAGATCGAACAGGAGTAGAGCCTACGAGTAACATAATATTAGATATATTACTATGCCACTAACAGAACAGTACACGTAATAGAAGTAACACGAAAACTCACGTGGAGGTCCCAAAGACTGGTAAATAGGGGGTCGTCCAGGAGGAGGAGGAGGCAACTGCTCTGGGTCAGAATCTACGTCACCTGAACCAATTAAAAACTGACTCAGAAACCTTTATAGATAACTTCCAAATAACTTATCTAACTTAAAAACCTTAAAAACGACAATTTGGGTTCGAATTTCGAAAAACGGACAGCGCCAACGGACTCAGGACGTCGAAAAACATAAAGTGGCCCCGGGTCGAAAAGTCAACTGCTGACGTCAGCACTGGTCAGTAGTGACGTTAGTAGTGACGTCAGCGATTACGTCAGTAGTGACGTCAGTAATGACATCAACCGGTTCATGGGTTGGGTCAGTCGAATCGGTTTCCGGGTCGGACGGGTCGTGTTTTGGATTGGGTCGATCGGCTTTCGGGTCTGAGATTTTCTCGAGAAAATCTAGGAATTTCCTAGACTTTCTCGGTAGCCAAACACCCTGAAATAGTCGAATAAACCCCCCAAGGCTCGATTTGATTCAAAACATCCTAAAACAACCCTTAACCGATTCAGGAACAAACTAATATCAACAACACACCAAAACAACACACCCAACTCAGATCGATTAAAACAGAGACCTAAAACCTCACTCCTAAATTGATCCTTCACCTGCATTCAAACCAAAAACCCCGACCATCACTCCTTCTATACTCAGAAACAACCAATACCGAGGTTCACAAACGAAACGGAAAACAAGATCAAAAACTGAAACCTTACCCACAACGAACCAATGAGGAAGACAACACCCAAGCAAAAATTCGGTAGAAAACAGAGAAAAGAGAAGTGGTCGAAAGAATTGAAAACACCCAACAAAAGCAATGATACGGATTTTAATTCGAGAATTAAAAGAGAATTTAATTCTCCTATTAACACCGAATCGGTTATCAGATTTATAGGGAAGAAGAAAACGTTATCCAAGAAAAAAGGGAAAACACAAGATAAGGGTTTGGAGTTTTTGAATTTTCACACTCAGACCTTTAACTTTTCAGAAATTCCAATTTAGCCACTGATTTCAGAAATTAAATCCCCAAAAATTAGGGTTCCGATTTAGGGATTTTGACTTTAAAATTGGGGAAAAAATTGGATTGTGACAACTCTCCCCCCTTACAGAAATTTCGTCCTCGAAATTTACCTGGATCAAAAAGATGTGGATATTGGGCTTTGATAATAGATTTGGGCTCCCACGTAGCCTCCTCAAGACCTCGATTACGCTAGAGAATCTTAATCAACTTAATGGTTTTCCTCTGAAGAACTCTCTGGTCCTGAGCAATAATCTCAACTGGTTCCTCCTCATAACACAGATCTGGACGAATCTCGAAATCCTCAACAGACAAAACATGAGGCGGATCTGCTCGATAGCGTCTCAGTACAGAAACATGAAACACATCATAGATACGCTTGAGCTCAAGTGGTAACTCAAGCTGATAAGCTACAGGTCTAACTCGCCTGATAATCCGGTAAGGTCAAATATATCTGGGACTGAGCTTGCCCTTACGGCCAAAATGTAGTACCTTCCTCACGGAGATACTTTCAGAAAAACCTCGTCACCAACCTCAAACTCAAGATCCTTACGCCTCAAATCCGCGTAAGATTTCTGTCTATCAAAAGCAGCCTTAAGCCGATCCCGAATCAATCTGACTGTCTCCTCAGCCTCATGCACAAGATCTGGTCCCAGTAAACGATGCTCATTAAGCTCAATCCAACCAATAGGGGTACGACACTTACGCTCATATAGAGCCTCATACGGTGCCATCTTATGCTGGCCTGGTAACTATTATTATAAGCGAACTCTGCCAACGGTAAGAAATCCTCCCAACTACCTCTAAAATCCAGAATACATCCTCTCAACATATCCTCAAGGATTTGAATCACATGCTCAGACTGACCATTGGTCTGAGGGTGATAAACAGTGCTGAAGTTTAAACGAGTACCCAAAGTAGTATGCAGAGACCCCCAAAACTTAGACGTGAACCTCGGATCTCGATCAGATATAATGGACAGAGGCACTCCATGCAGCCGAACAATCTCAGAGATGTATAACCGGGCTAACTTACTCAGAGGATAAATGGTCTTGACAGGAATAAAGTGTGCAGACTTGGTAAATCGATCCACGATGACCCAAACAGAATCCTTTTTAGACGGAGTCAAAGGTAACCCACTGACGAAATCCATAGTCACACGCTCCCATTTCCACTGAGGAATCTCAATGTGCTGAAGAAGTCCAGATGGACGTTGATGCTCTACTTTGACTTTCTGGCAAGTCAAGCACTTGGACACAAAACTGACCATGTCTCGCTTGAGACCTTTCCACCAGTACCTTTCTCGAAGATTTTTATACATCTTATGACCACCAGGATGCATAGAATACGGACTATCATGGTCCTCTCGTAGGATCACTTGCTTCAACTCAGAATTCCTCAAAACACAGTATCGACCACGAAAACATAAAACACCATCTTGATTCGGAGAAAAGTCCTGAGAAGTTCCTTCCTTAACTTTAGCAATACGATGAGCCAAGTACGAATCATTTGGATGTTCAGCCTGAATCTCAAATATCAGAGTAGGAACCACCCGGAGCTCTACTAACAAACTACCATCCTCAAACTTGGAGTAGACCAGAATATCATCTATGAAAACCACCACAAACTGATCCAGATAGGGTCGAAACACCCTATTCATCATGTCGAATGTTGTAGGGGAATTCGTAAGACCGAAGGGCATTACCAGAAACTTGTAGTGACCATAACGAGTCCGGAAGGCAGTCTTAAACACGTTAGAATCCTTAACCTTGAGTTGGTAATAACCAGATCTTAGGTCTATCTTAGAGAACACAGAAGCTCCTCAGAACTGGTCAAACAGATCATCGATTCGGGGAAGGGGGTACTTATTCTTGATTGTTAACTTGTTCAACTTCCGGTAGTCGATACACAAGTGCAAAGAACCATCTTTCTTTTTAACAAACAGAAATGGAGCTCCTCATGGAGAAACACTCGGTCGAATGAAGCCTCTATCCAGAAGTTCTTGTAACTGAACCTTAAGCTCCTTGATCTCCTTTAGAGCCATCCGATATGGTGCCATAGACACTGGAGTTGTTCCCAGATACAACTCAATACTGAAATCCACCTCTTCCCGCTTAGGGGGCACTCATGGTAACTCTTTTGGAAAAACATCTAGGAATTCGTATACAACTCGGATCTTCTCCATACCAGAATTAGATTCCCTCGGGTCAAGTATGTAGGCAAGATAAGCTACAGATCCCTTCCTGATCATCTTTTCAGCTTTCAGAGCGGAGATAACATTGGACAGAAACCCTTTACGCTCACCGATAAGGGTTATCTCACGGTCATCTGAGGTTCTCAAAGTAGCTCTCTTACGCTCACAATCCAAGGTAACTCGGTGAGCTGACAACCAATCCATCCCAAGAATCAAGTCAAACTCCTTAAACGACAACTCCATCAGATTAGCCAGAAAGATTTCCCCTTGGACCTCAAGAGGACAATCCTTATACACTTTGGTAACCACTACTGGATTACCTACTGGACTATAAACAGAAACAGAGCTACTGGTGTTCTCTACGGGAATTTCCAAGTATCCATATACAGAACTAGAGATATAGGAGTGTTTAGACCCATTATCCAAAAGTACGAACAAAGAAAAAGCATGAACAGAAAAAGTACCAGTAATGATGTCTGGCTTATCCCGATCCTCTTGTCTCCTCGTAGCAAAAACCAAGCCGGGCTGATATCCTCCTGATCTAGCAGATCCTCTTGATCTGGCAGATCCTCTAAACTGACTAGGTCTGCCCCTACTACTAGTACCAGATGCCGCAGGTCTACCTTATCCTCTTCCCCCAGCTGGGGTCTGAATTGATGCTTGTGACTGCCCTTGAGTATAACCAGACTGTGGTGCCACTGGATAGTCCCTGAGACGATGATCATAAGAACCACAACGAAAGTAGACTGCACTCTTCATGCGACACTCTCCTATATGCCATTTCTTACAGAAAGTATACTGGGGTAAAGCTCGGGTACTAGTGGATCCAACTCCACTAGCAGCAGGTATAATAGAGGCAACTGGTCTAGAACGTACAAAACTCTGAGGCTCAAACTCATCGCGGCCCCTCTTCCAGGACTGAAAACCCTGACTATGCTGAGCAGGTGCGGCCGACTGTCGTCTACCTCTATCCTAAACCTGAGACTCCAACTGAAGCCTCAAACTCTCATTACGCTCGGCTGTCCTGGCACACTGAGTGATCATCTTGTATTTAGTGTCGTGGTGAGTAGCAACGACGATCTTCAACTATACCCGAAGTCCCTTCAGAAAATGGTCATACTTTTGTTTCTCAGTGGAAACAATACCAGGAGCATACTGGAGCAGACGGAGGAACTCAATCTTATAGTCGTTAACGGTCATGTCGTTCTGCTATAGATTCAGAAAATCCTCATGGCACTTAGCCAGATACTTAGGTCCGACATACCGGTCCTCAAAATCCTGTCTGAAAAACTCCTAAGAAATCTTCTCCGAAGCAGTGACCTTCTCTTCTATCTTCCACCAGTTCAGGGCCTCTCCCTGAAGTAAAGATACAACAACCCTCAGTTTCCTATCAAAGGGGTATTCCATCTCGACGAACAGACGTCGAAGCTTCTTCAGCCAACACTCTGCAACGTTTGGGTTAGTTTCGGTCTTGCCATAAAACATGGTCATCCAACAGCTAGGAACTCGGTAGAGATAAGTTTCCTAACACCCTCATTCTGTCGCAAGTATCGGAGTAGCTCTCTCTACATGGTTACCGAATCCAACCCAACGATCTCGCTGTCCCTAGAAATATAAGGTCCTCCACTCTGGACCGGCTGATCAGCCTCGGCCTGCTGAGTCTCGGTCTGAACCTCAGGTAAATCCCCTCCTAAATTTTGTGCCAAACTCTGATCCTGTGGCGGGTCCACAGGAGGCGGAATATCACTAGATGAAGCAGCAGATCGACCTTGGCCACAGCCTCGACCACGACCTCTCCCAGAAGCTAAACGTGTACTCCTATGAGGTGGCATAGTAGAGTATCTACAGAAGAATAAACATAATCCTATATTAGAATCGGTACTTGGAGTAAAGTTCAAAATATTACATAATTTTTTTTAAAACATGGTCAAATCAGAAAATTCGAATTTATAAAACAGATTTACAAAATTAATTTCAGGTCAAAAATCATTTTGGACCTCACAGTCCGAGGGTTAAACCTGGCTTTGATACCATTAAATGTAAACCCTAAAATTTACCTAATTTCTTGGAATAGAAGTTAGGGTTTTATTTTACTGAAACTTGATTCGCAAACTAGGGTTTTTATAAAATTAAATATATTACTCGGATAAATTATTAAATAATTAAAAATTTAAAATGCTGAAAACTAAACATTTAATTAATTGAGTTCAATCCGCAAGTTATTAAATAAATTCAGAGTCCGAAGTTTATTACAAATAATAATAAAAATATTCAAAAATAAACAAAGTTCAAAAATCACATTAATAATCCGAATGCTGAAACATACGTAGTAAATCTAAAAATAGGATCCTCCAAGTACCGTACTAGGTCTAGAATAGGGATCTGAAATAGGAAACTAAACGGGTGTAAGCTAGGAAGCTTAGTGTGTCTCTAAAGTAAAGATAAACAGGATAATAAGACAGTAATATGCAGATGATATAAAGTATGAATGATGTGCACCCAACTCTGAACACCAACAAAAGAGTAAGTTTCCCTGAACCACTCTAACTCCATCACACCAACAGAAGTGGAAACTCGACTCGCAGGTGGAGCCACTGAACAGAAGTGATAAATCACTAACTTCCCCATACACATATATTCTACCAGATGTAATGTTCAATGCATAAACAGAATCAAAGTGCATGCCTTGATATTAACAAGAGATATACATGACAAATATCAGGATCAAAGATATAATGATAGAATAATGCATGATCATACGGTTTAACAGAAACTAAACATACTGAAAATAACAGAATTTATAGAAGAGAACATACCTGAACAACTGATCAACGCCTAGAATGATGCCTACTAGACTCAGCACTACCACTAGATCGAGCAGGAGTAGAACCTACGAGTAACAGAATATTAGATATATTACTATGCCACTAACAGACCAGTACACATAACAGAAGTAACACGAAAACTCACGTGCAGGTCCCGAATACTGGTAAACAAGGGGTCGTCCAAGAGGAGGAGGAGGTAACTACTCGGGGTCGGAATCCACTTCACCTGAACCAATCAAAAACTGACTCAGAAACCTTTATAGATAACTTCCAGATAACTTATCTAACTTAAAAGCCTTAAAAACAACAGTTCGAGTTCAAATTTTGAAAAATGGACAACATCAACGGACTCAGGACGTCGAAAAATATAAAGTAGCCCCGGGTCAAAAAGTCAACTGCTGACGTCAACACTGGTTAACATTGACATCAGTAGTGATGTCAATGGTGATTTAAGCAGTGACGTCAGCGATTAAGTTAGCAATAACGTCAGCCAGTTCAAAGGTCGGGTCGGTCGAATCGGTTTCTGGGTCGGACAGGTTAGGTTTTAGGTCGGGTCGGTCGGGTTTTGGGTTTGAGATTTTCTCAAGAAAATCTAGGAATTTCCCAAATTTTCTCGATAGCCAAACACCCTGATACAGTCGAATAACCCCCCCAAGGCTCGATTCGATTCAAAACATCCTAAAACAACCCTTAACCGATTCAGGAACAAACTAACATCAACAACACACCAAAACAACACACCTAACTCAGATCGATTAAAACAAAGACCTAAAACCTTACTCCTAAACTCATCCTTCACCTGCATTCAAACCAAAACCCCCGACCATCACTCCTTCTATACTCAGAAACAACAACCAACACCGAGGTTCACAAACGAAACGAAAAATAAGATCAAAAACTAAAACCTTACCCACAACGAACCAATAAGGAAGACAACACCCAAGCAAAAATTCGGTAAAAAATAGAGAAAAGAGAAGTGGTCGAAGGAATTGAAAACACCCAACAAAAGCAATGATACAGATTTTAATTCGAGAATTAAAAGAGAATTTAATTCTCCTATTAACACCGGATCAGTTATTAGATTTAGTGGGAAGAAAAAAACATTATCCAAGAAAAAAAGAAAAACACAAGATAAGGGTTTAGAGTTTTTGAATCTTCACACTCAGACCTTTAACTTTTCAGAAATTCCAATTTAGCCACTGATTTCAGAAATTAAATCTCCAAAAATTAAGGTTTCGATTTAGGGATTTTGACTTTAAAATTGGGGAAAAAATTAGATTGTGACAGCATTATCGTTGTTGGATTCTCAGCATCGACTTTGTGTTGTACAATCATTTTATGTAATTGGGTCATGTACTTGTAAGAAACTATATGTTTTTGTAACTTATTTTATTTTTATTTGAGTCAAATATTTTTAAAATGGTTATAATATTTTGAATCTCCTATTCGTTTTGGTATTTACTTGGACTTTATATCGAATTGAAATGAAAGGACTTTTATTGGATTTAAATGTGTTAAATGGGCTTTTGAAGCAAAATTTTGTAATACAAATTTATCTAGCCCAATATGATATCCTAGTAGAGGGTGTTATATTTAGTGGTACTAAAGTTTAGGTTTAGTTGGTTCTATGAAGTCCTCGGGGGAGTTTAGTATGGTATATAGGTATTAGACGAGTACATGCCTATGAGTCGATGTCATTCTTGCTTTAAGCTAAATATCCGTTGGTGTGACCTTGTTTGCTTGTTGTATGAGAAATAAATCATATTAAGAAGAGAAAGGGAGCAGAAGGAATATTGGGGTTCCTAGGAAAGAAACTATGTTGACGAGTACATGTCTGACTTAGAGGCAACATCAGAGGATGCTATTGATCAAGAGGCCAACTACTTCTCGTAATTGAATTGGTTGCTTCACTGGATCATGAGAGTTATACCAAGACCATCTTTTACATCTCGATATGCACTTGTTAAGAGGGTGCGAAGGTAAAGAGTTGTTGACTTCCATGGAACGGGATAAGATAACCCTTTGCAAGCTTATTAGTGGTTACATGACACCCGTTGGATCATGAGGCAAATGAGGCTAAGGTCAGAAGATAAATTATCATGTGTTATGTTGCTTTTGAAGGGAAATACGCGAGAATAGTGGGAGACGATAGAGCTCGGATGGTATCTCAATCACCCAACTTGGGATGAATTACTTGACGAGTTTGATAATAAGTATGTGGGTGAGACCCACATAGATATCTTGAGGGATCAATTCACCCTTCTTGTGTAAGGGAATCAATCGATATTTATTTATGAGCAAGAGTTCGATGCAATCTTAGGGATGGATTGATTATTTAAACATGACACGAGCTTGGGGTGTAGATCTAAGAGTTTGAAGCTTCATGGGGCGGATAAATCTAAACTTGTTGTGAGAGGAGAGAGGAAACTGTATTTATCGAATATGGTATCAAGTTTGTTAGTTCAACGATAATTCCACTAGGTTGTGAGACATTCTTAACTCACATGGTTGAATTGAGGGTTGATACCTTAGTGTTAGAAAGTTTACGGATAGTCTATGAGTATGTTGATGTGTCCCTGGAAGAGTTACACTATTTACCTTCCGACCGGTAGTTGAAGTTTTGTATAGATATGATATCGGGTACGACATCAGTGTCCATAACGTCTTATTGTATGGCACCAACGAAGATGAAATTGTTGAAGCAGCAAATCCAAGAGTTACTTGAGAGATGTTTTATCTGACCTAGTGTATCACCTTGGAGAACTCTAGTGCTCTTTGTTAAAAAGAATGTCGGATGATACAGTTGTGTATTAACTACTGTAAGTTCAATAAGGTCACGATAAAGAACCATTATCCTTTTCCTAGAATCGATGACATTTTTGATCAGTTGAGGGGTTTTCACGTGTTTTCTAAGATCGACTTGATGTCGGGGTACTACTAGTTATTGAGAGTATTGATTTTCATAAATTGTTTAAGTATGAGATGAATTGGAGGATTGCAAATTAGGTGTTTGATTGATTTGATTAAGGCATACTTGAGGGCAAGTATGAGATAAGTGTGGGAGAATTTGATTCAATCTTTACCACCCTCACTTAATTGTATTGTCCCAATACAAAATAGAAATTAAAGCATAAAAGAAGAAGGGTAAAGAATACTCCCCATGATCACCGGCGTGAGAAATAAATAGAATATTGGTAGGGCTATTCACGTGAAAGTGATAAGGGTGGAGTTTGATTTTAAAAAGGATATGACTGGTCTATCAAGGATTTTGCTACCGTGCACCCTTGCTCATCTTGGGTTTCGCTAACGTGCACCTTTAAATGTGTTGATCAGTGAAGTGGTTCTGTTTCTCCGATAGTCTTGAACACGCTTGCGAATCTAAGAAGTTTAGAAGCAAATTAAACCGTGTAATTTATTAAAAATAAATAAAAAAATAAAAAGGAAAAAAATTAAATAATGAAAATAAATAAATAAATAATTAAATGGGTTGCCTCCTAAAAGCGCTTTATTTAACGTCGTTTAAGCTCGATGAACTTCCTCTAGAATCTTGCTTCTTCCAAATTTAGTGTTTCAATTAAACCGATCGGAGCACTTTCGTAGAAAGGTTTTAGCCTCTGACCATTCACTTTGAAGCGAGCACCAGAATTATCTTCAACATTTATGGCTCCATGAGGAAAAACGTTGGTAACCGTCAATGGTCCAGCCACTTCGATTTAAGCTTTCCTGCAAAAATTTTCAATTTTGAATTAAATAATAATACTTTTTGCCCAATGAAAAAAGACTTAAACGAAATTCTTTGATCATGAAACACTTTGGTTCTTTCTTTAAAAATGGTGCGCTATCATATGCATTTTTACGAATTTCCTCAAGCTCTTGTTGGATGTTCAATTTTCTCGCTTCGTCGACCGCATCCATCTCCATGTTACATTCTTTCACAGCCCAATATGCCTTGTGTTCCAACTCAACCGATAAGTGGCTTGGTTTGCCAAATGCAAGTCGATATGGTGACATTCCTATAGGTCCTTTATATGTCGTGCGATATGCCCACAAAGCATCGACTAACTTCAAACTCCAATCCTTCCGATTTGGTTTAACTATTTTTTCAAGGATTGTTTTAATCTCTCGATTCGATACCTCCGCTTGCCCATTTGTTTATGGATGGTAGGAGGTAGATATTCATTGAGTCACACCGTATTTTTTCATTAATGCATCCATGACTCGATTGACAAAATGTATTCCTCTATCACATATAATTGCTCTCGGAGTGCCAAACCTAGAAAAAATAGTATCACAAAGAAAATTAGTCGTTGTCTTAGCATCATTATTTCGGGTAGCTTTTGCCTTTACCCATTTAGAGACATAATCGACTGCAAGGATAATATATAAATTCCCAAAAGAAGAAGTAAATGGCCCCATATAGTCTAATCTCCAAACGTCAAATATTTCACAAATGTGAATTGGGTTGAGCAGCATTTCACTTTTCCGGCTTAAATTGCCTACTCGTTGGCATCTGTCACATGTTTTACAAAAAATATAAGTGTTACGAAATAAATTAGGCCAAAAGAAACCATATTTAAGAATTTTATGAGCGGTTCATTTAGGTCCGAAGTGACCTCCACATGAATATGAGTGACAAAAAGTAAGTATCGATTGTACCTCGCTTTCACTGACACGACGTCTAATAATTAAGTCCAAACAGTGCTTCCACAAGTAAGGATCATCCCAAATATAATAGTGAGATTCCCTTTTTTATCTTTTTAATCACGGATTTTGGCAAATCAACCGGCAATTTACCTGTGGCTAGGAAATTCGCTATATAGGCGAACCAAAGATGAGAGACTTGTGCTGCCATTAAGCTTTCATCGGGAAATTGCTCATGAATAGGTGGTTCAACTGTAGTGATCGAAAATCGACTTAAATGGTCAGCAACCAAGTTTTCGCTCCCCTTTTTATCTTTAATTTCGAGATTAAATTCTTGGAGCAATAGGATCCAGCGGCTCAACCTTGGTTTCGCTTCTTTCTTGTTCATCAAGTGCCTTAATGCTGCATGATCAGAAAAAACATAAATTTTAGTTCCAAGTAAATAAGAGCGAAATTTCTCTAATGCAAAAATAACAGCAAACAATTCTTTTTCTGTGATGGAATAATTGTGTTGAGCTGAGTCAAGTGTTTTTGACGCATAAGCGATGACGTGCGGTTCCTTCCCGTTCCGTTGGCCGAGAACAACTCTAACGCTCAGATCTAAAGCATCACACATTATTTCGAAAGGAAGACTCCAATCCGGTGGTTGCACAATTGGTGCGGAAATTAGCTTTTCTTTTAATGTGTCGAAAGAATTTTTACAAGCTTGATCAAAATCAAAGGCAACATCTTTTTGGAGGAGCCTACACAATGGTTGTGCTACTTTGGAAAAATCCTTTATGAATCGCCTGTAGAAACCTGCATGGCCAAGGAAAGATCGAATTTCCCAAACCGAAGTGGGGTATGGTAGTGAACGAATTACGTCAGTTTTTGCCTTATCAACGACAATTCCTTTAGATGAAACGATATGCCCAAGAACCAAACCTTTGCTTACCATGAAATGACACTTCTCATAGTTAAGTACTAATTTAAACTCAATGCATCATTTAAGAACATAAGAAAGGTTGGAAAGGGATTCATTAAAAGAGTTACCGTATACGGTGAAATCGTCCATAAACACTTCGATACCTTTTTCGATGTGATCAGAAAATATACTTATCATGTACCTTTGAAATGTTGCAGGAGCGTTACACAATCCGAAGGGCATTCTACGGTAGGCGAATGTTCCGAAAGGGCAAGTAAAAGTGGTCTTTTCCTGGTCCTCGGGTGCCACTAGAATCTGGAAAAATCCTGAAAATCTATTAAGGCAACAATAGTGAGACTTTCCAGCTAATCTTTCTATCATTTGACCAATAAAAGGTAATGGAAAATGGTCTTTTCGGGTTAAGGAATTAAGCTTCCTTTAATCGATACAAACTCTCCATCCATTTTGTACTCTTGTCGGTACCATTTCGCCTTCCGTATTCTGAACTACTGTTACTCCAGTCTTCTTTGGGACGACAAGAACTGGACTTACCTAATTACTATTAGAGATTGGGTAAATAATGTCGGCGTCAAGGAGCTTTTGGATGTCTTCTTTTACAACCTCCATCATTGGCGGGTTCAACCGTCTTTGTCCTTTCCTTGTTGGTTTTGCGCCTTCCTCCGTCTTAATTTTGTGCATGCATGTGGATGGTTTTAAACCTTTAATATCAACAATGGTCCAACCGATTGCTTCCCTATACATGCGTAAAACAGCAACAAAATTATTTTCCTCCACCGTTGACAGCTCGCTTGAGATTATGACCGACAAGGCATCCTTTTCTCCTAAAAAGACATATTTAAGGTAAGACGGCAGCTGCTTCAGTTCGAGTCGAGGTGCCTGCAATATCGAAGGAAGAATTTTAGTTTTTGAAGGTGTTAAACAAAAATTAGATGCAGAAAAATTTAAGAAAAAAATCTCTTCAAGCTCCTTATCATCATGTAACTCCTCTATTTCCGCTTCCCTGCCAACATCAAGAATTAAATTAGATGCCAAAAATTCATTAGCCAAGGGATCAATAATATCTATGAAATTTAAACTCGCCACACTATCTAGGTATTTCATAGCTTTGTATACATCGAATTTAACAACTTCCCCGTCAAACTCCATAGTCAAGATGCCGCTTCGGACATCAATTTTCGTTTGCGCCGTACTTAGGAAGGGTCGACCAAGAAGGGTCAATCACATAAAAATCAGCAGGAAATATTAAATCGTTTATCTTTACCAAAACATTTTCTAGAACTCCTTCGGGGTAGACTATTGATCGATCGACGAGTTGAACTGTAACCCTTGTCTTTTTGAAAGTTTCATTGGATATTTTTTTTAGACGGAAAGGGGCATTATAGTGATGGATGCGCCTAAGTCGCACATTGCACGCTTAATTCCAACATTACCAATTTTGCACGGTATGACAAACATACTTTGATCTTTATATTTGGGAGGTAGCTTCCTTTGAAAAATTGTCGATATATTCTCTCCCAGGTTTACTTTTTCATGACTAGTCAATCGTCATCGGTTTGTGCAGAGGTCTTTGAGAAACTTCGTATACTTTGGTATTTTTCGAATTACATCGAGAAGAGGAATATTTATCTCCACCTTTCTGAAGACGTCAAGAATTTCCTTCTCTTCTGCTTTCTTGTCATGCTTCACAAGCCTAGAAGGCAAAGGAGGCAAAGTATCGTAAGTACAAGGAAAAGACGAGGGAGAAACAACTTTACCAAAACCATTTGAAGGTGAAGATTCTTTTTCTGAGTCCTTTGGTGGTGCATCCTCTTTTTGTTTGTCGGTCTCTTTTGCGGACTTGTTCGGTTGATCAGGTGAGATGATGGTGCCACTTTGCAAAGTAATTAAACTCATATTTTCTCTCAGATTTGATTTGGTTTGTGAAGGCAACCAACCCTGCGATTCTAGACGGCCAACAGTTTGAGCTAATTGTGTTAATTGCTTTCCAAGTTCTTGAATTTCTCGTTGGGTTTGAGATTGGAAATTCTCTTGGGATGTGGATAGCTTTTCAACAATTGACTCAAGGGAAGATTTTTGTGGGGCTTGAGTTAGGAAAGGAGGGGGCCTCACTTGATAATTCTGATTGTTATCGTATCTTAGGTTTGGATGATCTCTCCTTCCTAGATTAAAAGTATTACCATACGGGTTATATGCTCTTTGAGGAGGTCCCGAAAAATTTCCTACGGCATTAATATTTGCTTCGGATACATCTTGTAACAATGGACAACAGTCTGTCGGATGATCTGTCATTATGCAAATTCCACAAGCTTTCGTTATTCCAATTTTTCCTGAAACAAGCGAGTTAACTATGTCAGTTAATTTGTCGAGTTTATTTTCAATTGAAACAATACTTACCTCGTGAACCCGTTGGCTAGGTTCACTTGAGCCAAATTGTTGTGAGTTTGCTGCCATAGTGGAAATTAACGTTCTTGCCGTTGTGGTTGTCATGTTAATGAGAGCGCCGCCACTAGCGGTATCAACCATTTTTCTATCAACTGGAAGCATTCCTTCATAAAGGTATTGAAGGAGTGTTTGCTCAGAAAGACCATGCTGTGGACAACTGGCGCACAATTTTTTAAATCTCTCCCAATAATCATAAAGAGTTTCGTATTCTTTTTGTTGAATTCCTAAAATACATCGCCTTAACTCACTTGCTTTTGCCACTGGGAAAAACCTATCAAGGTAAACACGTGATAGTTCAGTCCAAGTAGTAATTGAATTAGGCGGTAAATAAAATAGCCACTCCTTAGCCGTTCCGGCTAAAGAAAAAGGAAATGCTCTCAGTTTGATTTGATCCTCGGAAACTCCTTGAGGCTTCATACTACTGCACACCATTTGAAATTCTGCGAGATACTTATGTGGGCTTTCACTAGGCAGGCCATTATAGGTAGGAAGGAGATGGATCAATCCTGTCTTAAGTTGAAACGGGGTTTCGCCATTAGGAAAGGTGATACAAAGAGGTTATTGTATCTCGGGGGCTGCATTTAACTCTCTAATCCTTTGGTTGGTCATCTGTCTTGGTTCAAAATTTGCGTTTGATGAGGTAGGATATATGTTCGCATTTGACTCTCCGTAGGATTGGGTATGAGATAATGGTTCAGAATTAGATTCCGAACTAGCTTGCTTGTCTTGATCTCTTTGTTGTTTCCTCTTGCGAAGCGTTTCGCCGTGAATTCTACGAGCTTTTGCTTCGATTTCCGGGTCAAGTTCAACAAGATTTCCCGGTTTGCTCCTGGTCATAAAAATAAAACAAAATTTAATCAATAATTTGCCAAAAATTCCCCGGTAACGACGCCAATTTTGACAAGCGTCATTTTTCAAGTCAAAATAAAATATTCCTCTTTAAATTAAATAAATAAAAGATAGTATAGTAAAGAGGGTCGATCCACAGAAAATTTGGAACTTCTTATGTAATTTTTTATTGATTTCAGTCCAGGATGCTGCAAACAATTAATAAAGGGGGGTTTGATGAGATTGTGATGAAAAATAAATAAAATAAAATGTAAAAATAAAATGTAAAAATAAAATTGAAAGAAATAATAGTTGAAAATGACAATGAAGAAATCATATCGAGCTAACTTTGTTTCAATTCTGTCGATCATTAAAAATGATTTTTACTTTGGGATTTATGTCGGTTACAGTCTACAAGGACCAACCTATTGTAACTTGCCTTTCTCTCTTGTAACCAATCTTCCCAAGACTATCTTTGAAAGATGATTCTTGAGTGGATTAACCACAACTATTGTCGTTAAAACAATCAGATTAAGTACTGGAAAAGTCAAACTCGAATTATGTTGTCTCGTTGAGAATCGAATCCGATCTTATTTTTCCTTAGTGGACTGCTGCTAAGTGTGTTCACAAGAAGTCAAAATTGCCACAGGCAAATCCTTTCTCCCACTGTATATTAAAACAACATCCAGACCAACGAGCTCTTTTTGGTTTGAAAATGTTTTAATTTTGTAAGTAAGACCGATTACCAAACTAATAAAACATAAAAATAAGAATGTTTCCCGAAGGGAATTAAGTACTATTCAATTCTCATGCTTTGAATTGATTCATTGTTAGCTCTCGGCTTAAAAGAAATTAGCTAAGCATGATATTAATTATCATACTTAGCATATTTTTGCAAAATATTAAAAAGACTAAAAATAAAGAAATGAAAAGAAATTTTATAGAATAAAGAAGCAAGACAAGAATTCAAAGACAAAGTGATGGATCTAAAGCCTTACCCATAGAGGGTTTTTATAGGCTACTAATAACCTAAAAATAATAAACTAATTCAAAAATAAAATAAAAGATAAAAAGATAATTCTTGAGTTTAAAATTTTAAAAACAAAATATCTTATCCTAAAAATCTTCTCAAATCTTGTTGCTGAATCGTCTCCAGAATTCTCTTAAATCTTACTGATTACTTTCTCCAAAATCTTCTAGAATCTTCTAGAAACTGTCACATCAACATTTCCTCATGCCCAGCGTCATGCTCATGTCTCCAGTCACGAAAAAAATGCAAAAGTTATCTTTTTTAATCACCAATTGTAGAAACAGGTCACTGCACATAAAACATACAAAATTCACTCAAATTAGCAGTGATAAATTCATGAAAATAAGATAATTAGCAATTAAAAAAGTAACAATTTAAATCACCAATCAAATTCCCCCACACTTGTTTCATACTTGCCCTCAAGTATGCCTTAATCAAATAAATCAAACACCTATTTTTCAATCCTCCAATCTATCTCATACTTAAGCAATTTATGAAAACCAAAGCTCATAAAACACCTATTTTTTATAGAAATTTGAAAGTGTTTTATATTTTGGAAGGGCTAAAAAGAAAGATGAGAGGGTTCTTGTGCCTGATTTACGATCTCTCACCAACATATATGATAGATGAATTGATTATGTAGCATAAATAGTTCTCATTTATGTTGATTTTGTATGCTTATATGAGGGTTTTGGTTTTATTTTAGGGCTTGTGAATTGTTCTATTATTTGTAAGGTGGGAGAGTTGATTATGATGAAGAAAATTACAATAGTCGTGGGAATTCTCAATTTGAAAGATTTTATGAACAAGGTAAACTAAAAATTTTAGGCATTTTTTATTATCATTAATCTATTGTTGTTATTTATGTATTTTATTGGATGAATTTGCTCATTTTTTGATTTTTGTTCTTTGTACTGGATTGATCTGTATTCCATGTGAGCCTGGTTTAGATTATTTTACTATGATATTAGGATGACAAGGCATTTTATCCGAAATGGGATGAGGATCACCCTATTCACATTGTTGGCCATTCAGTCGATGCTTAGGTTACGTGTGTGTTGCAACAGATACTTGCTGATAAAGTTAGTTCATTTCTTATTCGAATGTAGATTTATCTTTTACAAACTTTTTTTGTTCGAGTGCTCATCAATGGTGTTAATCTTCTTCCTCAGGCAATCAAGGGGTATGAGACTACGTCTGAGAATCGGTGTTAAGCATAACAACTTTATCTGGGGCCTTCAATCGAACTACAAGAACTTATTTAGATGCAATGCTGTGAGCTTCCTTTGTTGTCATATTTTTCTACATCTTCTTCTATAGAAAAAAGTTTAGGGTTAAAGAAAAGGAGAATTTTAAGAATAGGTCAAAAGTAAAGAAAGCTTCTTTGAATTTTTTTTAGAGGGGTGAAATCCACCTGTAAAACACGTGGATGAAAGATGAAAAAAAGTAATTCTGGTTAACTGCCAGGTCATTTTTCTGTTTAGGTTTAACGACATTTAATGTCGGAATGGCCAAATGTTTACAATCCGAAAATGATAGTGACTTTACTAGTTGTTTTTCAAAATCAGTGACTAAAAATGTACTGGAGGTAAACGAAGGTGACTAACGCAGTAGTTTACCCATTAAATAAAGTAATTTGGGTTATTAATTAAAATTTTGGGTTAAATGTTAATTAAATAAGACAATGGAAGTTTAATTCAATTAGAATTTTTATTGTATCAAAACCCCTTAAAGATTCAAAGTTTTGGTTTAGTTTATAAAATTATCCTTAAGTTTTCAATTTTTACAAAATAGTCACTAGTTTTAAAATTCTAGGGATTCAAGGGTAAATTTTCAAAATTGAGTTTACAAATGTTAATTTTATATTAAATATGGATTTTAAAATATTTTTTATAATTTATTTTGATTAAAATTTAAAATTTTAAGTACTTAATACCGAACTAGGCTAAACTGGACCACTAACTTCTAAGCCCAAATTTGAGGCTTTACATAAAGTCTATCTTGTTATTGCACTTATAGATATGTATTCCAAGTATGGAAGTATAGAAGCATCACAAGTCTTCAATAGTATGAAACAAAAAAGCTTGGCTTCTTTGAATGCAATGATATCTGGACTAGAAATGCATGGGCTGGCCGAGAAGGCCATTTAGTGTTTTACAAGAATGACAGATGAAGTATACAAGCATGATAATATCAATTTAGGGTTCATGGTGAATCCTCTATAGTGAGCTAGGTTGTTTGATGAAGCAAAGGCTTTAATTTAGAATATGGAAATGAAATCAGATGGTGTGATCCAGGGGTTCTTTGCTTGGAGCTTCTAGGGTTCATAAACGCATTGAGTTAGGTGAATCAGTGGCCGAGCACCTTCTTGAGTTGGTGCCTGAAAATCCTGGGGTTTATGTTCTGTTATCAAATATTTATGTAGAAGTTGGTAGATGGGATAATGTAGATTGAGTAAGAACCTATCTAAATAACAAGGGAATGAAGAAAGTTCATGGTTACAGCTTTATCGAGGTTGATAGAGTTTTCCATGAGTTGTTTTAATCAGCTACAGTGATTAAAGTAATATTTATTTTTATAATATACTCTCAAATATTAGAAATTGTTCCTTTATTCACTACACATCAAATAATAATACTCAAACTTGTAACCTCTAAGAACAATAATTGTTCTCTTAATCACTGAGATAAGATTAGGGGTGAGCAAAACTCGACTCAACTCGAAAAAAATGAATAACTCGATTCGAGGTGAAAATATTCGACTCATTTTGACTCGACTCGAAATTTCTTAAATTTGAAAAACTCGAAATATTTTAGTAATTAGAAGATTTATTTTTAAGTTTGAGACGAATACTTCAAATTTTTAAAATATATATTGATATATAAAAATATAAAAAAATATTTCTACACATGAAGAATTATATATATACACATAGCTTATATGATTAGTGAAAATTTTTAAATTACAATCAAATCATATTATAATATAATAAAAAATTATAATTAAATCTTTATAAGAACTCAAAACTAGACTCGACTTAAAATTTTGAATTAAAGTTTGAATGATAAAATTAAACTCGTCAACTCGAAATTTTTTTACTCGAATCAATTGAATGTTCACCCCTAGATAAGATGATTATTGCCAATAACAAAGTGCATCCCAACTGCAATGAAATAACAACCACCCCATGGCTGCCATGTGTGTAACGCACCAAAATTTGGTCTAGAAGTTTAGTGAACCGGTTTCGTCGGTTTAGTCTAGTTCGAGATTAAATACTAAAAATTAGTTTTTATTTAAAAATAAATTATGGAAAAATAATTTGCAATAGATTGGATTTTGAGGAAACCTAGGTAAAAAAGTTACTGGGAAACTAAGCTAATAGAATAGGGTTATTCGACATTGATCGAAAAACACCTGAGAAAAAAAAAAGAGAAAACGAACTAAGTGTGGGATTATAAACAATATATATTGTATGGTAGAATGGGGCTTACAAAGAGGAAAGGCACCGGTTTCTTATAAATAAGATTACCCTAATAAGTATACTTTCTTTCTAAATCTTTAGAGTACCCGATAATATCGGATCATCCGAGAGTGTTAAAAGCTCTTTACCATTTTAGAGGCACTAATCATAGTAGAGCTGAGAATAGGGTGGAACTCTTATTCATAGCAAGTGATGCATGCTAAAAGATGCGCAATTAAGTGCAAGTGAACACGTCGTCAAGTAATAAAGTGATAAGCATTTATCGAATATCGTTTCCACAAGGATTGATATACTTAATATACTTTCTTTGGTCTTCTTGATTCTGTAAAAGAAAAGTAAAAACGCAATTTAGTTTGATATTGAATTAACCAATAAACTAAACTAACTAAGGTAATAATAATTATGAGAGAGAGAGGGTAGGATCCAGTTGTGTCGTATTGGGGATTTGATTGATTTGCTTCTTGTTCCAATGTAATTGCACTGCACCGCCTCGAAAGTACTGTATATACTGTCTCGGCAGCGATAATGTTCTCTGCCGCGACAATCCCTTGCTATTAGGCAGATTTACCAAAGTTCGACAAAGTGTCCTTGTATCGCTTCGCTTATCTCTAAGTGGAAACGCTATTGAAGATCAGTCCTTGATGATACCTCCCGATGTTAATTAATTATAACCAACAACCAATCCCACACTTCTTTTAGCCGCTGAAACTCATAACCTATCCTTAGGCCGAGTTAGTATCCTCCAATTAAGTTGAATATTGCACTTCCTCCTTTCGTGAGCCTAACTCTCCCGAGTCTAGACAAATAGATTACTTACAAACTTCCCTCCTGGGCTTGGATGCAAAAACTAATAATGACAAAGAGTAAGCAAACTTTGATACTTTATTACATCGAAATAAGAATCAAAATACAATCTACTCTCACAAATACTTAACCTTCACCAACACCCTAAGAAAACTTAGAACATGATGGGAAAAATTGTTCCTAAGACTCTCTCAAAATTCTTCTATCTAATTCTCTCTCTAATTTTCGCCTCTTCTAAACCCTAGGATGGCTATGCTTTATATAGGCTTGGCCTCGGACAAACCTTTCCTAATTAGAGTACAACTTAGAGTAGGGAACAAGTTATGCACATAGGTTAAATATTTCCAAGTTTGATCTTCTAAAAGGTTCAATCCCGCGTGGCCTTGTCCGTGGGCTTTTCTTGTGTTGTTTAGCTCCGAATCTTAGGCTTTTTGTTCCGCAATGCTCTCCTCAATTTTCTCCTTCAATCGCCAGCCATATCGCTTTTTCTTTTCTACTGCCTCGGCATCAGGTTCTGCCTCAGCCTCATTCTGCTGCCTCGACAATACTTATTCCTGCATAGATATGAAAATGCAGTAAAGTACGCCTTTTCTACAAATATAATCTTTGATAGTATATCCCTAAATATATCACATTAAGTCCATATATTGGTTCAAGTAGGTGTAAAATTGATGATAAGTACCTATGAAAAGTGTAGAAAGTGATAGTGATTTGAGCACTTATCACACCCCTAAACTCGAACTATTGCTTGTCCTCAAGCAATACAAACCATCAATTTGTCAAACTCTATTCTCTTTTGGTCTTATGCTTCCATCTATTCTACCCACCATAACTATGTCTATTCGTTAGACTTAACCTTTCGGTTACTCAATGGTGTACCTAGAAGACAAACTATAAGACTAGTGTGTGTATGCGTTTTTATGGACAAGTTTGAGTAAAGGCCTTCTTAGATAAACTCTAAATTCAAGACAGGTAGACTTGGTTTTAGTGTACTCTTCTTATATCAACAATTCCTTGAGCCAATTTCGGGCACCTCAAGTATTATGTTTTCTATTTCTTAACTCTTAATTTCTTTTGCTATCTTTTATGCATACTAGAGCCAATTTTGGGCACCTCTAGCATGAAGAAGGATCTTTCCTAGAGCCTTCCTAGGCACCTTTAGTCACCTTTCCGAAATCTAAGTCTTTATCACCTAAGTTTATTAAAAGAATTCCTATAGCCAAACAAGTCCCAAAAGTGTTTTAAAGTTCAACCTTATAGCAGACTTCTAATTTTTTCTCCTTAAATATCTTAGAATTAAGCCTTCAAAACAGATCCTAACTATAGTAAGGAGAAAGATTTATATTGCCTTTAAGAATAAACTAAGACAAAATTGATGAAGAGCAGTGCAAAAGTATGGCAACAGTTTTAAGTATAGTGGTGGTCAAAAAAATTTTTTCACCAAAAACTTCCTTTTCATGGCAGGGCCGCGACAGTAGGTAGCCTCGGCAGTGCTCTATACCCCAAACTCAAACCAAGCATTATCCTTAATGCTTAATTTAGGGGTAGACAATAGATAACAAATATAAGTAGTTAAAAAAATCAGAAAACAATTTATACGGGCAACAATAAAAAAGAATAAATAATATGATTCGGAAGAACTTTCTTCCACAATTTGTCTTCTCGGTCTGGCTACTGATGGCTGTGCCCTTGTTGATGGTGATAGATTTGCCCTTATTGGTGGCTGAACTCTCGTAGGTGTTGTCCTTTTTATTGGGGCATTGACTTCTTCTCCTCCTTTATCGCCTGTATCCATGATTTCAGTGCATCCTTCATTTTCTTGATCTACCCGGCAGGCTTGATACTAGGCTCGGCAGTTGATAAGCTTTGATGTACGTAGGTATCTATCTCATCTGATAGACTGCCCATTGGTATCGGTGATCTTGGGGGAGTGTTGAATACTCCCCTTCTCTTTGAAGATCTTCTGCTTTTGGATGATGCCACAACAACGTCTGCTGCCCTAGATGGGCCAGCTGTGTGGAACTACTATTGTGGTCTGAAGGTAAACAATGGTCTCGGCCTTGGGGTTGGAGTGGTCTCTGTGTAAGGTTTTGCCGATACAAATATGTTTGTAGGGTATTCTAGAAATTGTACTCCTTGGTTTGGGAAGTTCTGCATCATCATCTGAGTGAGGGTGCTGTTGAAGTCTCATTGGTATTCCATGTATCTTTTTTAGCGAAGGTACATGGCTTCCATCCTCTAAAGAATTTCTTGGTAAGGGATCTGCTGCGGCAGGGGCTTCGACAATGCTTGGCATCTCTGCCGTGTATTAAGCTCTGGTAGTGAATCAGTAGTAAATTGCTATAGCGTTGCTTGGATAGGTTCTGCCTGTGTGGTCTGCATCACTCTGTGGCAGAATTCTCTCGTCCATCCTTGCCTTGTTGGTGTGTATTCGTCGGTATCTTCTACTGGTACTCCTGCAGCAATGCATAAAACAGATATTAAACAAGGGAAATATAATGGTCCATGTTCCTTCTTATCACAATCATGAATTTCTCAAAGAATAATCTCTCCAACATTGATTCTCATCTTGTTGATGATTGATTTTATCAGTACCAATCTCTTGTGGTCCACTGTGCTATTGTGGGAAGTAGGGATGAGACGTCTCTTGACGAATGTGCACAACATTTTTTCCTCGGGCTTGAGGCTTTGCCTTGTCATAGAACCTCTATGGGCATCGGTTTCCCATGGAATATTGTTGTAACAAAGTTGCTCCTTGATTTTCTCGTAATCTTATGTGGTGATGTCGTCCATGAATTCAACATGTCGATCTCGTCTAGGTGATAGGCCATAGAACTTATTAATTGTCTCAGCATAAAGAGGTACAGGTCTGCCTCGGTAGTGGACAAATAGTTTGTCCTTGCTTGGCCCATGTGCATAGAACTCGTGTACTATGGTTGCATTGGCTTGATCAGGTTGTAGGCAGAAGAGTTGTCATTTTTGATGCTGAATTTTGTTGAAAAGAAAGTGTTCGATCCCGAAATTTTCTTCATCAGATTGCTGAAATCCTTGTTCTTTCCACAGCTGCTGAGCGACAAAAGATTTGTTGTATCTTTCTGCAACAGTGGCGGGGGTAAATCCGGTGTATGCTGCCATTGATGATTGTAAGATTAAGAGTTTTGGTCGAGAATTCTGAAAAATTTCAAGAATAATGTGAGAGTATTGTAAGAGCAAGAGTAGAATTCTAAAGAAATTCAAGAATGCAAGAGTGAATAGTTCAAGAGCAGAATGTTGTTTATATAGGCCTCGGCAGTGTGAGCATTTTAACCACTAGCCGTGTTGTAGCCGTTTTGAATTTATTGTCCGTTAGCAATTACTGCCGTAGTGGAAAACTCGGCAGATAGCCGTTACACTATTTTTGCCCATTGGGACTTTTGTGTCTTCTGACACTATTTACTGCCTCGGTAGAGTTTTTGCTCTAAACTAATTCTCTTTTTATTCTTGACTTTATTGTCCTAACCTAAAAAAAACATAAAGAAATAAACATTCAAATAATAAGAAGATAAATTATTCCTAAGCATTATAATGAAGAAAATTCAAGAAAATACCAAATAAAATAAAAAAGAAATTTAATATAAAATAAGAATATAAAGAAAACTTATGGAGGGTCATTTCTGATATTTCTTATAGTTCATCCGCACCCTCCATCAAGTGACTATTCTATTCAAAAGGATATGGGATAATGCGGGTACGAATACTCTTAATTGTGCGATCATGGTGGAGGTGTCTTCTGTTCATGTTCTTTTGTAGCCATGCCTATCCTCCAACTTGATATTATTTCTGAAGGCATGAATATCTTGTTAGAAAAAATTATATCAATATCTAACCATTTAATTACCTCATTCTTGTTGACTTCAAGAATGGTTGAATATAGCCTTTCTTGTCGAGACAATTGTTGTACTAGCCAATTATCGTGGCAATCCTTTGCCAAAATTTGGTGTATGTCAAGTGAAGAACCATCTTTCTTGAAGTCTTCAAGAATCAACCCATATTGTTTTTTATACTTCTCAGAAATCTCCATCAGTAGAGACTTTAGTTTGGAACTAATATTAGATGGAATTACCACAGAAATATCATCTTCCAAACAATCATATCCTATTTATGTTGGCTTCAAATCTTGTAACATTGACTCCTCAGAAGATACCTGCAATAGAAGAGATGAGTTTTTAACGAATTCAAAAGGTTCAATCTTTACCATCTCATATTCCATTATCTCGGCATCGCCATCTTGTTGATCAAACATTTCGTCATGTAACTGCCTCGACAACTATGAGAGAGAGAGTAATCCTCAGATTTCTTTTTTAGCATCATTGCTGCCATAACATCTTGGGACTCAGACTCCTCAGAATTTTCTAGAGCATTACTCTCATTGGACTCATTGAGTGGTATCCTGACATTGCCCTGTTCAGGCTTCCCTACTGTCGCGGCAGGAATCTCGGCAGACTCATCCACTGTTTTCTCATCAATATGTTCTAGACTCAGAGGTTCTGGAATTTCCTCTTTGTCCTCTAGTGTTGTGATTTCAGTATTGTTGGGTCATGTTCTCCATGGCATGTATAGATCTCCGTAATTGATTTTTCGAATCTCTCAAGGGTGTATCCATGTATCTTGATTGCTCTGTTATTAATTCTTCAATTCTAGCCATTGACGCTTTCAATGTTTCCTCAAGTGAATTTGGATACTCTTAAGTAGAATTATATTTCCATGGCATATTTGTAACATCAACAAAATTGTCACGGTGAAAATTCTTTTGAGTGTTTGGATCATACCATGAAGGATTTTGTTGTTGGTTCCATCTATTGTCCTCTATGTGGCCATATGTTCCAGTACTATACGGGAAATTGCTAACCAAATGATCATCTTCATAATTAAAACAAAAATTTGCCCAGGCATGAACTTATTGGGTTGCTCTTGGTTGGTATAGATAATCATCATTTAATCTAGGAAATTCTTGACTGGTTCGATTCATATTTTCCAACAACAACTCCTGAATAGATTTCTTTCTTTCTCCTTGCATCTTGAAAATCCTTCGACTTGAAACACACTTAATTTTTTTAAGAAAAAGAAAAAAGAAATATGTTAGTAGAAATAACTAAAAGCAAGAAAATAAAGAAAATAAAATTTAGTTGTCAATCCTCGGCAACGGCGCTAAAAACTTGATGCGTGCTAAAAGATGCGCAATTAAGTGCAAGTGAATACGTCGTCAGGTAATAAAGTGATAAACATTTATCGAATATCCTCTCCACAAGGATTGGTATACTTAATATGCTTCCTTTGGTCTTCTTGCTTCTGTAAAAGATAAGCAAAAACGCAATTTAGTTTGATATCGAATTAAATAATAAACTAAACTAACTAAGGTAATAACAATTATGAGAGAGAGGGTAGGATCCAGTTGTGTCGTATTATGGATTTGATTGATCTGTTTCTTGTTTCAATGCAATTGCACTGCACTACCTCGGCAGTATTGCAAATACTGTCTCGGCAGCGACAATGTTCTCTGCCGCGACAATCCCTTGCTCTTGGGTAGATTTACCAAAGTTCGGCAAAGTGTCTTTGTATGACTTCGCTTATCCTTAAGTCGAAACGCTATTGAAGGTCTGTCCTTTATGATACCTCCCGGTGTTAATTAATTATAACCAACAACCAATCCCACACTTCTTTTAGCCGTTAAAACTCATAACCTATCCCTAGGCCGAGTTAGTATCCTTTAATTAAGTTGAATATCGCACATACTCCTTTCGTGAGCCTAACTCTGCCGAGTCCAGACAAATAGATTACTTACAAACTTCCCTCCTGGGCTTGGATGCAATAACAAAGAATGGTAAAGAGTAAGCAAACTTTGATACTTTATTGCATTGAAATAGGAATCAAAATACAATCTACTATCACAAATACTTAACAACCTTCACCAACACCCTAAGAAACTTAGAACATGATGGGAAGAATTGTTCCTAAGACTCTCTCAAAATTCATCTATCTAATTCTCTCTCTAATTTTCGCCTCTTCTAAACCCTAGGACGATTATGCCTTATATAGGCTTGGCCTAGGGCAAACCTTTTCTAATTAGAGTACAACTTGGAGTAGGGAACAAGTTATGCACATAGGTTAAATATTTCCAAGTTTGATCTTCTAGAAGGATTAATCTCGCGTGGCCTTGTCCATGGGCTTTTCTTGTGTTGTTTAGCTCCGAATCTTGGGTTTTTTGTTGCACAATGCTCTCCTCAATTTTCTCCTTCAATCGCTAGTCATATCGCTTTTTCTTCTCTAATGCCTCGGCAACAAGTCCTGACTCGGCCTCATTCTGCTGCCTCGATAGTACTTATTCCTACACAGATATGAAATTGAAGTAAAGTACGCCTTTTCTACAAATATAATCTTTGATAGCATATCCCTAAATATATCATATTAAGTCCATGAATTGATTCAAGTAGGTGTAGAATTGATGATAAGTGCCTATGAAAAGTGTAGAAAGTGATAGTGATTTAAGCACTTATCAGTAATAATTTGATATATTTAATATATATTTTAATTTGGTTAACTCAATTTTAAAAATTGACCTTTTAATCCCTAAGATTTTGAAATTAGTGACTATTTTGTAAAAGTTTAAAACTTGAGGAAAAATTTATAAAACTAAGTCAAAACTTTGAATCTGTAAGGGCTTTGATCCAATTGTAATCCTAGTTGATATAAGACTTCCAAGGACCTCTTTTAATAAACAATAACCCATAATTTTAATTAATAACCCAAATAACTTAATTTTAATCCTAAAAACCTATTTTCATCAAAACATAAACTTATTTCTTTTGACCTCTTCTCTTCTTCGAAGCCAATCAATCATCTTTTCAAAGGTAAAAATAAATATTTTAAATAAAAATTCATTTGGTTAATTCCTTATATTTTTCTTCTTCAAAATCTCTTCGTTTTTCTTCGGTTTTACTTATTTTAAAACCTTGGAAGAATGTTGGATCAATTTTGGAGGTCAGAATCATTCAAACCAACTAAACCTAAAGTTATTTAATGAAATTACATTGTTCTTGAATGATTACAATAATCTTTAAAATCTTGAATCAATAAAATCAGTTTTCTCGATAAAAGTTCCATTGCTTTCTAGATTTTCGTTCAAGGGTTTTACATGGTTATTTTTGATGCCTAAATACATGAATCTTGAAGTTTTTAGATGTAATTAAGATGTCTTTTAAGTATCTAATCTCGGACGTAAGGATTAGGTGGTGTTTAAAGAGTTTTCGATGAGTTTTGGTTAGGTTTTGTGGTGATTTTAGGGATACCATTCATTGGTCTGAATTGAGGGATGTTTGATTGTGTTCTAATGCACTAAAACCTCTAGTTTTGATTCTTGAATCAGGTCAAGAGGTAGAGGAACAAGTTTGAGGGAGATCGGAAGTCGAATCGCATTTTCGGGTGACTTGTCGAGCAAGTTTCGGTAAATTGGTGAGTGGATTTTTAGGTATGCCTATCCAACAGTGTTTAAATGTTTTTTCAAAGGTTTGAGGGTGTAGGAAAGGTGTAAAAAAACTCCCTATACTTGGAAGTAAGTTTAAAGTATTGCTTTCTTAAAGATTCTCATATTATACCTTGCTTTTACTATATGTTTTAGTCATACACTTATCATGTTTTGCATATGTGATTATGCATTTTTTTTTAATTCTCATGAGATAGTTTTACAAAAGTTTTAATGCCCTCATGTTTTTTTGAAAACATAATGTTTTTTACCTGTTTTTAAAATTGATACATTTTTTATGCATGTGGTTAAAATATTATTTTTGGCTTAAAATTTGAGCTTTGTTTTTTTATTTAATATAAGATGGCTAAAAGGAATAAATTGATCGATCAAAAGGATGATAGTGCACTAAATATATAAAATCCGTACGTTTGAAATTCTTTAGTCATGTATTTTGGGGAGCTAATGTAGCATGATATAAGGAACTTTATCGCATTCGGTTTGCTAGTTGACCTAAACACTAAGGTGAGTTTTAGCATGGTGGAACTAGACCTCCATGTAACCTTGTTCAAGGGACCGAACGAGAGTTCGTCTATCCTAATGATTGGAGGTAATACTATTCGTACCACTAATACCAATATGGATTAAAAAGCAAGTGTTTTTACTTTCCAATGAGAATTGCATGAGTTTTCGTTTTATGCACAAGAGTTTTGATTTAAGCAAGTGTTTTAATTTGGTTTTTATTTTATTTTGACTTGATTTTAAATTTTGGATGGTTTTAAAGTATTGGAATCAGTTTAATATGAGATTCATTGCAAGGACTTTTTATACTTGTTTTTATTTACTCATTAAGCTTATGGGTACCCTCTCTTTTACCTTGCAATGTAGAGTAAATAATGCTGAGGTAGCTAAGAGAAGCAAAGATTCAGACAACCGCCAAGTGAAATCTTAAGTATGTTTTTTTTTATAATATTAGTAGTAGTAAGAGAGAAATGGGGATGGAGTATCTTACTGAGATTATTGTTTGTACTAATTATACTTTCAATAACTAGGATGATTATCTATGTTGATGTTAGCTTTGAGACTTAAATTTGAATTTCCTATTGGTATTCCTTTAGTTATAATAAAAGGCATATTAAAGTTTGATTGTTGATATCCCTATGTGTGAATTTTAGTGTTCTTGGTAATGAAGCATAACTATTTATGAGTTGAATCTATGATATGGATATTTCATGTGTTTATAAGATTGTTGATGTTGAAGCATGCTCTTAGGAGCTCAATATATTGTTGCTAACTAGGTTAAAATATATTTATTAAGTTATATATGATATATGGATAATGTATATTTAAGACTAAAATTTGTGATGCAAGCATTTAATGAACCTAATATAAGATTAGTAACAATAATTTCATAATTAGTCCTTTAGTTTTTGAAAAATTAAATTTTGGTCCTTGAAGCATATCCATACATTTTAGGGCTCGTTCCATATTTGTTTTCGATGTAATTGGATATAATCTATATATGAACATGTATAGATTGGCCTCGACATTCCCCGTGTAGCTTGTTCAAATCGGGTTGTGTCTAGAATGGGTCGAGGAGGTTATATTTGTTTGTATTAGAGATTAGGTTTATGAAACTTTGAGATGCTTTGCGTGATTGATATGTTTTAATGTTGATTTATGCTTAAATTTGCTTATGCACATTGAGTGTTTAAAAATGCTATGTTATTGTATGAGATGCGAGGTTCTTGCTATATGCGATTGATTTATGTTGTGACTTAGTATGTTAGGGCCTTGTATAAAAAGCACGGTGATTGCAAGCATGATTAAATTTTGATGTGCTTAAATGTTACCATATGAATTGTTGTTTGTAAGCATGATGAAATCTTGTTGCATCGTTATGAAATTAGTTATATGGAGATGTTTTGACCATGTTTTAAGGTTGTCTTGCATATGAAACTTATAAAAGGTAATGTGGTTCGATTTTAAGTGTTATATACATTGCTATCAGTTGGTTTAGAAAAGATTTATGAGTTGAATATCTCATGAGATTTTTGGTTTTGATATGCCATGTAGCATAGGAAACTTGTTTAAATTTACATTTGTTAATGCATGAGATTTTATGATGATTTTATATGTTGCTTAATGTATATTGTGAAAAATACACTTGTTGGTTATATATTCTTAATGTGAATCATAGTTGACGATTGTGCTATAAGATGATTGAGTATATATTGTTGGGTTTATTTTTGATACCCATTACTCTAACTACTATTAGAAAATTGTTTTATATTATACTTGATCTAATTGGAACTTGATTCGTGTTGGCCTTACAAGTTTTGCAAAATATTTTTGCATGCTTGTTTCTCTATTTTATTATGCTTGATATGGGACCAAAAAGAAAGCTAAAACTTGGTAATAGAGGAGTTGTGAAGATTAGAAAGTGTGGACAGATTTGTGTTATGGTGTTGTGATATCTGATCTTGAGTCGACTAGTCCTCAATCGTGTTTTAGTGTAAAGTTGTTTTTATTCAGTTTAATCTGAGAATTTGTTGTGCTCGTGAGTCGTAGGTGACTACACCATTGAGAGTGCGTTTTGGAGTTTCAAAGTGCTTTGTGTGTAAGGAGAATCGAACATGTCGGAAACGTCCGGGTTATGGTATGGTTGTGTACTCTTGAGTGTTAAGTTTCTATGGTTTTAAACGTTGAAGAGGTACAAAGTTGAAGTTCCGGAGTTGAGGATGTTGTTTGAGTATGTACATTAACCATGCATAGTTAAGAGCACATATATGTATATACATTAGACATCTTATGACATGCATGTATTCTTGAGCATAACATTAGATTGTATTTGTATGCACTTGCATAGTCATCTAGGGTGACATACAGGACTCATGCATATATTGTCCATATCTGCAAACGTTTTCCTCTTGAAAATAGAAGTTGTGTTGTGGTTAGTCATGTAAGGAGAAAGGGTAGGTTTAAAGACGAGTTTGAAAGATGTTGTAGCGATCCTCTTAAAAACAATAAGTGTAATAAAATGAAGGCCACTACTTTAGAAGAGGGAAAATTCAAAATTAAAGATTAGGTTTAGAATACAAGTGAAATTGAAAAATTAGGGAATTGTAAATTTAAATTTTAAAATTAAATATTAGGGTTTAAAATTTTGGGAAATTAGAAAAATCGAAAATTAGTTGAAAATTGAAAAAATTAATTTGAGAAATGATAATTAAAATTTAGGGTTAAACTGTGATTTGGAAATTAGGGTTACAAATTTGGGAAAGGGAATTAGATTTCAAAACCTAAAATGAAAATTGAATTAAAAAGGGGATTTTAAAAATTAAGGATTTTAGTTTAAAAGGAGAATTTTAAAATTGGGGATTTTAAATAGAAATTTGAGATTTTGATATTAGGGTTAGGGATTTAAAATTGAAAAAGGTTCAATTTGAGATCTAAAGTTTAAATTGGGAAATTAAAGAGAAACGTTTAAAAACAAATTAAAAAAAAGTTTGGAAAATAATTTGAAGATTGCTTGGAAAAGGATTTTTAAAATTAGAGTCCTCACCGGTCATTTTGGTAGACCAAACGCCGTAAAATCAGAGATTCAAAATGATTTGGGTTCTAGAGTCAATTATGATTAAAAACGGTATTAACATTAATAATCGCCCAAAAATTGACACCTTTAGAAAATAATCGCTTAATTGATTTTAAAATTTTTGATTTAAAATGGCATTAAATTAATAGTTTTTTAAAATTCAATTTTATTTTAATTGTATCTTTATTTGAAGGTAAACACATACATCGCCACCAATACGCTAGGTGTCGGGCCAGTTACGACCGAATAAAGATGTATCGTATTAAGTTCATTAATTAATGGGGTGTGACTTTAGCAAAATAAATATAAGCAAAAAATACAAAATGACTACAACCATATGAATAATAACTACACAAATATAAAAACATGCATGAACAATAAAAGTAAAAATAAAATTCATAAAATACATAACACAAATAAAATATGATGGAAATAAGACAAATATATGTACAAATAAATACATAAATAAATAAATGTATGAATGAAAAAGTAAATAAAGTAAATAAGGGTTAAATTAAATAAACTAAAAATTAAGAGACCAAATGAAAATATTATTTACTGGAAAAGGGACTAAATTAAAAATAAAATAAATTTTAAGATCAAATTAAAAGAAAAGGTAAAATAAATTGAAACCAGTGACAAAAATTGAAGAAAAACAACACTAAAGGGACCAGTCAAAAAGAAAATTAGAAAAGTCACAACACTGACCAAAATAAAAGGAAATATAAATTTAAAACCAAAATAAAAGCTTTGTTAAATGATTTAGGACCAAAATAAGAAAAAAATTTAATAGCTAAATCATGATGAAATTAGGACCAAATAAAAAAAACAAAGCTTTCTGGGGTCAAATTAAAAGAGAAAAAAAATGATTATTTGATCTAGTGATTAAAATAAAAAATGAAACAATGCTCTAGGGACTTGGGGAGTGAGTTTCAAAACGTGGAAGGATTTAAAAAATAACTTCCCCATTTTTAAAACAGGGACCAAGTATAAATAACAAACAAAAATTAATTCTATTCCTCCTTCACCATTTGTTCAAAACAAAAACAAAGAGGATATTCAAATCCTCTAAAATGTTCATCCAAAAATCCAGAATTCGGATGAACACTCATCCTTATTTCTAGAACTGTCATAGAAACCCAGAAAACTACCTTGAACCCAAATTTCGGCCACCACCAACGGTGGTCAGAGAATCAATAGGCCTTAAAAATTTCCTTTCTTTAAACCCTTTCGAAACCAAACGATTTGGAAACCCTTTGTTTCACAAAAATAGAAGTCAAAATCCCTCTTTCGTTATGAAAATAGACTTGAAAAACAAAATAAAAAATTTCCTTCTCCTTTTGCTTTCTAACTTTTTTCTAGGATCGAATCCATTCCTCAAATCTACTCACCTCTTTTCCTTCATGATGGGTTAAATCTAAGTATGACTTCGGTTGCTTAAGGGTTATGTCTTAACAAGTGTCGGTTTAGTGGAGTAAGTTAAGAGTGTTGCGAGGTCAAGAGCAATATTGACTCGATTAAGTTTATCAAAGAGTGTTGGTCTACTGATTGAGTTGTAGGTAAGACTTTTCATGGTTAAGATGTTTTGAGGTAAGTGGCTATCGGATGTTTGGTGGAGCCATGTGTGCGGGATATAGTTGAGGTTATGTTGATGGTCTTTAGCTTTGGTGGTTGTCTTTTATGTCTATGAGGCACGTAGTTGTGTTGTATGGTATTGAGTTAGAATGATATCTTGATCAAAGTTTGTGATAATCTTTTGCTATGCATCTAGAAGCAAGAAATTGTGTTAGAAGTTTGAAAGCAGTTGTTGTTTGATGGACTTGTTTTGGATGTGGTTGATTTGAAAGTAAATGTTTGTTTTCTTGGTAAGTTGAGCTTGAGAGCTAGTGTTCTTCAAGAATTTTTTTGTCGTCAAATGGTTCTAATAGTAGAGGTGTGGTAGTTGTTGTATGTTGATCTAGGTAAGACATGGGGGGAAGTTTTGTTTTTTACATTGTGTGTTAGAATATGCTTGAGAAAGTTAAGCTTATTAGTGTTAGTTGGAAGTTGTGGCAGTTTGTCGAAAGTCAGTTGTCAACTTTTAATAGGGAGAGGTTAGGTTTCCATAAAAGAAAAGGGTTTTGCTTTTGGCTTGAGGGTGCAATGAGTATTGAGAAGGACCATGGTGTTTTTGGTGTATCGTTGTTTGTGTATCATTTCAAGTAGTGATGATGAATGGTATTAGGATGAGACAGAATCTTGTCTTTATGAGATGTATGTTGAGATCTTGGTTTTAATAGCAAAAGTCCTTTGTGGTAAGATCCTCGTGTAAGTTAGAGAGTTTTAGTGGTATCATGGTGTTTGGAAAGTCACAGGGGAGTGAAAGAAAGTTATGAAGGAGCAATTTCCTTATCTCTTTCCATGGTGAAAATTTTGAGGATGAAATTTCTTAAGTGAAAAGAGTTTTAATGCATAAAAAATGGGCTTAGAAGTTAGTGAGCCGATTTAGCCTAGTTCAGGATTAAATACTTAAAAATTTGATTTTTTAATCTAAATAAATTATGGAAAAAAATTATCAAATTCATATTTAATATAAAATTGACTTGGTTAACTCAATTTTGAAAAACTAACCCTTGAATACTTAGAATTTTGAAACTAGTGACTATTTTGTAAAAATTGAAAAACTTAATTACAATTTTATAAATAAAGCCAAAACTTTGAATCTTTAAAAGGATTTGATCCAATCCTAATTCTAATTGATTTAAACTTCTATGGGCCTATTTAATTAATACTTAACCCAAAATTTTAGTTAATAACCCAAATTACTTTATTTAATTCCTAAAAATCTATTTTATATCAAAATCTAAACCTTTATTTTATTATTTTCGTTTCCCTTTTTCCAAGGTAGAGAACAGTCGTCTTTTCAAGGCAAACTTGATTTCTTTTTATTAATTTTTGTTTTAATAATTATTTATAATTTTTCTTTATTCAAACAACTTGTTTTTATTCATTTTTCATCTAAAAAACAATGGAAGTTGGTTGGGTCAGAATTGGAGGTAAGAAACATTCAATCCTCTGATTTTAAAGGTTGTTTATTGAAGTTCCCAAGTTATTGGCTTGATAAAAATGTTTTACTCTTTTGGTTTAAGAAAAATCGGTTTGACGTGAGTTTTGGAGTCTTATACTTATTTTCAAAGCGTCCACCTCTTTTTTTAAATTCTAATATTTAGGATTATCGATCCCACAGAGACTAGATTACCCTTGACTGCACTCTAATCTTGCACTTGAAATGTAAAGAAACAAGTAAATTATGTGGTGTTGATGATAAAATAATTAAAACAATTAAATAAACTAAATAAAATAAGGGATTTATATGATTGAGGAGAGGCCATGTCGATTGCTTTGTAGAGGGGAGTCCAATTGCACTTATTATTCACTTATTAATGCATTGGGTGGAATTGTCGCCGCGATGGGTCGCACTAAGGGTCGTTGTGGATGCCTAGGTGGGGTTATGCTTTGTCGACAACTCAACTTTTCATAGTTCGACAGAGCATCCTTGTATGTCTCCTCCTTATCCCTAATTAGAAGAACAATTGAAATCTATGTCTTGATAATACCTCCCGACGTGAATCAAGGATGAACAACAACCGATAATATGCTTCTTTTTAGTCACTGAAACTCTTGCAGATTAGTTGATGCCCTTGAGCAAAGACTATACTCTCTCGTTTCGTGAGCCTAACTCTCCCGATATTACATAAATAGATTTTTCTTCACAAATTATCATCTCGAGCTCATATGCAAAGAAGAATGAATGCCAAGAGAATAAACTATGAAAATAATGTTTGGATTAATAAATATCAAATAAGTACAACTTTCTTCCCCATCTACTCCACAAACAACCTATGCCTCGATGGGGTTTTAGAACATGATGAACTTGTCATTGGCTTTAGGTTTTACTATGAGAACCTGAATTTTTTTCTAACCCTAAAAGTTCTCTTTATATAGGCTAAGCGTAGGTTAAAGTCTTCTATAAAGATAAGTGTTTTAAAAGGAAAAGAATACATATCCTTATTAAACTATATTACTTTATTTTATTTCCTAAATTAACTCCTTTATTCCCATGTTGACTTTGACCATGGTTTGACTCTATTTTTTCTCTTCTGTTTATTCTCGCATTGTGTCCATCCAAATCGACATATTTCTCTCTATCTATCGTGCACCAATTATCATCTTTAATTTGTTGCCACGACTTCCAAAGTACTCCCGTGGCGGGTGCTTATCTGTATTTCATTTTTAGTTTTCAGCATTCGTCATGTTATTTGGCATTTCTTGTAAGGTGGTTTCCTGTCTATAAAAGAAAACCCTTAACTGCACATATTTTATGTTAAATAATAGATAAATTCGTGAAATATGTATTAGGATGCTGAACTGAGGAAAATAATCAGAATTATCCAATATTGCCATTAAATTTGTCCTTTATGGGCAATAATTGAGTGAGAAAATGATATAAAAATTAAGACTTTTACGCACTCATCATGGTTTTTGATCAAAACCTATAATTTTTGTTTAAGGGTTTTACTCACTGTTTTGGGGTCTTACATTGTTGATTTTGAATATGTTTGGATGTTTATAATATGCTTTTAAAGTCCCTAATCCCAGACTATAGGATTAGGAGAAGTTTGGTAGTTTTCGGAAAGTTTTTGATTAAGGGATTTAAGCACTGTAGTGTGTTGATCTGAATTAAGGGATGTTTATGTGCGTTTTGGAGTATTAAAACCTTTGGTTTTGATGCTTGAAACAGATCAAGGAGTACAGGATCAAGTTTGAAATGATCGAGTGAAGTTTCGGTGACTTATTGGACAAGAAATGATTATTGGTGAGTAGATTTGAGAGTGGGCTGCTACAATAGTGGTTTACTTATATTTTCAAAGGCTTGGGTGTGTAGGGAAGGTATGAGAAACCTCCCTATACTCTAAAGTAAGTTTTAAGTTATTCTCAGAAATTGTTTTCCATAATATGCTTGTTTTACTATGTTTTGGTATGCTCGTATTATATTAGTAAATATGTGATTATGCACATGTTAGAAAGCTCTTGTTATTATTTTATGTGGATTTTAAATGCTCCTGCGTTTTATTCTTGAAATAAGTTAAAAAGAGATTTTATCGATTTTTACGAGTAAGCATTGGAAAGCGGGATGTTAATGTTTGACCTAGTATTTTGAATGTGAAAACTTGAGCATTGTTACTGTTTTGTGTTGGATACTGAGATGATACTATAGGGATAAGTCGATCGATCGATAAGATATTAGTGCACTCTTTATCATTTATAAAATTCTTATACGTTGGTAATTCCTTAGTGATTTATTAGAGTTATTACTTGAATTGTAGTATATGTGTTGTATTATATTTAAGCGTAGTTTATCTCAGAAACTAAGTCAAGAAACATATTTGGATTTAATCCATTGGTGCACACGAGTTATCTTGTGCGTGGTATGAGTAGGTGATAGAGCCCTCATACATGGTATGGTGACGATTTTGTCTCATACGTGGTATGACTTGACATTTAAGTCTTCATTCGAGTATCCTTTATCCCAACAATTAGAGGTAGACTAATTCGATCACTAATATCAACAAGAGAAAACACAAGTGTTATATCTTATTTTACTATTTTGTTTGCAAACAGAGTTTGCGCGAGTTTGATGTGTTTTTCAAACGATTTATAAGCATTGTTGAGTGAAACATATAAGTCTTGAGTTTTGTGGTTAATTTCACGTGTTGAAACACTTACAAAATTTTATTATTAGTGATATTATTAGTCACGAGTTTTCTTAAAGAGCATGAACTAAATTTTAGGTTACAAACATTGTTACATATTATGGGTTGCATTGCAAGTAGTTAAACTATTTTTATATACATCCCTCACTAAGAAATTGCTTAACCATTCTCTTTTCCTTGCAATGCAGTAAAATAAGTGAGACATTCGTCCGAAGAAGCAAGGAGTTCCATATTTTACACTTATCTTTTAACTTGAAGTATGTTATTTTCAATTGAACCTTAGGTAGTAGAAAGCAATGGATCTAGAGATCTTATTATATATTTGAATTTTTATTGAAATATATTAATTGAGAGATACATGAATATGCTTTTGAGATTATACGAGAAAAAATCTCCTACCTCTTTTTTGTGCCTCCTTTTATGTCTCCTTTGAAAATTTACTAAAAATTGAATTTTAAACTCTAACCGTTATTTTCTGTATCCTAAACCCTATACCCAAAAAAATACACCCTACCCCTAATTTCCTAAACCTTAACCCAAACCCCTAAACTAAAACCTTAAACCCTAACCAAAACCCCTAAACTAAACCCCAAAACCCCTAAACTAAACTCCTAAATCCTAAACCCTCTAATTTGAAGTAAAGGCATAAATGGGGGTAGGGGGAAGGGGTAGACGATTTGCACCCGAGATTATACCTTTCTGATTTGGTTATTAAAGCATTTAGTTTTGGAGTTCACATGCCTATATGTTTATCTATGTTGTTATTTGGTAAGTTTTGGATGAATTTACAAGAATGAAAATTTTTTTGCTTAGGATGCATTACATCTAAAGAACTTACTTTGTTATGTGCTTTTGGGCCTTTAGGTAAAATATTGCATCTAGATTTTGTTGGGCACGTTCTAGGCTTGAAACTTGAGTAATCTACACTTTCTGGGTAGAGGGTTTCGATACTTGTTCATAGGGTATCGATACTTAGGCAAAAATACGATAGATTTCAGGAAAATTATGCATGGGTATCAAAACCACATGAACTGGTTTCGAAACGGTTTGAAGAACATAAGTAGATGTTTTAATACACTTGATTATGGTATGGATACTGATCTTTATAGTTTCAAATGGTATCGATACGAGATTATAGCTATATCGAAATGCAGGCTTGTCACGCGGGGCATCGTTTGAGTTATCGAAAGAGTATTGAAACACTTGAGTACCGTTTCGATACTGCCATGTTTTTACCCTGGTATCAAAATAGGGTCATGTGGTTTCGATAACCTTGACCGTTAATGTTCTTATAGGCTAAAAAATAATTTTAAACCTTTATGTTTTAGTCACTAAACATCTAGTAAGCAATTAGGTGGCCTATAGACCTTCTTTTAAGCTAAAATTTGACGTGCATGCATGCAATGAACTTAATTACACATTGGTAATCCTAATTTCACAGTTAGACCTAAAAATTATAACTACGATTAGGTCTATAAAGCTTGTTTGATCAAATTAGGACTCATTATTTATTGAATTCTGCTGCAAACAAACATAGTCTTTGCATGAACATGCAAGATCTAATTAAATCATCTAGATAACAAAAAAAGAGTAATAGTTAATGTTTTTAGGATCGTTTATCGGGTGACGTCTAGACCGGGTCGAGAGGGTTACAAGGGGAGAACTGTAACCCCCCAAGATTGGGGCTAGAATTTTAGTGAACCGATTTTTTTGGTTTAGCCTAGTTCGGGATTAAATACTTAACAATTAGTTTTTATATAAATAAATTATGGAAAAATATCATAAAATCCTTATTTAATATATATTTGACTTTGGTTGACCCAATTTTGAAAATTGACCATTGAATCCGTAAGATTTTGAAATTAGTGACTATTTTATAAAAATTATAAACTTGAGGATAATTTTATAAAACTAAGCCAAAACTTTGAATCTTTATGGGTCTTTGATCCAATTGTAATCCTAGTTGATCTAAGACTTCCAAGGACCTATTTTAATAACCCATAACCTATAATCTTTAAAGTCTTGAATCAATAAAATGGGTTTTCTTGATAAAAGTTTCATTATTTTCAAGATTTTCGTTCAAGGGTTTTACATGGTTGTTTTTTATGGTTAAATACATGAATCTTGAAGTTTTTATATGTAATTAAGATTTCTTTTAAGTATCTAATCCCGAACATAAGGATTAGATGGTGTTTGGAGAGGTTTTCGGTGAGTTTCGATTAGGTTTTCTGTGATTTTAGGGCTTCCATGTATTGGTCTGAATTGAGGGATGTTTGAGTGTGTTCTAATGCACTAAACCCTCTAGTTTTGATGCTTGAATCAGGTCAAGAGGTAGAAGAACAAGTTTGAGGGAGATCAGAAGTCGAATCGCGTTTTCGGGTGACTTATCGAGCAAGTTTCGGTAAATCAGTGAGTGGATTATGAGGGTTCCCTATTCAGCAGTGTTATAAATGTTTTTTCAAAGGTTTTAGGGTGTAGGGAAGGAGTGAAAAAACTCCTTATACTCGGAAGTAAGTTTTAAGTATTGCTTTCTTAAAGGTTCCCATATTATGCATTATTTTTACTATATTTTTTAGTCATACTCATATCGTATTTTGCATAAGTGATTATGCATTTGTTTTAATGCTCATGAGATAGTTTTACAAAGGTTCTAATGCTCCCATGGTTTTGTTTTAAATACATGAGAAAAGTGGTTTTTACCGATTTTTAAAATTGATGTATTTTTCATGCGTGAGATAGTGGGATGCATGTGGTTAAAATATTGTTTTTGACTTAAAACTTGATTATTTGTTTTGTTTTGTATTGGTTTTATTATGTGATTGTAAAAGGGATAAGTTGATCGATCGATAGGATCGTAGTGCACTAAATATATAAAATTCGTACGTGTGAAATTCCTTAGTGATGTATTAAGGGGAGCTAATGTTGCGCGATATAAGGACTTTATCGCATTCGGGTTTGTTAACTAACTCAAACACTAAGGTGAGTTTTGGCAAGGTGGAACTAGACCTCCATGTAACCTTGTTCAAGGGGCCGAATGAGAGTCCATTTATCCTAATGATTAGAGGTAATACTAGTTGGATCACTAATACCAATATAGATTAAAAAGCAAGTGTTTTTACTTAGAGATAAGAATTGCATGAGTTTTCGATTAATGCACAAGTTTTTTATTTAAGCTTTGCTTGAGTATGATATAATACTTGTGTTTTGCTTATTAAGCATGTGATTTCAAAAAGGTATTTTAAAAAGTTTTTATGGCTTGTGAGTCATGGAACATTTGCTGATTTTCTAAGGATGGCATTGATAGCCATAAATATTTTTCATACAAAGAGAATGTGGCATGGTTTTCAAATTTGGTTATGACTTGGTTTTTAAATTGGTTTTAAGTTTGTTTTAAATTGATTTTTGAATGGTTTTAAAGTGTTGAAATTAGTTTAATATGAGTTTCATTGCAAGGGTTTTTTATACTTGTTTTTATTCACTCACAAAGTTTATTCTTACCTTCTTTTTTACCTGACAATGCAACGTAAATAATGTTTAGGTAGCAAAGAGAAGCAAAGATCCAGGTAACCGTCAAGCGAAAACTCAAATATGTCTTTTATTGTATTATTATTAGTAAGAGAGCAATGAGGACGGGAAAGCTCAAATATGTCTTCCTTTCAATAGAGTGGACCATGAAAGGAAGGTCATGTCAAAGAATCAAGTTTGTCTGAAGCTCCATGAAACCCCAACTCATCACCAACAAGAACTTGTAGAATCAGGGAATATGCCAACCAAAGATCTGTTGGTCCCCCAGCCATGTAGACCTTTAATGCAAATAGTGATGCACACATGAACTAGAACCCGCAACCACCAGTGCTGACCCACCACCGCCACGTTTGGCTTTCATCTCCTTTCTACTCACCGATACTTTTTAACATTATTGAAACACATTCCCACACATGCCATATATAAAACAAATTGTAAACTAAAGGGCAAAGACACAATGGAAGAAAAGGAATTTTATTTGTTATATTAGACACAACACAAATGTACAAACATTTGATGTTTTTTTATATTATCTCGTATCAAATATTTGGAATCCGATGATACACTTCAAAACTGAAAATACATCAAGAAACAAAAATAATAGAGTAACACAGAAGAGAGTAAAGAAGAATACGAAAAATAGTTGTATATTCAGAGAAAAGAAGAGAAAAGAGGATCACAATCTTCAGCCGAAAATTCAATACCCTAACAGACTTAAGGGTACCTATTTAAACCCTTCTAAACCACAACATTTACCTTAAAACAAAATTAACAAAACTTAAACAAAACGACAGCGTTCGACAGCCTAATAAAATGACTCATATCAATACTCCCTACTTTGAAAACATCCTTGGCCTCAAGGAAGAAAAAGTGTGAAGCAAAATCAATACAATTCGATTCTAAATCAATCAAGTCTTTTAAATGGTTGGATCAAATATCAGTCATTGCCCTTTTCAGCTTGATCACATTCGACATAAGAGTGAGGGATGGCTTCATGAAAGTAATATCAATCTAGTGTCCTCTGAGATCAAAATTTTTTTCATGCCATTCAAGTTTAACATCAACTCCTAATCCGAAATAATCAACAGGATGTACTATGTATGCATAATGATCATTCCCCATGAAATGTGATCCACATTTAAGGTTCTGTATAGTGAAGACAACCCAAATTTTTCTAAGATCATAATGCCTGCAATGCTCCTTAATATTTTCTTCGGTGAACTTTGGTTGCTCAAAATCAAACTAAAAGGCCTAGGACAAACAGGCTCCTCATTGATGTCATGAAGAGGTGTCAAGAATGGGTGGCATAAAGCTTCATTTATTGTAATACGCCTATGCGGGTCAAAGATAAGTATCTTTTCTAGCAAACCAACTGCACCAGGTGACATTTTAGGAAATCTAGCAAAAAAAGTTTTGCCTTGGATATTGCAGTAGCTGTTTAACATATCTTCTGGTATTGTCACTTCGGGGAACCCAAGGCTGAAATCATTGGATGAACCTATAAGTTCTGTGATAAGCCTCAATTGATGCACATAGTCTTTGTCGGGGAAGAGGAGTTGTCTAGTCATGATTTCGCCAAGTATGCAACCTGTAATCGTTAATTTTATCCGGGGTTTCAATCCCGTTTTTTTTGTTATAATTTTAAATAACGGGCTTAAATTTAAATTCTTATAAGTACAATAAAAATTATTATATTAATATATTCATATCACTACTTTTTACAATAAATAAGAAATGTGTTTATTCTTTTATTAAACTCAATATATGTATATATATCATTTTTCTTCGAAAGATTAAAGAAATAAATATTAAATACATTATTAGTATATATATTTGTAAATATATCTATATTTTTAAAACTTTGTCTTAATTTGTGAACACACTTTTTATTTTATTTCGGTTATTTGACTTTTATTTAAATATCATTACTATTATATTTTTTATTACATACTTTAAACTAAAATTTCAAAATGTTATAAATATTATTTATCTTTCTTTCTACTTCCGGTTCTTTTATTTTTGTCTTTATTATTATTTTTTTATCTTATTCGGTATCCTCTTTTTTATATTATTTTATTATATTATTTTATTATATTATTATATATATAACAGGTTATATAATTAAATAAAAAAACTATTATAAAATAAAGACCCAATTGTTTTATTATTATTTAGAATCCATTTATAAGTTTACAGCCCGAATTAAATAACCACCCACATCTTTAATAAATACAAGCCCAGAATAAATAATTAATTACATAGGCCCGTTATGACTGAGCCCAAACCGGTTGAAACCCTAGCTAGTCCTCTCTTCATCCCTCTTGCGCAGCTGCATCTGAGCCGTTGGATCAAGTTTATGATCCAACGGCCAAGATCAAAAGGAGAGAGCCCTTTGAATCCTTCCACGTGCCACGCGCCAACGCCTCGCCTCCTACGCACGCGATTGATGACCACGCAAGGACTCTTCGAATCCAGACTCGCCTCTTCAACTCCTTCGGTCGCTGTCGATCACTTCCCCGATAATTCACCGGTGGTCCCCCTCAACTCTCCGATCGCCACATGCACACACAAAAAAACAAATGCATCAGATATGTACAAAATTTCAGAGATAATTCCAACTATTTTCAGAGACAAATCGACACCAAAATCAGATGCACATCCATAAATTCCAGACGGTACGATTTTAGAAGCATGTCAGCCAACAATTTTAGAGCCAATACACATGAGTACATCCAAGAAATCATCAGACAATAGAGAAAATAGGGGCTTTTTTATTTTTCCCTTCCCTCTTGTAACGATTCGGCTATAAAAGAAAAAAGCCAAACACTTTGTAGGGGGTTCCCCAAACACAGTTTTGAATCAATAGAACAACGCCAATATTTTAAGGTAATAACCTCAGTTTTTCTCTTCGCATGCAGAAAAGAAAAAAGAGCTTAATTTTTAGATTTTCACCTTTGTTTTTTTTCTTCTTCGGTCTCTTGCTTCGCCTTCGATCTTCGTTCTCCGGCGATAAGCCTCGCGGCTTCTAGACCATCGTTGGTGAGCCGAAAAGAATAAATCGAAAACCCTTTCTTCGAATTGGAGTTCTTATCTCCATTTTTCTTCCAAAAATCACATCGGTTTTATAGAGGTTTTTGATTCCATTTTCAAGAAATAAACAAGGGGTAATTAAAAATCTGTTTGTGTTTTATATCAAGTCTTAAAACGAAAATGGTCTATTTTTCCTTAATAAATCCCTTCGTCCCTTAAAAATCTCTTCCCGAGTCCCTTAAACTTTCAACTTTCTTTCATTTTAGTCCCGAATTCACCAATAATCCTTTTTAAAACGGGTTTAATTATTTCGCAGTCCCTCCGTGTTTTGAGTGTTTCTTCCTACGCCTCTCCCCTCGGTAAAATCGTTGTTCAAGTCCTCCAATTTCTTTTATTTTAGTCATTTACAGTAGTTTTTTTCTTTTCTTTTAATTTAATTTCTTTTACTTATTTATTTGTTCTAATCATTTATACACCTTATGTTATATGTATTTATTTTGGTATTTTCTTTTGTACATAATTGTTTTTAACTTAATTTATGTCAGGCATATTTTGTTTGTGTATTTAAGTTGTTACACTTTATTCATATTTCATTATATTTTTGTATATATTCATGATGCATATTTATTTTTGAGTTATTTGTACTTTTAGATTTTGTTCATACTTGCCTTTTTGTTTTATCATGTTTTGTCATTCATGTATGCTTATTTTGGTATATATGTCTTTTTTTGGAATTCTTGTAAATATTGTTTTTTTGTTTGTGTGTGTGCATTTATTTTGTTTGCATATTTATTTATTTTGTATATATTTGTCATACATAATTTATATATGTGTTTTATTTATTTTGGTTATGTCTTTTTGCCTAAGCTACATTCACACTTCTTAATTAATTAACCTAAGAATCACGTTCTTATTCAGTCATAACGGGCCTGCGTTCCAACATAGTGGTCGCAGTGTATACGTTGCCTTCGAATAAAGACACGGTAAAAATAAAACTTAATTCGAATCCTTAAACAAATTTTAATCTAAATGCCACTTTAAAACATGATTTCAAAAAATTAATTAGGCGGTTATTAAAAAGGTGCCAATTTTGGGCGATTTTTAAACCCTAAACCCGTTTTTAAACTATAACCGACTCTCGGACTCGTCTTTTTTGAATCTCTTTTTTTTACAGTTTCCGGCCTACCAAAGTGGCCGGTGGCGACTCCCAACTTTTTTTAATCTTTTTCAATTTTTTTTAGATTTTTTTAAATCCCTAAATTTTAATCAAAATTCTTTCCAAACCCTAATTTTCATAATTCCCTTGTCAATTTTAAAATCCTCAATTTTATTCCAATTCTCAATTTTGATTTTAAACCTTAGATTTTCCAATTCTCAATTTTTATCTCAATTTGTTAAAACCTAATTTTTAGGTCAATTTTCTCAAAATTTGATTTTTAATTTTTACCTAATTTTCATTTCTACTAATTCCCTTTTTTACCACTTCCTTTTCATCACATTTCTTCTTTATTACGCTTTTAATTTTTAATTAAGGAAGGATCGCTACACAACCTACTGACCAAATATTAATTGCAATTGTGTATTCAGAACATTTCAGAAGCAACTCTGGTGCCCAATACCAACGAGTGACTACATATTTTGTCATAAAATCGGTTTCAGATGTCCTTGCAAGCCCAAAATTCCCAATTTTGATGTCACAATTAGCGTTCATAAGCAAATTGTTGGGCTTTAAATCACGATGCAAAACATTTGCTGAATGCACATATTTAATCCCTCGTAATACCTAATATAAAAAATATCGACAATGGTCATCTGTCAATTGTTGGTTTGATTGTATGATTTGATGAAGATCAGAGTCTATGAGTTCATAAACAATGTAGGCATCATTAAATTTCTCCCTCTGCGAAAGTCGTATGATGTCTTTGATGGCAACCACGTTCTCATGATCCATGTGATGAAGAAGTTTGATCTCTCTCAACGTCCTTTTGGTAACAATTCTATTGTCAAATGCATTCCCAATTTTCTTGATAGCAGCCTCCTTCCGGGTCTCCGAATTCACGGTAGCATTTGAAAGAATGTTCTTCATATTGTATCTTAAGTTAATCACCTCCCCCAAAAAATTGATAGCAGATTCTTTCTTTGAGTATTGTTGAGAGATGATAACAGCAAAATGTGCAAGCTTGAGAGGGTTCGAAGGATCACTATATATACTGTCTGTCATTGATATATTTTCAATGGATTTATAGCCAAACCTTGCCAAAGCCACCAAGCTATTGAAAAGTGATCCTCTAGCAACTACCTTTGTAGTTGCAATCATCCATAGCCCACAAAATTCTACTCTTCTCTTCATAGTTTATAACCTTCCTAGTTTCATTCACTGGTTCTAATCTATCTAAGAATTCATCATAATTATACCAAAAAAAATATACCTTGCACTCAAGATTATTTAACATATATCAAAAATTTTCTCAACTAAAATTTTTCGGAATGATTCAACCACAGAATATAAATGAACATCAATAATCTCGTTCCAATTCAGATCAATGTAACCAAGAACAATTTGCTTTTTATATTCTCTAAGAGAACCCACAGCTACAAAAATAAGTCTCCTAAAATTTTCATAGGTATCCATCCAATCCATCAGAGTAACTAATTCTTTATTTAACTTTGATTTAGAACTATAGATAGAATTCAAGTTCAAACTACCTATCTAAATACCAGTAACCATGTCAACAAAACCTATATATAGAATTGAGTCCCCACGTACCTTACTCACTTCACCTGCATCCAATTCAGTTGAAAACTGAACTTTATCCTCTGCCAAAGTTATGTCTAGGATATCGTCTTTTAGGGTATCCATCGACTCTTCAATCTCAGTGAACCCTTCACACACTATATCAAAATGCTTAACTTCGACCCTTTCAATTCTTGTGGGTATTTCATCATACACTTTCTTCATAGGCATAGCTTCTTTCTCCATGTTAAGTTTTGGTGGAGCAACTATTGGCAATGAAGGGACGGTCAAAATCTCCTTTGATGACACTGTCTGATCCAGTAATTTTTGCAACAAAATCTTCAGTTCATGAACCTCAGATCGAATGCCATTGATTTCCACTTGAATCTCTTGAACCTTCTCGGTAATGGCTTGATCGATTTTCTCTTCCAATCGTATTGCCATCACGTTAAATTCATATTGCATTTTAGTAAGATCTTGTTGAGATAATGGTTTCACTACATCAATTAGGTGTCGGGAAGCCTGGCTCTGATGCCTTTGATACACTTCAAAACTGATAATACACCAAGAAACAAAAATATTAGAGTAACACAAAAGAGAGAAAAGAACACGAGAAAGAGTTGTATATTCAGAGAAAAGAGGATCACAATCTTCAACCGAAAACAATCCAATCACAAACAAGCATTCGATTAAACACTTAAGTAAATTTAGCTTTGGGAACCTAAAAATTCCATCATACTAAATGAACATCATCGACTCAATACACAACCGTTAATCATCATCAACTATATGCATAAATCCTAAGCATAAAGAACAACACATGACACATGATTATCAACGTCAAGGACCCCAAACAACCTATAGGCATGCTACCTATAACATGATTAAAATCATAATGTTCACAAAAATACATGCTTCAACAATCCAAACAATACCATAGTCTATCAATTAACAATCAAAGTAACATAGGTCTTATTTCAACATAAACCAAAGCCAAAATTCACACTCCTCACATAGGCTGGGTTTACACATTGCCAATCCCCAACTTATTTGCCAAAACATACCAAAATTTGAGATAGCCTTTCCCCTTGGTTTCCTTGCTCCGAATGTAGTCTAGAGTGCCTTTATATTTCTGCAAAGATGAAAAGAGAGCTTAAGCAACATGCTTAGTGAGGAAGCTCTACATAAGGTCTTCAATGCATAAAACAAAATCATTTTTAAATGTCACGTTTACATCTTTCATGCTTAACTGAAATGAGTAAAACCAAATCATGCTCATCAACATTGTCAAATCATTTTATGTGTCATGCACAAGAATACCATTTCACTTTATGTATGCATATTGGCTTTCTAGTGATCACTTAATATGAACTTTTAGTTCACCGAATATACGGATCTCTTTTTCCATAATTGGAGACTTTTAGTCTCAACATGTATTGATCGGACACATAGTCACCCTTGTATACATGTTACCCCCACTACGTACGGTCGGACACAAAGTCACCCTTGTTTACGTATGGGTCAACTATATGCACGGTCGGACACAAAGTCACCCTTGTTTATATATAGGCAAGCTCTACATGCACGGTCGGATACAAAGTCACCCTTGTTTACGTGTAGGCATCATCATTATTCTCTTTATTTTTATAGTGCAATCAATCCTAATGACATGATATTTGTATTCGAATTTAAAGTTAGTGTCACTAAGCCAATATCATTTTCAATCATTCATGTTAACTTGCTGCTCAAAATGTATTCATATCATGTTCATCATGTGAACCATAGATCATGCTCAACGGCTTTATCAACATAGGGCAAATAACCTCATCATATTCCAATTCTTTTTCATGCTTACATAAGCCATGAATGCCTTTATATACTGATGCGTGTAATAATAGCGCAACTGTACAGTATACACATCGCAAGTAACAAAGTGATAAGTATATCGTGTATCGTCTCCACAAGGATTGGTTACTTAATATGTCTCCCCTTATTCTCTTGCTCCTGAAAGATAAAGTAAAAACACAAATAAGTGGATTTGTTTAACTAAATAAATAACAAAACATAAAATAAAGGGTTGAGAACGATACAGAGAAAGTGGGTAGGATCCAACTGCGTTAATTAGTGGATTCGAATGATCTTCTTCTTGTCAAATCCAATTACACAATACTGCTTCGGCAGTACTGCAGATACAACCTCGACAGCATTAGTGTTTTCTGTCGCGGCAATCTCTTGCTCTTGGGTAGATGTATCAAAGTTCAGCAAAGTGTCCATAGTTGACTCCGCTTATCTCTAAGTCAGAGAGCTATTGATGACTGGTCTTTAACGATACCTCTCGGCGTAAATTAATGATAATCACCAACCAATCCAACACTTCTTTTAGCTTCTGAAACTCTTAACCTATCTCTAGGCCGAGTTAGTATCGTTAACACCGTACTTATCCCTTTCGTGAATCTAACTCTCTCGATGCTAGATAAATAGATTACTTACAAACTTCTCTCTCGAGCTTGAATGCAAGAACAAGGAATGACAATAGGATAAGCAAACTTCGATATTATTATTGCATTAGAACAAAGAAACAAAAAACAATCTTCTCTCACTAATATCTACAACCTTCACCTGTCCCTAAGAGATTTAGAACATAATATCGATAAGTACAAATCTTAGGGGAAGGGTTTCTCTAAAATCGACTCTCCCAACAATATGGTCGGCTAGGCTATATATAGTCTTAACCTAGGGCAAACCTTTCCTAAATAGACTCTAACTTGGAGTAGGGAGCAAGTCTTCTACATGAGATCTGATGTTTCCAAGTTTGCAACCTTCTAGAAAGCTTTTCCCGTTCGGTCTTTGACTTAGGCTTTTAGTGCACTAGTCTGGTCCAATTGGTGCGCTGCATCTTCTAGAATGTTCTCTATATTTTTGTCTTTCAGTCGCTTATCATGTTGATGTTGCCACTCAGGATGCTGTCGCGTCCTTGTCTCTGCCTCGGCCTCAACGATGCTTCTCTGCTGCCTCAGCCCTAGATATCCCTGCATGTACAAAATATGTAATAATATCTGCATTCTCTATAAATGTAAGCTTTGTAAGTAGTAATAACGGAATATTCAATATTATGCTGAGTCTATATTTTAGTTCATGTTGGTATATAATAGATGCATAAAGTACCATGAGAAGGGTAGTAAATAACTGCGTTTTAGGCACTCATCAAATACCCTCAAACTCAAACTATTGCTTGTCCTCAAGCAATGCAAGACATCAAATTGCCGAACCTTACTCCCCTTTGGTCTTACTTTTCCATCTATTCTCCCCACTATGGTCATGTCTATCTGTCCGTTTTAGCCACTAGTTTACCCAAGGATTTTTACTAAGAAACAAGCTATAAGGCTAGGTGAGTGTGTGCGTTTTATGGACAAGGTTGATTCAAGGCTTTCTTAGATAAACTCTAAGTTGAAGACAACTAGAATTTGGATTAAAGCTATCTCCTTAAAACAACAAGTCTTGATCCAATTTCAGGCACCTCAAGATATGTGTTTTCTATTATTTTATTTTATTTTATTTTATTTTAAGCGAACTTTAGCATACTAGAGCCAGTTTCGGGCACCTCTAGAATGAAGGAGAGCAAAACTAAAGCCAATTTCGGGCATATCTAGTTATTTTCCAAAAGATTCTAAGCTTTTATCACCTAAGTTCATTAAAAGAACTCCTAAATCAAGCAAGTCCAAAAAATGTTTCTTTATTTTCTAACCCTAAAGCAAGCTTCTAAGTTTTATTCCATGAGTATCTTATGGTTATCCCTTCAAAACAGAACTTGGCCATGGTAAGGAAAAAGATTTCTATAGCCTTAAAGGAGTAAGCTAAAGCAAAGTTGATGTAGAACAATGCAAGATTAAAAACAGTAATTCAAGAAAAGAGAATATTGCCAAAAAAAAATTCAAAACAAATACTGCCTTTTTCATGGTAATGTCGCGGTAGTGGGTTGCCTCGGCAATGCTTCTACACCTACAATACCCCCAAACTCAAATTGAGCATTGTCCCCAATGCTCATCATATAAGGTAAACAACACTTTCAATAAGAAAATAGACAGAAGCATAAAAATTATTTATAACGATTCCGAGGAGCTGCTTGTACAGAGCAGTCTCCTAGGCCGTGCTGCTGACTCCTTCTGTCTAGATCCTTGTACTGGTGATTGTTGTTGTTTGGCTTGCCGATGTGGCTGAACTCGACTGGGCGGTGTGCGGTGCGGTGGTGCAGTAACTTCATCTCCTTCTTCTACTTCGTCAATATTTTCTGTGTGCATGATTTCTATCTCGCCCCCTACCGTGGTAGTGAGCAGTGCTGGTTCATGTGACGAACTGTGGTATTCGTCAATCTCGTGAGACAGAGTGTCTCTGCTGAGACTGGGCATAGGGATTGGTTCCCGTTGGGTAGAGTTAAAAATAGCTCGCCTCTTGGATGACCTTGGCTAGTAAAGGATACTCTGACAAACCTGGCCGGCCTGGAAGGTTCGGCGGCATGAAACTGTTGAGGCGGTCATGGTTGAAAAAATAGTTGCAGCCCTAGGGCAGGTGTTATCTCGGTATAAAGGGTGACCGTGACAAAGATGTTAGCTGAGAATTTTGGGAATTGTGCCCCTTGATTTGAGAAGCTTGTCATCATCATGTTGGCGAGAGATGTGTTGAAGTCGTGCTGGTACTCCATGTAGCGTTACTGGAGAAGGTCCATGGCTACCATCCTCTGCAGAATTTCTTGGTAAGGGTCTACTGTGGCAGGGCCCTAGGCAGATGTGGGTTTTTCTGCCGAGTATTTCCCTTCGGCAGTAAAGTCTACAGTGAACTGCTGCGGTGTTGCTTGGACAGGTTCTGCTTGAGTTATCTGCATGACTCGGCGAAAGAAATCTTTAGACCATCCCGGCCGATTCGGTGTGTACTCGTCTATAGCCTCGACTGTTACACCTGCAGCAATACACAAAGCAGAGATTAAAGAAGTGAAACATAAAGGGTCTTTGTCTTTCTTACCGCAATCATAAATTTTTTGGAGAATAATTTCTCCAACGTTGATGGTCCTCTTGTTGATTATGGACTAGACGAGAACCAAACGTGTCCTGTCGACTGTGTTGTTATGCGATGTGGACATTAGACGTCTTTTGACAAAGGTGCACCACATCTTAGGCTCGGGTTTGAGGCTCAATCTTGTTACGGATCCTCTATAGTTACCGGTCTCCCAAGGGGTATCATCGTAACAAAGATCATCTTTGATTAGCTCGAAGTCGACATCGGTGACCTCCGCCTCAAAATCACTATGTGCATTGGACAACAGAGTGAGGCCATAACGTTGGTCGATTGCTTCGGCATTAAGGGCGACTAGCTTCCCTCGGCAGTGGATATATAAATTTCCTTCGCTCGGCATGTGGATATAAAATTCTCGGACGATCGTAGCATTCGCTAAGGGAGGTTAGAGATAGAAGATTTCCTAATCTTGGTATTTGATTTTGTCGAACAAGAACTGTTCGATACCGTAATTATCTTCATCCAAGTGCTAAAATCCTTGCTCCTCCCATAGCTGCCGAGCAACAAAAGAATGGTTGAATCGCTCTTCAATGGCGGCAGGGTAAAACCGGTTGTAAACGGCCATGATTGTAGTTATTGAATGCCTTGAGCAAAATCTGGAGTACTTGAAAAGATTGCTGAAAATTTCAAGAAGTAGATGAGAGCTAAAGTAATGAAGAGCAAGATTGTGAAACAAAGAAGATTAGCAAGAATGCAAGAATGGGTAATTCTAAGTAAGGGAGCTGTTTATATAGGCTGTAAAAAAAATATGACGGTTAAAAATTATCCGTTAGGCATTTACTGCCTTGCTGAACAGTTACTACCACGACGAATTTCTCGGCAGAGAGCCGTTGTACTGTTTTTGCCTATTAGAATTTCTACGGCTCTGGCACAGTGCACTGCCACGGAAGCAGACTTCCTGCTATGAAATAATTTTTCTGCATCTGTTGCTTTATTTATCCTAAAAAAAACTTAAAAACATAAAATACTAAAAATAAAACATAACAACATATAAAACTAGTCCTAATATAATAAATAAAATGGAAAGGAAGAGATTATGTTACTTATAGAGTGCATGTGAATGCATCTCCCAATTTAATTATTTCTTTCTGGCTTGTATCTTCCTTTGCGTGTTGGTCAGTCCCTTCAGTCCCTTCAGTGCATTCGACTTCTCCTTTGGGCTTTATTCGCTTACTGAATAGTCTGTCGGGCATGCTTCCCAGGCAAGATGTTTTAGTACCATGGTCTGGTGTATGGAGAGCCTTACATTATGCTGGAGTATCTGAATTTGTGAGATTGTGGAAGGCGTTCAACTTGAATTGTTGATTGTTTATCCACATTGTGAGCTCGCCATTTTCCACATCGATGATGGTGCGTCCAGTAGCAAGGAAAGGTCGACTCAATATGATCGGTGTATTGTCGTCAGCCTCACAATCAAGGACGAGAAATTCGGCAGGAAATATAAACTTGTCGACCTTAACCAGAATGTCCTCAATTTTGCCTTCAGGATGCACATAGGATCGATCCGCAAGTTGGAGCAGTACTGTTGTTGGTTTTTCTCTCCCTATTCCAAGTTTTTGAAAAACTGATTTGGGCATTAGATTGATGCTTGCTCCCAAGTCGCATAGGGCCTTTCCTTCGTAACCATCCCTAATCGCACAGGGGATTGTAAAGCATCCATGATCCTTTAGCTTAGGCGGCATGCGATTATGTAGCATTTCCATGCAACCTCCAGCGGCTGCCACCGTTTCAAATTCCCCTAGCCTTCTTTGTTATGATACTATGTCCTTTAAGAACTTGGAATAGTTGGCCATTTGTTCAATAGCCTCAACTAATGGCAAGTTGATATGGACTTGCTTTAAGATGTCTAGGAATTTCTGAAATTGGTGATCCTGTTTGTGCTTTTTTAACCCCTGTGGGAAAGGAGGTAGTGATCTTATATCCTCCAGGTTTCCTTGGATATTGAGTTTAATACCTGGGGTGAACTTATCTACAGCTTCCTCGGCAGGATTTTTGGATACTGTTGGTTCTGCTGTCGGGGCTGTGCTTTCGGCAGGGTCCTGCTCAACTTCTGAGTCCTCGTGATGTTGCTTTTCTGGTTGGACTCTATCGGTTGAGGGCTCTTCTTTATCTTTTAATTGTAGGCCACTTCTTGTCGTAATTACCTTGCATTGCTCGTGGCCTAACACCTTAGCAACCTCAGTATTAATAGGTAAACCCCCTGGTGGTCGAGTGTTTTGTCGTTGGGCAAATTGACCAAATTGGGTTTCTAAAGACTTGATTGCATCTTCCTAGTTCTGCAGTCTCATCTCAGTTTGATTCATGAAGTCATCAGTACGATTCATGAAGCAGTTATTCTCGGCAATGTATGAATCAGTCTTTGACATGAAGGCCGTGAAAGAATCGTCTAGTGCGTCCAGAGACTGTTGTTGTTGTACCTGCTGCTGTGGCATGGACTGTTGTGCGTGCTGCTGCGGCAGGTTCTGACTTTGGTGTTGGAATCCAGGGGATTGGTTGAATCGATTTAAGGCATTGTTGGGGTTACTCCATGAAAAGTTTGGATGCCTTTTCCAGGATGGATTGTAATTGTTGGACATCATATGATTGTTCTTGTTATAATTTCCAACATATAGGCTGGTTTCCTTATCATGCATATTTTGCTGGGCTTGCATATTCTGAACCATCTTGGTCAGAGAAGCTAATTGTGCTGCCACTGAACTGGTTATGTCTAATTCATGGGCCGTGGCATGACACTCTTTCCATCTCAATGGTCTCCATGGGTGCTCTATCCAAAAGTGTCCCATTTGCGGAAGCATCTAGCATCATCCTTGTGGAGGCATTGGTGGCATTATAGAACATGGAGACTTGCTTCCACAAGGGAAAACCATGTAATGGGCATTTGTTTAACAATTCTCTATAGCGTTCCCACGTCTCATACATTGGTTCATCATCATCCTGCCAAAATGATGTGATTTCATTATGGATGTGATCATAGAGATTTGTCGGGTTGAACCTTATAATCAATTCTCGGCAGAGTTCATCCCAAGATCCTATGGATCCTGCTGGGATGCCATTTAACCAAGTTTTCGCCCTATCCCTCAGTGAATAGGGGAACAACTTTAATCTTAAAATATCTTCATGGACTCCTTGAATTTTGAAAGAATTGCACACATCCATGAAAGATTTAAGATGCTGCCTTGCATCTTCATTAGCAGACCCACTAAATTGTCCAATTGTGTTCAACATGTTGAACATCACTGGTTTGAGCTCAAAGTGAGTTGCTTCAATTTTCGGAGTGACTACGCCAGGGTTTAGTCCGTTTAGATCTTCTATCAGAAAGTCTCTAACAGTGAGCTGCCTCGACAATGGTCGCGGCAGTGGCTGCTGCGGCATTGCTGGTGGCAGTACATTATGATCAATAGGTGGAATTTGCCCTCTTGGTGGATCATCCATGACTTAAAACAGGTTGCGCCTTAGATGGTGTCTTGTGCCTTCAATTTCAGGATCCAATTCGTATAATGGATCACTCGGTTTTGCCTTGGTCATACACCAGATAAGTCAAAGTTAATAAAATAAATAAATAATTAGAATTAAAGTTAAATAGAGAGTGGTTAAAGAGCAAGAAAATAAAGAAAACAAAAATTTAGTTGTCAATCCCCAACAACGGCGCCAAAAACTTGATACGTGTAATAAAAGTACAATTGTGCAGTGTACACATCGCAAGTAATAAAGTGATAAGTATATCGTGTATCGTCTCCACAGGGATTTATATACTTAATGTCTCCCCTTGTTCCCTTGCTCCAGAAAAGATAAAGTAAAAACACAGATAAGTGGATTTGTTTAACTAACTAAATAACAAAACATAAAATAAAGGTTTGAGAACGATATAGAGAAAGTGGGTAGTATCCACCTACGTCAATTAGTGGATTCGATTGATCTTCTTCTTGTCCACTACAATTACACAATATTTCTTCGGTAGTAATACAGATACAACCTCGGCAACATTAGTGTTTTCTGTCGCGGCAATCTCTTGCTCCTGGGCAGATTCATCAAAATTCAGCAAAGTGTTCGTAGTTGACTCCGCTTATCTCTAAGTCAGAGCGTTGTTGCTAACTGGTCTTTGACGATACCTCTCGTTGTAAATCAACGATAATCACCAACCAATTTAACACTTGTTTTAGCTTCGGAAACTCTTAACCTATCTCTAGGCCGAGTTAGTATCGTCAACACCGTACTTATCCCTTTCGTGAATCTAACTCTCTCGATGCTAGATAAATAGATTACTTACAAACTTCTCTCTCGAGTTTGAATGCAAGAACAAGGAATGTCAATAGGATAAGCAAACTTCGATATTATTATTGCATTAGAACAAAGAAACAAAAAACAATCTTCTCTCACTAATATCTACAACCTTCACCTATCCCTAAGAGATTTAAAACATAATGTCGATAAGTAAAAATCTTAGGGGAAGGGTTTCTCTAAAATCGGCTCTCCCAACAATGTGGTCGGCTAGGCTATATATAGTCTTAACCTAGGACAAACCTTTCCTAAATAGACTCTAACTTGGAGTAGGGAGCAAGTCTTCTACATGAGATCTGATGTTTCCAAGTTTGCAACCTTCTAGAAAGCTTTTCCCGTTCGATCTTTGACTTGGGCTTTTAGTGCGCTAGCCTGGTCCAATAGGTGCGTTGCATCTTCCAGAATGTTCTCTATATTTTTGTCTTTCAGTCGCCTATCATGTTGATGTTTCCACTCAGGATGCTGCCGCGGCCTTGTCCCTGCCTCGGCCTTAACGATGCTTCTCTGCTGCCTCAGCCCTGGATATCCCTGCATGTACAGAATATATAATAATATCTACATTCTCTATAAATGTAAGTTTTGTAAGTAGTAATAATGGAATATTCAATATTATGCAATGAGTCTATATTTTAGTTCAAATTGGTGTACAATAGATGTATAAAGTACCATGAGAAGGGTAGTAAATAACCATCTTTTAGGCGCTCATCATATACAATGCATTTTCAAAAATTAACATATGCATGCATCATTTCAAAATTCAAGATATGCTATTACAAAATCATATTGCAACATTGTTCACACATATACCTTTACCAAAATAGCCGAAACTTTAAAGTAATGCATCAACACCATTAAAATCATTTACTCTTGAAATATGGAAAGTTTTCACTCTATCACACAGTCCCCCAAATAGAACCAAACCAATGCGATTCGCTTATAGTCCGATATCAGTCACCGACAAGCGAAACGAGCCTTCGTCGATGCTCCGATGACAATGTCAATTCACCAGCCACTTAAGCACCTTCTTGAACTTCCTCTACAACATTAAAAATAGAGCATATTCACATCATAACATGCTCAAACCAGTAGCCACATCAAACCTCCACAAAACTATTGAAAATTTAGCCGAAAAGACTGAAAACTAAGCCAGAACACATCTGAAACAACATCAGCCCAAAACCTAAAGAATCTAACATCTAATCCACTTCAATTATGAACCAAAAACACTTCCAAACCATCCTTAAACCTCCAGCAACATTAGAGAACCTAAAACAGCCTCTAAAACAACCAAAAACCACCTTAAAACACTACCGATTTCATTATTCTGGGATTAAATTAATTTGAAATTAATTCAAGACTCATTTAATCATTTAATTGTTATAATGTCATAATTAAGTCAACCTAATAATAACATTAATTGAGATCTAAAAAGATTTCACAAAAATCTCCATAAAATCCATAGATCTAGAATTAAAAACATAAAATTAAGTTTCAATTGTTGATTAGCAAGCCAATACTTGGGAATTTCAATAAAGAACCTTAGAAAAAGATTAGAAATCAGCAAATTTACATTATAGATTTGCTCCACCAAAAAGGTGAGAAATCCTCCCTTGATTTCTTGAAAATAGATGTTGATTTTGTAAAAATTGATGAGTAGGTTTTGTAGAGAATGAAAAGATTAGTAAAATGAAATAAATCTTGTTGAAAATGATGAAGAAATCAACAAGTAATTGAATAAATTTGGAGAAAAAGATGGAGAGAAAATATGGGAGAAAATAAGTGATTAAGAGAGAAAATGAAATTATCATCTTAAATAAACTATTTAAAAATAATTTTGGTGGATAAATCATTAATTAAAATAAATTGGATTTATAGCCCTCTAAGAATTCTAAGTATAACTTACTTTCCAATTTAGTCACTAAAAATGCCCATTTTCGAAAATCACAAATTAAATCCTATAAATCTTTCAAAAATTTACAATATATGCACTAGTGTAAAATTAGGCTCAATTAAAAATCAAGTTAAAGTTCAAATAATATTCCTTTAATTTTAAAAAATCATTTTAATATTTCTGAATCATTTTATAAAATTATTACTTGACCAATTAAAATATTATTATTTTAATTTTTCCCGGAATAACGAACCCTAGGAATCCGATTTGACCCGAATCGAACTTCTCTGACTAACACTCAAGCTACTAATCCCAAAACTGGGATGTTACAACTCTCCCTCTTAAGAAAATTTCATCCTCGAAATTCTTACCTGAAGCAAACAAGTGAGGAAACTGCTTCTCCATACTTTTCCTTGACTCCCAAGTTGCCTCTTCAACACCTTAGTGTCTCCAAAATACTTTAACCAAATCTATGGTCTTTCCTCGAAGAAACTTTATATCCACATCCATAATCCTCATCGGTTCTTCCTCATAAATTATATCTACTCTTAACTCAATTTCCTCAACTGGAACAACATGAGAAGGATTTAACCTGTACTATGAAGTATCGATACATGAAAAACATCATGCACCCTACTCAACTCCTCTAGCAACCTTAACCAATAAACAATAGGACCAACACGCTCTAGCACCTCATACGATCCACTAAAACGAGGACTCAACTTACCTTTACGTCCAAACCTCATCACTTTCTTCCATGGTGAAACCTATAGAAACACTTTTTCTCCGACATCATACTCCACCTCTCTGCGCTTCAAATCGACATAGGACTTCTGCCTATCTGAAGCCTCCTTAAACTCACCACAAATAAGCTTAACTTTCTCATCCATATCTTTAACAATTAAGATAAAGAAACATACTTCTGTCCAACTTCCTTCCAACACAAAGGTGTACGACAATTATGCCCATATAAAGCCTCAAACGGTGCCATATGTATACTAGCCTAAAAACTATTATTATAAGCGAACTCCACCAAAGGCAACTGTCTCTCCCAAAAACCTTGAAACTCAATGATGCAACATCTCAACGTATCCTCCAAAGTCTAAATAACACGTTCAGACTGGCCATCTGTCTGTGGATGATAGGTTGTTCTAAAACTAAGCCTTGTACCCAAAACAACCTGCAAACTCCTCCAGAACTTAGAGGTAAAATGCGGATCTCTATCCGATATGATCGACTTAGGCACACCATGCAACTTAACCACCTCCAAAACATACGACTCCGCTAACATATCCATAGAATACGTTGTATGCACGGCAAGAAAATGTGCACACTTCGTAAACCTATCAATAATCACCCATATTGAATTCTTGTTTTGGACAACGTTAGCGGTAACCCCGTCAAAAATCCATTGTAACTCTCTCCTACTTTCATTCCGGAACTTGAACCGATTGCAACAATCCCGCAGGAAACTGATGTTTAGCTTTCACTCGCTGACACACCATACACCAAGACCCAAACTCCGTCACATCCTTCTTCAAACCAACCCAAAAAATACACACATTTTTTTGAGATCCTTAAACATCTTCACACTACCTGGATGCATAGCAAACGGACTATTGTGAGCCTCTGTCAAGATAGCTTGCCTTAACATCATTCGGCACCACAATCCGACCTCTAAAACATAAACCTCATCATTATCAAAATGTCACTCGGTCGGTCTGCCTTTAGCAATGTCTTCTACAAAAGGTACCAACGTCTCATCCTCTAACTGTTTCACCTTTATCATCTCAACCCAAAGAGGTTTTACTTGCAACTCTACTACTAAACCACCTTCCTTAGAAATACTCAACTAAGAAAATATGCTCTCAACTCAACCGCCACCTTACGGCTCAAGGCATTAGACACTACATAAGCTTTCCCCGGATGAGACGCAACAGTCAATCCGCACTTAACCTCTTCGGACAACCAGCAGATTCATCCCTCACACCAAATTAGCAATGCACAATGCACAAACCACCATACCATCTCAACTCTTACAAAAAATATAACTCAAAAGAAAACCCTCTTTTTCTTACTTAAGATTGACAACCAACTCTTGATAACCGCAATGATTTCCATACCACCACCGTCGAACAAATCTCTTTATCCGATATCCCCCCTGCATACCAGGTAACCACCTAAACCTTTCACCAACCTTCACTCCACACAACGATACTCCACCAACAAGCCTCAAACTAACTTTACACAAACTGTCAACATTGTTTTAAGCAAACCCCATCAACAACAACAACTTCATAAGAGTCACATTAACCATACCACAATATCTCAACATACCAGTCGGTATCTAACATTCCACAAAACATACCACACAAGAAATTTACCAACTTTGCGTCAATATCCAACATTATACTCATATCAACAATAATACCTTCAACTTAAGGTTTAGCCACCTTAACCAACTCAACACCATGTTTCAAACTTTAAGATCCACACACCTTTAAGTGCCATGACACTTAACTCAAAACTCCTTCCCACTATCAACTCATCAACAAATCAACTCTTACCTCAACTATACCACAACAAAATCCAAGCTTGTAGAACTATTCCTTCCACCCGCTCTAACATCTTTTATTTTACAACTTTGCCAAAGCAGGAACCGTATTGGTGAAGCATCCACAGACATGAACCCACCAAACACAAAACCTCACAACACTTTTTGATAAAAGCAAGCCCACAAGTCCGAATAAATGATACAAACTATAAACTATCCAACGGTCCCTGATACACAACTTCAAACATCATCACAATCTAACTTTAGCGAAGGTATCTCCAACTTATCACCTTATAAACCCAACATGTACACTTTTCTCCTTTATAGTACAACCAAACCTCTCAAGGTCACAACAATCCATGATTCAAACCCATGATACCACAACTCTCATACCAATATATATCTCATATTTTGCTTTCCATCTTAACCCAATACTCTTCATGGAAAAACACTAGACCGGTCATAACCCCCAATCTAACCGCACACTAACCATACTACAAAGAATTCTATGCAGTAGGTTTTCACCAAACATGACAATAAAACAACATTTTTTTTCCACATAACAAATTCACATTACTCAGAAAAATACCAACCTGCCTTACACTATAAATCATGCTGCAACTTCCTTATAACCTCCAAACCCTAACTAGAAAGAATTTGTAAAACTCAACCTTACCTTTATAAATGATCAAGTCAAACTAACCATAACTCAGGGTTTTCTCCTCAGTTTCAAACATTCACAACTCTGAGCCCAAACACTCACTCCTCATCCAAGACTATTCCCTAACCAAAAGGGTAGCTTGCCCACAACACACCAAGCTAAAGACCAAAAGAAAGTCCTTCCCACTTTTTTTCTCAAACCTTCACCCAAAATGAACCAACCATGCACCACTTCCATCTTCAAGGAGCTACTCGCAAGTGTGAACAAATGTATGCATGATTTCCTGTATGCCCTCATAAATGCCTATGCAAGTGCATGTGCATGTAAATGCAATCTCTAATATCATGCTCAAGAATACATTCATGTCCTACATTATCTATGGATATATGGATATATGTTCTCTTACTCTATGCATGATTACTATTCACACTCACAAATAACATCCTCAACTCCAACAACTTCAACTACCAACTTGTTAACTACTCCCAAGTTAGATTAGCAACAACCGTACCAGCTTTAGCAGTTCGAAATGCACTCGTCATACCCCGAAAGAACGGTGCAAAAACCCTAAACTAACCTCCTTACATAACCGGAGGCACACCCATGGTGAAGGAGGAAGAAATAGCTCTTCCCATGCAGTCGTTTTACCCTTATTCAGACCATCAATAATCATATCAACACTAGCTTACGACTTACGTCTCAGAAGAATATTCCAGAAACTTTAAACATGTAATATAAACATAATATCAAAATACATTAGACTTACATTCGGGCAAGATCCAAGGGAAAACTGAAGAGCATCTGAAAATGTGTTAGAATTGGCAATGTGTAACCGACAACCCTTTTGGTATACATTATTCATAACATTTAAACCGAATATAATTATAAAACATATTAACAATAAGTCATATCCAATCACACACCACCACACAACCCAAACCAACTTGCCAAATCTGGCTCTGATACCATCAAATATAACCCCCTTAGCCTAGCCTAGACGAAACCGAAACTAACGGGTTACACGAGGAATATCAAACCAAACCCACAAGGGTCCGATGCGATAAACAACCCTAAACCAATATATTTTTTTCTTCTAGATGTATAATTAAATTCCTACATGTCAAGGTCTCATACAAAGTATTAATGGAAACAATCTGATCACAAACAAGCATTCGATTAAACACTTAAGTAAATTAAGGACTAAAATGTAAAACTTTTAAATTTTAAAGAAAAAGTAGAAACTCGTTCCATCAAAGTTCAATTAAACATACAAATATCCCTCACGGTAAATTTTAATTCAAACGGAGCATTCTAACATCATCAATTGCATGTTTCACTAATTTAGGGACCAAAATGTAAATCTTTTAAATTATAAGGACTAAGTCCAAATTAAGTTATCGATCTTGAAATTAAATCAACTTTATGCATCCATGTGAAATTTCAGCTCAAAATAACATCTTTAGATACCCTAATTGAACAAAGAAAGATATTCGGGACTAAAGTGCAATTTCCAGCAACTATCAATTTCTAGTAGTCAAAAGTTTCAAAACCTTCCATAAAGGTTTTGAAACTTTATGTAAAAGGTTTCGAAACTTCCCTGAAGGTTTTGAAACTTTTCGCGTCCAGTAAGGTTCCAGAATCGAAATTGCCCGCAGGGTTTCGAAACCTTCCCTAAGGTTTTCGAACTTTGGGTCTGGAACCTAAAATTCCGTCACACTAAGTGAACATCATCGACTCAATACACAACTGTTAATCACCACCAACTATATGCATAAATCCTAAGCATAAAGAACAACATATGACACATGATTATCAACGTCAAGGACCCCAAACAACCTATAGGAATGCTACTTACAACATGATTAAAATCATAACGTTCACGCATATACATGCTTCAACAAACCAAATAATACTATAGTCCATCAATTAACAATCAAAGTAACATAGATCTTATTTCAACATAAACCAAAGCCAAAATTCACACTCCTCACGTAAGCTGGGTTTACACATTGCCAAGCCCCAACTTATTTTCCAAAACATACCAAAATTTGAGATAGCCTTTCCCCTTGGTTTTCTTGCTCCGAATGTAACCCCGAGTGCCTTTATCTTTCTGCAAAGATGAAAAGAGAGCTTAAGCTACATGGTTAGTGAGGAAGCTCTACATAAGGTCATCAATGCATAAAACAAAATCGTTTTTAAATGTCACATTTGCATTCTTCATGCTTAATTGAAATGAGGAAAACCAAATCATCCTCATCAACATTGTCAAATCATTTCATGTTTTATGCACAAGAATACCATTTCACTTCATGTATGCATATTGGCATTCTAGTGATCACTTAATGTGAACTTTTAGTTCACTGAATATACGGATCCCTTTTTCCATAATTGGAGACTTTTGGTCTCAACATGTATCGATCGGACACATAGTCATCCTTTTATACATGTTACCCCCACTACATACGGTCGGACACAAAGTCACCCTTGTTTACGTGTGGGTCAACTATATGCACGGTCGGACACAAAGTCACCCTTGTTTACATATAGGCAAGCTCTACACACACGGTCGAACACAAAGTCACCATTGTTTACATGTACGCATCGTCATTATTCTCTTTATTTTTATAGTGTACTCAATCTTAATGACATGTCATTTGTATTCGAATCTAAAGTTAGTGTCACTAAACCAATATCATTTCCAATCATGCATGTTAACTTGCTTCTCATAATGCATTCATATCATTTTCATCATGTGAACCATAAATCATGCTCAACGACTTTATCAACATAGGGCAAATAACCTCATCATATTCCAATTCATTTTCATGCTTACATAAGCCATGAATGCCTTTATATACCATGCATTTTCAGCAATTAACATATACATGCATCATTTCAAAATTTAAGATATGTTATTTTAATATCATATTGCAACATTGTTCACACGTATGCCTTTACCAAAATAGCCGAAACTTCAAGTAATGTATCAACAACATTAAAATCACATACTCTTGAACTACGGAAAGTTTTCACACTATCCCATATTCCCCAAAATAGAACCGAACCAATGCGATTCGCTTATAGTCCGAAATCACTCACTAACAAGTGAAACGAGCCTTCGCCGATGCTCCGATGACAACGCCAATGCACCAGCCACTTAAGCACCTTCTTGCACTTCCTCTACAACATTAGAAACAGAGGATATTCATATCATAACATGCTCAAACCAGCAGTCACATCAAACCTCCACAAAACTATTGAAAATCTAGCCGAAAAGACCGAAAACTAACTCGAAACACATCAGACCAAAACCTGATGAATCTAAAATCTAATCCACTTCAATTATGAACCAAAAACACTTCCAAACCATCCTTATACCTCCAGAAACCTTAGGGCACCTAAAACAGCCCCTAAAACAACCGCAAACCACCTTAAAACACTACTGATTATATTATTCTGGGATTAAATTAATGTGCAATCAATTCAAGACTCTAATCATTTAATTGACATAATATCATAATTAAATCAACCTAATAACAACATTAAATTGAGATCTAAAAAGATTTCACAAAATCTCCGTAAACTCCAGAGATCCAAAATTAAAAACATAAAATTAAGTTTCAATTGTTGATTAGCAAGACAATACTTGGGAATTTCAATAAAGAACCTTATAAAAAGATTAGAAATCAGTAAATATATCTTAGAGATTTTCTCCACCAAAAAGATGAGAAATCCTCCCTTGATTTCTTGAAAATAGATGTTGATTTTGTAAAAATTGATGAGTAGGTTTTGTAGAGAACGAAAAGATGAGTAAAATAAAAAAAATCTTGTTGAAAATGATGAAGAAATCAGTAAGTAATTGAAGAAACTTGGAGAAGAAGATGGTGAGAAAATGGAGAGAAAATATGGGAGAGAAGATAAGAAAAATAAGTGGTTAAGAGAGAAAATGAAATTATCATCTTAAATAAAATTATTTAAAAATAATTTTGATCGATAAATCATTAATTAAAATAAATTGGGTTTATGGCCCTCTAAGGATTCTAAGTATAGCTTTCTTTCCAATTTAGTCACTAAAAATACTCATTTTCGAAAATCCCAAATTAAATCCTATAAATCTTTCAAAAATTTATAATGTAGTCACTAGTGTAAAATTAGGCTCAATTAAAAATCAAATTAAAATTCAAATAATATTCCTTTAATTTAAAAAAATCATTTTAATATTTCTAAATCATTTCATAAAATTATTACTTGACCGATTAAAATATTATTATTTTAATTTTTCCCGGAATAATGAACCTTAGGAATCCGATTCGACCCGAATCGAACTTCTCTAACTAATACTCAAGCTACTAACCCCAAAACCGGGATGTTACACCTAGGATCATGTGCTTAGGGGTGTAGCGAGGCAAAACGGATATGAGGTCCCTTATTCACCCCAATAAGTTGTAGGATTTCACTAATATGTCATTTGAGTATTGGTTGGCATCAAACCTGTAGAATGGACGGGGTTCCCTATTATCGACAGACTAGAGCACTTTTTTTGTGTGGTATGTTGGATATTGTGGAAACAACGGTGCACATGAATTTTTGATCTTGATAACATGCTTAAAGGTGATTTGTTGTTCCATTGCTTGCAACTTAGAGATGAGTTTGTAAATATTTAATTTAGTTCGATTGCTATCGTGGGTAGCATGCTTGCTATTGCGGAATGGAAGGCCCCTCTAGTGGATTGGATTAAGTGAACATAGATGAAAAAGTTGGAGGAATCCAAAATATGGCATCTATTGGTGGCGTGATTCGAAATCATTATGGTGATTGGTTATTTGGTTTTTCTTGAAGTATTTTAATATGCATTGTCCTTAAATTTGAGATATGGGTTGTGTCAGATGGCCTTAGTCACTATTGGAGATTGGGTTGGTGTAAGGTTATCATCGAAACAGACATTGCAACTGTTGAAGCTATTCTTAATGGTGATTCCATAAGCTTGAATAGGTGTGTTTTAGTTTCTAGTATTCAAGAAATGATTGGAAAAAAATTGGGAGGTTTATATTTAACGAGTTAGTAGCAAGGCTAATATGATCGTTGATCGTTTGGCTACGTTACTTCGAGGGGCTCCAATAGGTAGGAACATTTTAGTGATCCCCCAGAATTCATTATGGAGAGTCTCCATCATAATATGGAACATACTTCTATGTAATGTCATGTGGTATCGAGTTTGTGTCACTTTTGTAAATGAAATATGTGTACTTTGTTGAGTGGATCGAATAATTGATTTTAGCCAAGAGGGGGTGAATTGATACTTTTAAAAATTTTAGGAGTGCTTAGAAATATAAGGAAAAATGAACACTAGCGATTTATAGTGGTTCAAGCTTCGAACAAACTCTACATCCACTACCTTAGCTCTCACTGAGGATTTTCAACCAATTCACTATGAATTCATCTTCTTTTATAGGATTAGGGGGCAACCATTATAAACGAATAAATCTTTTTACCCAAAGATTGATTTAACCCTCACAAGATTTACAAGAAAGAGAAATTGTCAAGTAAATGTTTTCTCTCATAGAAAAGATATTGTCGCAATTACAATAAACACTCAACAAACTCAAATAAAAGATTACAATGAAAATGCAAGAGTTTGGTGTACTAGATTTATCAATTTGAATGCTTGGAGTTGGATTGGATGCTTGGATTTTGCTTTGATGATCAATAGTTGTTGTAGCTCTTGAGTCTTGTTTTCATACCTTATCATTATATTCTAACCGTTTAGGTGGTTGGGATCATCAATATAGCTATTAAGACACCATCTTCCTACCATAAATGTACTTCTACAGCTTGTGGTTTCGATACACGAAACCTCTATATCGAAACGGTACTAAAATAGAAAGAGTCATTATGTGCAATTACTAATGGAGTATCAAAATGCTCAACCTGCATATCGAAACGGGTAGTCTTTAAAATAGGGGTGTATCGAAACACTTAAGAGGAATATCGATACATTTTGAATATGCCAAACTCCGTATCGAAACGCCTTGAGAGACGTATCAAAACGGGTAATTGAGTTTGAAATTTTTGGTTCCCAATAACTCACAAGTAACGATCGAAATATTTAATGCTCGAAAAACTTTGAGTAAATAACCCACCTATATCGAAATGACACGTGAATGTATCGAAAAGCTTTATTTAAAATATTATATTTTAAATACAAGGTTGTATCGAAACACCAGTTTTAATACCTTTTATATTTGTTTCAAAACCAAAAATCACAGTTTTATATCTTATCAAAACATTCCGAGGCCATATCGAAATTCCTGATGAATTTATTTTAAAAATAAGCTAGTTGTATCAAAACGTTTGAGAGGCTGTCACACCTATGTAAATTTTTATGTTTTGGCTTCGAAAATGACTTAAGAAAAATATTGATGGGTTAATTTTTTAATTATAAAAATACTTTGACTTGTCAATTGAGTTATGAACTTAAAAATTTATTTTCAAAATATTTTTTATATTTTTTATATCAAAATCAAATATATGAATAAGTTCATAACAATGAAACACATAAGTGGGTAAAAATAAAGCAAGAAACATATATATAATTAAGTTCATAACAATTCATAGGAATCAAACTTAAACAATCCAAAAAAAAAGGTCAAAGCATAGGTTCTTAAAGGAAAACATAACAAAGGTGTATAAACTTAATATAACGCGGAGTTCGTCGGAATGGACTTTCCACCTTTGTTACGGATCTAGGAGTGTTATAGGTACGTTTCTACAATAAAACGACAAAAAGATAACAAAAATTATACGATATAATTATTAGTAATAAATTTTAAAAGGAACAAAAATGAAAAAAAAATATAGATATATAGGTGATAATTTTGGTGTTTCGGATAGGACTTTAACGACGGAGACGGTAAAAACTTCAAAAACGGCTGATGATGAAAACGCTAAACTTGAAAGAACTCGAAATATATGTTGAACAAAACCGAATCGAATTAGTTTAACATCATAGGACTTGGAACCGCTAAATATCAATTTAGGAACCCGAAGTATCAAAAGACAATCAAACGAATTGAGTGTCAAATAGTTCAAAAAAGAACAAAAATAAGAAAGAACTCTCAAAAATATTTTATTCATTCAAATTGTGTAACCCTTTTACATTGTTCGATTACATATATATATATATATAAACAAAGGAGTTACCGTGTCTGGAAATTAAAATCCAATTGGTTAATGTGACAATCGGTTCCAACTAACCAATTTTGGCACATGGTTAATGTGAATCAATTTCAAATTTGAATTTGATCAAAGTGATCTGTCGATTCAGTTATGCTGGGCACCAAATTTGAATTTGATCAAATTTGAATTTTGGCACATGGAAAATGTTCTTCAATTTCAAATGACAAAGCAATCTGCCGATTGCTCAAAATGGATGCATCAAATTGAGCAATTCTGTTGGGCACCAAATCTAATGAACTCGGGCACATTTGCGTCCCCTGAATGGTGGCATCAACCGATCTATTATGTACCTATATATAATAAATAAATTAGATACATACTTAAACATATATAATAAATTGGATAATTTAATATCTCACTCGAATATAACAAATAAGATATATATATTTAAATATATAGAAAATAATATGTCACGTATCATCATGCAACACATTATAAACCCTATGTTCTAAGGCATAAATATTATCGAATAAATCAGAATTAAAGCACAAGTAAAGAAAAGTACTTCCCTAAAATATTTTGCCTTAGATCGAGTAATGGGTCCTAAAGGCATGACCTTCGGATCAATGTCAAGTGTTGGTGATGATGTGCTCACATCATTCCCCATTTCTTAAAAAGGATTTGTCCTCGAATCTGCAGAATTGTCATAAGGGGTTAAATCAGAAACATTAAATGTGGCACTTACATTATATTCACCCGGTAGATCTAACTTGTAGGTGTTGTCATTCACTTTCTCCAACACCTGAAAAGGACCATCTCCTCTTGGTAAAAGCTTGGAACGTCGTTGGGCGGGAAAACATTCCTTTCGAAAATGAACCCAAACCCAATCACCAACATCGAAGGTGACTCACTTCCTTCCTTTGTTTGCTTGATTTCCATATTGTTGAGTCCTTCGTTCTAAATTATCCTTTATCTGTTGATGCAATTTCATCAAATATTCTGCTTTTGCTTTACCGTCTCTACTCATCACCTGTTCCTGTGGCAAAGGCAACATATCTAGAGGAGTAATAGGATTAAAACCATAAACAACCTCAAATGGTGACATCTTAGTAGCTGAATGTACAACATGATTATAAGCAAATTCAACATGTGGAAAACAATCTTTCCAAGTCTTAATATTCTTTTTAATGATGGAACGATGTAAAGTAGATAAAATCCTGTTAACAACCTCAGTTTGTCCATTAGTCTGGGGATGACAAGTAGTAGAAAACATAAGTTTCGTACCTATTTGCTCCAAAGAGTACTCGAAAAGTGACTCAAGAATTTTACATCCCTGTCAGAAACAATTGACCTAGGAATACCATGTAAACGTAAAACATTTCTAAAGAACAAGTTAACCACATTAACAACATTATCAGTCTTATAGCATACAATAAAATGTGTCATCTTAGAGAACCTATCAACCACAACAAAAGTACTATCTCCACCTGTCCTAGATTTAGGTAATCCCAATACAAAATCTATAGAAATATCAGTCCAAGGGGAATCAGGAATAGATAAAGGCAAGTACATACCATGTGGTGAAACCTTCAATTTTGCTTTATTACAAGTCACACAACATTCACAATACCTTTCAACATCTCTGCGCATCTTAGGCCAAAATAGATGCTCCTTCAATGTCTGTAACGTCTTGGTGACTCCAAAATGTCCCATCAATCCACCTTCGTGCACTTCACGAATCAAAATATCACACATAGAACCCTATGGAATGCATATCCTGTTTTCTTTGAAAAGATAATCATCGTGCCTGAAAAACTTTCCAACAACACCTTTCTCACAACCATTAAAATTATCTCGAAAATCAGGATCATAAGAGTATAACTCACGAATATATGCAAATCCAATCAAATGTGCATCAAGATAACTCAACAATGCATATCTACGTGATAAAGCATGAGCTACGACATTGTCTTTACCCTTTTTGTAACGAATAACATAAGGAAAAGACTCTAAAAATTTAACCCATTTAGCATGTCGTTTGTTCAATTTATGCTGACCTGTAATATATCGCAAGGCCTCATGATCAGTGTGGATTACAAACTCCTTAGGCAACAAATAATGTTGCCAAGTCTCCAAAGCCCGAATCAGTTCATACATCTCCTTGTCATAGACAGGATAATTCAACGTCGCTCCACTAAGCTTCTCACTAAAATACGCAACGTACCTCTTTTCCTGTGATAAAACAACAACTATACCAACTCCAGAAGCATCACATTCAATTTCAAACATTTTATTAAAATCAGGTAATACTAAAACAGACGCTTTTGTAAAACAATCTTTTATTTTCAGAAAGGTGTCTTCATGTTCTTTATCCCAAGAGAAGACTGAATTCTTCTTATAATCTCGGTTAAGGGAGCGGTAATAGAACTGAAGTGGGGAACAAACCGAAGATAAAAACTGGCTAAACCATGAAACGATCTAACCTAGCTAACTAAAGTCAGTCGTGGCCACTCCTGAATCGCCTTAACCTTCTCAGGATCAACTTCAACTCCCTAAGAACTAACAATGTAACCCAGAAATGTAAGCTTGTCGGTAAAAAACACACATTTCTCCATGTTACCAAACAACTTCTCTTCTCACAAAGTCTACAAAATATCTCATAAATGTTCTATATGATCGGGTAAATTCTTGCTATAAATCAGGATGTCATCAAAATATACAACACAAAACTTACCAATAAAAGATCGCAGAACATTATTCATCAATCGCTTAAAAGTACTAGATGCATTAGTTAAACCAAAAGGCATCACTAACCATTCGTACAAACCTAGCTTGTTTTCAAAGGTGGTCTTCCAGTCGTCACATTCTTGCTTGCGAATCTGATGATATCCACTCTTCAGATCAATTTTGGAGAAGATAGTCGCTCCACACAACTCATCCAGCATGTCATCGAGTCGAGGATTGGGATGTCAGTACTTGATTGTAATCTGGTTCACTGCTCAACAATCAACACATATCCTCCAAGTTTCGTCTTTCTTTGGTACCAATAACACTGGCACGACACATGGACTCAGACTCTCTCAAATGTAACCTTTGTCCAATAACTCAAAAATCTGTCGTTCTAGCTCCTTCGTCTCTTTGGGGTTACTTCGGTATGTTAGTCTATTTGAAATTGTGTCACCTAGAATAAAATCAATCTGTTGCTCAATGCCACGAATAGGGGGCAATCTCTTAGGTGTTTCATCCAGAAACACATCCTCGAAATCCTGCAAAAGAGATGAAATCGAAACAGACGAATCACTAGGAATCTCAGCTAATAAACAATTATCCTTAAATAACAAAACAAGTACTGAAAGTTGAGAGGAAAGATATTTCTTGATTTCTTTGCTGCTCGCGTACACATTCATCTTCTTTTTCCCTCGCGATTCCTCGATATTCTTACGCAACCTCACTTGGTCTTCTTGCACTTGACTCAAAGTCAATGGTTCCAAGGTGATCTTCTCACCTGTATGTACAAAAGAATACCTATTTGTGAAGCCATCGTGCATAACCCTCTTAACGAACTACCACGAGTGTCCTAACAACAAATGGCTCGGGTCCATCGAAATGACATTGCAAAGTACTTCATCCTTGTACTTTCCAATGGCAAACGGAACTACAACTTACTTGGTCACTCTAATCTCTCCTCCGTCATTCAACCACTGTAACTTATAAGGATTTGGGTTCTTTGTCATTTTCAAACCTAGCTTGTCAACCATAATAGAACTAGAAACATTAATACAACTACCACTATCGATAATCACAACACTTACCTTATCGTTCAAGAGACACCTTGTATGAAAGATGTTCTCTCACTGTTATTCATCCTGAATTGGTTGAGTGTTCAAGCTTCTCTTGACAACAAGTGCTTCTCTGGTGGCAAAAGTCTGCACATTGTCATCATCCTCTTCTTCACCTATTGGAGGTGGAATCTGATCATCATCCTCAGACTCAGATTCAATCTCTCCATTTTTCATCATCAACATGGTCCTGCGGTTTGGGCACTGACTGGCAACATGTCCTCGTCCTAGACACTTGAAACACTGGATATCTCGTGATTGCTCTTGTGACACTGGTTGCTTACAACTCCCATTTTCAGCAAAATGGGCCTTGGGCTTGCTGTTTTTGCTTTGTTCGCGAATTCGAAGTGGCGGTTGTGGTGTTTGCTTCCTAATAGTATTGAAAGTGTACAAAGGGTTAGAATAAGATTTAAATGGAGTAGTACCTCGATTCGAAGACTTCCTTCACTACTATTGTTCCACTTTTATCGCCATTTGTACCAAATCATCAACCTCGATATAATGCTGCAACTCAATAGCATTGGCAATCTCGATATTCAACCCTACTAGAAAACGTGCCATGGTCGCTTCTTGATCCTCCTCGATATTTGCACACATCATAGCCATCTCCATATCCTTAAAATAATCCTCAATGCTCCTATTTCCTTGTTTCAAATTTTGCAATTTTTGAAACAAATCACGATGATAATGAATAGGAACAAACCTCTTTCACATTATTCGCTTCATCTTGTTCCATGTCTCAACGGGGCCTTATCAAAACGCCTTCGGCTAAGCAATAACTGGTCCCACCATATCAGGGTATAATCAACAAACTCTGTTGCTGCTAATCGAACCTTCTTCTGTTCCGAGTAATTATAACACTCAAAAATATGCTTAACTTTGCTTTCCCAAGCCAAGTATGCATCAGGATATGAACGTCCCTGAAAAGAAGGAATAGAAATTTTAATGTTAGTCAAATTATCATCTACGTATTGCACACGTCCTTGTCTAGGAGTATGCTGTGTCGGTGACGGATTGACTTCATTTTCGTTCATCATTTCATGAACAGAGTTGGAACCTCCATCAAGCCTATCCATCCTCGATTATAATGCCTCTATGGAAGAAGCCATTACTCGTTGCATCATTATTTCTAAGGCTTACATTTGCAGAAATGATGGATTCTAATCAACGGTATTATTATCGGAACATGTCATATTTAAAATAACAAAAACACACATACAAAAAAAATTAAAGGTTATTATAAAATAAATGAAAAGGTCCTTACAGCACACTCAACAAAAGTCTCGCAATGCTCACTCCAAGAATAGTGCATTCAAAATTTAGCAATCGACGCTCGTGTTTCACTCAGGAGAATACTTGAATGGATCTTTTTGTCTTCCCTTCTGATCTCACACGCTCAATGCCTTTTTCCCTTTACACTTTCTCGAACAGCTCTTTAAAGAACTAATTCAACATCTCGAAACTCGTGATAATAGTGTGGCTAAATGGACAACAAATAACAAGAACAAAGATGACAACAAACAAAAAAATGACACGAAACAAAAGAAAGGCTAGTAAAATGGAAAAGAAAAGAAAAGAAAAGAAAGAAAAACAATGAAAATAAGGAAGATGACACTAAAACGAACAAAAGATCAAAATGAAAAAGGTAGAAAGTCTTGCTGCAAAGACGAGCTTACAACTTCCCTATCACCGAACAAACTGGTAAGTATGCTCCGGCGATTTCCAAGTATATTGAAGTTGTAATTCAGAGTTCATACAAAGTTTCTAATTATACAAAGACACAATACTAAACGCATATAGGGATATATAATAAATTCATATAGATATGAAATAATAATAATAATAATAATACTCCCTCTGTCCTACTATTTTTATCCATTATTGACTTTTTTTTAGTCAAATTTTTTTAACTTTGACTTATTATAACTTTAAATATATTATTGATAAAAATATAAAAAAATATATGTTTTAAAAACCTTTAATCAAGTAGTTCGAAAATATAGTTTTTGTAAAATTTAATAAATTTTAAAATATTTAAAATAACTATGGTCAAAGTTGAAAATGTTTGACTTTTAAAAAGTCAATAATGGACACCATATATGGGACAGAGGGAGTAATAATAATATCTTTTGAATCTGATTTTTTCGAATCTATTTTTTATTCGAATCTCTTTTTTATTTGAATATTTTTTTAATCTATTTTTTATTCGAAACTGTTTTTATATTCGAATCTATTTTTTTATTCAAAACTGTTTTTTATATTCGAAACTTTTTTTAATTTGTTTTTTTAACAATTCGAAACTGTTTTTTTATATATAAATATTCAAAACTGATTTATATATATATATTCGAATCTGATTTTTTTAATATATATATTCGATACAAACTTACAAGACTAGACGTGCAAAAACTTACAACGAATCCAACAACCTATGCTCTGATTACCACATAATATGATGCGGAGTTCATCAGAACAAACTTTCCTCATTTGTTACGGATCTAGAAGTGTTGTAGGCACGTTCCTACAATAAAACGACAAAAAGATAACAAAAATTATACAACATAATTATTAGTAACAAATTTAAAAGAAACAAAAATGACATCAAAAAATATATAGATATATAGGTGATAATTTTGGCGTTTCGGATAGGACTTCAACGACGGCGATGGTGAAGACTTCAAAAACGACCGGTGGTGAAAATGTTAAACTCGAAAGAACTCGAACAATATGTTGAACGAACCCGAATCGAATTAGTTTAACGTCGTAGGACTTAGACCCGCTTAATATCAGTTTAGGAACCCAAAGTATCAAAAGACAATCAAACAAATTGAGTGTCAAATAGTTCTAAAAAGAACCAAAATGAGAAAGAACTCTCAAAAATTTTTTATTCATTCAAATTGTGTACCCTTTTACATTGTTCGATTACATATGTATATAAACAAAGGAGTTACCGTGTCTGGAAACTAAAAACCAATTGGTTAATGTGCCAATCGGTTCCAACTAACCAATTTTGGCACATGGTTAATGTGCATCAATTTCAAATTTGAATTTGAACACAGTGATCTGCCGATTCAGTTATGCTGGGAACCAAAATTAATTGTGGCAAATGGAAAATGTGCTTCAATTTCAAATTACAAAGCAATCTGCCGATTGCTCAAAATGGATGCATCAAATTGAGCAATTCTGCTGGGCACCATATCTAATGAATCCGGGCACATTTGCGTCCCCCGAATGGTGGCATCAACCGATCTATTATGCACCTGTATATAATAAATAAATTAGATATATATTAAAACATATATAATAAATAGGATAATTTAATATCTCATTCGAATATAACAAATAAGATATATATATATTTAAATATATAGAAAATAATAATGTCACATATCATCATGCAACGCATTATAAACCTTATGTTCTAAGGCATAAATATTATCGAATAAATTCAGAATTGAAGCACAAGTAAAGAAAAGTGCTTCCCTAAAATATTTTGCCTTAGATCGAGTAATGGGTCCTAAAGACATGACCTCCGGATCAATGTCAAGTGTTTGGTGATGATGTGCTCACATATAAACTTAAATACTAATATGATGTGATATGAATCCTAATATGCTATGCAAACTACTTGTCTCCACCATCTTTTTCATCATCATCATCAACATGTGGAGCTTGAGATTAATACCATTCATCATGGAAAATACCAATCAACATACTCATAGAATGATGATGAGCTTCAATGCTTGTCATACGAGTAAAGAGATCAACAATTAGACCTTCATGATTGTCGAAGCAGGTGTTGAGAGTTATGAAGTCATTGTTGATTGCCATATAGTCGGTTTCCATATGATTGACCATGTTTGTAAATTGATCAGTAAGAAAGTTCATAAGGGCATCGTTTGGAGCAAACATACTTGGTGAACAAGATTGCGATTTGAGGATGAGGAGGAAGAGCCTCTTCACGAATTCATTCACCACCAATGAATTGAAAGTGTGAACGATTGAGAGAGGTCTCACCTATAGGCTCTTTGACCGATTCCGAGATGTCATTTGAACAATCAATATCCAAGTAGCTGAATAAGGCATTTAAGGCACAAATATAAGAGAAAGCTTGTCAAAACTTTGTATGGCAATTCTGAACTTGCCACAAAAGATCCGCAAAGATAACCTTAGCAAGATTTGAAAGCTTCTCTTGGCGAAAGCAAGTGATCCAAAATCCATCAACTTGATGAATCCAAGAATACTTGCCATTAAAGGGATGAAGTAATAACAAATTCGGTGAGAGTATGCCCAAGAGACTCTTCATCTTTTAAACCCTCATCTTTGAGTTCAAAAGCATCAGAAAAAGCCACACGTCGATAAGAAATCAACAGTCCATGTAACACCCTAATTTTTGTACCCAATTCAAAAATTAAACTTTGAAATCCCTAATTTTTGAAACCCTTTCATTTGGAATTTTTTTTATTTTGTGAAACCCTAATTTTTTTACCAAAGACTAAAATGTTTTAATTGAAATTTTTGGGACTTATTTTAGACATTTAGTGATTATTTAATATAAATGGTAAAACTATGTGGTTTTGTGCAAACATTATTTTAGTCTGATCACCTTGTAGGTAATTTTTTTACCATTCTTCTAGGGTATTAGTTCATCTTGTTGACAAATTGGGTTGGTAAAAATATCACTCCTTGTTGAAGTCACTTCCCCTTGTAATCTCTCTTATTTCTCTCATAAATTATCAATTCACTTCCTTGGTTTCTAGGAAACGTGGCAAGCGATTTCAATGTAGTTTTATCAGAGAAAGAACCGGATGAAATGTGATAAAGCTAGTGATGGTTGAATTTGCAAGTTTTATTGATCTAACTCTCAAAGGGAAACAATATACATGGTTCGGCTATGGTAATAGACGAAGTAAGTCAATTTTTTTTTAGTTTCAAGTGAATGGGTGGATTATTTTAGTTCTATATAGCAATTAACATTATTCGTATCTCTGTCCATTGATTTTCAATGTATGAAAATTGAGACTAGGGACCAGGGACTCTTGAATTTCTTAATTTTTGTTTAGATAGTAAGAGTTTTTTGGCTCAAATTTTGTTGAAAGGTGTCAATTACCTGAGATAGGGATCAACATAGTTGAAAGGTGTCAATTGACAACTTAATAGATACATTACAACCTAGTTAGCAACAATATTTTCGAACTTCTAAGAGCATGCTTCAACTTCAACAATCTCATAAACACATATAAGAACAACAACTATATAGTCAACATGATTTCTGTATGCATTCCAACGTAAATAAAAACATCATAGATTCAACTCATAAATAGTCATGCTTCATTATCAACAACACTCAAAAACACACATAGGGATAACAAGAATCAAACTTCAATAAACTTTATTATAACTAAAGGAATACCAATAGACAATTCTATTCCAAGTTACAAGCTAACATTAACTTTAATATTTGTCAAATATCTATATGCATATAATTATTTCAAGTATCATTAGCTTAAACAATATTCTCAATATAGTATCCCCTCCCCATTTCTCTCTCACTACTATTAATGCTATTAAAGACATACTTAAGCTTTTCACTTAGTGGATACTTGGATCCTTGTTTCTCTTTGCTACCTCAATATTATTTACTCTACATTGCAAGGTAAAAGAGAGGATAAGCATAAGCTTAGTGAGTGAATAAAAAAAGTATAAAAACTACTTGCAATACAACCCATATTAAACCTATTTTAATACTTTAAAACCAGTCAAACACCAAGTTAAAATAAAGTTAAAACCAATTAAAAACCAAGTTAAAACAAGTCATGCTATTTGTAAGAAAAACATTCATGACTCTCAATGTCATCTTTTAAAAATCAACAACTATACCATGTCTCACAAGCCACAAAACCATTTTAAAATACCTTTTTGAAAATACATGCTTAATAAGACTCACGGCAACTCTTAATTGAAAACACTTTTTCATTTATCAAATATACAAGCAAACCTCGTTGCAAGGTATCATACACTTGCATTTAAAATATATTGGTATTTTTGACCCGTTTACACTATCACTAATCGTCAAGCATCCCCGTGATTGACTAACACAATCCATAAAATCTCGCCATAGTTCCCGATATAGTTCGTCATACCCGAATATGATAAGGTCACGATTATACCACATAGCACTGGGCATCACCTCCAATGCATCACTAAAGAAATTTACATGTATACATTTTGTACTTTATAGTACACTATACATCTTATTGATCGATCAACTTATCCACATTACAATCATTATTAATACCAATACAAAAACGAAAACCAATGCTCAATTTTTCAAGTTAAAACAATATGTAAACACATACATCTCACTAACACATGCATTAAATACATAAACTGGTAAAAATCATTTTTCTCATTTTTTCAAAACAAAAACGTGGGTGCATCATATGTATATAAAAACATTTGTAAAAATATCTCATGAGCATTGAAATACATAGTAAAACAAGGAATAATATGAGAATCTTTAAAAAAGTAATACTCTAAACTTACTTTCGAATATAGGGAGGTTTTTCACAACTTCCCTAAACCCCAAACCTTTGAAAATACAATTAAAACCTTTTCGTATAGGTAACTCATAATTCACTCGCTGATTTATCGAAACTTGCTCGACAAGTCACCTAAAAACATGATTTGACTTTCTGATCTCTTCAAACTTGTTCCTCTACATCTTTACTTGATTCAAGAATCAAAAACAGAGGGTTAAATGCATTAAAATGCACTCGAAACATCCCTCAAGTCGGACCAATACATAACAGTCCCTAAAAGCTCCATAAAACCTAACCAAAATTCACTAAAAACCTCTCCAAACACCATCTGAACCTTATGTCCGAGATTAGATTCTTGAAATTTATATTAATTACATCTAAAAACTATAAGATTCATGTATTTAGGCATAAAAAATTTATGTAAATCCTTTGAACGAAAATCAAGAAAATAATGAAATTTTTATCAAGAAAACTGATTTTATTGATTCAAGACTTTAAAGATTGTTGCAATCAACCAAGAAATTAGGAATTTCATTAAATAACTTTAGGTTTTAGAGGTTTAAATAATTCTTACCTCCAAAATTGATCCAACCTCCTTTGAAGGTTTAAAAACAATTAACAAAAGGAATTTTTATTGAAAATATTGATGCTTACCTTTAAAAAGATGATGGATTTGGTGTCTTAGAAGAGATAAGTCGGAATTTTAAGAATATAGGTTATTGTTTTGATGAAAAATTGGTTTTTAAGATTAATATTAAGTTATTTGGGTTATTAATTAAAATTATGGGTTATAAGTTATTAAAATAGGCCCTTGGAAGGCTTAAATCAACTAAGATTAGGATTGGATCAAATCCCCTTAAAGATTCAAAGTTTTGGCTTAGTTTATAAAATTTTCCTTAAGTTTTCAATATTTACAAAATAGTCACTAATATCAAAATCTTAGGGATTTAAGGGTCAATTTTCGAAGTTCAGTTGATCAAGGTCAAATATATATCAAATAAGGAATCTAGGATATTTTCAATAATTTGTTTTGATTTAAAACTAATTTTTAAGTATTTGATCCCGAACTATGCTAAACCGACAAAATCGAATCGCTAAACTTCTAGGTCCAATTTTGGGGTTTTTACAACTCTCACCAACTTAAGAAATTTCATTCTCTGCTACCAAAATCAAGATCTCAACATACATCATATAAAGACAAGATTCGATCTCATCCTAACACCACCCGTCATCATAACATGAAATGATACACAAAACAACGTACACCGAAAATACCATGGTTCATCTCAATACTCATTGCATCCTCAAGCCAAAAGAAAAAAACTTTTCCTTTTTTGATTTCCTAACCTTTCCTTACCTAAGGTTGGCATTTGACTTTTGGTATACTGCAACAACAACCTAATTACTGCTAACAAGCTTAACTTTCTCAAGCATATTCTAACACACAAGGCAAACCAAAACTTCCCACCAAACTTCAATTAAGACAACAACATACCATATCTCTACTATCAGAACCGTTTGACGAGAACAACATTCTCAAGAACACTTGCTCTCAAGCTCAACTTAGTAACAAAACAAACATTCACTTTCAACTCAACCACATCCAAAACAAGTCAATCTAACAACAACCGCTTTCAAACTTCTAACACAACTTCTTTCTTCTATATGCATAACGAAAAACTATCACAAACTTTAATCAAGATATCATTCTAATTCAACACCATACAACACTATTACATGCCTCATAGACATAAAAGGTAATCAACATCACAACTAAAACCCATTAACACAATTTCAACTGTGCCCACACAAGCGGCTCTACTAAACATCCAATTTCAACTTACCTCAGAACATCTTAACCAAGAAAAGTCAAACTTACAACCCTATCACTGGACCAACAGTCTTCGATAAACTTAACCGAGCCAACACTACTCTTGACTTCAAAACACTCTTAACTTACTCCACTAAACATACACCTGTCAAGGCATAAACCTTAAGCAACTCAAGTCACACTAAGTAGCTCAAATTTAACACATCATGCAACATAAGGCAGTTATAATCCCTTCGTGTCAGTACACAACATCATACTCATCACAAAATTCAGTGCCTTATCTAAGGACTAGATCACCATAAACAAATCGACAATGCACCGTTAACAACCTTAATGTACTACATACACAACATTTCCCAAACAATAACTCAATGACTAAACCATTAAACAACACGGCATTGAGGTCAACCAACTCTTATCTCACTTAGATTATTCTGAGATCAAACTTGTGTCTCTCTAACCTAGCCAAGCTTAATGATACTCTTTCTTCCACTCACCTTAAAATCCTTCTTAACGTTAATCAACAACAACATAGGAGAAAATCATTCGTAAAAGAAAAACTCAACAAACACAAACTCCCACAACACCTCTTGACAATAAAACAAGCCCAAAAGCTTGGTTGTCAGTAATGGTTATAACTAAGCAGTGATCCCCATCGCACAACTCCTCAATAAAAATATCACCAAGAATAACATCCAATAACTCCACAACATCCTGACCATACCCAAGTAAAACCTGACACAACTCTTTAAGAACATAACATGCAAAAGCTAAGCCAAACGATATGACCATAATCTTTCAAGGTCCACACAAGTTCATTATGCATCCTTCCACATCTTAACTATTTTTTCGATATATTTCTTTCCTTTCCAAAAACCCAACCAATACTTCCCAAAACAAAATAATAGATCAATTATAGCAATGACCTAACCACTACCAAAATCAAACCAAATAGAGGATACCAAGTGGTACTTCTCCCAAACATAATGATAACCCAACACCTCTTACACAAACCGAATTTTCGCAGAAGAAACTTTGCAAAACTCAGCCTTCTGGCTTCATTAACAACCAACTTCAACTGACATCAAACTCAAGACATTCATTCTGGGTTCAACCATCCACAATTCTAAGTCAGCTAACAAATCCTTATCAATAATTACTTCCCAATCAAAACAATAACTCGACTCACTGCACATTCTCTCTAGTGACTAACCATAACACAACCTTTATTTTCAAGAGGGAAACGTTTGCAGATATGGAAAATGTATGCATGAGTCTTGTATGTCACCCTAGATGCCTATGCAAGTACATGAAAATGCAATCTAATGTCATGCTCAAGAATGCATACATGTCCTAATATGTCTAGTGTATATGAATATAAGTTCTCTTATACTATGCATAATTATTGTCCATACTCATAAACAATATCCTCGAATTCGGAACTTCAACTTTATACCTATTCAACGTTCAAAACCATAGAAACTTAGCACTCAAGAGTACACAACCACATCATAACCCGTATGTTTCAAACACGTTCAATTCACCTTGCACACAAATCACTTTAAAGCTCCCAAATGCACTTTGAATGATGTAATCACCTACTACTCATCAGCACAACAAGTTATTAGACTAAACTCATTCAAAACCACTTTATAGTCAAACACAATCGAGAACCAAGTCAACTTAAGATTGGGTATCCCAACACCACAACACAAATTTGTCTACACTTTCTGATCTCCACAACTCCTATATTTCCAAGTTTAGTTTTCCTTTTGGTTTCATATCAAGCACAATAAAATAAAAAATAGTTTTAACATGCAAAAACATTTTGTAAAACTTGCGAGGCCAGCACGAAGCAAATTCTAAGTACCTCAAATACAATATAAAATAATTTCCTAGTAGTAGTTAGAGTAATGACTACCCCAAAATAAATCTCATCAATATATAATCAATCATCAACTATAATTAGCATCAATAATATATAACCGTGTAATAAGTGTATTTTTTGCAAGTATACACAAAACTTTTTCAGATATTGTCTATAAAAGCATAATGCATCATATAAAACTATCTTAAAATCCCATACATTAACATTGTAAATTCAATTCAGTTTCCTATGCTACATGACATAACAAAACCACAAATCCTTTCGAATGTTCAACTCATAAATCCTTTTTAAACCAACTAACAACAATGCATGCAACATTTAAAATCTAATCATATTTCATTTCTTATGCATAAATTTTATATGCAAGACAACATTAAACATAGTCAAAACAATAGTCTATGTCACATAATAATCAATCTTATAACAATACAACAAGATTCAATCATGCTTGCAAATATTGTGCTTATCAAATAAAGCCCTAACTTACTATGTCACAAAACAAATCAATCACATATAGCAAACACCGTGCATCTCATACAATAGCATAACATTTTTAAACACTCATCGTGCATAGGCAACATTAAGTATAAATTAGAACACATCATTCAAACAAAACATTCAAAAGGTTTCGTAAACCTAAGCTCTTATAACAACAAATGTAACCTCCTCGACTCGGTCTATACACCACCTGACTTGAACGAGCTATACGGAGAATACCGAGGCTAATCTAGAGACTCGCCTCAATAAACAATCCTAAAAATAAATGTTATTTTTTCTTTATCTTATCTATATGCTTTATTTTGATCAGACATGTTCATGCATAGATTATATTCAATTTCATCAAAAACAAATAACAAACGATTCCTAAAATATACAAACATGCTTCAAGGACCAAAATGTAATTTCCCCAAAACTAAAGGACTAATTATGAAATTCATGTTACCAATCTTTAATTAGGTTCATTATATGCTTGCATCTCAAATTTCAGTCCTAAATACACGTTTTCCACATATCATATACAACTTACTATATACATTACAACCTAGTTAGCAACAATATATTCAAACTCCCAAGAGCATGCTTCAACTTCAACAATCTCATAAACACATAAGAACAACAACAATATACTCAACATGATTTCTATATGCATTCCAACCTAAATAACCATATCATAGATTCAACTCATAAATAGTCATGCTTCATTATCAACAACACTCAAAATCACACATAAGGATAACAAGAATCAAACTTTAATAAACTTTATTATAACTAAAGGAATATCAATAGGCAATTCAAATCCAAGTTATTAGCTAACATCAACTTTGATATTCATCAAATATGTTTAGACATATAACTATTTCAAGTGTCACTAGCATAAACAATATTCTTAATATAGTATCCCCTTTTCAATGCTCTCTCACTACTACTAATGCTATAAAAGACATACTTTATCTTTTCACTTAGTGGTTACCTGGATCTTTAATTCTCTTTGCTACCTCAATAATATTTACTCTGCTTTGTAAGGTAAAAGAGAGGGTAAGCATAGGCTTAGTGAGTGAATAACAACATGTATAAAAACTCCTTACAATGCAACCCATATTAAATCGATTTCAACTCTTTAAAACCAGTCAAAAACCAATTTAAAACCAAATAAAAACCAATTTAAAAACCAAGTTATGATCTTTATAAGAAAAATATTAGTGGCTCTCAATGTCATCTTTTTAAATTAGCAATTGTACCATGGCTCACAAGCCACAAAACTTTTTTAAAATACGGTTTGAAAATATATGCTGAATAAGCAAAACAAACGACTTACATGCTACTCACGTTAAAGCTTAATTGAAAACACTTTTTTATTTATCAAATACACATGAAAACCTCGTTGCAAGGTATCGTACACTTGTATTTAAAACATATGTGTATTTTTTACCCGATTAAGCTATCATTAATCGTTAGGATAAACGAAAACCTTGCATGTGGCTTATAACATCATGCATGCCTGTAATTGACTAACACAATCCATGAAATTTCACCTTAGTGTCCGAGATAGTTTGCCATACCCGAATGTGATAAGGTCATGGTTATACCACACAACACTAGGGATCACCTCTATGCATCACTAAGGAATTTTACACGTACGCATTTTGTAATTTATAGTGCATTGTATATCATATTGATCGATCAACTTATCTATTTTACAATCATTATTAATACCAATAAAAAAACAAAACCAATGCTCAAGTTTTCAAGTTAAAACAATATATAAACGCATGCATCCCACTAACACATGCATCAAATGCATAAGCTGATAAAAACCACTTTTCTCATATTTTCAAAACAAAACTATGGAAGCATCTTATATATATAAAAACATTTGTAAAAATATCTCATGAGCATAGAAACACATGCATAATCAAGTATGCAAATCGCAACACGAGCGTGACTAAAATACAAAGTAAAACAAGTCATAATATGGGAACCTTTAAGAAAGTAATACTTTAAACTTACATCCGAGTATAGGGAGGTTGTTCACACCTTCCCTACACCCCAAACCTTTGAAAACACATTTAAAACCTTGTTGTATAGGCAACCCTCATAATCCACTCACCTGTAACACCTTAAACTTTACCCTAAATTAAAAATCATAAATCTTAAAATCCTTAAATTAAAAAACCCTAAAAATTTAGGATTTTAATTCAAGAACCCTAAATTGAAATTGAGAATTGAATTAAGTGACCTAACTATTAGGAAATGAAAGTTTGGGAATTTTTTTTAAAAAAAAACTTGATGCTTATTTTATAAACCCTAGAGTTTTCAATGGCTTGCTTTGAGTTTTACATATTAATTTGGGTATTTAACTCAGTGTTTTTGAATAACACAAATCTTTTTCTTTTTGTTTTATTTTCTCAGTCGCCACACTCTCTCATTCTCGTCCATTCTCTAAAAATTAGGAATCCTTTCACGTTACTTTGATTCAAGAAACAAAACCACACATCCCCTTAGCTCATCAAGATCTGACCAAGGGATCTAGCATTATTTTTGTTCGAGATGGTTGAATAATTATTTTTCATCATCGATAGTCCTTGGTCAAAAAAAGTAGTGTTAAAACCATTTCGGTTTCCACTCGGCTTCTGCATCATCGTTCTCTTTATCCTCGTATTTTGAAATCTGTCTCTGGGTAAGTATTTTTTTTCTCTTTTGATTTGTGAGTTATAATGTTTTTAATCGTGTTTTCCCTTTACGATTGTGCCCGTGCTGTTGAGCACGTTCAAGGGCAATATTTTTCATCCCTAATGCATGTTCATAATCGTGTTACCAATTAACCTCATCATTGTAAGTATTTTAATCCTTGTTTGGTTCTGCCGTTATAATTTTCTAAACCATGTTATGAGGTTGCAACATTGAGTAAGAGACCACCATTTATTTCAATTTAACAAAAAAACGTATGATTCTGTAAATGGTTTTGAAGATTGTATGTATGAGTTTGGGCCCACATATTTAAAAAAATGAGATCTTAGCTTTGAGAGAAAACCCAAAATCGTGAATGCTTTTGCATTCATGGACTGTCCTTAACCTATACTTGAATCAAACCGTTTTAAAAATTAGATTAGATTTGAGACTCGAACTAGATCTTGATTCTAATGATTTTAGATCTTTGACTTTTGATCGATTTGTTCATCCGACCTTGAGCACTTTGACTAATTAGCCCATTTAATTTGAATCTTGGACCAATTAACATTGAATATAATTTTGATCGTTGATCTAAAGTTTAGTTTTTCGAACAACCCTCATCTTAACTTTTTTTGATGTCTTGAGTCCAAATTTGTCGTTCGTTTTGTCAAATTCGAACCCAACAACCATGTGCAGTATTTATGATTAATTTTATTCTTAGAATCTAAATATTTATTAATTTTGGGATCTGATTCAGAATGTTCATATGTTCAGGTGTTTAAATTTCAAATTTCGTTGAGTTACCCATCACTATTCAGATCAATCAGACATGTTCTTTGAGATTTTCCCGTGGGTATGCTTTTAGATTAGTATTGTGTTTATAGTTGGCGGATTAGGGATAATGATAGATCTAATATTAAGATCTTACCTCGTAGGTTCTAATTTAGTTGGATTTGAGCGTGTAACTCATTTTTCTCAGCACTAGCGTTATTGTTGTTAAGGTGTGTTCTCTTATTTTGTACTATATTTGTTACTTTTTAATATATATATATATATGTGACATGCTTGACATCGTGTTTTGAGAAATATTTGTGTTTGATAGCATGTTTGATTTTGGTATTGAGAATTTGATTGTGCATTGTGTTACCATGCATACATGTCATTATGATTTGAGGAAAATATAGAAATTTTCAGATATTCAGATTATGTACTTTTGTGATTTTAGTATCTTGTGAAAATGAGATTTCAGATATATTATAATTTCATATATTTTGATATCGGATAGTCTGAATTATTTTTTGCATTTTTAAATCATGATGCATTATCATGTGTGCATGGGTGGTATTTGTGTACGGAGGAAGTTGTGGCAGCCTTTAGTTTCGGAAGTTCTAAGACCACTTTTGGATTTTGGTGACGATGTAGGTGAGGGTTCTAGGGAACTCCTCCATTCGGATTGGTGACGATATAGTAGGGATTTATGCATTGTGCATGACATCATTACACGCATCATGACCCGCATTTGTTTGATATTGTATATCTGAGAAACTATTCTCAAGAAGAAAATTATTTTTTACTTATTTATTTATTTATTTATTCTGATACATTACACCTTAGAGGCACACTGAGTTTCATTGCTCACTCCTCTATAGTTGTTCTTTCAGATATTCAAACTCTTTAAGTAACTTGGTACATGGCGCATCTCGTATTTTTTTCAAACATTATTATCAATATGAACTTTATTTTAAGTTTTCAGATTATTTTTATTTTATGATTTATAATACGTATGTAATCGGACTTTGGGACATTATATTTGGATTTTGTTTTCACATGCATTGTCGAATTTTAATATGTGTTTTATATAAAAATCAAAAAATGATTTAATGATTTTGTTTTATGAATAATTAGGGTATTTTTGTAATTAATTTAATTTTAAACCTAAAATTTATTACTTGAGGAAAAGTTTTTAAACGTGACTTCCTAAATTCAACATATTTCTTCTATGTCGGGTTTAGAGGGCTACATTCACCAATTTATAGAAACTTACTAGACAAGTACCAAAAACGTGATTCGACTTTCCGATCTCACTCAAACTTGTTCCTCTACCTCTTGACCTGATTCAAGTATAAAAAATAGAGGGTTTATTGTGTTAAAACGCACCTAAACATCCCTCAAGTCAGACCATTACATGGCAGCCCCTAAAAATACCGTAAAAACTAACCGAAATTCACCAAAAACCACTTCAAACACCATATAAACCTTATGTTCTGGATTAGATGCTTAAAAGTCATCTTAATTACATCTAAATACTTTAAGATTCATGTGTTTAGGCATAAAAAAAAGTCATGTAAAACCCTTGAACGAAAATCAAGAAAATAATGGAATTTTTATTAAGAAAATCGATTTTATTGATTCAAGACTTTAAAAATTGTTCAATTAGCAAAGAACTTAAGAATTTCATTAAAGAACTTTAGGGTTCAAATTTTTGAATGATTCTCACCTCCAAAACTGATCCAACCCCTTCCAAGGTTTAAACACAAGTAAAACCGAGAAAAAACGAAGAAATTATGAAGAAGAAAAGTATAAAGAATTAATCAAATGAATTTTTATTGAAAATATTGATGATTACCTTTGAAAATATGATGGATTTGATGTCTTGGTAGAAAGAATTCAGAATTTTACGAATATAGGTTTTTGTTTTGATAAAAAATAGGTTTTTATGATTAATATTAAGTTATTTGTGTTATTAATTAAAATTATGGGTTATAGAAATAGGCCCTTGGAAGACTTAAATCAACTAGGATTAGGGTTGGATACTTAAAAGTCTTATGTTTGGGATTAGATACTTAAAATCCATCTTAATTACCTATAAATACTTCAATATTCATGTGTTTAGGCATAAAAAAGCCATGTAAAACCCTTGAACGAAAATCAAGAAAATAATGAATTTTTTATCAAGAAAACCGATTATATTGATTCAAGACTTTAAAGATTGTTCAATTAGACAAGAACTTAAGAATTTAATTAAAGAACTTTAGGATTCAAAATTTTGAATGATTCTCATTTCTAAAACTGATCCAACCTCCTTCCAAGGTTTAAACACAAGTAAAAACGAAGAAAAATGAAGAGATTGTGAAGAAGAAAAATATAAAGAATTAACCAAATGAATTTTTATTGAACATATTGATGTTTAGCTTTGAAAATATGATGGATTTGATGTTTTGGTAGAGAGAATTCGAAATTTTACGAATATAGGTTTTTGTTTTGATGAAAAATATGTTTTTAGGATTAATATTAATTTATTTGGATTATTAATTAAAATTATGGGTTAAGTGTTATTAAAATAGGCACTTGGAAGGCTTAGATCAACTAGGATTAGGGTTGGATAAAATCCCTTAAAGATTCAAAATTTTGGCTTAGTTTATAAAATTGTCCTTAAGTTTTCAATTTTTATAAAATAGTCACTAATTTCAAAATCTTAGGGATTCATGGGTTAATTTTTGAAATTGAGTTAAACAAATTAAAATATATATCAAATAAGAATTTTAGTATATTTTTCCATAATTTATTTTGATTTAAAACTAATTTTTAAGTATTTAATCTCGAACTAGGCTAAATCGACGAAACTAGTTCACTAAACTTCTAGACCCAATTTCGGGGCATTACATTGTGAAATTTAAGTAACTAAAACACTATATTTTTTCATAGAACTATGAAAAATGAGGAACTGGAATTATTTTGTGGGTCTAAAGATTGTAGGTAGATTGGAAACGAATTTGTTGAGACTTTGACAGAATGTAGTGAAAAAACTCTGAAAATATTATTGTATAGATGTTCAGTTGTGTTCTCGGGTTTTGGATGATTACTTGAGTTCTAATTTTCCATAGTGCATTCGTAAGAAGTAGTGAAGTCGACACAGTCCCTATGGGTTCGACAACCTTAATTGTTATAATTTGACAAAGATGGAACGAAAAGGACTTTCGAGCCTCCATCACATACAAATACACCTTATAGGCATTTTGAAACGCTCTTTTCAAAACAAAAAAGAGTTGTTTCGATACAAGCTTTACATGTATCAAAAAGGATGTGTATTGAGATGTGTTTTAGGTGTTTTGATATCGCCTTGCTCAGATCGCGTCCTAAGAAAGATCCCTATGTGACAATATCAAAACTATTCGAAAAGGTGTTTCAATACTACTTATGTAACACCCGATAAATAATAATAATAAAGAAAAATATTAATAATAAAAATATTAGTATAAAAGCCCGATTCCTTTAGATCTAAAACTTTTTTTCCTGTTTTAGAAACGGTTTCAACCCTAGTCTGTCAGATAAAAAAAATATTTCTTATTCGAATCAAAACCCTCCATCTCCCTAACACCTTGACCACCATCTTGTCTCCAGCTCCAATCGTCCGTGGCGTTCACCGCCCCTGCCGTTAAGTCCATCGTCGATCGCCAGTCATAACCCCTCTCCCGACGCACTCAACCGTCGCGTTGTTCGTTGGGAATTGAACCGGAAAGGTTCATTAGATCTAGGGTTAAACCCTTGATCGTTTTTCGTTGATTCGGCCTTCGATCAACGTCGATCCAGCGTGTTGACCTTCCTCTCGAATTCACCATGTTCTGGCGACCAAAACCACTCTATCGCCGCCTCTTATTGTCGCCATTTGAGCCCTCACCGGAGAAGTTTCTGTTTGGTTGTTCGGTAAGTTTCAAACGGTTTTTCAAAGGTTTAACGTTTTTTGGAGTGTTTTGGTTGTTCTGATGAAAAATCTAGGGTCAGAAGTGTTTTCCAACCGAGTTAGGGCCGCTCGTGGCCTCCATGGACCGCCAGAACAGTTTCCGGTCGCCTTGTACAGTGGCCTAGAGCCGGCCAGTCCAAACCGGTCTGAATCGGACCAAACCGGCCTTGAACCGGTCCACCTAGACCGAACCAATCCCGAACCGAACCGGTCAACTCACTGACCAATCCGACCCAACTCGTTGACCGACCCGACCCGTTGAACATTGACATCAAAGTTGACTGTTGACGTCAATGTTGACTATTGACATGGCTGCTGACGTCAGCGTTGACTTAACCAAAAAGTCAACATTTTCAGAAACTCCTATTTTATGTTTTTCGACATCCTAATTCCATCCGTGAAGTCCATTTCTCGAATTTCGAACCCGAAAGCCTCCAAATTGAACTTTTAAGTCTCGAGTCAAACTCTTTTTCTAAGTTAAGTAAAGTTCAGAATTGTGTTTAAAGTCTAATGTCTATACCTGATTGTTTGTATGACCCCATAGTTCTCCCGACCGTGTGCCCACACAGCCCAGTTCCTCTCGTTTCGACCAAACCAGAGAGTCGATCGTAACCCGTATATTCTTGTACCCCTAAATAGTCAATTCAGTTTTTAGATTATGTTTTAATAAAATTATATCTTATATTTCTAGGGTCTAGTACTACTAGAGAGCGAGGTTCGAACGCCCAGTAGATCACCTACCTGTTTCTGCCATCCGAGGTATGTTTCCTTGTGTGCTATATAACTGTAAACTACTATTTTCATGTTTTGAACGAACTTGGCATGTGCACATGACTATTTTTCTGGATTTTAGGTAAACATATATTTTGAGCTTTAAGCATGATATATTCTGTATAATACTTCTTGTTTTGGTATATATATGACTGGATTATTTTCTGGCACTGTTATCATTAGTCCTGTTATTACTGCATGCCTGATACCTTGGGATTGGGATAAAATATATAGTGTTGAGTTTCGGTTCAGCCTTGATCCAGCTGGTAATTTCGTCTATTTACGGTTCCCAGCTACGGCTAGGGTAATTTCGTCCTGATATCGATTCCCATTCTATGATCGGGGTAATTCCGCCTGTATCCTAAGGTGATTTCTTAGGTCGATACCTTTGCCCCGACAGGCCTAGGTTAATGTCTGTATCCGATACTATTTTGGGGAACTATATCTAGGAGTTCGGTTGGAGGATAGCATAACATGCACATACATGACCTGATTTACTGTTATTACCGTTTATTGATTTTACTTGTATTTTATGCACTGTTGGAACACACTAGGCTCCGTACCTCGTACCTATTTTCTTCCCATTTCAAATAGCCTTAGATAGGCATCCCGGATTTGGCACTTGGAGGATCTGCTCATTTCCAGTTATTCTTTGAAGTAATGTTTTAATTTCTAGTTTCTTTTAGGGTGACATTAGCTATTTTTGTGAATGATATTTTTTATATTCATTATATCAGACGTCAGATTTATGAGTTATTTTGCGAATAATTATGTTTTTAGGACACCTTATTTTAGTAATGTTTTCATTTGATTTAAGAGATATTTAAATCTGTTTTTCGTGTCGTTTATTTTGATTTACTAAAAACTTGATTTATATTTTAAAATAAAAGAACAATGTGACCACTCTAGGTCGAGCTTTCCGTATAGGCTGGTCTAGAGGGTTACATTTAGTTGGTATCAGAGCTTTTGGTTTTATGATTCTCGGACTGTGATGGGTCCTAAATAAAATGTTTTCTGTTAAACCGTTATATTTTTATATCTGTAAGGCCATGTCACCTAGTCTTTATGTATTGTGTATGGTTCTCCTATGCAATTCTAATTTCCTACGTTTAATCCTTGTAGATTTCATGAACTCTATGAGTGCTCATAGAGCTCGCCGAACCACTCAAGGGCGTGGTCAAGCGAATAGTTTTCTTGATCCTATAGAGGAACATATTAGTGATCCTCCACCTATCGATCCTCCGAATCCTTCTTTTCCCCCAAGTACCACTGTGCCGCCCAACCCTCAGCCTACTGTAGGCATTGATATGTCTACCCAAGTTAGAGGGGCATCAGTACCGAGCATCGAGCCTGCTGTTGCTGTGACGGATGAAACCTTAAGTAGGCAGCTTCTTCAGTTGCTATAGGGAGTTGTTAGAGCTTCGGGTGTTGTACCAGATGCACCAGTCTCTCAGATGCTGATCGCTAATGGAGTGAAAACTTTTTCTGGATCCTTGACGGGTGCACCTTCAGATACAAAGACCTGGTTGTATGATACAGAGAAACGGATGGATCATCTGGGTTTGGAGTCGGCTAGGAGATACTTAGGAGCTGTGGCTATGCTTGATAGTAATTCCAACATCTAGTGAGAGTCTGTGGTGAATAGTGTTGCCCCCGATAGGCTGACTTGAGACTTTTTCAAGGAACGGTTCAAGAACCATTATCTGGGTGAGCGATATATAAGAGAGAGGCGTCAAGCCTTTAGATACTTGGTTCAGGGTAATATGACAGTGGCCGAGTATGAGCTTCAGTTTTTAGATTTGATGAGATATGGTGCTGGGATAGTGGCCACAGAGAAAGATAAGTGTGATAAATTTCTTGAGGGTGTCAGCATTGGTATCCGAGATCGAGTAGCCACGCATCATGATGTGGTATTTGAGGACCTGGTGAACCGGGCAAAGACTGTAGATGATTTAGAGAAACTTTCTGATAGCCAGGTTATGAGAGATCAGGGTCAAGAGCAGGGTAGAGATAAGGATCATAGGAAAGACCATGGTAGATCTGGGGGGCATTTCAACCATGGTGAGTCTTATAGTAGCCCTGATAAAAGAGGGCTCAATCTGCACCGAGTCAGAGAGGTGGTTCCTATCATCAACCTATTGCACCTCAGGACTCTTCTGTTAGCCAGGGTGGTTCATCTGGGACCCCAGCTGTACCAACGTGTGACTTTTGTGGCAACATACATAGAGGTGAGTGTAGGAAGAAGATTGGAGCTTGTTTCCGATGTAGATCTTCTGAGCACTTTCTAAGAGACTGCCCTCATCCATCCTCCATCATTCGACCATCGACTCAGACTCCTATGCGTACTCAGACACCTGCTAGATCATAGGCATCCGCTCAGACACCAACTTTAGGGCATTTTTAGAGTAGAACTTCTAGGTTTGTTGTTTGATCCGATTCTAGGGGTTGAGGCCACCAGAATGGTGGGCCATCTGTTTCTGAGGCTTGTCAGCCAACACTTGTTTATGCTACCAGGCGTAAGGATGATGGAGACGAGCCTGATGTTATTACAAGTACCTTTACCATCTTTTTTGTTTCGTACTTTGTTTTACTTGACATTTGCTCCACTTACTCTTACGTATCTAAGTTAGTATCTAGACACCTTCCAATCTCAGTTGAGAACATTGAGAGTGTTTTTACTGTTATGAGCTCTGTGGGGCAATCTTTATCAGTGGATAAGGTTTTCAGGAGGTGTCCCCTTTTTGTGGAAGGGGAAGTGTTTCTAGCAGATCTCTTGGAACTTCCTTTAGAGGAGTTCAATCTAATTTTGGGTATGGATTGGTTAACCGAACATCGTGTTATTCTGGACTGTGAAAGGAAGAGGGCTACCTTACCTTAAAGACTTTGGATGGACGGTCTGGAGTTCTGCTTGGTGAGCGACGAGGTTATCTATCCAATGTGGTTTTGGCTTTGTCTGCCGACAAGATGATTCGGAAGGGATATGAGACCTTTATTGCCTATTTCCTTCATACAAAAGGGTCTATATCAATGATTGAAGAAATTCGCACTGTTTGTGAGTTTCCTGATGTTTTTCCTGAGGAGTTGCATGGTCTCCCTCCAGGTAGGGAGGTCGAGTTTGAGATTGAGACTTATCTTGGATTAGTACCAGTTTCTATGGCCCCGTATCGTATGGCTCCAAAGGAGTTAAAGGAGTTGCAGGTTCAGTTACAGGAATTGCTTGACAGAGGATTCGTCCGACCTAGCTCTTCACCTTGGGGAGCTCCAATTATCTTTGTTAAAAAGAATGATGGTTCCCTTCGGTTGTGCATCGACTACCGAAGGCTGAATAAGCTAATAGTGAAAAACAAGTATCCTTTACCCAGGATTGATAATTTGTTTGATCAATTTCGGGGAGCCACAGTTTTCTCGAAGATTGATCTTCGGTCTGGGTACTACCAGTTAAAGGTTAAGGGCTCTGATGTTGCTAAGACTGCTTTCCACACCTGGTATGGTCACTATGAATTCTTAGTGATGCCTTTTGGTTTAACCAATGCCCCTGCAGCTTTTATGGATATGATGAACCGCATTTTCCGACCCTACATCGACCAGTTTGTTGTTTTTATTGATGATATCTTGGTTTACTCTCGCTCTGAGGACGAGCATGTGGGACATCTGAGAATTGTGTTGCAGACTCTCAGGGAGCATCATTTGTATGTCAAGCTTAGTAAGTGCGAGTTTTGGCTTAGTGAGGTGACGTTCTTGGGGTATGTCGTTTCAGCTGGAGGTATCAAGGTGGATCTGAGTAAGATTGATGTAATCACCAGTTAGAAGCCTCCTAGGAACGTGTCTGAGAAAGTAGTTTTCTAGGCTTAAGTAGGTATTACCGACGCTTTGTCGAGGGTTTTTCCATCATTACCTCCCCTCTGACAAAGCTTTTGAGGAAGGGTGTCCCATTGTGTGGTCTGAGGCCCAGCAGTTTAGTTTTGATCAGTTGAAATCAGTTTTAACCCGAGCTTCAGTTTTGACCCAACCTGAGTCAGGGAAGGACTTTACTATTTACAGTGATGCATCGTGTTCAGGGCTTGGTTGCATACTGATGCAGGACAGTAAGGTGATCGCATATGCGTCACGACAGTTGAGACCACATAAGGGTAACTATCCTACACATGATCTTGAGCTTGCAGTTGTGTTTTTTGCTCTAAAAATCTGAAGGCACTATCTCTACGGAGAAAAGTGTTATATCTTTACCGATCACAAGAGCTTGAAGTACCTCCTTACCCAGAAAGAGCTTAATCTGAGACAACGTCGTTGGTTGGAACTTCTGAAGGATTACAATTGTGAGATTGAGTATCATCCGGGAAAAACCAACGTTGTTGCAGATGCTTTGAGTCGCAAGAACATATCAGATCTGAGATCCTTGTTCGCCAGGATGAGTATTTTTGATGATGTTAGCCTTTTAGCTGAGTTGCGGGTCAAACCGACTTTGGCTTAGCAGATTAGGGCTAAGCAGCGATTAGATGACTCTTTGCTTCCTGTTATGCAAGGAATGGAAGAAGGATCCACTTCTGATTATTCTTTTGATCAGGATGGATTTCTTTGTTTTAATGGTCATTACTGTGTACCCAACGATCCCGAGTTGAGACAGACCATTCTCGGTGAGGCTCATACCAGTCCTTATGCTATGCATCCTGGAGGAGATAAGATGTATCAGAATCGAAAACAGAGGTACCGTTGGTTAGGTATAAAAAAGGATATCTCGGACTATGTATCTACATGTCTAACCTGTCAGTAGGTGAAAGTAGAACATCAAACATCCTTCTAGTCTTTTATAGCCTATTAAGATTCCCGAATGGAAATGGGAACGTGTCACGATAGACTTTTTTACTGGTTTGCCCCTGACCCCGTCCAGGAAAGATTCTGTTTGGGTTGTTGTAGATAGACTCACGAAGTCAGCTCATTTTATTCCTGTTCGGATCACCTATTCTCTGGAGAAGCTGGCTAGATTGTATATTTCCGAGATTGTCAGACTACATAGGGTGCCTTATCTATCATTTATGATCGAGATCCAAGGTTTACTTCCCGTTTCTGGACAGCTTTACAGTCTGCTTTGGGTACTTGTCTGAATTTCAGTACCTCTTTTCATCCTCAGACAGATAGTCAGTCTGAGAGAGTGATATAGATCCTGAAGGATATGTTGCGGGGTTGTGTTCTAAACTTTCGGGACAGTTGAGAAGATTTCTTGCCATTAGCAGAGTTTGCCTATAATAACAGTTACTAGTCTAGCATTCGTATGACGCCTTATGAGGCTTTGTTTGGATTTAAGTGTCGTACTCCTATCTGTTGGACTGAGTTATATGATCGGAAAACTTTAGGTCCCGAGTTAATTTAGGAAACTGTGGAGACTGTCAGATTGATCCGAGATCATCTGAAGGAAGCTTTTACCAGACAGAAATCTTATGCCAATCGGAGAAGGAAGGATATCGAGTTTGAGATTGGTGATCAGGTTTCTTAAAAGTCTCTCCATGGAAGAAAGTTCTGAGATTTGGGCGTAAGGGCAAGCTGAACCCAAGATATATTGGACCATACCGCATTCCGAAAAGAGTTGGATTTGTTGCGTATCAGCTTGAGTTACCTCCTCAGCTTAGCCGTATCCATGATATCTTTCATGTGTCCATGTTGAGACAGTACCACCCGGATCCAAGTCATATAGATGTTGAGTTACGTCCAGACTTGTCTTATGAGTAGGAACCCGTTCAGATCTTGGATTTTGATGAAAGGATCCTGAGAAGAAGGCGTATACCTATGGTTAAATTTTAGTGGAGGAACCGTAGCCCTTCTAAGGCCACCTGGGAGATCGAGAAATCAATGAGGAAGCAGTTCCCATGTCTGTTCAGTTCAGGTAAATTTCGAGGACGAAATTTCATTTTAGGGGGGAGAGTTGTAACACCCGATAAATAATAATAATAAAGAAAATAATAATAATAAAAATATTAGTATAAAAGCCCGGTTTCTTTAGATCTAAAACTTTTTTTCCTGTTTTAGAACTGGTTTCAACCCTAGTCTGTCAGATCAAAAAAAATATTTCTTATTCAAATCAAAAACCTCCATCTCCCTAACACCCCGACCACCATCCCGTCTCCGACTCTGGTCGTCCGTGGCATTCACCGCCCCTGTTGTTAAGTCCATCGTCGATCGCCGGTCATAACCCCTCTCCCGACGCGCTCAACCGTCACGTTGTTCACCGAGAATTGAATCGGAAAGGTTCGTTAGATCTAGGGTTAAACCCTTGATCACTTTTCGTTAATTCGGCCTCCGATCAACATCGATTCGGTGCGTCGACCTTCCCCTCGAGTTCACCGTGTTTTGGTGACCAAAACCGCTCTATCACCGCCTCTTACCGTCACTGTTTGAGCCCTCGCCGGAGAAATTTCTGTTTGATTGTTCGTTAAGTTTCAAACGGTTTTTCAAAGGTTTAACTTTTTTTGGGAGTGTTTCGGTTGTTCTGATGAAAAATCTAGGGTCGGAACATTTTCCAACCGAGTTAAGGCCGTACGTGGCCTCTACGCGCCGTTGGGGTGATTTTTGGCCGCCCTGTATGGTGGCCTGGAGCTGGCCGGTCTAAACCGGTCTAAATCGGACCAAACCGGCCTTGAACCGGTCCACCTAGACTGAACCAGTCCCGAACCGAACCAGTCAACCCGTTGATCGACCCGACTCGACCTGTTGACCGACCCGACCTGGCCCGTTAACCAGTGACGTCAATATAACGTCAGTGTTGACTGCTAATGTCAGCGTTGACTGCTGACACGGCTGTTAACGTTAGCGTTGACTTAACCCAAAAAGTCAAAATTTTCAAAAACTCCTATTTTATGTTTTTCGACGTCCTGAGTCCATCCGTAAAATCCATTTCTCGAAATTCGAACCTAAAAGCCTCCAAATTGAACTTTTAAGTCTCGAGTCAAACTTTTCTTCTAAGTTAAGTAAAGTCTAGAATTGTGTTTAAAGTCTAATGTCTATACCTGATTGTTTGTATGACCCCATAGTTCTTCCGACCGTGTGCCCACCCAGCCCAGTTCCTCTCGTTTCGACCGAACCCGAGAGCCGATCGTAACCCGTATATTCTTGTACCCCTAAATCGTCAATTCAGTTTTTAGCTCTTATTTTAATAAAATTATATCTTATATTTCTAGGGTCCAGTACTACTAGAGAGCGAGGTTCGAACGCCCAGTAGATCAGCTACCTATTTCTGTCATCCGAGGTGTGTTTCCTTGTGTGCTATATAACTGTAAACTATTGTTTTCCTCTTTTGAACGAACATGGCATGTGCACATGACTATTTTTCTGGATTTTATGTAAACATATATTTTGAGCTTTAAGTATGATATATTCTATGTAATACTTCTTGTTTTGGTATATATATGACATCGGATTATTTTCTGACATTGCTATCATTATTCCTGTTATTACTACATGCCTGATACCTTGGGACTGGATAAAATATATAGTGTTGAGTTTTGGTTCAGCCTTGATCCAGCTGATAATTCCGCTTGTTTATGGTTCCCAGCTACGGCTAAGGTAATTTTGTCCTGATATTGGTTTCCGTGTACGATCGGGGTAATTTCACCTGTATCTTAAGGTGATTCCTTAGGTCGGTACTTTCGCCCCGGCGGGCCTAGGTTAATGCTTGTATCCGATACTGTTCTGGGGAACTATATCCAAGAGTTCGGTTAGAGGGTAGCATAACATGCACATACATGACCTGATTTACTGTTATTACCGTTTATTGATTTTACTTGTATTTTATGCACTGTTAGAACACAACGAGCTCCGTAGCTCATACCCATTTTCTTCCCCTTTCAGATAGTCGTAGATAGAAATCCCAGATTTATCACTTTGAGGATCTACTCATTTCCAGTTATTCTTTGAAGTAATATTTTAATTTCCAGTTTCTTTTAGGGTGACATGAGCTATTTTTGATAATGATGTTTTTAATATTCATTATATCGGATGTCAGATTTATGAGTTATTTTGCGAATAATTATGTTTTTAGGACACCTTATTTTAGTAATTTTTTTATTTGATTTAAGAGATATTCAAATCTGTCTTTCGTGACGTTTATTTTAATTTACTAAAAACTTGATTTATATTTTTTTTTAAAAAAACAATGTGATCACTCTAGGTCGGGCTTTCCGCATAGGTCGGTCTATGGGGTTACAACTTAGCTAGGCTCTACAACTTAGGCATTAAAAGGTCAAGATATGAGTTTCTAAATCCCCTATATGCATGTACATGATGTTTTAAAATGATTATTATGCACAAACAAGTTCATACTCCTCTAGCAACATGCATAGAAACATCAAGTTGAAAAACAACATAGTCATGTTATTTAACAAGATTCAAGAATATTTTTCCATAAAGTAAGACACAAAACGTTCAAGATAGGAAAGTTAGACCTAACTCTCTCCTAAGGGTCCAAAAATGTTCTTTGTCTAAAGGCTTAGTAAAAATGTTTGCTAATTGATTCAACGTGTCAACATATTCTAGACAAACACATTTTTAGATACATGATCTCTTATGAAGTGATGTCCAATTTGTATGTGTTTGGTTCTATAATGTTGGATGAGATTTTTAGTAAGAAATATAACATCAGTGTTATCACATTTTAAGGGTATGGTTTCAACATTAATATCATAATCTAAGAGTTTTTCTTTCATCCAAAGAACCTGCACACAATAACTCCCTAAGGATATGTGCTCTATTTTGGTGGTAGATAGAGCTATACTATTTTGTTTCTAAAAGAACCAAGATATTAACATACTACCTAAGAATTGAAAAGTTTCAAAAGTACTTTTCCTATTTATCTTACATCTCTTATAATCCGTGTCAGAGTAAGCATGAAGATTAAAGGAGGAATCTCTAGGATACCAAAACCTAAACAAGGTGTGTGTCTAAGGTACCTAAAAATTCTATTAATGGCTATAAGGTGTGATTCTTTAGGATTAGCTTGGAACCAAGAACACAAGCAAACACTAAATATAATATCCGATCTATATATGGTAAGGTAAAGCAAAGATCTAATCATAGAACGATAAATCTTAGAATTGATACACTTATACCCTTCATCCTTGTCAAGCTTAGTTGAGGATCTCATAGGAGTGACTTTAGGCTTTACGTTCTCCAAGTCAAACTTCTTGACCATATCTTTAATGTACTTAGCTTGATTGATGAATGTGTCATCCTTCCTTCGTTTCATTTGGAGTCCCCAAAAGAATGAAAGTTCCCCATCATGCTAACTAAAATTCTTCTTGCATTATCTTTGAAAAATCTTCACAATAAAACTCATTAGTAGAGCTAAATATAATATCAACATAAATTTGAACTACTAAGATTTTATTGTTAAATATTTTTATAAAAAGTGTAATATTTATCTTTCCCTTTCAAAACTTTTTCAATCAAAAACTTTGAAAGTCTTTCATACTAAGCTTTAGGAGCTTATTTTAAACCATATAATGCTTTTGTTTGTTTAAAAATATGGTTTGAAAATTTTGAATCTTTTAAACCTGGTGATTGTTCAACATACACTTATTCATTTATAAATTATTTAGAAAAGCACTTTTGACATTCATTTGAAAATGCTTGAAATCATAAAAACATTCAAATGCAAGCAACATCCTGATGACTTTCATCCTAGCTACGGGTGCATAGGTTTCATCGAAATCTATTCCTTCTTCTTGAGTGTAACCTTGAGCAACTAATCTAGCTTTGTTTCTCACTATGTTCTCACTCTCATCTAGTTTGTTTCTAAAGACTCATTTAATTATTATTGTAAATTTATTACTAGGTCTATTAACTAATATTAATACATCACTTCTCTCAAATTGATTTAGTTCCTCTTGTATAGCCAAAATCCAAAAGTCGTCTTCTAATGATAAATTGATATTATTAGGATCTATGTATGAGATAAAAGTAATATGGTTCATGAGTTTAAGAGAAGAACGAGTAATTACCCTCTTGTATGGATCACCCAAGATTTCTCCACTCTTAACATAGTTGAACTCCCTTTGGTAGCTCACTTCCTTTTGTTAAAGCTTTAAGTCCCCTAAAACTTCTAATGAAGGATCTTTTGTATCTTCTTCTTTGGTTGAAACCTCATCCACCTTTGATGTTTGACCCTTATAAATGGTTTCAATAATTCCTACATCATCATCATTGCAAGAACCCTTCTTAAGAAGGAGGTTATCATCGAAAATCACATGTATAGACTCTTTTACAACTAAGGTTCTTTTGTTGAAAACTATATAAGCTTTAGAATTTTAAGAATAACCACGAAAAATAGTTTCTTCACTTTTTGCATTAAATTTACCTAAGTTTTCTTTTTCATTGCTTAAAACAAAATACTTGCACCCAAATGGTGAAAATATCTAATGTTAGGCTTCTTGGATTTTAAAATCTCATAAGGTGTTTTCTTTAAAAGTGTCTTAATCATTAGACTATTTATAATATAGTAAGAAGTGTGTGGATTCCGCCCAAAAATATTTAGGTAAATTAGTTTTACAAAATAAGATTCTAGACATTTTCTCTAAAGTTTTATTTTTCCTCTCAACTACCCCGTTTTGTTGAGAAGTGTGAGGAGTCGAAAAATTATGACTAATCTTATTTTTATTAAAGAGTCAAAACCTAGATTTTGAAATTTGGTTTCAAGATCACTTCTAATGTGTGAAATCTTTTGAACAAGTTCATTTTAAGAATCTTTTAGAAATGTGATGAATTTCTCTAAAACTTCATCTTTTATACTTAAAAATAGAACCCAACTATACCTAGAGTAGTCATCAACAATAACATATACATATTATTTTATAACAAAGCTAGTAGTCTTAATTGGTCCAAAGAGATCCATATGAATCAATTGTAGTACTCTACTAGTTGAAATATCATTAATGAACTTAAATGAAACACGTTTTTGTTTACCTTTAGCACATGCACCACAAATTTTGACTAATAAGAACTTAAGTTTGGGTAAACCTCTAACTAGATCTTGGGAAAAAAGTTTGTCTAAAACACTTATATTAGAATTAAAAAATATATTCGATACGAATATAAACTCAAGATCTATATATCAAATCATCAAGAATAATAAAATAAATAAACTGAATACGGAAGCGTATCTGAATTAATTGATAGAGGTTTTCTAGAGGGTTTGATCCTCCATGAAGTTAGGTTTTCTCTTGCGGCACAACTCTCAGACAGGGAAAAGAGATATGCAAGTTGATCTAATTCTTGGGGACCATAAACCCTTTATATAGCTAATTGAATAAAAAACTATTAAGTATTTATAACTCTTGCCCTCATCAAATTATAAATACACCTTATGGTATCTACACTTTTAATTCCATGAAAATTTAATACCTATAACACGTGTAACATAATTGGTCACTTAATTACGTGTTAAACTTTATAATAGCAATATACATTATACATATGTGCCAACTATTATTGAATTTTAATCCAACAATCTCCCACTTGGGTAATATATGTTTCCTGACAAATGTATAACCTTATGAGCTTAAAAATTTGCTATCATATAATAGGTATTCTATAGCAATCTCGTCCATCAATTATATCCATATAAGATCAAAGTAGTCTTCATTATATCAATCATGACTAGACCCATCAATGGTCACGTATAAAAACATAATCAAATGACATAGATCATTCAAGGATGCGTAGCATGGAAATTACATGTAAATATGAACCGAACATGCCTATTTCCAACTGGTCCTACTAAACTTTAGTGAGATCAAATTTTACTGAATTCAGAGTGTGTATAAGCTAAAATAACTTTATTTCTGCAGAAATTAACCTTAAACTAAAGTAACCGAAATTGTGTCTTAAAACAAATGAGCATTTATCAAAATTACATACTCCCACTAAAACTGAATATACTTAAATAATATTACACCCACATGAGCAGTACGCTCATGAAAGACCTAGGTTGATAGTTTCTCAATAAGTGCGCAATTATGGAGTTTGTACCAACATACTCTATAGACACACAAACACTCTGAATTTTCTTTAACAACTAGAAATAAAATTTTAAAGTGTTCCTATTGTTTATAGAATAAATGATGCATATTTATTGTCACAAAATAACTTAAGTGATCTTTCTATTCAATCTATAATTAGCAGCTCATGTGACAGAGTCTTTTACATCAATATTCTAGTAGAATTGAAGCTTGTAAACTTGATGATTTTTAACTTACCAGAACTTCGATATGTGAGCATGTAATTTTTTTCTCTAAAGACATTTCATAACTCTCTTGGCTGCTATCCAACTGTCCATACTAGATTTACTTAAATATCTGTCTAACATTCTAATAATGTACGCAATATCCAAATGCATACATACTTAAGTATAAATTAGATTCTCGATAGCTTATGGAATCTTTTGTATTTTATAAATTTAAGGTTACTTGTAAGGCACAAAAAAATTATCTTCCTTAGTAATATGAGTGTCACTTGGTTTACTCCCACTGAACTTCTAATATATACAATTTTCAACTAAATTTATCTCAAAACTGAAAGAGATAATCAATATGAAATTTATAATTTCATTAATGAGAGTTAAACTTAAGCTCATAGATAGATTTTTTAATTTACATTCATTAATTTTGTATCATTAGAAACAAATCAATGATTGTACCATATAATTATTTTATTTAATGTTGTTATTGAAAAACACAAGCTTAACATCTATCTTATGTAGATCAAGATTAAAAGCAAAAAGTGTCAAGGTTATATTGAAAGAGTCTTTTAATATAACTTGAGAGAAAGTCTCCACAAAATCAATATCTTCTTTTAGAGTATATCTTTTAAATGCAAGACATGTCTTATACTTGTCTACATTATCATTTACATCCCTTTTTGGTTTTAAATATTAATTTACAACCAATTAGTTTGTACCTTAAGATAATGCGACAAGTTCCTAAACTTATTGTCTTGTATAAAATTATACTCTTTTTTAATAACATCTATCCACTTTTGAGAGTTAAAACTTTTATGATTTGATAAAAATAATTGATCAGGTTATTTTCTATCTTTCCTTTATTATAGTTATTTTCTTAATGAAATACTAAGTAATAATCGTTAATAGTATTTCTCTTTTCTCTCATGGATATCTTTAAAGTTTTTTTTAGATTGTTGAGTTTGTTCTTCTGAAAAAATAGATATCTTATCTTGAATGAGAGTTGTTCAACATTGTTTTGCTGATGTACTTGATTCACTTTTAATTAATGATAGGTGTAAAAACCTAAACATCGTCAAAAGTGATAGTAGAAATTAAATTAATATTTAATTCATACTTAATAACAATGTATATAACCTTATTCTCCTTCCAAATTCAACATCCTAAAAAATGTTATAAATCTTTCATTAAAATAATCTTAATTATGGGATCATAAACTTTACACTCCATGGATCACTTAAAATAGCCTAAGTAGTTGTTTACTTTTTGAAGTTTAATTTCTTTACATGTATCCTAGCTTATACAAAAGAATCAACACTTTATAACTTATTGTTATTCCTTTTGAGCAGGACCCTTAGTAACTTTTTTCTAATATATATTTTTTTATTGCCCTTATTCTTAGAGACACTAACCAAAGAGCATTAACTGATTGAGTACTTTTATAATTATAATGCTTTAAATTTTCTTCCTCTTTAACACAATGAGAAATAATCTCATTTGAAGTTTATTTCTCCTTTAATAATTATAACTAATTTTGAATTAGTTAAATTGTATAGGAAGTTATAATAAAATTATAAGAACAAACAATTGTTATAAAGTTTGATCTTGTGTGCCTTAAGTTTTAAAGCAATATAATATACTCTCTCACATTTCCTTTATCTTTATACTTCATAGACATTAAGTAAACCAAAAGTGATGTCATGTTAATCTTAAAAAATAGTATTTTTTAATAAAAAAAACTTAGTATAAATAATTTCTTTAGATTTATACTCTTAAAAGTTTCTAAAATATTATACTGTATGATCATTAGACTTATGCAACTTGAATAAACTCAACTCTCAGAATCCTATTTATGAATGTTTACCGCCGTGAAAGGTTCAAGTTGTTATTCACTTAGTGCAAGTTTTATGTTCATACCACCAAATACTATATATAAGTGTCTTTTCTATTTCTTGAAATTAATTTCACTAAACATAAGTGTAGAATTAGAGGTGTCAAACGGATTATTTGGTTCGGTTTCGGTTCGGTTTATTTTGGATTTTTTTGCAATCGGTTTAGATTCGGTTCGGATCGGTTTTGGTTTCGGTTTTGTTTTTAATTCAGTTATATGATGATTCGGTTCGGTTCGGATATCAGATCAGTGATTCGGGTCAATATCGATCAGATGTTTTTCGGTCGGGTCCATGTTGGTAATCGAACATTGATAATAAGAATATGTGAAACATAAATCTTCCTTTGGGCCGATTTATTGTTCACATATAAAACTGAATAATTATCACATGTTTATTACCACAGATGCACATGTAACTTTACTAATTATTAACCTTCCTTTGGGCCGATTAATATTAGCATAAACTGAATTTCATGCACAAAATCTTTTATATTTTAAAATAGAATAATTTTTATAATAAAGATCACTTTGGTGACTTAATACTTCAATTAATTTATCTTAAAATATATAACATAAATATACCAATATTCAAACTTAATATTTATAACAGTCAAAGCTGAAATTTCTGATAACACTTGAGTTTTCAAAATAAACCAAATTAAAGTTGTCTTAATGGGGCTATCAGAATCCAAATAACCGAAACCTTTGATTGTTCTTCAAAAATTCCTTAAATATGTTTGTACCAAAACTAAATTCGATCAAAATATTTAATCTTTAACTAAAAACAAAATACAAAAATATCATACAAATGCGTAATTCGTATAATAATAACTTGAAACTTTAATATAATCATAATAATATAATAATCAAAAATAAATTTTTGATCAAACCAAATTAAATATATCAATACCAAATTTATATTCTATAATCCAAAATAACATGTGATCAAAATAAATACTGAATATATTAACCAAGTAACTACGTAAAGTAGTAGTAAACTTTAAAAAGTAACATGCCAAAAGATTATTCAATCATAACTTAATAGACATAAACCGAATATAAAGCTTTAATAGCTAACTTGATTATAAATTTTTTTTGAACCACGATAAATTTATCACGAAAAAGCCCAAATTAATTAAAATTTTCTTTATTACTAACGACAAAAACTAAAATTTTGATCTAATAGAACTTAATATATATTTATTTCTAAAGGTTTAACTTAATACCCAATGATCAAATCTAAATTTTGATCCAACCAAAGTAAACATATATTTTAAACAAAATGTATTTAAAATATATATTTCATAAAAATAAAGTAAATATGCTACTATCGAAGTATTTAGAATCAAAACTTAAAATTTAATTTCCAATTAATAACAACCTAAAAAATAAATAAATTTTCATGCAGACAAAACTTAATCTTCATATAAATCTAGATTGATTTATATGATTTCTTATTTAATCGATTCAAACCCATTGACGTAAAACCAAATTGAATCCACGAAAATATATATTTTTCGTAAAACATTGAATGTTAATCCATTGAAAAAGGAAAAATAACCGGATTGACGAAAAAAAAAATCAAATCAAATTGTTATTAAAATACAAAAAATATATAATTTAATCTCATACGATTAATTATAAAACCAAAAACTTATGATCTCAATGAATCGACATAATTTTGGCTCTGATACCACTTATTCGAATTAAAAAATATATTCGATACGAATATAAACTCAAGATCTATATGTTAAATCATTAAGAACAATAAAATAAATAAACTGAATGCGGAAATGTACCTGAATTAATCGATAAAGTTTTTCTAGAGGGTTTGATCTTCCAAGAAGTTAGGTTTTCTCTTGCGGCACAACTCTCAGACGGGAAAAAGAGATATGCAAGTTGACATAATTCTTGGGGACCATAACCCATTTATATAGTCGATTTAATAACAAACTATTAAGTATTTATAACTTTGTCCCTCATCAAATTATAAATAAACCTTATGGTATCTACATTTTTAATTCCATGAAAATTTAATACCTATAACACGTGTAACATAATTAGTCACTTAATTACGTGTTAAACTTTATAATAGCAATATACATTATACATATGTGCCCACTATTATTGAATTTTAATCCAACAACTTATGCTAACATGTCTTAGTTTCATATATTTTAACCATGAATCATTTTAATCACTAGCAACTAAGCTTGAATGAATAAAGTTTTGTTTATTTATTTATATTTGAAGGTATTCATGTCTGATTCATTTAAAATTTTAATATTATGTTTGTGTTTGTTTAATTATTTTTATGATATTTGTGTTCATTTGATTAATATTTATAAATATGTTCTTTAACGTTCGTGAATACATTTATATAATGTTTGCTAACTTATTCATTTTATGACCATTAACCTATCTATTTACGTATTTGTCAAAATGATGGAACAATTGAGTTGAGAGAATCGTCCTTATAATGAGACTTTAAAATATTCGATCCGGATTAATCAATTAGTAAATTAAAAACCGATGGTTAAACAAAAATGTATAACACTTTCTCTTTTGATTATATTTTATATATTTTATGAGAAACTTTACAAACTGTGAAAATTAAAGTTTGTTGGATTAAAATTCAATAATAGTGGGCACATATGTATAATGTATATTGCTATTATAAAATTTAACACGTAATTAAGTGACCAATTATGTTACACGTGTTATAGGTATTAAATTATCATGGAATTAAAAGTGTAGATACCATAAGGTGTATTTATAATTTGATGAGGGGTAGAGTTATAAATACTTCAGAGTTGGTTATTAAGTCAACTACTAGTTGGTTATTAAATCAACTATATAAAGGGTTATGGTCCCCAAGAATTAGGTCAACTTGCATATCTCTTTTCCCCGTCTGAGAGTTATTTCGCAAGAGAAAACCTAACTTCTTGGAAGATCAAACCCTCTGAAAAAACTCTATCGATTAATTCAGGTACGCTTCCGCATTCAGTTTATTTATTTTATTGTTCTTGATGTTTTGACATATAGATCTTGGGTTTATATTCGTATCGAATATATTTTTAGTTCTAACAAGTGGCATCAGTGTCAGAATTATGTCAATTCATTGAGATCATAAGTTTTTGGTTTTAATTTATTGATATGATCTAAAATTAAATATAATTTTACGGATTATTTACTTCGATATGGTTTTATAATTAATCGTATGAAATTAAATTATATTTATGTGGATTCAGTTTGGTTTTACGTACATGGGTTTGAATCGATTAATTAAGAAATCATAGAAATCAATCTAGATTTATATGAAGATTAGGTCTTGTCCGCATAAAAATTTATTTAATTTTTTTTTGGTTGCTATTAATTGAAAATTAAATTTTAAGTTTGGATTGCAATTACTTCGATAGTAACATATTTACTTTATTTTTATAAAATATTTATTTTAAATATATTTTATTTAAATTATATGTTTAATTTGGTTGGATCAAAATTTTAGTTTCGATCATTGGGTATTAAGTTAAATTCGGTTAGATCAAAATTTTAGTTTTGATCATTGATATTAAGTTAAATTCGGTTAGATCAAAATTTTAGTTTTGGTCGTTAATGATAAAGAAAAATATAATTAATTTCGGCTTTGTCGCGATAAATTTATCATGATTCAAAAAAAATTATATTTAGGTTAGCTATTAAAGCTTTATATTCGGTTTATGTCTATTAAGTTATGATTGAATGATCACATGTTACTTTTAAAGTATATTGTTACTTTATGTAATTTACTTGGTTAACATATTCAGTATTTAGTTTTGATCATATGTTATTTTGGATTATAGAATATATATTTTGTATTGATATATTCAATTCGGTTTGATCAAAAATTTATTTTTGATTATTATATTATTATGATTATATTAAAGTTTCAATTAATTATTATACGAATTACTCACTTGTATGATATTTTTGTATTTTGTTTTTAGTTAAAGATTAAATGTTTTGATCGAATTTAGTTTTGGTAAAAACATATTTAAGGAATTTTTGAATGATAGCCCCATTAAGACAACCTTAATTTGGTTTATTTTGAAAACTCAAGTGTTATCAGAAATTTCAACTTTGACTGTTATAAATATTAAGTTTGAATATTGGTATATTTATGTTATATATTTTAAGATAAATTAATTGAAGCATTAAGTAATCAAAGTGATCTTTATTGTGGAAATTATTTTATTTTAAAATATAGAAGGTTTTGTGCATGTAATTCAGTTTATGCTAATATTAATCGGCCCAAAGGAAGATTAATAATTAGTAATGTTACATGTGCATTTGTGGTAATAAACATGTGATAATTATTCAGTTTTATATGTGAACAATAAACCGGCCCAAAGGAAGATTTTTGTTTAACATATTCTTATTATCAATGTTTGATTACTACAACAAGATATCACTTACAAATTAATATTTTTTTTAAAATATTATTGGAGTGTTCGATATCTTGTGATGTTACCTTTATTCAAATTTATTATTATTTTGGTTATCTTTTATCTTGAGTAAAAGATAAAATTAAGAAAAATATTTTTAAACAATTCAATTCATATTTTGGCTTCGGATATCTAATATTTTAATAGATTAATTGAAACATAATGTCACCAAAGTGACCGCTTTTATGTAGATTAGTTTATTTAAAATACTAAGATAATTATAGGTCTTTGTAATTCATGCGTTTATTAATTGGCCCAAAGGAAAATTAATATTTGGCCGAATTACAATGACAACTGTGGCGATAAATGTGTGACAATTATATGGTATTTTATGTGAACAATACGTTAGTCCAAAGATTAATCTATTGTTTGACATAGTTTATTGTCAATGTTTGATTGCTACAACAAGAGTACCGCTTACAGTTAATATTATTGTCCAAAGACTTAATATTTAATGTTGTGCTTGGTATCTTGAGGGGACTAGCCATTATTTTGAATTTATTGTTTACTTATAGATATTTATGTGAGCTTGTTTATTTACTTATTTTTGTTCTATCTTTAGATGATTTATTTTTACTATCATAATATATGTTGAATACATTCTATACTTATGTTTAGTGAAATTAATTTCAAGGAATAGAAAAGACACTTATATATAGTATTTGGTTGTATGAACATAGAACTTTCACTAAGTGAAGAACAACTTGCACCTCTCACAGCGGTAAGCATCCATAAATAGGATTTTGAGAGGCGAGTTCGTTCAAGTCTAATGATCATAATGTATAAATATTTTATAAATTTTTAGGAGCACAAATCTACAAAAAAAAAATATTTATACTAAGGGTTTCCTTGAGAAAAAAATTAATATTATTTTTTTTTTAAGATTAACATGACATCACTCTTGGTTTACATGATGTCTATTAAGTATAAGGATCAAGGAAATGTGAGGGAGTATATTATATTACTTTAAAATTTAAGGAACATAAGATCAAACTTTATAACAATTGTTTGTTCTTATAATTTTAGTATAGCTTCCTATACAGTTTAACTAATTCAAAATTATTACAATTATTAAAGGAGAAATAAACTTTAATTGAGATTATTTCTCATTGTGTTAAAGAGAAAGAAAAGTTGAAGCATTATAATTATAAAAATACTCAATCAGTTAGTGCTCTTTGGTTAGTGTCTCTAAGAATAAGGGAAATAAAAATATATATTAGAATAAAGTTGCTAAGGGTCCTGCTCCAAAGGAATAACAATAAGGTATAAAGTGTTGATTCTTTTGTATAAGCTAGGATACATGTAAAGAAATTAAACTTCAAAAGTAAGCAATTACTTAGACTATTTTGAGTGATCCATAGGCTGTAAATTTTATGATCCCGCAATTAAGATTATTTTAATGAGAGATTTATAACATTTTTAGGATGTTAAGTTTGGAAGGAAAATAAGGTTAGATACATTGTTGTTAAGGAGGAATTGGATATTAATTTAATTCCGACTATCACTTTCCACGATGTTTAGGTTTTCACACCTATCATTAATAAAAAGTGAATCAAGTATATCAGCAAAACAATGTTGAACAACTCTCGTTCAAGATAAGGTAATTATTTTTTAGAAGAACAAACTCAACAACCAAAAAACAACCTAAAAAATGTGTCTTTAAAGATATCCATGAGAGGAAAGAGAAATACTATTGAGGATTATTACTTAGTATTTCATCAAGAAAATAAAGATAATAATGGAATGATAAAAGACAACCTGATCAGTTTCTTTTATCAAACCATAAATGTTTTAACTCTCAAAAGTGGATTGATGTTATTCAAAAGAGTATAATTTTATACAAGGCAATAAAGTTTAAGAACTTACCGCATTACCTTAAGGTATAAACCAATTGGTTGTAAATTAATATTTAAAATCAAGAGGGATGTAAATGATAATGCGGACTAGTATAAGGCATGTCTTGTATCTAAAGGATATACTCTAAAAGAATACATTGATTTTGTGAAGACTCTCTCTTAAGTTATACTGAAAGACTCTTTCAAAATAATTTGACACTTATTACTTTTAATCTTGAGCTACATAAGATGGATGTTAAGCTTGTGTTTTTCAATGACAACATTGAATAAATTAATAATATGGTACAATCATTGATTTGTGTCTAATGATACAAAATTAATGATATATAAATTAAAGATATCCATATATGAGCTTAAGTTTAACTATCATTAATAAAATTATAAATTTTATATTGATTATCTCATTCGGTTTTGAGATAAATTTGGTTGAAAATTGTATGTATTACAAGTTCAGTGGAAGTAAATCAAGTGACACTCATATTACTAAAGAAGATATTTTTTTAGTGCCCTACAAGTAACCTTAAAATTTATAAAATACAAAAGATTCCATAATCTACTAAGAATCTAATTTATGCTTAAGTACGTATGCATTTGGATATTGCGTACATTATTAGAATATTAGACAAATATTTAAGTAAATCTAATATGAATTATTGGATAGCAGCAAATAGAGTTATGAAATGACTTTAGAGAATAAAATTTATATGCTCACATATCAAAGTTTTAGTAAGTTAGAGATCATCAAGTTTACAGGCTTCGATTCTATTAGAATATTGATGTAAAAGACTCTGTCACATGAGCTGCTAATTATAGATTGAATAGAAAGACCACTTTAGTTATTTTATGATAATAAATATGAATCATTTATTCTATAAATAATAGGGACACTTTAAAAATTTTAGTTCCTAATTGTTAAAGAAAATTCAGAGTATTTGTGTGTCTATAGAGCATGTTGGTACAAACTCCATAATTGAGCGCTTATTGAGAAACTATCACCCTAGGTCTTTCATGAGCACACTTCTCATATGGGTGTAATATTATTTAAGTATATTCAATTTTAGTAGGAGTTTATAATTTTGATAAATACTCATTCGTTTTAGGCACAATTTCGGTTACTTTAGTTTAAGGTTAATTTATGCAGAAATAAAGTTATTTTGGATTATGCACACTCTAAATTCAGTAAAGTTTGATCTCACTAAAGTTTAGGAGGACCAGTTGAAAATATACATGTTCGGTTCACATTTACATGTAATTTTCATGCTATGCATCCATGATTGATCTATGTCATTTGATTAAGTTTTTATACGTGACCATTGATGGGTCCAGTCATAATTGATATGATGAAGACCGCTTTGATCCTATATGAATATAATTGATGGACGAGATTGTTTTAGAATATCTATTATATGATAGAAATTTTTTGAGCTCATAAGGTTATACATTTGTCAAGAAACATATGTTGCCCAAGTGGGAGATTGTTGGATTAAAATTCAATAATAGTGGGCACATATGTATAATGTATATTGCTATTATAAAATTTAACACGTAATTAAGTGACCAATTATGTTACAAGTGTTATAGGTATTAAATTATCATGGAATTAAAAGTGTAGATACCATAAGGTGTATTTATAATTTGATGAGGGGCAGAGTTATAAATACTTCAGAGTTGGTTATTAAATCAACTACTAGTTGGTTATTAAATCAACTATGTAAAGGGTTATGGTCCCCAAGAATTAGGTCAACTTGCATATCTCTTTTCCCCGTCTGAGAGTTGTGTCGCAAGAGAAAACCTAACTTCTTGGAAGATCAAACCCTCTGGAAAAACTCTATCGATTAATTCAGGTACGCTTTCGGTTTCAGTTTATTTATTTTATTGTTCTTGATGTTTTAATATATAGGTCTTGAGTTTATTTTCCTATCGAATATATTTTTAATTCTAACAAAGTTGACTTAAGTACTTGTTAAGAAAAAAAAATTATTAATTTATCAAATTTATTTATATTTAAATGTTTTGGTTTATGGTTTAATATTCAAAACTTATAAGACTTTAAGTCGAGATTTTAGATTGTAGAATTTTAATAGGAAGGGTTATATAAATTTTTTCAAACATATTATAGATCAAAGTACTTTATATTTTTATAATTTATTATTTATATTTGAAATTTACAATTATCATTTCTGGTAAAGTTATAATATTTAAGTATTAAATTGTAAGGGACTAGGGGTGAAAAAAATTCAATTATCGGTTTTGGTTTCGGATCCGGTTATACCTAATAGATTTTTATTCGGTATTAGTTCTGATGAGACTGAAACTAGATTCAAAATTTAGGTTTCAGTTATAATCGGGAACGAGACTGGATCTTGTTATTTTGGATCTGGTACCCGGTGTGTACCAGTAGAACCGTAGCCAATACCAAGTATTTAGTATTAGTTTTCTTGCTTGTAATAGATAATATTCTTTTGTTTATTTTTTCTTATTAAATTTTTTCTTTATGTATGAATATTATGAGTATGACTCGTTTTAAAACTTTAATTTTAAACCTATAATATTTTAATTTTATTATTTAATAATATTATTGATGGTTAAAAAATTTATTTTATTGCTCATATTTTCTTAATAATAAATCAGTTAACCGGATACCCAGTATTAGTACCAATTTCACTAGTAACTGGACTGAATCCTAGAATTTAAGATCTAGTATAACTGGGACCGGAACTAGATTCAATTTTCAAAAACTAATGATTATTGGGACCGAGACTAATTTTAATCAAATAGACCGGATACTCGGTCTTGTCCACCCTAGTATGGACACTTCTTGCTTTAATAATTTATTGATGGAAATTAAAAATGTTGATTTTGATGGTTAAACTTTGAATTTTCCCTTTACTATTTATCATTCCCCACTTCTTCACCCCTTTTTACTACGTGATTTCAAAATATATTTTTATTAATTTTGATTATAATTTATTTAAATATTTTAATTAATTAAAATTTATAAAAAAAAATATATGTAAAACTACATGATTCAAACTTTATTTATATTTTTATATTCTAACAATAATAAAATATAAATTATAAAAAAACAAAATTAAAAAAAATTGATAAAAATAATAACATATAATAATTTTAATAAGACAAAAAATATTATCTTTAATTATTATTATTTTTTGTAAAATTAATCCAAAGGAAATAGTAACGAATTGTTAAGCCGTTGTCCATTATTTCATTTCTATTGAAATAATGACTAGTTGTTTTATATTTTCTATACATCATTGATAATTATAAAACATATATAATATATTGATTGTCAGAATATATTTTTTTATAATCATTTTAGTTTTAAGGTTTAATTTTAAAATTTATGGTACATATGTTCGTGATTTAAAATTTAGTGGGCGTGATTATACGCCCAAGAAAACTTTTTATTTGTATCACTAATATATCAAATAATTATTTATTAAAAATATTAAAATTATAAAACATATTGATTTCATTATTCTAGTAAAGAAAAAATCTTTTTAATTGTTTTAAAAGGTATGACGTTGTAAAAAAGATAAAACAACTAACATCAGTTTAACACCGAGTTTTATTTTTATTTTTATTTTATTTTTATTCTGTTTGACGAGAGATTAATAGGTGAATCTTGTTCTTCACGTTATTCATGGTTCAAGCAATCAGGACCGTTGATGTAACCCCTTAATTTTAACTTAAAGAGTACGGTAGGTTAAAATTGTTGTTTTTAAAACTTTTATGTCAAGAAATTTTAAAAAGTGATACAAAACCAATTTGTAAACCAAAAGATAAAAACATAATTAAAAAGTAAATATTATGATTTAAAAATGGTAAAACAATTCTATGCATGAGGTTTTAAAACATCTTAGATCCCTGATAATCCCAAAATAACTAAAACAAAAAAAATGGTTGTAAATAACCGTACTGAAAGAAAATGTTGTCCGGTAGAGATCTCCAAGTACCAACTCTTAGGGTCAGATACCTAAAAAAATAATCTAAAAGAATTAAGCTATAAAGCCCAGTGTGCCTCTAAAGTGTAGTAAAACAAAATCACAATATCACTCAAATCACAATCACAATTATAATATAACTTCCATAGTAAATAAACACAAAGAGTGATGAATGCAATGTCACAGAAAATGCAATGTCACAGAGAATGTAGTCCCATACTCCGAACGCCAAACACAGTGGTGGCAAAGCCAACCGATCACAGTGGAGGTAGTTCCCCAGAACCCCTCACCCCTTATTTCGCTAAAACACAGTGTGGTAAAACCACCTTCCTCCGTACAATCCATCACATGCACATGTAATACAATAAATGTCAATGATCTCATGTCACAACACAGATATCCGTATAGTATACGAATCACACAATTCAATAAATCTGATCTCACTCTCATAATGTAACACAATATTCACAATATCATATAGTATATCGATATATCGTAAAGTCTCAATAACGGATAAGTACAATACACAGAAAATCTAGCACATGAAGAGAACGCACATTTAAATACATTTTACAATAACACAAGAAGAAACACACATTTAACACAAGAAGAAAACACACATTTATATTCAATTAACAATAGCACGTGGAAACTCACATATTTAACACAAAAAAAGAACACGCATTTAGAACAAGAAGAAAAGACACATTTGAATTTATTCGACAATAACACATAAAGAAATATATATTTAGCACAAGAAGAAACAAGTCGAATTTAGGAAGTTAACGTTAAAAGCTTTAAACTCAAAACTAATTTAATTTATCTTATTTTATAATAACTATAAAATATTTAAATTCTTAATAATTCATCACATCCGAAGGTTAAAATTCTAACTAAGAATTGATAATTTAAGAATAGTTAAAATTCTCAAAATACATTATCTCATAAACTTATTAAATTAATATTATAATTTGATGGTTCAAATTAAATATTTGAGTATAAAAAAAATATTTATGTATACTGAAATTAATCTTAATTCTCAAATGCATCAAGGTTTCCAGAATAATAATAATAATAATTTGAAAAAAATCTAATAGTTTGTTTTATATTAAATAAAAAAAACAGATAAGATATGAGATTCTTCAGGTACCATATTGCCAAAAGTCCAAAGATTTATAAGAGGAAATTAAAATGGAGTAACCCTAAAGAACTTAGGGTATCTTAAAGATGAAGATAAAAACAATAAAACAAAGTTTATAAAATTATTTCTCAAGAGTAATATTTTAGAAAAAACAATATAAAAATATGATGTACACACAACACAAATCACAACTACTTATTTAAATCATAGTTTAATCTGAAATCTTAATTTATCCAAAATCACAAATTCACATGATTTAAAATCATAATTACTCGCAAAAGTGTGAGTTCTCAAAAACAAATACACAATCAAAGTCACAATACAAAAATTAAACATGATAGCAAAACACGAATATTTTTCAAAGCATATCACAGGAAAGTATACTAGTAAGAGAACACACATATATATTCATTTAAACACATGAAAACACACATATTTAACGTGAGAAAGGCACACACATTTAGCACAAAAAGAAAACACATATTTAGCACAAGAAGAGATAGGTTGAACCTAAAAAGTTAACATTAAAAACTTTAACCTCAAAACTAATTTAATTTATATTATTTTATAATAACTTTAAAATATTTAAATACTTAATAATTCGTTAAAACCCAAAATTAAAATTATAATTAAGAATTGATGACTTGAAAAGAGTTAAAATTCTCCAAATACATTATCTCAAAACTCATTAAAATAATATTATAATTAGATGGTTCAAATAAAATATTCGAATGTAAGAAAAATATTTATATATACTGAAATAACCATAATTCTCAAATGCATCAAAGTTTCTAAAAATAATAATAATGACTAAAAGTTAGTTTTATATTAATTAATAAAATAACCAGATAAAATATGAGATTCTTTAGGTACTGAATTGCTTAAAACCCACAGATTTGTAAGAGAAAACTAAGATGAAGTAACCTAAAGAACTTAGCGTATCACAAAGAGGAATATAAAAACAAAAAAACATGATTTATAAAATTATTTTTCAAGAGTAATATTTTAGAAAAACAATGCAAAATAAGATGTACGCAAAACACAAATCACAACTACATACTTCAATCCAAAATCATAATTTATCTAAAAATACAAATTCACAGGATTTAAAATCATAATTACTCACAAAAGTGTAGGATTTCAAAATCCGAAAGTTTCATATATTTCTAAAATTACAATATTAAATATATCACAGAAAAATATATATTTTAGATAAACACATCTAGCACCAGTAAGAGAACACACCTTAGCCAAAGCGACTCAAATTATTGCATAACATTGTTTTGATCTCGGACAAAAATAAAGAGTGAGAACAAAGTTTTTAGAGAATCTTGATGGAGAAAAAAAATAATGTAGTGATTTCTCTTAGATCACAATATGTATTTATAGTGAGAAAAATAACTGAGCTTAAGTAGAATTAAAATTCTAGTAGATCACATTATAAATATAATAATAAATAAAAAATAAGATTGTATAATTTTAAATGAGCTTCTTATCTTTATCTGAGACTTTATATAATATATATAATATTAAACAAAGAGTTTTGATAAAATAATAATTAAATAAAATAATATTTTTAATAAAAAGATTGATTGTAGAAAAACTCTTAATAAAAAAATAATTAATCTTAGTTTAAAAGCAAATTAGTTATCCAAAAAGTCATCTAATTTTAAAACATCACTTTAACTTTTAATCTTTAAATTCACATTTAAACTTTCAAAACTTTATAATCTTATCTCAAAAATTTTCCCTTAAATATAGAAAATCAATTTAAAACCTCAAAAAAATTAGGGTTTCAGAAATTGGGAATCTAAAAAGGGTTTTTAATTAGGGATTTTAAAATTAGGGTTTCTAAAATTAGATATAATTTTTGGGATATTACAGTTGATCTTTAAATAATCACTTAATAATTACTCATCCACTAAATCCATGTAGGAAAGAGGTGATGATTCACTTGAAAAAAAATTAAGATCAACAGTCCTAATTAATTGGGACCATGGATGATGTGGTGAACAGGGTTCACCTAATAAGTTTTCCTGTTTGACAATTAATGCACGAGATTTATGTATTCTTCTTAATAAATTAATTTTGAAGATTCTCACTTAAATTTTTATCTTTAAGAGTATAACGCGATGTACAAGAACGGAGTTAAGATTAAATATTATGAGAGATAATTGTCTATCAAAGTCTTAAGTCTAAAGTTTAGGAGGAATAAAAATTTTATTTTAGTATTATTTAATCTAAAAAAAACCTTAAATGTAATTATAAAAAAAATTTAAGAATGGCAACAAGCCTCTCATATTCAATATAGTTTAAGTCCCTGGTGACGTATCATATCATTATTGTCAAAACTTTTTACCATTAAGTTAATATTTTGAAACTAATAACAAACAGATTAATTATAAAAATTTAATCATTATTTGTTTGTTCAAAAAAATTTAAATTAAAAGTTTTTTGAATTAAGTTAACCATTAAAAATTATCTCAATCACTACGTAGTATTATTAAAGTTCAAAATCGTTATCTCCAAAAATAATAATCATTCTTTTAACCAATATAACAAGATGATTTATACAAATAAAAGTCATATTTTATTGATGAAGAATTAGGGTACGTATATACATACAATGAAATTAATAAAATTTTAAAAAAATGGCTAATTGCCTAATCTATAAAATTTACCATCTAAATTAATAGATTTTCTTAACCTATAGGATTTTTTAATTTGCATAATTACAATCAATCAATTATAATTATTTCCTTCAATATACCCTCTCAAAATGGAACGAGAGTGAAGTGGCAGAGTTAAGATATCAACGAGTTGATCTCCTGAGGACATATGAGTGACGCGTAAAGCCCCACTTGGTACTCGATCTCGAATAAAATGATAATCTATTGTGGAATAATTCATTCGTGAACGGAAGACATGATTATAACAAAGATGAACGGTATTAGAATATTTACGTAAAGTTTATATTTGATTTTGATATAATAAAGAATATTTTGTAAATAATTTTTAAGTATTTAAGTTAATTGATAAATCAAATTATTTTACTAAGTTTAAAATTAACCCATCAATATTTTTTTCTGAGTGTTATCAAAGTCAAAGAATAGATTTTAATTTAGGCATTTCGATACACCTCTTAGGTATTTTGATACAACTGAGCTTTTTCAAAGGCAAAAATATACTTACGTTTCGATCCAATACATAAGTGTTTCGATACAGTGAGTTAAATTTTCTAAAATATTAAGAATTAAATTTTCGACCGTTACTTGTTAGTTATATTTTTAAAAGTTTGTTGACCCGTTTCGATACATTCCTATAGGTGTTTCCATACGCATTTTGGCAATGACAAAACGTTTCGATATAGCTCCCTAGCTATTTAAATATGGCCCCATTTTAAAGGCTACCCATTTCGATACACGTATAAAGTGTTTTGATACACCCCTCTTTAATGAGCATAACGACTTTTTCTATTTTAGTACCGTTTAAATACAAGAATTTCGTGATTGGAAACCATATATTACAAAAGTACATTTATAGTGGAAAAAAGGTATCTCAACGGTTATATTGATGATCACAACCATCCGAACGGTTACAATTCAATAAGAGAGTATAAAAACAAGTCTCAAAATCTACAACAACAACCAATGAACCTGCAAGCATAATCCAAGCCTTCAATCCAACTCCAAGCACTCAATTGTCATTTCTTGTACACCTTACTCTTGTGTTCTCATTGTAATTTTTATTTCTGAGTTTGGGGAGTGTTGTTCTTTAAATTGGGCAAAATATTCTTGTTAGAGAAACTTTCAATTGTCAATTTTTTTTAAACCTTTGTGAGGGTTAAGTCAATCTCCGAATAGAAAGGTTGACTTGTGTAATAGTTGTCTCTTTATCCTAGAAAAAAGGGACAAATTCAGAGAGTGTATTGTTTGAAAATCCTTAGTAGGAGCTAAGGTAGTTGATATAAAGTTTGTTCGAAGCTTGAACCACTATAAATCTTGTGTCTATAATTTTTCTGTAACACCCTAGACCGGCCTACGCGAGAAGCCCTTCTAGAGTGGTCACATTTTCTTTAATTATAAATCAAGTTGCAAGAAAAATCAAATAACTCGTACGAATAAAAGATAAATATTGAATGTCACGTAAAATGTGTAAAAGTGCTACTAAACACAAGGTGTTTGGAAACATTGTTCACAAAATAATAATTCGTAAAACCAATAACAAAAATAATACATTGAAACCACCAGTAAAACATAAACACATGTCCCCTTAAACGCAAACTGGAAAATGTTAAATTATTACATCAAAGTGTAACCAGGTAATGTGTAGATCCTCCAAATATCAAATACGGATATCTATCTATGGATATCTGAAAGGGAAAAGAAAACAGGTATGAGCAATGAAGCCTAGTGTGTTCCAACAGTGCAAATAAAACACGAGTAAAGTTAATAAACAGTAATAACAGAAAATCAGGTCATGTATATGCATGTTATGCTACCCTCCAACCAAACTCCTAGATACAGTTCCCCAGAACAGTATCTGATACAGGCATTAACCTAAGCCCATTAAGGCGAAGGTACCGACCTAAAGAATTACCTTAGGGAAACAGGCGGCATTACTCCGGCTGTAGTACAGGAACCGATATTGGGCAGAATTACCCTAACCGAAGTTAAGAACCGTAAATAGGAGGTATTACAAGCTGGATCAAGGCTGAACCAAATCTCAGACACTACATACCATCCCAATCCTAAAATGGTACGCATGCAATATTAGCAGGAATCATGACAGTAGTATCGAAATTTAATCAGGCATCATGTACACATCAAATCAAGAAATATCATACAGGATATATCAGGCATACAGTAAAAACGTAAAATGATCATTCTTAAGGTTCAAAATAAATGTCTAAGTAAATCTAGGAAAACAGTCATGTGCACATGCTTGGTTCATTTAAAACATAAAACAATAACATAGGATTATCTAGCACACAAGGAACACACCTCAAATGCCAAAAACAGACAAGTGATCTACTGGGTGTTCGAACCTCGCTCTGTAGTAGTACTGGACCCTAACAAAATATAAGATAGAATTTTAATTAATACTGGAATTAAATATTGAATTTATTAATCACTAGGTAATAAAACATACGGGTTATGATCGATTCTCGGGATCAGTCAAAACGAGAGGAGATGGGTTGGGTCGATACACGACCGGGAGAACTATGACGTCTTACAAACAAACAGGTATAGATATTAGACCTTAAATATAACACTGGACTTAACTTAGAAGAAAAGTTTGATTTGAGACTTTAAAGTTCAATTTCGAGGCTTTTGGGTTCGAATTTCGAGAAATGGACTTCAAGTATGGACTCAGGACATCAAAAAACATAAAATAGGAGTTTTTGAAAATTTTGACTATTTTAGGTCAAAGTCAACACTGACGTCAGTAGCCACATCAGTAGTCAACGCTGATGTCATGCTGACATCACTGGTCAACGGTTCAGGTTGGTCAACGGGTCAACGGGTCGGTTAACAGTAGAACAGTTCGGTTTGGACCGATTCGGTTTGGACCAGTTTAGTACAGTTCAGGACCGATTTAGACTGGTTACCGTCCTTGGTGGTCGAAAATCGCCTCTGGAGGCGCGTGGAAGCCATGCGCGACCTAAATACACCGAAAGCACTCCCAAAAACCGGATTTCTCAGAGATTTAACCAAAAACGCCCTTAAACCGATCAAAAAAACAGCAAAACAACTCGAAAGGCTTACCAAACTTGCCAAAACGGATATACTCCGATGAGGGTTCAAACGGCAACGAAAGGAGGTGATATCAGAGGGATTTTGGTCGATCTCGGACGGGAGATACGGCAGGATCGACGACGCGCCTGAACGACGTCGACGATGGTCGGATCGAGCAGATCTTTAAAGGGTTTAAACCCTAAAATTTTCGAATCTTACAACCTCGATTCCCGATGATCGCGACGACCAACGAGCGCGTAAGACGAGGGGTTCTAACCGGGAGGAAGTGACGGTTCTAACGGTGAAGGCGGTGAAGGCCAAGGACCGACGGTGAGGGAAACTATAGCGACCTTAATTTTCTTAAAATAATAATAGGTGTAGTAAAAAAGGAAAGGGGTCACTAGTAGAAAATTTAAAAAGTTAGGGTTTTGAATTGAAAATTGATTATGGTTTAAAACTTAGGAATTAAGGTTAAAAAATGGAATTTGGAAAAACGGGTCATCAGTGGAAAAGAATGTGAAAAGGCAACAATCTGTCATTAAAAATAAAATATTATAGAGTATATAAATAGGTAAGATACATGTATGGGAAATGAAACAAAAAAAGAGAAACATGCGGCAGCAAATAAGCATAGAAAAAGTAAAACATCAATTATAGAAAAACAGAGGAAAGAAAATATAAAACAATATATCACCGTTTCTAATTATAATTAAATACATAAATATGCATTAAATGTTAATTTAAAAAAAAAGACAAGAATAAATGAAGGGAAATAAAACACACGGTACTAATAAAATAATAAAAGAAAAAAAGGAAATAAATGAGGTTAATGGCACCAAAATAAGGTAAAATTTAATAGATATATAAATTAAAATAATAATCAATGTGAAAAGAAATAATAAGAAAAGAAATCAATAACCAAATCAAAAGAAAACACAACTATAAGTCAAGATTAAACCAAAATAGACTGAAAGTAGGATTGAAATTAAAGCAAGGAAAAAAAACAAGGAATGAAAACATAATTAAACCATGTCTGGAAGCCAAACGTTCTAAAACTTGAGGGACCAAGACTGTGATTAACCCCAAACCCATAAATACGAGGATCCTCTCCTGGATCGGGTCATTGCACGGGTTGAGAGGCCGAAACAGCGCCATTTTATGAACCATTTATATAGCATCAAATGAACACAGAATTAAATTTCAGTTTCATTTTCTTCATTTCTCACCAAATACCCAAGACAAAGGGGGGAGAACTCTCTAAAATTGTTCAAGAGCTCAACCCAGAAATCGGCGACCGGACCGTTGCCTGGCGACGGCCGACGGCAGAGAAAATATTTTAAAAACCTTCATTTTTCATTTGTAAACCCATATCTAAACTTAGATTCAAAATAACAAACCTCCTTTTCTTTTTAAATCTTATAATACCAAAACGTTTTCTCAAAAAAATTTGATATGAAAACCCCTGTTTTGAAGACTTGTTTTTATTCGAAAACAAAACCAAAAACACCTCTTTTACCATGAAGTCTGGGTTGTTCGAACCCCTTTTGAAAGCTTTAAAAAAGGAGATAAATGGAGGATGAAGAGGAAAAGGAAATCGGCACTAACGACGGAGAATCAACTCGCCGATTTAAAAGGTAAAAAAAACTAAAACTTTTCTCTTAGTTTGCTATTTGAAGTAAGGAAAAAGTATGCTCTGAAAATTGTGTTTTTATTCATTTGTTTGAATAATCTCGTCTCCTTTTACATTACTTTCGATTAGGGCTTTTATAGCCAGTTTTTACATTAAAAAAAGAAAACAACTGGAAATTGGTTCTGAAATGTTGATTCACTCTCTGCTTTTGTTTGTTTGTGAGGCACTACTGACATTCTTACGAGAGGGTAGGGGACCACTGTTGTCCTTTTTTTTTGTTTTGGCCGATTTTGAAGGAGAAGGCCTCACTGAAATGGGAGTTTGCTAGTACTCATGCGTAGCTGTTGTGGCCTCGATGTTGATCTTCGGTGAAGCAGATCGGCTGAAGAACTGAGTGGTCGCTAGGAGATGAACGTTTGTCCTCCAGATTCTTCTGGAATTCCAGAAGGTCAACGGTTGTGTTGGGGGAGTTGAGAGGTCATTCGGGTCGCAGGTTTGATAACCGGGTTTGGTTCACGGGTAATCGGTTTGGTGTATGGGTTCTTAACATAATATTTATTTTCTTATAATTTAATTTATTACACTTTATTTTATCGCATTTACTTTCTTGTATTTATTTTACGCAATTTAATTTTTCGTATTTATTTTTCTCGTAATTAATTTATACAATTTAATTTTCCGTATTTATTTTTCCGCAATTTAATTTCTCGTATTTAATTTCTTCCACATATATTTATTTTAATTTACTTTAAGTTTTTAATTTTTCGCATTTATTTTATTTATTTATTTGTATATTCGATTCATTTATTTAACATTCGTCGCATCCATTTGTTAATTAATGAATTTAATAAATACTTCTTTATTCGGTCGTAACGGGCCCATGTTCCGACGTATTGGTCGTAGTGTATGCGTTGCCTTTAAAAAAAGACATGGTAAAAATAAAATTGAATTCGAATATTTAACAAATATTAATTTAAATGCCACTTTAAAACGGAAAATTCAAAATTAATTAAGCTGTTATTTTGATAAAGGTGTCAATTTTTGGGCGGTTTTTAACGCTAATACCGTTTTAAATCGTAATCGACTCTTGAACCCAAACCATTATAAATCTCTGGTTTTTACGATGTCCGGCCTACTAAAGTGGCTGGTGGTAACTTCAATATTTTTTTAAACCAATTTTTTTAATCACTAAACTTAATTTTTCAAAATTCTCAATTCTAATTTTTGTCAAAATCAATTCAAATAGAAATTCATCGAATTTAGAAGAAAGTATCATTCTTATCAAAACCTTTCGGAAGGTGTTATTTTTAAAATCAAATCTGATTTAAACTCAAATTTAAAAATGATTTTATAAAATCAATTTAAATAAAATAAATTAATAATTTAGTTCACGAACTTATCGAGTTTAGTTTTATTTAAGCAATTAAAGCCAAATATATTTGTTTTTCAACAAACTAAAATAAATTGATTTTATGATTTTTATAGATAACTAGATCTTCAACATGATCTGGGTAGGTTTTATTTAAGCAATTAAAGACAAATATAGGACAAAGGAACAATATTTTAAGTTGATTTTTATTTATTTGCATATTTGTTTTTCAACAAACTAAAATAAATTAATTAATAAATAAATATTAAAAAACTAAGGAGTGATTCAAAAAGAAAATATATTTTTATTAAATTGATTTATTTATATTATAATATTTGTTCATATTTTTTTAACTCTTTGACAAGATTAGAGGTGTATATTTCAGTTTTGGATCGAATCCGATTCGAAATTTAAGATATTTAAAATTTTTAGATTGATAAATTAACGATCCATATCTAATTTAGAAAAAACAAGATATTTGGTTTTTAGGATATCAGACTTTTGGATTAGATACTTAAAAATTGATTTAAATATTTTTTGAATTTGGCGGTCCTATCTATGAAAATTTTAATTTTCAAATATAACAAAATTATATTAATGAATATAAAAAGATTTATTTTTATAAAAAAATCTTAATGTTTCGTATATAATAAATAAAAGCATCAAACATAATAAGAGTCGTATTCATAAAAAAATTACAAAACATAGATCAACGAATAATAGTTTTTTACGCAACATACTGTGCACATATTGATACTTAAGCCTGGATCTCCTAAAACATTATCATTTTTATTAATCACTCTTTAAGTTTAATATTTCTTAAATTAGTATGAATTTGAACATCTTTATTTGCAAATTCTGAAGAAAAAAAATTATTCTAAGCTAGAAAAAGGATCGATATAGGATGAAATTGATAGATGGGAACAAATGATGGTGTCAATGTACTTGAGGCTTGCAGATAGGTTTAGTGAAGTTGATGCCTGTGGGATCCTTCACAAAATCAACAATTAAATTCGAATTAAATTAGGCCAAACGAGTAAGAGGTTTAATTCAAATTAAATTTGAATATTTTCTTGAATAATCAACATTATTTGTTTAATATTCGTATTTTAAGGAAAACTCAAGTTCTTAATTTATATTTAAATATAATATAAACTCTTTTTTAATATTAAAAAATAAATAATTTAAGGAAAAATTACTCACAACAGGTAAAATATCCACAGGCCCACGAAAGGCTTGATTGGTCTAGACATTCGCGTTGCCTACGTTGTGCGGGTATTCCTCAACCCGAATGGGATTGGATTTGCACTCTCTGGGCATAAGGCATAAAGTCATCTTAGTCATTCAATGACAATTATGTGAGAAAGTGCACATAAGCACTTTCAGCATTAATTTCTCATTCATCACTCAACCATTTTGAGCATATGAGATACCATTGTAAAGATCTCATGGTGTAGAATAAAAAACAATAAATTTCTTATTCGAATATCCATCTTTGCTTCTCTAAAATATGGCTCAAAATTGTCAATTTCTCATTGTTTTTCCAACAATCACCCACATGAATAAAATTGTTGATTTTATCAAAAACATTTTGGCTCAATGCGGTGATAGGTTCTATGATTGATAGATGCATAGGATACGTAAGTTTTCTCCTTTAAACCTTGCTTTGTGAAAGTATATTTATTTTACTAGCTAATCAGTAGACGTGATGTCTTTGAACTGTCAACAATTTATGTAAACAATGATATACTTCACACAACTATCTCTCCGACAAGAGTTTTAGCTCTCATGGTTATGTCTATATGGTCATCGACATCGCCTAGTTCTGTAAAAGTTTGAAAGAACTAAGCTTAATAGTCTCCTTGAAGTGGTCATACTTCACTCTCACATAGGTAACTTATTTTGCTCGACGCACCAAAGCACACAATAGTCATTAAAAGCTTTGCTTAACCTATATCATTTTTGTCATTGTTTACATCATACGAATGGACTTAAGAAAAGAACCCCTATAGTGACCACACAGGTCTATACAATTAGGTTGTCCCTTTGAACCTGGTCTTTGGATCTCTGGTTAGTTAGGTAGGGTTTTCCTTTATATAATGCCCTTATTTTTCATGGGCGTTAGTTCTATTTCTTTTGACGTTTTCTCAACTTGATCTCGATTTAACCATTTGTTTAGCGGATCCACAATGTTATCATTTGATCTTACGAAGTCAATAGGGATAATTCTATTTGAGATCAATTTTCTGATTATATTATATTGTCGATGTATATGTCTCGACTTACCATTATACATGAAATTCTATGCTCTAGCAATCATTGCTTGATTATCACAATATATACATATAGTGGGCACAAGTTTTTTCCATTTAGGGACTTAACCATTTAGTTTCTTCTCTAGATTTATCAAAGTAACAAACTCAGATTTTATTATGGATCTAGTTATAATCGCTTGTCTTAAGGATTTTCAAGATACAACTCCTCCTCCTAGAGTGAATACATATCCACTTGTGTCTTTGGTGTCTTGTATGTCAGATATTCAACTTGCATCAAAGTATCCTTCTAAGATAGTAGGGTCTTTGGAATAATGTAATTGATAATCCCTAATATATCTAAGATACCTCAGTACCCTCACAATTTCTTTCCAGTAATTCTTTCCTTGATTGCTGGTGAATCTACTTACACTACTCACAGTAAAAGCGATATTTGATCTAGTGCAGCTTATTAAACTGCCTATTATCCTTTTATATTCCACTTGATGAATATTTTCCACATAGATGAGAACAAGTGTCTAAAGGAATTATGGTTGTGCCACAATCATCCTTGCTAGATTTTTCGAGAATCTTATCTACATAATGTGACTGAGTAAATATGAGACCTCCTGGTGATCTTTTGATTTGGATACCCAAAATTGTATCAACTAATCTCATATCTTTCATGTTAAATTCAAAATTTAACATGTTCTTGGTACGTTTTATCATTTCATTGTTGCTTCCAACAATGAGTATGTCATCAACATACAAACATAGGATGATGTATCCAATGTTTGTAGTTTTAACATATACACATTTATCATACTCGTTTATTGTGAAGGTGTTTGTAATCATGACACTATTGAACTTCTCATGTCATTGTTTTGGGGCTAGTTTAAGTCTATATATATATATTTCACCAATTTACCTACTTTTCTTTCTTAACCTAAAACTACATGATCCTCAAGTTGTTAAATGTATATTTTTTTCATCAAGTTCTCCATTAAGGAAAGTTGTTTTAACATTCATTTGATGTACTTCAACATTTTTTAATACAACAATTGCGAATATCATCTTAATATATGTTATTCTTGATACAAGAGAAAATGTATCAAGTAATCAAGGCCTTTCTTTTGTCAGTATCCTTTTATTAACAATTGTGTCTTGTTCTTATCAATTTTTCCATATGCCTTTATTTTTCGTTTAAAAATCCATTTTGAATTTAGTGATTTAATCCAAGAGGAAGCACTACAGCAAAATAGATTTTTAGCAGCGTTTTTTTTAGTTCTATAGTGACGTTTTCTAGCGCCACTAATAATATTTTTGGCGCTTGTAAAAGCGCCACAAAAAGTGTCGCTAACTTTTGAACAAAAAACGTCACAAAAGGTCTAAATCTTTAGCGACGTTTTTAAAGACAAACGGCACTAAAGAGTGTTTTTTTGCGGCGTTTTGATTTACAAACGCGGCTAAAGGATGGGCTTTTTGTGGCGTTTTGATTTCAAAACGCCACTAAAAATCTAGACCTTTTGTGGCGTTTTGATTTATAAACGCCGCTAAAGGATGGCTAAAGATTTGAACCTTTTATGGCGTTTTTTGTTCAAAAACGCTGCTAAAGAATGGAAATTCTGCATCATTTTTCTTTACAAACGCCGCTAATAATACCATATTTCAAAAAAAAATCAAAATCAAAATAGTACTATTTTAATAATGAAAAAATGCATAAACAAAAAATACAACCATAATCTTTTAAATATCAAAATCGAAAACAAAATCTGTAATGAAACTCATGCCAAACTCGTAAACATTGTTCCAAATTATACAAAGGTGATGGCAAGGAAAAGAAATACAAAATATAAGAATACAATAACTACTTATGAAATTGATTGCCTTTGGATTCTGCTCATCAAAGCAACTTTGGCTTCCTCTTCTTCCTCTAATCTCGATTGATTTTCACCTGACCCTCTTCCAATTGTCCCACAAACAACATATAAATGAAGAATACAATAAATTGTTACACTATCAAATAAAGCAATATGAGTATAGATAGGAAATTGCCAAACCTGTTGCCTTAAGCTCTTCCTTCACTTAACTTTCCTATTACCTTCACAATGAAATCATATAATCAAAATTATAGAACTAAAATAATAGTCAACACCAGCTAACAAAACCAAATCAGAGATGAATAATTTATGACTGTTGGAGGACATATATTTTCAAGATTCAATTCATTTTTCCACCAACTTAATAGAGGCTATAATCCTTCAGAGTACATGAAAGTTCACACACAATGATTTGTATGTTTTGGCCTCTTAATAACAAGGGGAAAGAAATAAACATCCATCCATAAAAATGTATAAACAAATTTCTTACAGTTTTCTGAAAAATAATTTTGACACAAGCAAAAGTATGAAATTAACCTTTAATTGCTAGCCATTTCCATCAGTTATTGAATCATTTCAGAAAATCTCAGCATAAGGCCACCAATAAAGAAAGTAGTATTTATAATGAAGAATTATAGATTGATGTTAAAAATTAAGAAAGTGAGTCCTAGTTAGAGACATTACTTCTTGAGTTAATGAGACGAAGGTCAGTAACAAAAATAAATAGAATACAAAATAATAAGAAAATCATATGAAAAGAAGTTATAACTTAAAAGAAACTGAAGACCAAAATTCTAACTATAAGTTATATGACACAATTCAAAAAAACTACACATAATGAATGTCATAAATTACAACAAAAACATAAAACCTGAAACAAAAGAAATTAAAACCTCAAGGGCCATGTTGAAACTTGAAATTTAATCATAAATCTAGAAATACAACTCACCTCATTGTAGATTTTAATATATGACACATGGAGTAGCAATAAATGCAATTGTTACTGCACAAGATGAAGCACAAATAAACCATAAGATTGCACTGAAAAAAAGATAAGATTTATAGAACAAAAGTTCATTTCCAGCCCATAGCAGCTGCTTACCTTCAGCTGCGAATTCCACAAATGCAAACCGAAGAACTGAATGAGGATCGCCATAAACTCGGTAATCAACAACCTTCAATAATAATTTTCATCTCACTTCAGAAATGTCATACAGAAAACTACCTCATATGTTATCAAAGAAAGTAATCCAGTATGAACCAAAGTGACAACATCCCTTCTTTTCCCCAAGAAGAAAGGAAATCTCAACCCACAAAATCAAATTTAGACATTCTGTTGGAGTTTTAATCAGGCTCTAAAGAAAGTAATCCAGTATGAACCAAAGTGACAACATCACTTCAGAAATGTCATACAGAAAACTACCTCATATGTATAAACATTTGCATTACAAAATATTTTAGAACCCCATATACCGCAGCATGCCATATTCAAGTTCAGCAAATCCCTGTAACAAAAATATAATTACTCTTAAATTAAGAAAAAATTATATGACTTTCGGAAAAATCAAGCATCTTAATCCCAGTATACCTACAACAAAACGAAAAGGATCAGTTCTCAACTCAAATTGAAAACTTTTGAATTTGCAATTAAGAAAAAAATTATGTTATAAATAGCGACTTAAATTTTAAAAATCGAGGGTTAAAGCTATACAATTCTCCAAAAGAATATGCTAATGCTTTAAGATGTGGAAGAAAGAATGGAAGTGTGTCAGCCATTATTGATGAAATACCATACTTTAACATATTCTTTGCCAAGTACCCTGCAGATTACTTAGGGAAGAGTAGAAGCACAGAACGAAGAGCAAAAGGGAACAAAAAAAAAACTAATCGCCATTGTTGGTGGCATAAGGATTGAAGAGAAAAGATTGAATCTGCTATTTTATGGACCTGAAAGGAAGAGAGAAACAGATCTGGGAAACTTATCGCCATTCTTTCCCTGCTTGCTTCAGCTTCGTGGAAGGATTGGGAAAAATCTAGATTGAAAAATATATGTTAAAAGGGGTGAGTTAATTGTTTTAATATCTATCGTTCAGATCTAAAATATAATAAGTTTTTTTTTATTATTTTAAAAATGTAAGGGTCATCTAAACTTAAAAATTACTTTAGCTTAGATAGTTAAGATATGATTTTATGTATTGTTACAGGTTCAAACCTCAACAATCCCATTTTTTTACTCAAAATTATGTTATTTGCAACGCTTTTGAGCAAACGCCACTATAAATATGATTTTACGGCATTTTTTGGAAAACGCTACAAAAAATATATCTATAGTGGCGTTGAAGAAAACGCCGCTAAGGACATGTTTTTTAGTGGCATTTTCTGAAAAACGCCACAAAAGTCATGTTTCTAGTGGTGTTTGCTCGAAAGCGCCGCAAAAACCATGTTTTTAGTGGCGTTTTATCGAAAACGCCGCAAAAGTCATGTTTCTAGTTGCGTTTTTTTGAAAGTATCGCAAAAACATGTTTTCTAGTGGCATTTTTTATAAAGCACCGCAAAAGTCTTATATATAGTGACATTTTTCTAAAAATGCCATTGAATGTACAGATGTTAACAAACGCCGCTAAAAGTATCGCAAAAAGCCTGTTTTGCTGTAGTGAAGATCCACTAATTACCATGTATAATTTTGCAGGATAAAATCAATTTCTCTCTTTACGGCTTCTTTTTAAAAAGTGCTTTCAGAGAAACGTTTAGCTTCAATATACGTTAGAGGTTCAGCCTCCAACATATAAGTTAGGAAATCAGATCCAAAAGATTTTTTATTCCTTACCCTTTTGCTCCTTCTTGGTTCTATCTCAGATTCAACCTTGTGTTGATCATTTGGAGTCATATCATCCAAAATTTGTTTGTCAAAAATTGATCAACTTTCCTAGACTTATATGGAAAATATATTCTCAAAGAAATATACATTCTTTGATTTTATTATTTTGTTTTTGTGAATCTCAAGATTCTTTGATTCATATAAAAGAAACTAATAATCATTACTATATTCAAAATAGCCAAAAAAAAATACAATCCACAGTTTTTAGATGTATTTTCATTTGTTTTGGTAATGGTTTCATCATTACCTTTGCAAGACTGACTTGGGTCTTACAATTTTTTATCTTGTCCTTTTCGTGAAACCTTATTTAAAAGGTAATTTTTCAAGAGAATGGCTTCGCCTCACATGTTTTGGGGTAACCCAGAACATCCCAACAGAGCATTTATCATTCCTCTTAAAGTTTGGTTTTTACGTTCAGCTACTCTATTAGATTGAGGGGAGTACGGTGTTACTTCGTTTATAATATCATATTGAGAATAATACTCACCAAATAAATTAACATATTCACCATCACGATCACTTATTATCAGCTTAATTTATTTTTATTAAGTTGGTTTTTTACTTCTTGCTTATAGAGTAAAAATTTTTATGTAGTCTCGTTTTGCTTTTAAGAAAATACAAAACAATAATTCGAACTATTATCGATGAAGGTAATAAAAAATTTATTTTCTCCTCTTGTTTGGATGAATTTTAAGTCGCAAATATCGCTATGAATTAGATCAAGCGGCTTTGTACTTCTTTCAACAATTTAAAATGAAGACCTTGTTGATTTTGTTTCGACACATATTTCACATTTTTTGTCATAATTAATTCATAATTAACCTTCACATGCAAGGTAAGGAAAAAAACTCGCAACAAGTAAAATATCCGTAAGCCTAAAAAAACCTAATTAATCTAGATATATATATCACCTAAATCATGCAAGTGCACCCTAACCCAAATGGGATTGTATTTGCATCACTTTACAGGCAAGGCACAATGTTATTTTAATTCATTCAATAACAATTATGTGGGTAAGTGTATATAAACATTTCCTACTTCATTTAACCCATTTGTGTGGGATAATGGGGTTTATCAGTCCTTTTTTTATTCACAGCCTTCCTACTTTAAGCATCAATTTCTCATTTATCACTCAACCATTTTGAGCATATGAGATACCATTGTAAAGATCTCATGAAGTAAAATAAGAACCAATAAATTTCTTATTCGAATATTCATATTTACTTCTCTAAAATATGTCTCAAAGTTGTTCATTTCTCGGTGTAATTACAATTCCATGTGCACTTCTTAACTTTACTCAACATTTATAATTAATTTGGGTTTACCTTTTCTTAATCAAATATTAAATAAATTGTGTAATTTAATTTAACTTAATTTAATAAATAACTTTACTCGATAAACTATTTTTCTTAATTTAACATAAAAGTGTTATATTAATTATCTTTTTATTATATCCTTCTCATAGGTCTCCTTTGCTTACCAACTTATATGCAAAAGGACTAGCAGATGGAACATGAACAATATAGTTTCTTAATCATCAACCAGATAAATAATAAAATGGTGAAAGAAAAAAAAACTTTAAAGTAAATCCGTAACCAATCAAATTTGACATCACTTTGATTGTTTTATTCTTCTTTTGCTGATATTTAGCGTAAGAATACAATACCTCACCCACCGTGTTTATAATTACGTTCAAACCCAAAGCTTCTTAACTGAGCATTTATTATTTTGTTTAGAGTTTGATTTTTTCCATGTCATAGAGCCTGAGTTAACACTCGAAGTGCATCCCTAGTGGTCCAAACGGGCACCATCCGATTCAGCACCCAGCAGGCTGTCAAGGAGGTTTTGAACAAAGAAATAAGCATTTTTTTTCTTTAGTTTTTATAGAAATAAGCATTTTTGTTTAGTGATTGTTAAGATTGACTTGTCTCCGACTAAGACTGCATGGACCAAGTATTTAGATTTTAACCCCATAATAATATGCTCAAAAGAAATGTCAGATAAAATATAAACAACATAGTTTTTTAATAGTCAGCTAGATAATGATGCAATGGTGAAAGAAAAAAAACAAAAAAAACTTAAAAGTAAATTTGAAACCAACTAGACATTAATAATGTAAAAATTAGGCTTAATTCATTTTTTATGCAACTTCAAATCTGTTAAAACTTTGACAATTTTATTCTTCTTTTACTATATTGACGTAAGAATACTCTATCCTACCCGTCGTCTTTATAACCGATTTAATTATATAAAAAACGTGAACTTGCACCCATTACAGCAAAACAAAACCGTATATGACAATAACAAAAATAAGAAGTAAATCAATTATCATGTAATTTGAAAACTATACCTTTGTTCATATGTATACCATATGTGTAAATGAAAGAATTTGTATTTTTTTGTTTTATCGCAGTATAGAACATAAAAATAAAAAGATTCTTATTCTTATTATTTGTTTATAAATATTTAAATATTAATTCTTAATACCTAATAGATAGTTCGAATTTTATAGGAACAATACTCAATTTTGCTTCAATGGTTTGTAGAGGAACCCTACCCTCTCGGATTCATTTGATACGTGCAATTTCTTTTCTGTCGATATGGCGTACAATTTGTATTTAATTCCTTTTGTATCCGATTGTTTAGTTAATTTAATAACCTTTTTTTATTATTTTTCGAAATGAAACTTGATTCTTTAATTGTCTGGTTATAAATTTGGCAAGAATATTAGGGTGTTTATAAAGATTTTCAATTCTTGTAATAGCAATGTTGAGTTTTCGATCTTTTTGAACATTCGTTTGTAGTTCTTTAAGTTTTCGTGGCCTATCTTCAATTAATAATTTAAGAAATCCCTTATAGATTATATCTTGAATTAGATCGATTCTATTTTAAATCTCTACACGTGCAATATCCTCGACTCCAGAAGATAGTCTTATATTTTTTTACATAATTCTTGATACAACAATGTCTTAACTTTTTATCTTATTGTAGACCATCAAAATAATTTTTAGGTTGTACAAAATAAAGAGACCGGTGACTTTGGGTTGTACCAAATCTGAAACAAAATGAATTTATTTTTTATCACATAATCCTCCACTACTATATATTAGTATATGTTATATTTGTATTTTTATTTATCACTTTCTTAGCCATTTTAGTCATTCGGTCTTTTTTGATTTTAGGCGTAGCGCATATCTATCAAGTGGTACCCATTCAATATCTTTCAATACGATAATTATATGACAAGTGGGTCTTTTATGAGATAACTACGTCTTTGAGTTCAAGATTTTAGTCTTTACAGAGTAGTTCCCTCATTTACTGCAACTTGACTAATGAATAAACTTGCTTCATTGAAGCCCCTATTGTGATGAGCAATTGCTGCTGCAGAATAAACCAATTTTAAAATGGGATAAGATGTTCGATAAGATATGGGTTCTAGTATCACAAGTGTTTTTTTGTAGAAACGTCCGCGAATCTAATCAATTATTCTTCATGTTTTGTGACTTAAAGCGTATACTTCGTTTGAAGTTATATATGGGTTCCTCTTGTATTTCTTTATCTTTATCATAAGATTTACCTTTCACTAATAAATTTATTAACTAATCTCTATTTTGTTTATTACAATTTATTATAATAATATTAACTTAATAATATTATGAATTTAAAGTCTAGATTTATATATTTTTTACATGTGAAAATTTATAGTAGGTATGAATATTTTTAAGTTTATGTTTTACTATACGATCCGTTATATAAATAGGCAAATGCTCTTTTTTATTATGGACAACGATAGTATAATCGATCATTGTAGGTATAATAATAGATGTTCTGGATCAAGTTATTATCGAAAACAAACTTATGTAACGAACCTCAAAAAACAGTGCACCTTTTAACCTGAGTTGTAGGCTTTCCTTTTCTAGAAAAGAATCCAGTAACGAGAACAAGAAGTGGCATGAGCTCTTTATACCAATATACATGGGTATATTAATCCCTTTCAATCTTGCAAAAGCAAAATAAAACGACAGATAACTTTATAATTAAAAAAAATTATAGTTACGATTACGGTTCATTATACCGTATTTAAAATCACATTAATTATTAATTTTATAATAACTTTTAACATTCATTTTAAAAAAAAGAGAGAAGGAACAAAAATTTTAGAGTTTGTGCTTAAACCCTATGTATTTTATTGAAACTTTTAATTTATTTTAACTTTTAAAAAATATTTAATTACTTAAAACTTTAAAGATTTTTTTAAGAATAAATATCTAAGACTTTATTTAAATTTCTTTGGTTGATATTTCTTTAATCTATTAAATTACTAGTAATATATTATAATACTAGGTTAAAACAATTCATGATTAATCGAGTAGTAATACCGAATAAATTGATTAATTATAATTTAATTAAATGGGATAATATCAAAACACGAAATATATTTTTTATTTGGCATAAAGATAATTTTAACCCTTAACGTTTATAGTTTTTGTCGTTTTGGCCCTTATTCTTTTTTGGGGATAAATTTAGCCCTTAACCTATATCTTTTTGACAAATAGCTTATTTTTTAACTAGCTTGATGACTGGACCGTTAAAAATTTAACGATGATATATATATGGAATATAATTTTAAATAAAATGGAATGTAACCTATGAAATACATATATATATATATGGAATATAATTTTATTCTAATATAAAAATATAAATAATTAAAATTCAAATAAAATATTAAAAATTAATTAATTCTAAAATAAAATATTATTAAACATTCTTAATCCTAACTACGATAAAATTAAAATCTTATTCGAATTGTGTTTATATTTTTTATTATATTTTAAAATTAAAAAATAAATATCATATTTTTTAAAATTTCTACATAATTATTGTGACACAATTGTCTCATGGAAACCTTTTTCTCGTGAATTTGGTTTATTGTATATAATATTTAAGATTAAATATAATGGATTCTGTATTATTTAAATTATTGTCTAGAATTTGACATTTAAAATATTTGTTATATAATAAAAAATGAAATATTATATTAGTTTATGATATTTTATTTATATAATATTATTTCCATTATTTTTTATTTTTTTATTTGTTCATACATCTCAAATAAAAAATAATTATAATACTGTAGCGACCCTTATAAAATTCTTAAAAATGATAATAGGTGTGTGTAGTAAAAAAGAGAAAAGGGTCGCTAGTGGAAATTAGGGTTTGAAAATTAAAGATTAGGTTCTTAAATTAGGTATAAAAAATTGGAAATTTTGAAATGTTAAAAGAAACTTGAAATCTAGGGTTCTTAAAAAATAGAAATTGGAAGGTTAAAATTAGGGATTTGAGAAAAGAAATTTTAGATTGAAAAGGGAATTTTAAAATTAAGGACCTTTTAAAAAAGGTGGAGTCGCCACCGGCCACTTTGGTAGGTCGGACACCGTAAAAACCAGAGATTCGAAATGATTTAGGTTCGAGAGTCGGTTACGGTTAAAAACGGGTTTAGGGTTTAAAACCGCCCAAAATTGGCACCTTTACAAATTACCGCTTAATTAATTTTGAATTTTCCGGATTAAAGTGGCATTTAAATTAACATTTATTTAAAGATTTGAATCAATTTTATTTTTACCGTGTCTTTATTCGGAGGCAACGTACACACCGCGACCAATGCGTTGGAACACGGGCCCGTTACGACCGAATAAATACGAATTTAATTAGGCTCGTTAATTAGCTAGGTGTGACGTAAGCAAAATAAGAGACATAATTGTAAAGACAATAAACATAAAGACAAAATAACATATGACACATAATAACAATTAAAGAGACATAACACCATAATAAAATAATATAAATATAGATAAATATTATCACTTCCATAACCCTAACAAAGCATGTGAACTAAACCAATAACATGACATATATAAAAAGTTACTAACAACATTAAAAATAAATAAATAAATGTCATGAGTAAAAAAAATACATAAACACCTAAGAAAATTACATAACACATGATAACAAAGATTAAAATAAATAGACCAACGAAACAAACAAATAACATATATAAATACACAAAACATATAATAAACAAATAAAAAAAACAATAAAAGATACCAATAAAAATATTCATATTTTCATTGAACCATAAGAATGGAATACACAATAAATATTTCAAAAAGAACTATATACATCTATATATGCTCGATTAAAATCAATCCACAAATTAAACTAAACGGTAAAAGTAATGATTAGATTAGGGCATAACTTGAAAAATAACTGACCGAATGGGTGAAGTGATTCAATGAGAATAAAAATATAAATAATGGAGGCTACCAACTTACAAATGGAAATGGAAATGGAAATGGTTTCGGCAGACAGGGAGTACAAATGGAAATGGAAATGGAAAATGGAAAATGGTTTTGGCAGAGGCATGCGGCTGTGAAAAAAAATATGGTTAGGATCCTTTATTTTTAGGGTAAATGTTATATATATAGTTAGGGTAAAGGGTAACATATGGGAATAAAATAGGTTTAGGTTTTAATATATAAGGGTATCTATAATATGATGAAGGGTATTTTAGGTTTATCCCTTTAAAAATAATAACCAATTAAAAACAAGACCTTGGGCACCAAGTAGGAATTTTATTATATTTTTTTATATTATAAAATTATATTTAATAGGTCAAATTTATTTATGGTTTGGGCTTATAAAAGTGGGCTCTAATAAAAGGCTTTTATTTATATCATATATTTATATATTTTTGGATTTTTGGTTTTAATTAAGAGATAGTAAGGATAATAATAATTATAAAACAAGTGATAAAATTAGGGTAAGTTAAGGTGATTTGGGTATTAAAAAGGGATATGGATTGATTTAATTCGAGCATAAACCCGGATAAAATTAGTGATTACAGTTGCCCCTCTTTGCTTATCGTTGTGAAACAATGATAAAGCAAAGACTACAAGCACTAATTTTATCCGACTTCCCTGTTTGGAGGTACTCTGATTTCTGATCATTGCAGCATCTGATGGTCCCTCTCTTCGAGCGTATACCGTGGTGGGTGACCCATTTCTTCGAGCATATGTCGCAAAAAAACAATGTTGATCCCTTCTCCGTAGAATCCACGTCTTTGAGATGCTTTGATTTCTGATCATTGCAGCATCTGACGGTCCCTCTCTTCGAGCGTATACCGTGGTGGGCGACCCCTTTCTTCGAGCATATGTCGCAAAAAACAATGTTGATCCCTTCTCCGTAGAATCCACATCTTCAAGATGCTCTGATTTCTGATCATTGCAGCATCTAACGGTCCCTCTCTTCGAGCGTATACCGTGGTGGGTGACCCCTCTCTTCGAGTGTATGTCGCAAAAACAATGTTGATCCTTTCTCCATAGAATCCACATCTTCGAGATGCTCTGATTTCTGATCATTGCAGCATATGACGGTCCCTCTCTTCGAGCGTATACCGTGGTGGGCGACCCCTCTCTTCGAGTGTATGTCGCAAAAACAATGTTGATCCCTTCTCCATAGAATCCATATTTTCGAGATGCTCTGATTTTTGATCATTGCAGCATCTGACGGTCCCTCTCTTCGAGCGTATACCGTGGTGGGCGACCCCTCTCTTCGAGCGTATATCGCAAAGCATGACCTCCTTCTTCAAGCGTATGTCATAGAGAACGATCTTGTTGAAAAGTGATGTCTTGCCTAGAGGCTTTTGAGGTTGTTGGTTGCCTTGACTTCTGGTTGTCTTGGCATGAAAAAAAATCTTTGTTGGTCTTTGTATATTCTCGATTGGTTGACCTCGATCGTTTCTTTACTTTCTTCATCGTCTTCTTCTTCTTCATCTTCTTTTCTCAAATACCCTGAAAATCTTATAAAAGGTATCGATTTTTGATCATCTTTTCTCACATTTTTTCTTTTTCTCTTTTTCTCCTTTTTCTCTCTTTTTTTCTTTTCTTTCTTTCTTTTTTTTTCTCTTTTTCTTTTTCTTTATTTATTTTTCTCTCTCTTTCTTTTCTCTCATTTTTTGTTTTTTTGTCTTTTTTCTTTTCCTTTTTCAAATATCCTTAAGAAAGGATCGAATTGAGAAATTTGCTTTAAGAAAAGCATCATTAAGGAATGAGTTAAGAAACTTGCTTTGAGAAATGCATCTTCAAGAAAGGATCAACTCGAAAAATCTACTTTGAGAAAAGCATCCTTAAGGAAGGATTAAGTTAAGAAACTTACTTTGAGAAAAGTATCTTTAAGAAAAGATCAACTCAAGAAATCTGCTTTGAGAAAAGCATCCTTAAGGAAGGATCAACTCGAAAAATCTGCTTTGAGAAAAGCATCCTTAAGGAAGGATTAAGTTAAGAAACTTGCTTTGAGAAAAGTATCTTTAAGAAAAAATCAACTCAAGAAATCTGCTTTGAGAAAAGAATCCTTAAGGAAGGATCAAGTTAAGAAACTTGCTTTGAGAAAAACATCCTTAAGAAACGATCAAACTAAGAAGTTTGTTTTGAGGAAAATATCCTTAAGAAAGGATCAAATTTTCTTTGAGAAAAGCAACCTTAAGAAAGGATAAAATTTGCTTTGAGAAAAGCATCATTGAGGAAGGATCAAATTTGCTTTGAGAAAAGCATCCTTAAGGAAGAATAAAATTGAAAAATTTGCTTTGAGAAAAACATCCTTAAGAAAGGATCAAATTTAAAAATTGACTTTGAGAAAAACATCCTTAAGGAATGATTAGATTAAGAAATTGGCTTTGAGAAAAACATCCTTAAGGAAGGATTAGATTAAGAAATTGGCTTTGAGAAAAGCATCCTTAAGGAAAGATTAGATTAAGAAATTGGATTTGAGAAAAGCATGCTTAAGGAAGGATTAAGAAATTTGTGTTTTAAGGAAAAACATCCTTAAGAAATGATCAAATTTGAAGTTCAAATATAAAGTGGTATCTTGCTTTAAGAATACCTGAATATCTCATAAAAAGGTGGTATCTCCCTTTAGAGAATACCTAACATCTCATCTAGATGTTTCGATATTTGATCGTCTTGACACAAAAAGCTCATTGCCCCTAAATAACCAAAGGTTGGAAGGCCTTTAAAAACCACGATTGTGTAATTTGAATGACTTTTGATCTTTGCTAAGATCTATCTTTGTAGATCAAATCTTTAACCAATCTTCAAAATTTCTGTTTAAAAAGAGTAAAATGCGATGATGGCACGAATTAGAATGCTCATGATGCATGGATATCTAACATAGATGCATGAATATTTAATCTAAATGATGCATGAATATTTAATCTGAATGATGCATGAATGTTCTTTTTCTTTTTCTTTCTTCTTGGAGGATAGGCTCTCGCTTTCTATTTACTAAACTCATCGGCCTTTCATCCTTCACCTTGTCCTGAAAGGAGATCATCGTCTTATGCCGATCGGAACAAAATCTTTCGCCTTCTATAATTCAACAGCTCATACTTGGTTGAAAATGGCACATCTGAACCAGTTGTCTCCGAATTCAGTTGCATTCAGTTTATGGTTGTAGCTCTCAATCTCATATTCAGGCTTAGATCACTTAAGGTCTATCTTCAACATGTACATTGGGGGTTATTCTCTTGTATTTTTCTGTCTTTGGGTCATCTGATTGACTCTCTTTAGGCCCTCAATATAACTTTTGCCCCAAAGGCCTGATGTTCATCTCTGCTCAATCTGTAACTACAATAGGCTCGGGTAATCTTTGTTTATTTATGCTAACCTGAATTCTCAAAGAATATCATCTTTCAAACAAAGTGGTATTTTCAAGAGACATCTTGTATCATACATTGCCCCTTCTTCTTGGGTCATATCAAAGATGATCATTTGCATCAACAACCTTGCATTTTGTAAATCTTTTTGACAAAACTTTTATTAAAAAATAATCTGCTAATTGTATGTAAAACAATATATACATGTTTTGGAAAATCCAAAAATTAGAAAAGAAAAGAAGAAAAAAACATGGGTTCCTTGGATATCAAATGCGAGAGTGCCTTAGACTCAACTCTCTGTGTTCGATTTTCAACCTTTGAACGTTGCGGCGATATTTGAAGTTTTGTAATTCCTTTCAGATTGCTCGGTTCGTCCTCATGATTATCGTATTTGCTTGATCTATTCGAAAACTACTCCTTCTAGTTCTCAATATCTTTCTCCTTTTATATATTCAAACTTTCCGTACTTGCCCCGCTAGTATCTTCTTGAGAATTCGAAGTGTGCTTCAGACTGCATCTAGTTATAGGAGTATTTTCTTTCTCATTTTATTTCTTTTTTTTTCATCTTTTTCTTTCTCTTTTTTCTCTTTCCCTTTCCTTTTTCTCTCATATCTGTTAATTTTCTTCTTTCTTTTAAATTTCGGGGAAATCAACTCATCACAATCCTTTGTCTCGAAGGTAATGATGGAGCATACAACAAAACTCCGAGTTACTCGGCATAGTCATAGATTTGAAAATATTACCATCACTCATGAAGCAAAAGATTTGGGATGGTGCATTGCTACCTTATTAAGTCTTATTGCTTCAACGGAGTGCCCCGATACTTCCACACTCTTGTTCAAATATGTCTATTATCAGGTTTCGAATATTTGAGTGCTTTTGTTTAATCTTTGTTCTCTCCTTTCTTTTTCTTTGTTCTCTTTTTTTTTTCTTTTCTCTTTTTTTCATTCTTTCTCTTTTTCTTTCTTTCTTTCTTTCTTTTTCTTTCTTTTTTTCTGGATGCAATCCTTTTACTTAGAGGAATTCTTGAGATCAACCAATTTCACCGGGCCTTTTCTAGGAGATTTTCTTATCATCGAACATCACTAAAGGAATAGTAGTCTCATTTCTCGTGCATTACTGACCAAAGCTACTAATTAAGAAACCATACTTCATCGTAATCACAACGTTCTAACCATTTCTGAACCCACGTTACAACAAGCATGTGACATCCAAGGAACTCCGAGAGAAAAAGGAAAACACATATTTTAAAAATATGCATTCTTTCATTGAAATGACAAAAGAACAAACATAACATAAGCCCTTACAAAAAAGTATTTGTTACTTTCGGGCAAAAGGTAACAAAGTTAATTGATGCATTACTTTAAAAGAAAAACTTAAAATGCAAGGAGGCAGAAAATGAACATCCAAACTCGAAGATTAGAATCTTCCCAAAGATCATGTCCTCTACTCTTTCTTAAAACTTCAGAATACCGGCCTCAATCAGTCCTTGAACCTTGTTTCTCAAAGCTCCACAATTCTCTGTTGTGTGGCCTGTGCTCCCAATATGATAGTCACATGTGGCATTGACATTATATCCTTCAGGGTAAGGAGGATCCTTTGGCTTAGACTGCACCAAAGTCAAAAGTTTCTTCTCAACGAGAATTGGGAGTAACTTGGTGTAGGTCATAGGAATTGGATGAATCACCTTTGTAGGTCTTGTATGAGTATGGGGACGACCCTGAGTTTGATTGGTTGAGTGAGAACTCACCATATAGACATGGGAATCTTCCTCTTTCTGAGAAATTGTGCTATAAGGGTCCTTCATCTTTCCCTTCTTAATAGCATACTCGATGCGTTCTCCGGTCATAACCAACTCCGCAAAACTACTGATAGGGTGGCTTATCAAGTGATCGTACAACACTCCCTCTAGTGTATCCACAAACATTTGAGAAAGTTCACTTTCGTTGAGCGGAGGTTGTACTTGTGCTGCAGCATCACACCAACGTCGAGCGTACTCTCGAAGGCTTTCGTTATACCCTTGTTCCATCCCTTGTAGCATGAGCCGATTTGGAATCATATCGATTACGTGCTTATACTGGTTTGTGAAAGCTTTGGCCAGATCTTTCCACGACTTAATTTGAGCACGGGTTAACTGATTATACAAACCTTGTGACAGATCTCACCAGACTATCCTGGAAATAGTGGATTAACAACTTCTCATTGTTAGTAAAGCAAGCCATTTTCCGACAAAACATAGTTATATGTGCGATAGGGCAAGTCGTCCCATCAAACTTCTCAAAATCTGGGGTCTTGAACTTATAAGGGATCTCTAGACCTGAAACTAGACTAAGCTCACTGGCATTCAACCCATACCATTCTTCTTCATCCTCTTTTATCTGAAGCTTCTCTTCAAACTCGTTCTTGGTTTTCTCTAATTGCTTTGAAAATTCAACCTTTAATTTTTCTAGCTCATCGAAGTCTGGAATGTCATCCCCCAAACCTTCCATATTAGTGAAAGTCACACCTGGTAGGGCTTGGGTAGAGGCAGAAGCTTGAAGAGATGATGTTACTACTCCTTGAAGAGGTCTAGAAGTGTTAACAATAAAAACGGGAGGGCCCGAGGGGTCTTCAACAGAACATTTCCTTTGTTGGTCTTCCACTTTCCTTAGTCCCATCAAGTGAGCAATTTGTTTCATCATGTCTTGTTGAAACTTGATCATAGAATCTTATAATTCTTTTTGAGTACGCTCTAATTGCCCCATAAGATTGGCTTCTAACTTGGCAAAGTCTTCTTCCATTAGCCCTTCTTGGTGTTGGTAAAATGCAAGCGAGAAACCTTCAATTACGGATACGAGATCCCATAATTAACCTCCTTGTTTAATTAATGCATGATATATGCTATGAGATGCATGAGATGTATGTATGAATGCAAGTAAAGGTGTTGATCCCGCTAGTGATCGCCCTTTGAGCAACTTTCACCGGTTAAAATCTTAATTCCCCTTTTATTTATTTTTTTATTATTTTTTCTACTCTCTCTATTTTCTTGCTTCTTTCCCTATTCTCTCGATTTTCTTTTTTTTTTCATTTTCATTGTTTTTTCCTCTCTCTTTTTCCTATATTCTAAATTTTTTTTTCTCTTTTTTTATATTTTCTCTTTCTCTTTTCAATTTTTTTCTCAACCTTTTCTTTTCTTTAGTTTTATTTCCTCATTATTTTTTCTTTCTCCCTTTTTATTTCTCTTATCTTTTTCTCTCCTTTTTCCTCTCTTTCTTTTTCTTGTTTTGACTCTCTAACTATAGTGAAAGCCTCTGATTGAACAAATCACTTAGTTCAACACCTTCATGAAATATCGATACAAAAATGATAAAGCAAAAATGCAAGCAAGATAGGAGACAAAACAATCCTATTTATCCCATCTAAAAGAACCTAGGTTAACCGCATGACTCTAATCGGGTAGGTTGACTAGATTCTCTAAATGCAGTTTTGGTTCTACGAGGTACCCAAATTGTCCTCGTTGTCCTCTTCTAAGAGTAGCAAGGCCCCGATCATCACCCATTACAGGCTCATCTTGACCGAGTTCAATTTAGGGGGACCCTTTCGCTATGCCCATACGGAGGAACAATATCCTCACGAAAGCATAGGATAGTCAAGCCCCGAAGGTACTTTGCTAGGCCCATACGGAGGAACAATATCCTCACGAAAGCATAGCGTTTCCCCCCACTTAGAGACGGGTTGAAATGTGTTGAAAGCTTGAATTAATAAACAAATAACAATTTAATTGTCACTTTATTCCACAACTTCCAAAATTAATTAAGCGATATTTAAAAACAAGGCTTGACTCGTTTGAACAATTTGTCCCCAGCGGAGTCGCCAACTGTAGCGACCCTTATAAAATTCTTAAAAATAATAATAGGTGTGTGTAGTAAAAAAGAGAAAAGGGTCGCTAGTGGAAATTAGGGTTTGAAAATTAAAGATTAGGTTCTTAAATTAGGTATAAAAAATGGGAATTTTGAAATATTAAAAGAAACTTGAAATCTAGGGTTCTTAAAAAATAGAAATTGGAAGGTTAAAATTCGGGATTTGAGAAAAGAAATTTTAGATTGAAAAGAGAATTTTAAAATTAAGGACCTTTTAAAAAAGGTGGAGTCGCCACCGGCCACTTTGGTAGGCCGGACACCGTAAAAACCAGAGATTCGAAATGATTTAGGTTTGAGAATCGGTTACGGTTAAAAATGGGTTTAGGGTTTAAAACCGCCCAAAATTGGCACCTTTACAAATTACCGCTTAATTAATTTTGAATTTTCCGGATTAAAGTGGCATTTAAATTAACATTTATTTAAAGATTTGAATCAATTTTATTTTTACCGTGTCTTTATTCGGAGGCAACGTACACACCGCGACCAATGCGTTGGAACACGGGCCCGTTACGACCGAATAAATACGAATTTAATTAGGCTCGTTAATTAGCTAGGTGTGACGTAAGCAAAATAAGAGACATAATTGTAAAGACAATAAACATAAAGACAAAATAACATATGACACATAATAACAATTAAAGAGACATAACACCATAATAAAATAATATAAATATAGATAAATATTATCACTTCCATAACCCTAACAAAGCATGTGAACTAAACCAATAACATGACATATATAAAAAGTTACTAACAACATTAAAAATAAATAAATAAATATCATGAGTAAAAAAAATACATAAACACCTAAGAAAATTACATAACACATGATAACAAAGATTAAAATAAATAGACCAACGAAACAAACAAATAACATATATAAATAAACAAAACATATAATAAACAAATAAAAAAAACAATAAAAGATACCAATAAAAATATTCATATTTTCATTGAACCATAAGAATGGAATACACAATAAATATTTCAAAAAGAACTATATACATCTAAATATGCTCGATTAAAATCAATCCACAAATTAAACTAAACGGTAAAAGTAATGATTAGATTAGGGCATAACTTGAAAAATAACCGACCGAATGGGTGAAGTGATTCAATGAGAATAAAAATATAAATAATGGAGGCTACCAACTTACAAATAGAAATGGAAATGAAAATGGTTTCGGCAGACAGGGAGTACAAATGGAAATGGAAATGGAAAATGGAAAATGGTTTTGGCAGAGGCATGCGGCTGTGAAAAAAAATATGGTTAGGGTTCTTTATTTTTAGGGTAAATGTTATATATATAGTTAGGGTAAAGGGTAACATATGGGAATAAAATAGGTTTAGGTTTTAATATATAAGGGTATCTATAATATGATGAAGGGTATTTTAGGTTTATCCCTTTAAAAATAATAACCAATTAAAAACAAGACCTTGGGCACCAAGTAGGGATTTTTATTATATTTTTTTATATTATAAAATTATATTTAATAGGTCAAATTTATTTATGGTTTGGGCTTATAAAAGTGGGCTCTAATAAAAGGCTTTTATTTATATCATATATTTATATATTTTTGGATTTTTGGTTTTAATTAAGAGATAGTAAGGATAATAATAATAATTATAAAACAAGTGATAAAATTAGGGTAAGTTAAGGTGATTTGGGTATTAAAAAGGGATGTGGATTGATTTAATTCGAGCATAAACCCGGATAAAATTAGTGATTATAAATACACTATGATTACAAATTCTAAAATAAAAATATAAACACAATTCGAATAAGATTTTAATTTTATCGGATTAAGAATGTTTAATAATATTTTATTTTAAAATTAATTAATTTTTAATATTTTATTTGAATTTTAATTATTTATATTTTTATATTGGAATAAAATTATATTCCATATATATATATATGTATTTCATAGGTTACATTCCATTTCATTTAAAATTATATTCCATATATATATCATCGTTAAATTTTTAACAGTCCAGTCATCAAGTTAGTTAAAAAATAAGCTATTTGTCAAAAAGATATAGGTTAAGGGCTAAATTTATCCAAAAAAATAAGGGCCAAAATGACAAAAATTATGAACGTTAAGGGTTAAAGTTATCTTTATGCCTTTTTGTTTTTATAACCGGATCGACAAACTGTTTCCATACAATTAACCGTCCATATACTCCCCTGCAATTTATATCAGAGTTTCTATACATCCTACATAACTATCACTTGTCGATTATAAGGTGTTATTATTGGACAGGTATTTGGGGGAGTTTATGCTTGCAGGTTTAAAGTGTTTCTGGGACTGTGTATGTGAGGGAGGGGTGTTTAAAATTTCGATGAATTAATTGATTGAATTGAAGTTTTTTTAATTAATTAATCGATTAGTTTTAAATTAAATCGGTTAACGTTAAATAATTTTTTAACGGTTATTGATTAATTTGGTTTAAATTCAATTAATTAATCAAATTAATTTTTTTATATATTATATATATATTATATTTTTATATATTTATTTTTAATCATTTAACTTTTAAAAATATTATAAAACGGTTATTAAACTTTATAAAAATATCATAAAATTATCATCAAATTTATTAAATTATAAAAATAATCATTAATTATTTTTTAATATTTATCAATAATTTATAACGTCCGATGAATCAATGATCATTTTATAATAATTTGATACATTTAATGATTGTCTTATAATTTAAAAGTTCAGTGACTAAATAAATTATTTTAACATAGTTTACTAAAGATTTATGTAATTTATCCAATTTGTTTTTAGAATTTCTATTAAATAAATTTCCCCAATTAAATTTATCAATCCTTTTTTGTTTCAATTATAAGTATTCAAGAAATTTTAGTCGACAAACGGTTAATATGAAAAAAAAAATTAGTTGATTAACGGTTAATATTAAAAAATTAATTAATGAAAGTTTAAAAATTCGATTCAATCAATTAACTGAACCGACCGTTTAAACGCACCTAACGTAAGAGTATGGTAAGGAGCGTGAGAGAGTATTCAAGATAGTTTAACCGTATCGTTTAGCTTAATCATTATAACAGTTATTAACTATAACTTAACTATTAAAATACGGTTACCGTTAACAAAGTGTAGTTTTAAGGTCTTAAACAGACGGCTACATACATGATTGCCTCAATGTTTAGTTATCCTAGTAATGTGATTTATATCTCTGGAGCCATGACACATGATGATAACTCGAGCACAGACAGGTCTGGAGGGCAAAATGGACGAACATGCACATCGCTCTGTATGAAAAGATCGAGACGTTTGAACTCGGCTACGACAGCATCTTTGATAGGTACAAGACGAGGGATTAAGCTAGAAGAAAGTATTGAAAGAACAGCAGATGAAAAAGTTGGGAACAGAAAAGGCTGGAGAGGCAGATGTTAGTGACGGAGATGATGCACTGAAGGATGATGAGAGCAAGCAAATGGACGAGAAGCGTGTACAGTGTATGTACCACCGGCGGTGGTACGGTTAGGAACAGTATTTGCGGATTCGGAAAGCTGTCTATCATCTCACGGGTACGTCTATATTGGACGCAGTCGGAGTAACAATTGCCTTGCGTTAACCTCAAGGATCAACCATATTTTTAGGGGAAAAAAACAATAGGATTTAATAACTAAACATTTCTTTCAAAGATGGATGACCAAAAAATACATATGAACAAAATAAATTACCCGAGAAAACGAAGCCAATTACTGCAACTGAGAATTTTCTATCACTCATTTCATCTCTTGACTTTCCCTCCTAGTAAAGTCGATTCGACTTGAGCTTCAAGATGGAGATGTATGGTCTGAAAAAAAGCTACTGTTGTAATGGCTGGTTATCCCCTTCGGTAGATGGACCTGATTTGGAAATGCCCGAATCAACGTCTTCAGAATCTTTCGCCGCATACTTTATTGCTACTGGCGAATCTAACTCGCAACTTTTTATTTCTTCTGGAACCGATGAACATTGCTTAGCATCAACCAGATTCACACTTTGAGCTTTTAGATCTTCAGAACTGGCAGCAAGAAACAGATCTTTGTCAAGCCTGCAAACCTCCTTGCCGGAAGAACACGGCTGAGTACTAATCCTGTCCGTATTCTCCGGGTTTTCTCTCACAGCTATATAATTAACCTTATCTGTATCATCACCATTTATTCTGACTTCTGGAAAGAATTGATTTTACAGAAGGAAAGTTCCTCTGAAACAGATGAATTTGACTTTGACTGAACCACATCATCCTGACGTTGGTGAATGGCATCAGTATTCTTTCCTGTAGACGGCTCAACTTTAAGTCCAGGAATTTCTGAATGCAAACTACCCCATTCGATAACAGGGATGGAGAAAGATCAGACAAAGTAACAGACTCATTTTCAGGTACAGACTGAATTTGTTCCTTCAGAAGATGCTCAACGTCAGCTTTCATCGATTTCTGTTTGTCCTTCCCCTGAGTTCATGAGGTTCTAACTTCTAAGACATGATGGGCGTACGGAAACCCTGCACAAATGTATCCCAATAAGGTCACTGGTATAAAGCACTTGCAAAGATGACTATACATACAACAAAGCCAATAGCAATTCCTCTCAAAGTACTTATTCATCTTTACGCAGGGTGAAATGCAGGACAAAGAATATTTTGTGAAAAGAGCAAGGGGACAGGATACATAAATGATCAGTACAGGTTCTCTTAAACCTCCACAAATTGGAACTTATTTTATTACTAAGAATTGTCCACTTGAATAGAGGTTAAATAGGGTCTTATTCTTGTAGAATAAGAAACTAAAAATAAAGGATTTTAATTGCAATAAAATATTTGCTACATAAATTATTCTAATTACTCTAGGTATCAAATTCCAGGTTACAAATGCTTTACAACTTAACCCTTTGCTGCAAAGTAAATCAAGGCTCTGAACAAGAGGAAGAACGAGCAAAACAGGCTTTAAGTGCCAGAATTTACTGAGCGAAGGAAAGGTACCTGCTATATAAAAGCATATATGCACCCTGAGAAAGTACCTCTTCCGATTCAACCCTCGTGACCTGGGAAAAGAGGCAGAAAAAGTTAACTGAAAATTCAGGTAAAATTTTCTTTCCGGTCACCCACTTTGTAAAAGACGGATGACAGAAATGTTTCATAAGCGCAAAACTCGCAATCAGAAAAGGGAAATGGTGGTAAAGATATGAGAGAGTGAATACCTTACAGTCATCAATTCTATACCAGTTTCCACTGAAATCTTTGGTATAGCAGACGTAGTGACCAAAATAGGATGCATTCAGCATATCCACATGGACAACAACTGCATAAAGTTCGTATACATTGGTATCATCTCCATCTTCACTCATATAACGGGTAAGATCTAATGTCTCGGGAAAGCTGACTCTTTTGTTAAGTTTTCCAAATCGGCCACCCTGCAAAGATATTTCAGGATCATAAGACAAAACTTCAATAACCAGCAAATGAAAACAACAGCAAGTATCTAGTGCCACATCAATAAAGCAAACAAAATAACAAATGCGTGATGTAGGTTAGACCTGAAATCTTCTTAAGGCAATTGTAAGAATGTTAGGAGCCCATCGTATGGTAAGCCGCTTCCATGCCTTGACATAATCATTGCAACTAAAAAGAATAAACACCATAGTGAAACCAAACAGTTGCATATCAATGCGCTATAAAATAATAAAAAATATAGCTAAAATTCTTTCTCAAAAACTTAAAATAACGCAAACGAAATTATATAGATCCTATGGTCAAGTACAGGAGAAGCAATCATACCCATCACATTTGTACATATTTTCCCCATGAAGCCACTCTTTAGCAGTGAATTGTTCAAGGCATTCCTCCAGCAATGAAGCATCTCCATTAATTTCAACAGTTAAGTCCATCATATTTTCATATTGATTTGAAATCGTATTGCAATATGAACAAATCACCTACAAGGTTTTAACATGATAAAGCAAAAGAAATCAGAGTACAAAACTTAAACATTAAGAAACACAAATCAAGGTGATTTATATAAAGGATTATGGCAAAATCAAATGCAATAGCCTTATTGATAACATGATCAAAATACAAATACATGCTCATAGTTAAGGAGAAACACTCTTATTTACATTGAGTTTCCGATTCATATTAGGAGGGATGGTGACTCTCTTCTTGCCATCATCGACTTCTAAGTCGGTTTCTTTAAGGAGCAAAGGCTTAGGAGGGATGGGTTGCTTAGGTTTTCGAGAAGCGGATCTACGCCAGACGAAAATGACGACGCAGCCGATGAATTGTAACGATTGAAGGAGAAGAAGAGAAAGCGAAAGTCGAACGATCGGGGATCAAAGGTATACTAGAGAAGAACAATGAAGAAGCAGGGAAATTTAAATCGCAAGAAGGGACTTCAGCAAGCGGGAACAAAGTGAGTGAGAAAGGAGATGACATCATTTTAGACAGCAACATTCCTGTCGGACACCTGGACGAGGGGACTAATCTTGAATGAAGACAAGGAACAGGACAGCCAACTAGGTAATGGATTGTCAGAGAAGGAGAGAGAGATGTCATCTGTCAAAAATAAAATATAATTATGCAATGTACTGAAACATATATACACTCAGAATATTATATGACTGATTATGATATGAATGAATGAGATTTTTTCTATTTCCTCCAATCTCTCCTAAAACTACCTCTGTTTCTAATTCTTAATCTCTTTTTCTCTTATTCTGCTACAATCGTTTCAATTGGTATCTCAAGCCAAACCACTGATCCACCAAGCTGGGAAAGAACAAAAAGAGAACACCGATGAAGGGCCAAACAAGTATGCCAGAACCAAGAGCACCTCAGGAAAGTGACCCTAGTCAAGTTGAACCAAATGTGGAAGACACAGTGGTACCAAAATGGTGGGACCAACAAAAAGTTGGCATCGAAAACAACTTTAAGGAACTTTTTACCAAAATAGAAGAAACACACGAATTCGTGGGTCGAATGATGAAGCTCATGGATAAAGGAGCGGGCTTTTCTGAAATACAGGGCACAAAAGACAGTCCCCAGAGAACACCTGTGGTAACGCCTATGGCAGAACCAAAACGAGAAAGAAAAAGACCTACTCAAGTAACCATTATCGATAATCATGAAAAGTATTCTTACCATCCTACCGAACCAGGTATCCTAGCTTCAAAACCTCATCAAACCATGGATGCAAATATAACCTCTAAGCAGAACATAAACCAAACAAAGGTTATTAGAGAAAAAGGCAACTCAAGTAATGCTATGAGCAACAATGAAGGGTTTTACCCTAAACCCAGGATTGAACTACAGTTTTTTTAGGGTGAGAACCCACGAGGGTGATTAAGAAAATGTGAGAAATACTTCTTCATCTTTGGTGTTCCTGAAGAACAAAAATTGGAAGTAGCAGCTATGTATCTCTCGGGAAAAGCCGAAGCTTGGTTTGATGGATACATCATGCAAAAACACCGAGCCACTTGGCATGAGTTTGTTGCGGATTTGTGTCACGATTTGATGTTAAAAGATTCTCAGATGTTATTGAAGAATTTAGTAAACTGAATCAAAAATCAACAGTCGAACTATACCAAGAGAATTTTGATGAATTAAAACCATATGTCCTGCAGTAGTATCCCCACTTGGAGGAAACTTTCTTTGTGTCTCTATTCCTTAGTGGACTTAAGGATGAGTTGAAGCACAGAATCAAAATGCATCAACCAAAGTCATTGGCTGGAGTGTACAGACAAGCAAAGCTAGCGAAATTATCCTTGGAGTTCGAAGCAAAAAAGTATAAACCTAGCATAAAGAACAATTATTATGCCAATACAAGACCATCACCAAGAAATTTTCCACCTACTCCAGCAATCAAAAACAGTGTTGCTCCACAAGTTATAGTTAAGCAATCACTATTAGACTACAGACGTTTGAACAACCTATGCTTTAAATGCGGGGAAAAATTTGGTCCAGGACATGAATGTAAGCCTAAGTAACTAAACTTGATGGAAGAAGAGGAAGTAACCGAGGAAATCGAAGAGGACACAAGGGTGTATGAAAGTCTGGAAGGAAATGAGCAGCATGAGGTAAACCTAGAAATATCTATGAATGCTCTTACGCAGCATAGAATATAACACCCTAAGGATTCAGGGTACCATAAAGGGAAGAAAACTGAACATTTTACTTGACAGTAGAAGTACTCATAGCTTTATTGCTACAAGCTGGTCTAAGGAAGGCAATGAATTGATCGAAACTAAGCCACTAGCAATCACTGTTGCTAATGGTGAAAAACTCTACAGCAGAACTCAATGTAATCAACTCCACTAGAAGATGCAAGGGTTCCATTTCGAACATGATTTCAGGGTTCTTAAACTAGGGGGCAGCGACATGGTCCTTGGTGTGGACTGGATGAAAAAATATAGTCCAATTATGATGGACTTCAATGAGATGACACTTAGTTTTCAAAGGGGTAACCAGTACATTAAGCTATAAGGAGGAACCAGAAACAGTAGCATGAAACTCATTTCTTGAGAAAAATTGCAGAGGTTAGTGGATAAAGACCCCGAACTTTGTGGTGAAATTTATTTGATGAGTATGGACACAAATGAAGCTGACACTCCTAAAGAACTACAATCCTTACTGCAAAAATATCAAAAAATATTTGAGGAACCGAAGGGTATGCCACCAGTTAAAAAACAAGATCATGCAATTGTACTTTAACAAAACACTCAACCAATCAACTTAAAACCCTATAGATTCCCTCATCATCAGAAGGTGGAGGTGGAGAAACAAATTAAGGAGATGTTATCATTATCCATCATCAAAAGCAGCAAGATCCCTTTTGCCTCACCTTGCTTGCTAATTAAGAAAAGGGACGGGACATGGAGGTTATGTATTGATTATCGACAGTTAAATGCAACAACTGTCAAGAACAAATTCCAAATTCCTGTAGTCAAATACCTCTTAGATGAGCTGGTAGGAGAAAAGTTTTTTTTCTAAAATAGACCTCCAATTCGGGTATTGGCAAATCAGAATACTACCAGAGGACATCCAATAGACTGCATTTCGCACTCATCATGAACACTTTGAGTTCAAGGTAATGCCCTTTGGGCTAACCAATACACTCGCTACATTTCAAAGTCTTATGAATGAGTTATTTACTCCCTATTTAAGAAAATTTGTCCTAGTTTTTTCGACGACATACTTGTTTACAGTATTGATATGTCCATGCATGTAGCTCATCTCACAATTGTATTAGAAGTTTTATCTTCTAACAATCTTTTTGCAAAAAGAAGCAAGTACTTTTTTGGACAGACTCAAGTGGAGTATTTAGGCCATTTAATCTCTAAAGATGGAGTTTCAATCGGCCCTTCTAAGATCGAGGCTATGAAGAATTGGCCCATTCCCATGAATCTGAAGGCACTAAGGGGATTTCTTGGTCTGACAAGCTACTATCGTAAATTTATCAGAAACTATGGTGAACTCAGTAGGCCACTGACTCAGATGCTAAAAAGGGATGGGTTTGTGTGGACACCACTATCAACTAATGCCTTTGTGAAACTGAAGCAAGCAATGTGTTCTGCTCTAGTTCTGGCCCTACCGAATTTTTCTAAAGTATTTTGTCTTGAAACCGATGCAAGCTCAGGAGGTATAGGTGCTGTCATATCCTAAAATGGTCAGCCAATTGGTTATTTGATCAAGGACCTTGCTTCTCGACACTCAGACATGTTCATCTACGAGAAAGAATATTTGACAATATTAATGGTTGTTACCAAGTGGCGCCATTACTTCGAAGGACACCCATTTGTTATAAAAATGGACCACGAGCCGCTCAAACATTTATTGGAACAGAAACTAACGACTACAATTCAAAAGAAAGGTTTGACAAAGTTATTGGGTCTCGACTATGTCATTCAGTATCGAAAAGGCAAGGCAAACAAGGTTGTGGATACCTCAACAACAGATTCGGATGAAGCGTTGAAAGGGTCAATTTTTCCTTTAATTATGGCGGTCATGAGATCGAGAGACGAAACTTTCAAGGAACTAGAAGAGGAAGCCATATGTTTGATAAAAGAAAAAAACGAGTGCAAAGGAAATTCAGAAGAATTGGCGTTGTACAGAGGTAGACAACTTCTCTCAATTTCTTTGTTAAAATGAGTTTGGTGGTAGTTGAGAGAGTTGCGATACGAGTAGAATTGTTTAAGGGGTTAAAAAGGGACGCCAGGATAGGCTCCGAAATTCAGAATCAAGAAGATGGATAGTGACGGTACCTAGTGCCAACGCCTACCAAACCAGACTAGTCAAACCCACCTAAGACATATGTTAACCATGGTTAGTTATTTTAAAAGTACCAAAGTTAAATTTTAAATTTATTTGTTAAATACAAAATTTTTAATGGTATTAGAATTCTTTTAGCAGTTAATAGTTTCTTTATTTCATTAAGGTGGTTATAGGTTGATTTTTTAATTTTATATCTTATAATTTAAATTTTTATCGATAAAAAATAAAAATATAAAGATCTCAAGTAAAATGATAAAGTTTAATGATATTTTTTTACACTATTCATGAAAGATGGCAATCCAAAAATAACTAGTCTTCTGATTTTTTTCTTTCGTGATAAATCAAACATACATAAATCTTTTGAGACTTTCATACATAATTTTTTTAATTAAAATGGTCATCCAAGAAACAATGGAGTATTGGGGTAATATAAAATGAAAATCATATGAGTTTATACCATCGAACCTTTATTTTTCTGGCGCATATTTGATCTAAAATTCATGCTTTTTGAGCATGTCCAGGTTGGTACCTAAAAGGAAGACAACAATAGCTTCAGTTTTAAATTTGGAGGTCCAATTGAAATGAGTCTCACATTTAACTGTCTAATTGTTTACATCCTTAAAAACGTAAGCATTCAGTCATGTTACCCAAAGAGAACTATTATAAGCTAAAAATATTTTAAATCAATAGTAATAAATTACATATAATGTTCTTCAACCTCAAAACATCTTAAGATTTTAATGTTACATATTCATTTAATTTTGTTGATGACAATTAAAGATAAAACAAATTACTACATCAAAACTTAATAATATTAAAAAAATTAATGAGTTAAAGTCTACCTTCATAACTTAGGTTTTTGTTAAATCAATAGAGTATCTGATCACAAGGGCAAGTCAAAATAATAAACACAATTTTCATGATTCAAATTTAGTAACATTGTGAATATTCACAAGTTTTTTTTGTCAAGTATACCCTAAGAAAATAATTTTGTTTTGGTTACATTAAACTTGAATCCAAATATTGAATGGAATTATTCTAGACATTTAGGATCTTTATAATTGAATTAATTTCTTCCTCACAAAAATTAATAGATCATTGATAAATGAAAGATGAGTCAAAGTAAATTTCTTACATTTTATTTGGTGCTTGAAAATTTTCTTCGTGATTAAGGTGTTTAACACGACAGATAGAACATCCATAATCAATACACGAAAATAACACATGCTTGTAACATCCCTTAAAGAATTCTCATAGCATCAGCTTTGCGAAGATCTACCTTATTTTTTTAGCAGTACTACATAAATTTTTAGTCAAACATAGCGTTATCAATGATGTTTTGCTCTTGCACAAATATTAATTAGGTACAATCATAGAAGTGAAGAAAGGAGCAAATCTCATGACAATGATTTAACAATAGTATTAGAATTAAATAATACGTACGTATTGAAAAATTATATCATGGGTCAGTCTCATCACGTGTCCATGGGACCAACCACTAAAAACTACACACTTCAGCAATTTTACCATGTTATATTTTTTTTCAAGTGAATCTTCATTTGAAAAATTAAAAATTGCTGATGTGAGTAATTTTTAATGGTTGGTCCCATGGATGAAGTGGTGGGACTGATCCACGATATAATTTTCCGCACATATTTTATAAAAAAAAATTAATTATATAACATAAAGGTTAGTATCCACACGTAAAGATCTTTGGTATAACCTATTATAATATCCTATTAAATCATTTAAAAGCAAATTAATAAGTTCAGTGGTGATCATAAAAGATTAGAGATGTATACATTTCTTTATTATGTTTATAAAGCATGTGAAGTGAAGTTTGTTTTCCTTTGGTAGATAAGATAGCGATCGTTTCCATGAGTCTGATTCCGATTCGTGTTGTAGACCTTCACTGGACTGGGATCATCCGAGGCTCACACAAGCATTTATTTTATATTGAGAGTAAAGTTTGTGGACTGGGCACTGGCAGGCTGGCAGGCTGGCAGCTAAGCTATAAATATTTTATGGCTACAGTTGGCTGCCTGCGTATTTATTTTTGTTTTGTTTGATTGGGTGTGGCGCTTCTCATGCTCGATGGACTCTTCTCAGCCGGGAGTTTCCTGCGGACTACACACAGCTAACGTGTTTAGACATTTCTTTCGTAGATAGAGGACACAAATTGTACAGATAAAACATCCAAGCTTATTCGGCGTCAATAAATAAAGATACATTGATTTTTATTTTATTAATGAAAACCAAAAACAAAGAAAAATAAAAAGAACGTGAACTAAAAATTGATTATCGATTGATGCTCACGCCTAGCCAACAGCTATACGGTGTGATTTGTTTGGAATTTGGACTTACATTCTTTCAGAGATTAATATTAAATTTGTACTTACAAGAGTAATAATTTATCTATAAAATATGTATTTATAAATAAACAAATAAATTTATTTTGTATCGCTTTTGGTCATGATTAATTTAGAACGATCCACGCCGTACATCTAGTTTTAGTGGGTGAACCTCCTAACAAAAATTTTTTTTCGTACGTATACTATTTAAAACCTAAGATATATTTAAACGAAATGAAACTAATTGACACTTGAACTAACCCCAATTAATAAGTAATAAAGTCATTGATAAGACCCAACTATTACTAAAATAGTATCATCTCTACATTTTTAAGTTATTATTAGTCGCTTGACTAAATTATTTATTTTTATTTTTATATTCTTTTAGGTCATACTTTATAAGCTCACAAAAAATATTTTTTTTCTAGATAAAATTAAAATTAAAATAGAATTTATAAAAAAAATATTATTATTAAAGCTTCAAATCTAAAGATAGTTTAATTTGTGTAGCTATTTTTTTTTATCAATTTTAAATTCATAAAAAAATTAAAGTCATAACAAATCAATATTTATATATATAATGACAATAAATGCTCTAATTTCACGTCTGAAATTGGACTAACAAGAGGTTAAAAACATATTTCTTTGTTGCCGGCTAATGGCTATTTTAAAGTCCTTTAAATACATTTAAGATAATATTTAAGATAGTTTAATATTTACTGTATTTCGGGAATGCTTTTAAAATCAGTTTTTGTAAAAAGAGAATAGTTTTAATTGTAAAAATTAATCTGAATGAATAATTTTAAAAGAAAAACTGCTCTTACAACCATGTTCTGATTCAATAGCTGAAGCTAATTTGTTCAGTTTTTAAATGAAATTACACTTTTATCCTTGACTTTTAGTATTTTATATTATGTTCAAACATTTTTGTTGTCTTTTTCTCTAAATACTTTCAATATTTTCTAGGTGAAGTGTTTATATATTTAGTATTTATAATTATAATCTCTAAATAATATTTTATTTTTAAATTCTAATGCAAATAAATTATATTAATCACTTAAAAGTATTTTAAATTAATATTTTATATATCAAAATATTAATAAATAATTTATAGAAACGTTATTATTATTGTAATAATTTAAAATAGTTTGTTTTATATATTGTAATATTAATTTTTTACCACAAATAAATTATGCTAATAACTTAAATAAAATTTTATTTAATATTTGAATAAATGCTATATTAAACATTACTATTAAAACAATAGTAAGAATCTTTTTATCTTTACTTACAATAATGTAATATACTATTTTAAATAAAAAATAATAAAACTATTACTTCCTATTCTTTTTATCTTACTTTATAATATTACATATAAAATAGGTACTTTTAACAATTATAATCTTGAAGTTTTGATTCTATATCATGTACATAACTCTAACTACTCAAAACTCATGAATCATCCATTCCATTCCATTCCATTTCATACCTACCTTCTACTTTCTTTTTTAAAAAACAAACATCAATAAATGAAAGCAGATTTCTTAGTTCCAACAAAAATGATAGCCATTGATGGGTAGCTTCACGGCTGTTGTTTTGCCCCTCCAAAGCAAAGACATATATTCTATTTTGCAGACTGTTATAGGTTATTAGACCAGCGGTAAACCTTGAGGAATCACTTCTCTTGCATTCCCAGCCCCAGGCGCACCAGCTAGGCCGTTGTAAGTGATTTCATCAAGGGAGCATCCTCTAAATAACATTTCATTTACAAGCTGAAGTGTTTCTTGGATCTCACCCAAATCAATAACACCCTCAGGCCTCAATTAACATGTTGTGATAGAGATCCACGGCCACTTTGCAGAAACCAGATATTAAACGTAAACATATCAGGCTTGCACCCTTTTTTTGACATTTCATCAAACAGTTCCCGTGCGTCAAGGATTTTCCCATCATCCTTGCTTGCCACATATCCATTTATTAGGCAGTTGAAGAGCACAACAGTTGGGCTGGGCACTTTGTATAATAATGCCCTTGCTTCATCAACTCGGCCTATTTTACGTTAACAGACCATAAGTAAATGCATCATGGGCGAAGCCTCATAGATACAAAGACCATAGATAACAATGTATGAACATCATCAGGAACATTGAATCCACAACAGATGACGTGCTTGTGCTTGTGTTGACCAACCCACGGCCACAGCTACAGGTTAAGAACTGTCCCTTGTCGGCTGTCGCAGTCAGGGTGGTAGGTGAGTTGCATCCTTTACCACACAATAATTCATCCTATTTCTTGTCAAAATTTAAAATTCAATCTGTGACATCACAACCATTTCAATAAATAAACATTGAATAAGGAACGAAGCAATTAATTCTACAACACACGAGTGTTCAAACCAAGGGGATTAAAACAAAATAAAATAAAATAATTCAAAAAACATTGGGACCAACTACTACCACTTAGAATAGGTTATTATATTGTACATAATTTACAAGGATGATTTTTATAAATCATCAATGAAATTAATTCGTAAGGTTATTTTAACTATTAAAATTTTAAAATATTTAATTAATTTATTAAAATTTAAATATGAAGTATTTTTAATATTCTTTAGTTATTTTTTGGATGATATTTATTTATTAGTAAATAAAAGAATTTTTTAAGATCTAAACGGTAAAAAGTTTTATTAACATAGGAAAATAACATATTGAGAAATAAGAATCATTTAATGAGAGGAGAGATTGAAGAGAAAAAATAAAAAAAAAGTTTTGTTCAATTTATGAATTTTGAGATATTTTTTTAATAAAATGAAAGTCAAATTTGAACTCACAAACCAAGATAAAATGTCTAATAAAATTTAAGATTAAACCATCCTTATCTACAACCGTCGATAGTCATTAAAATCCTAACAAAAATCATATGACAAATGAATACGGGTAGTTAGCTAAAGTTTATAAAATTACGCATTTAGTTATTATTATTTAACTACTACATTCTCATAATATAATAAATATTATAGAAAATATATTTAAATCGAGTTATATTGAATATTAAATCAATTTAAATTGATCGAGTTAAATAGATTTAATTTTTTTTGATTTAACTCAATTTAAATTGAACCAGTATGAAAATATTTAATTTGATTTGATTTAAATATAACCTACTATATCGAATAATATTTTTGATTTAAACCGAATCAAGTTTAATCAAATTAAAAATATTTGATTTAACTCAATTTAAATATGGAAAGAAAAAATACTCAAATATGTTAAATTGAATATATTTTAAATTAATTTATTTTGATTTTAAATATTTAATATTTAAAAATTAATATTTAATATTTAATATTTAAAAATTGAGTCAAATTAAATTAATATTTAATATTTAAAAAAATAAATATTTTTTTTACAGATTTAATTAAAATATAAAAATATTTAATTTAACTCGATTTAAATATAAAATATTTAAATATTTTTTTAATATTTATTACATTATAATATATATATATATATATATTCATGAATATATTTAAATTTATTTTCCAAAGAAAGATTTGCTGTAATGGTAAAGACACCAAACTATTTGGTGGTGAAGAAAAATTATTACATAAAACCTTTTTATCACTTAAGGCATGGTCTCAACTAATTAAATTAAAACACATAATATTTTTTTCATATCAAATTTATACATAAACTAACACCTGGCTTTATTCTCGCAAGACTCTAACCCATCAGTTCTTTCTCCAACTCCAACAATGGAGGCCAACCAAGATCGGAAAGAATTCATCTTTGGGTCCACCCTACCGGACATTTACATCCCAAATCACCTTCCTCTGCATACTTACTGCTTTGAGAACGTTTCCGACTTTAAAGATCGTCCTTGCTTGATCAACGCTCCGACTGGCCGGATATATACTTATGCAGAAGTCCACCTCACTTCTCGTAAAGTGGCCGCAGGTCTCAACAAATTCGGCATCCAACAGGGAGATGTCATATTGCTTTTGCTTCAGAACTCTCCAGAATTCGTCTTTGCTTTCCTTGGTGCATCGTTCCGTGGAGCCATCACTACTACCGCCAATCCTTTTTATACCCCGGCGGAGATTGCGAAACAGGCGACGGCGTCGAAAACTAAGCTGATTATAACTCAAGCAGTTTACGCAGAGAAAGTGAAGAATTTCGCTAAAGAGAACGACATCAAGATCATAACCATAGATACGACACTGGAGGGATGTTTTCATTTCTCGGAGTTGACTGAGGCAGACGAGGATGAAATCCCAGCCGTCAAGATCAACCCTGAGGATGTAGTGGCCCTTCCCTTCTCATCTCGCCCAACATGTTGGTGGAGAGAATCCCAACATTTATTTCCACGAGAGAGATGTGATTCTGTGCTTGCTGCCTTTATTCCACATATATTCACTCAATTGCGTGTTGCTTTGCTCATTGAGAGCAGGGGCTGCAATCTTGATTATGCAAAAGTTTGAGATCCTTACATTAATGGAGCTTGTGGAGAAATACAGGGTAACCATCGCTCCTTTCGTTCCGCCAATTGTTTTGGCCATCGCCAAGTCTCCAGACGTCGATAAATACGACCTTTCGTCTATCCGAATGGTGATTTCTGGCGCTGCTCCGATGGGAAAGAAGCTAGAGGATGCTGTTAGAGCCAGGCTTCCCAGCGCTCAACTAGGACAGGTAACATAAGCATGGTAAAGATTTGGAGAGTTATAGATTGAGTTTCGTATGCAACGCCAAAACCATTAGTAAAGAAATATTATTTACTCTAGACGTAGCAGTGCTAGCACCGGACATAGCGATGTGAATTTTTTGAGTTATTCTAATGTTTTATTTTATAACTCAAAATTTAGGTGAATTTTAAGTTATTATTCTATTTTATAATTTAAACTTTATGTGATTAGTTAAATTTATGAAATTATGATTCAAGCCGAAAATTTAACTTTTTCAAATTAGGTTGACTTTTATGCATCATTAGACATAGCAGTGTTTCTTGTTTTGGTGTGGTTTGGGGACAAACTGCAATGTTTCAGGGCTATGGAATGACTGAGTCAGTAGTAGCACTAAACTTAGCTTTTGCGAAAGAGCCCCGGGAGACCAAATCTGGTGCATGTGGCACAGTCGTAAGAAATGCAGAAATGAAGATTGTGGATCCTGAAACTGGGATGTCTCTTCCACGAAATCAATCCGGAGAAATTTGTATTCGGGGTAATCAGATCATGAAAGGTAATGCAAAACCTGACCTCTAATAATGTAAATAGATACTCTATTTGTTGGTCAAAATAATATACCTCCCACACTTCATCTTCAAGTCATTTAAATTGAATTGAATAGATGTCAATTAGCCTTTATTTGATCCTAAACTTGTTCATAACTTTATTGAATTGAATTTTAAACCCTTGATTAATTGTCAAACATTGATCATGTATAGGTTATCTTAATGATCCGGAGGCTACAAAGAGAACAATAGACAACGATGGATGGTTGCACACTGGTGATATTGGCTACATAGACGAAGATAATGAGCTTTTCATTGTTGATCGATTGAAGGAATTGATTAAATACAAAGGTTTTCAAGTGGCACCCGCTGAGCTCGAAGCAATGTTGATTTCCCATCCCAACATCTCTGATGCTGCGGTTGTACCGTAAGCCTCCCTATCAACATAACACCATGTTTAAACTGCACTAACGCCACAAAATTGATTCATATATGTGTGTATGTATTTCAGTATGAAGGATGAAGCAGCTGGAGAGGTTCCTGTTGCATTCATCGTGAGATCGAATGATTCCAAAATCACCGAAGATGAGATTAAACAATTCATCTCAAAACAGGTACTTTAAATGATCTAAATTACTTAGACGGTTATATTTATGGCACCCGTGGTTTGATTTATTATTGCATTAGGTTGTGTTTTACAAGAGACTAGCCCGGGTTCTCTTCATAGATGCCATCCCTAAAGCTCCCTCAGGCAAGATTTTGCGGAAAGATCTACAAGCAAAGCTTGCTGCACTAGGAACTAACTAGCGCAAATGGGATCTGTATTGTCGCATACCATGCTGTCAACAGACGTTAGATTTTTCTTTTTCCTTTTCCTGCATAAATTTGGGAATAAAAGATACAAAGAATGTGTTGCGTCAAGGAATTGAATCGGATACTTATGAGAAACTAACATTAGTCAATTGGTATTTCGACCTTGGCTTTGTTACGTGTGCTTGTGAGCTGTGAAGATCCCACAGCCCAAATCTATTGGGGGACATAAACTTTAAGATTCTAAATACTAACATAGATTCCAAATCCACAGGAAACGGGTTCAACAAATCTTTCTCCACCATGGAAACGTAGTGGATACTTTAATTTCACAAATAAAGATACAAACTAAGTTGTTCAAACTCGAATCACCTAAAAAAGCATATTATTTTTTTTTTATCACTGTAATCACTAAATAAGTTGAATAAAAGATAATTTATTTAACATATATATAGATGCTGTAAGAATTAAACTGGTAACCTTATACTTATTCTTTCCTTTTATGTTTGTTATAATTTAGTTTTTGTGTTCTATACACTGCAAAGTGGGCTTGATGAGTAACTTATGATTTGGGCTTCAAGTGCATGATCTTGGTGGGGGAATAAAGCCTGAACAAGTTGAATGCGGAGAGGGAAGCGATGAGAATCATTGCCAGACTTGCTACGAAGCCGCAAAGCAGTGATCCTCCGATTTGGACGCAGAATCGAGTGTATTTATCGCACAACTTGATCCATTGGAAGTTTTCTTCTCCCGTTACGACCAATAGTGCATGCGTCGTGGCCGCCAAGTTCCCTGCAAACACTACGTACACTGCTGCCTGGCAAAGCCATTCAAATGAGATACTTTGTGCTTTCTTCGTCTAATGATCCGAAATTAAATATTAATTTACTTGCTAGTAAGATACTCGCAAAGAAATAAAGTTTAATGGCATAGTAGAAGATGAGTAAACGATGTTATTTGGAAGGATTGTCTGGTAAAGTACCTAATTCAGATGAATGAATCAAATATTTTTTGTTATAAAAAAATGGGTGCAAGATAAACCTGGTCGAAAATAAAACGGAGCCAAGCTGCGTATGTGGAAGATTGCAGAGGCAGAGAGCTTCCTTTGCACCAAGGTGATACTGAAGAACAAGTTAGTTGAAGTAGGTTATGCGCAGCAGCCAATGAAGTGATATACACCAATCCACTGTCAAAAAATAAATTAGAATCAGAAGTTGATCAATCAAGAGAGGTATGTATTTATTTTACAAGGTCTTACACGAGAGCACGTAAATCCTCGAAGGAAGCTTTCTTTTTAATGTAGATGTTGCGACCGTTTTAAAACCGAAACACGTGAAAAATATAGCCTGGCGCGTTGAATTGTGAAAATACGATTTTATTGCTTTTAATTGTAAAGAAACAAATTTTATTAAAAATATGTATTCTTTTAATTTTAAAATTGATTTGGAGTCGTCACTTGCCACTTTGGTAGGCCAGACACCATAAAATAAACTAGAGATTCATTAAAAATATGTGGGTTCGGGAGTCGGTTACGTGTAAGGACGACCCTTACAAACACCCAAAATTGGTACCTTATTAATTACACGTAGCATTTCGATATTTTGAATGTAAATTTTAATTTAATTTTTTATTATTAATTAAATATCGTTCAAATTAAAGATATCCTTTTGGATAAGAAAATTTATTTCTTTTAAACACGAGCTTGAATAAGACGTCCTCTTAATAGGAAATCTTAACCCGAATTTAAAGAAATATAAATTCCGCCTCAAGAGGTTTTAAATGCATGATCATTGTAGCGACCCTTATAAAATTCTTAAAAATAATAGGGGTGTAGTAAAAAAGGGAAAGGGGTCACTAGTGGAATTGAAATCAGGGTTTGAAAAGTGAAGTTTAGGGATTTGGATTTGAAATAAAATTTTGAGGAAATTTAGAAAATTAGGATTTGAAAATTAAAAATTAAGTTTTTAAATTGTGTACAAAAATTAGGAATTTTGAAATGTTGAAAGAAATTTGAAATATAGGGTTCTTTTAAAAGATAGAAATTGGAAAGTAAAAATTAGGGATTTGAGATTAAAAAAGAAATTTTAGATTGAAAAGGGAAATTTTGAAATTAGGGATTAAAAAAAAGGGTTGGAGTCGCCATCGGCCACTTTGGTAGGCCGAACACCGTAAAAACCAGAGATTCGAAATGATTTAGGTTCGAGAGTCGGTTACGGTTTAAAACGGGTTTAGAGTTTAAAACCGCCCAAAATTGACACATTTATAAATTACCGCTTAATTAATTTTAGATTTTTTAGATTAAAGTGGCATTTAAATTAATTTTTGTTTAAAGATTCGAATCAATTTTATTTTTACCGTGTCTTTATTCGGAGGCAACGTACACACCGCGACCAATGCGTTGGAACACGGGCCCGTTACGACCGAATAAATACGAATTTAATTAGGCTCGTTAATTAGCTAGGTGTGACGTAAGCAAAATAAGAGACATAATTGTAAAGACAACAAACATAAAGACAAAATAATATATGACACATAATAACAATTAAAGAGACATAACACCATAATAAAATAATATAAATATAGATAAATATTATCACTTCCATAACCCTAACAAAGCATGTGAACTAAACCAATAACATGACATATATAAAAAGTTACTAACAACATTAAAAATAAATAAATAAATGTCATGAGTAAAAAATACATAAACACCTAAGAAAATTACATAACACATGATAACAAAGATTAAAATAAATAGACCAACGAAACAAACAAATAACATATATAAATAAACAAAACAAAACATATAATAAACAAATAAAAAAAACAATAAAAGATACCAATAAAAATATTCATATTTTCATTGAACCATAAGAATGGAATACACAATAAATATTTCAAAAAGAACTATATACATTTAAATATGCTCGATTAAAATCAATCCACAAATTAAACTAAACGGTAAAAGTAATGATTAGATTAGGGCATAACTTGAAAAATAACCGATCGAATGGGTGAAGTGATTCAATGAGAATAAAAATATAAATAATGGAGGCTATCAACTTACAAATGGAAATGGAAATGGAAATGGTTTCGGCAGTGAGTGAAAAAAAATGGTTAGGGGACCTTTATTTTTAGGGTAAATGTTATATATATAGTTAGAGTAAAGGGTAACATATGGGAATAAAATAGGTTTAGGTTTTAATATATAAGGGTATCTATAATATGATGAAGGGTATTTTAGGTTTATCCCTTTAAAAATAATAACCAATTAAAAACAAGACCTTGGGCACCAAGTAGGGATTTTTATTATATTTTTTTATATTATAAAATTATATTTAATAGGTCAAATTTATTTATGGTTTGGGCTTATAAATGTGGGTTCTAATAAAAAGCTTTTATTTATATCATATATTTATATATTTTTGGATTTTTGGTTTTAATTAAGAGATAGTAAGGATAATAATAATTATAAAACAAGTGATAAAATTAGGGTAAGTTAAGGTGATTTGGGTATTAAAAAGGGATGTGGATTGATTTAATTCGAGCATAAACCCGGATAAAATTAGTGATTACAATCATTTATCATCTTGTTCATTTTAAGTCTTAACCTAAAAAGACTCCATTAATTAAGTGTTTAAACCCTATTTAATTTATTAATTTTGCCAAGTGTATGATAACATCCGAATGTTCGGACACTACCATCTTGCCACTTAGCAAAGTTAATAATTTTATTAATGTCACTAATTATTTACCTAATCAATTTTATTTAATTATAAACCTAAATTAATGAGTCAATTTTTAGGTTTTGATTGCACATTAATTTGATACCAAGGTACACTCTTTGGGCCAACATCATGGTACGTCAAAACACCAACCATTTAGTGTATCTGAGGTACAAGATTTAAATGCTAACTAAGTTATCTCCCTATTTAATTAATTAATTAAAGCGACTAATCCTAAAAGGCTCTAATTTAATTAACTAATTGTGAATTGGGTGTTATCCTAAATAAAGAAGCTATACGGATTTTAAAATCTTGCAAGCAAATAAATAAATTAATTAAAACAGTAGGTATATATGAATGTATACATGCAAACGAAATGTAATTAATTAAAAGTTCTCATTATGAAATATAAGCACGAATGATATACATGCAAATATGTCAATCCACATATATGTATGTATACATATTAACATCAATTGAACTCTATAACAGTGTTGTCTTCCAAACGAAATTCAAGATTCAAATTGAATCAACCCTCACCCATTGATGTCCGATTGGCATAAAATTACAGGCTTTTAAAATAGAGTTAAATATTATTAAGTACCTGCACCAAGGTAGTCGTTCCAACAATGTAACCGGTTTCATTTTTCCGCTCCGATAACCTTCTTTGATAGCTTTAATGGTGAGAATTTTCTCTCCTTTTTCTCGCTGCCAAATTCCCTGGAATTCCCCGAACTGATCCCCCGCTTCGCTTAAAAACTATCCAATAAAAATGAAAATCATGGAGAGTCCCCTACGATTGAGTGCATGCCTGAACCCCTCTCTGGTTCTCTCTCCTTTCATAAAGTCCAATCCCCCCTTGATGCACCTTCGATCTCCTTTTTAAAAGGACACAACCCACAGTCCCCACACCTTAGGTAACTCAACCACATCCAACCACCTTTCCGAAAATCTCTCCTATATCTTTTATCTATTCAATTTAAAATTTTCTTTTTTTTGTTTATTTTTTGTTATTTATTATTTATTTAATATTTACCCAAACCTTATTATATACGTATATCCGGACGAAATTCGGGTATTACAGCTGCCCCTCTTTGCTCAATGTTGTGGATCAGGAGACGAGTAAAGATTAAAAAGACACGAATTTCGTCTAGACTTCTTGGCCACCGTTACGCTAACAAAGCTTGAAGCTGTTCTTCCCATTACGAATTTCTCCAAGCAAAATACCTGTCATGAGACCCGAGACTGTTCTTCTCATTACAAAGTTCCTCATATTCCGTGAAACCTGGAGCTGTTCTTCTCATTATGAAATTCTCCAGGGTCTGAAGTAGTTCTTTTTATTATGAATTTCTTCAGACAAAAGGTGATGGATCCCAAAGCTGTTCTTCTCATTAAGAAATTCTTCGTATCCGACCGAATTTGAAGTTGTTCTTCTTATTATGAAATTCTCCAAACTCATCAAGTAATAGAAATCGAGGTTGTTCTTCTTATTATGAAATTCCTCGTCTTTGGGAAATCTGGAGTTGTTCTTCTTCTTATGAAATTCTCGAGATCAAAAGTGATGGAACCTGAGGTTGTTCTTCTTATTATGAAATTCCTCATATTTCATCATATCTTTCGGGACTCACGCCAAGAAGGCTATCAATTTTGTTTGTATCGGGACTCATGCCGAGAAGACTACTAATAGTATTTGAATCAAGACTCACGCCGAGAAAGCTGCCAATTTTGTTTGAATCGGGATTCACGTCGAGAAGGTTGCCAATAGTATTTAAATCGAGACTTACACCGAGAAGGCTGCCAATAGTGTTTGAATCGAGACTCATATCGAGAAGGCTGCCAATAGTGTTTGAATCGGGGATCACGCTGAGAGGGCTGCCAATAGTGTTCGAATCAGGGATCACACTGAGAAGGCTGCCAATAGTGTTTAAATCAATACTCACGCCGAGAAGGTTGCCAATTTTGTTTGAATCGGGACTCACGCCAAGAAGGCCGCCAATAGTGTTTGAATCGGGACTTACGACGAGAAGGCTGCCATTTTTTTTTTTGTTGCTTGGTTTCTTTTCATTGATTCTTAAATCTTTTCTCTACAAAAAAGAGAAGCCATCAATTAATACAAATTCAACATGGATTAGATTGAAAAACTTTATCTTTGCATTTGTCATCGTTCTCGCTTCTCTGCTCAAGCTTGAACATTTTCGTCTAAACCCATTGCTGGTTTAATTTGATTGTTCCTGCTCAAGGTTGATTTTCTTTTCCTCATCATTTTCGATGTCTCTCATCTTCTTTTTGGACTCATCTTTTTGAAAATCTCGGATCATGTTAACAAAAATCATCATGCTCTGTTAATGTGATCTTAATGTGGATATTTCTATCATGATGCCTGAATGTTTTTTGAAGACCACTTGGGTAAACTTTCAGCTTCAAAAAAAGTGCTAATAATTTCTTGCTTTAACTCTCGGTATATCTTCTTTGATTGATATGAGAATTCATCTCAAACTCGAGTTTAATTTTCAAAGTCTTTGCTTTTTGCTCTAAAGCACCTTTTCAGGTTTTCACTTTAGATTTTTTCTTTCTTTTTTCTTATTCTTTTTTCAACAAATGAAGTCTGTCACGATCTCAATGACGCTTGTTCCCGTCTTCAACATATGATCTTTTCTCTTGTATTTTCAATCTTTGAACACTAGGGAAGATCCATTCTGGGGAAGATTTATTCTCTGCTCTAAAGAATTCATCATTTCTATTGCTGAAGCATGTAAGCTCCATTTTTTTTTGCAACATTGTCCCACTCAAATTTGAGTATAATTGTCTTGTTTTCTTGTTCTGATATTCGCCCTTAAAAACTTACATGTCTTCAAGTATCTCAATAGTAACAATTTTTGTTTTTGATAAATTAATCCAGCTATATTTTGCTCTTTTCCCCAAGTGTACTTGTGTCATCTTTGTTGCTCTTGCTCAAATATTTTGACATTTGGAGCTCTAGCTGTTTCTCGTCATATTTTCATCAACAATCGAGTATTGGGGTCACCTTCTGTTCTACCTACACTTAAAAGGTCAATACATCATAGTAATACCCATGAAATCCTTTGCTTTTTGTATCTAATCAATCTATCTGCAAAAATGTTTGTTAAATACGATAAGCGAAAAAACTCAAAAATAATTTTACTAATTTTGAAACATTGAAAAATTTTGACTATCATGGCAAACAAGAAAACATGAAATTAGGCCTTTAAATACCAAGTGCAACAAATTCTTTGAACCAATTTGCAAAGATCAACTCCAATGTAACATTTTTCCAATTTATTAGACTTTTGGGAGAAGCATTCTCATTTTCCTAATTCTACCCTGTTTAGATGACACTCTTTTTCTCACTAGTTCACCATACCCAATGTTTCCCTCTTTTCTAATCTCGATCAAGTATTAAAAGACTGAAAATCCTTGAAGAAAGGTTAACCCTAATAAGCGGAATGTATTCTGAAGACTAACTCTCCTTGTTCCAATACTCGTATATGGTCAAAATGGTCTTTTGTGGCTTATAATATAGGCTACGGTTCATGGTTATTGGTGTGTCCTGTGTAGTGCCAATATAGAGTATGCGAACACACATATATGTGCAAGTATACACAGTCGTACAAGTAATAAAGAGTGAGTGAGTATCGTTCCTACGAGGATCGGGGTAAAGTATGCAGTCAAATTTGTCAAGGCAAAAAGGTATCACTAACTTAAAAGAAAATAAAGATATAAATATAAACAAGAGGAAATGGATATGTACGATGAAGGTGTAAGATGGAAATGCTATGGCAATTCTAGAGTACAAGCAACTAAAATTTGCCAAGGCAAAATAGAATGGATGATGATGGCAAGGTAATTATATGAATATGGTGTGTGAAGGGTGAGGTAATGTGATTGAAAGTGAACAACGAAAACAGAGAAAACATAGGAAAATAGAGGAACACTTTGTAAATGCCAAGGCAAAAGCAAGATAAAAGAACACAGCTGAGCAATATGTCGAAATGATCCTCAATTGATGAGCCTTGCTGGGAATGACTAATGGTGACTTCTATGGTTTCCTTCCCCTTACCCTACCTAACATATAACTGCTATGGTGTATACTTACTCGACGAAGGTTTCTAAAGTGTTCCCGCTCTCTCGAGTCATAGGAACCTGACAAACTAAAATACCATGGTAATTTCGTCTGTCACACGAATGACACCTTAGTCTATCGATAAAGTACCCTCCTTTTAGTCGTTGAAGCCTTCACCTATGCCTCTCTCGAGTGCTCTAGTATCCAACTAGGCCCTATTTACAGTCTAGAACCCATTGCTCACGTAGATCCTCCCTTAGCTCCTCTTGGATGATCTAAGGATCTATAATTACGCATCTCTCGAGTGCTCTAACATGTATCTAAACAAGGGTCACTCTCGTGCCTCTTTTAATGTTTAAATAATTACCAACAATGAGCAAAGCAAATATACAAACACATAGTAGGCAATATATTAAATAGAAATAAAAGATAATCATCCACAAAAGCATCCACCAAATAAAGTTAACACATGATAGGTGAAATAGTTTAAGAACAAATATTAATCACTAATATCATCCTTAAATCATCCACATAAAACCTCTTAAAGATATAAAATAAAGCAAATGAAGAGGAAAGAAGACACCCTCGGTCTACGCCACCGTTGGCTTCTTCGACCACCATGGGACGCCTTAGCGTGCTAGCCCCTCTCGGGTGCTTAGCACGCCACTCCCTTCAAGCTCTATCAATGGAGGAACCCTTCGGTTGGGGAAGAAAGATGGAAACTTTCTTCACCACTTTTTGCCCTCCTTGTGCCTAAAAATCTGCTCCAAAGGTCCTACTTTTCTTGAATAAAGGTTCCTTTTTATAAAAGGGTGAAAAAACCTAAAAGATAGGTAAAAACCCTTTTCTGCCTTTTTCTTGTTGTGGCATTTCTGTAGGACTGGCAGAGGTGACAGTGGTCCCCTATTGAGGTGGCTCGCATATAGGCCATATTGGATGTGGTCGCCTACCGAGGTGGCTATATCCAGGCTGTAGTGGTCCCGACCGGCTGTGATGGTTGTAGCCAAGTTGTATTGGCTCCAGTTGACACTCCTCTCAAAATATCTTCTTGTCATGTAGTGCAGCACAAGAGGTCTCCAAAATTGCCTTGACATTTTCCCTTTGCTATCCTTTTGTGAATATCTGACTTGGTGACAGTGGTCCCCTATTGAGGTGGCTGTAGCCAGACTGTAATGGCGCCAGCTGTCACTCTTATCAAAATATTTCCATGTCATTTAGCTTAGCATAGGAGTCCTCCAGATTTGCCATGGCATTTTCTCATTGTTATCCTTCTGAGAATGCCATTACAAGTTCCTTTTGCTTGCCACTTTGCCTTACCTACACAACATTAACCAAAAGCACGACCTTTCCCGTAAAATAGCATCTATTTCCGCACTATAGATTCCAAAACATAAATAACCACCAAATGCAATGTTATGATCCTAAATGCAACTAAATGAACCTAAATATGCTTGAAGATAATAAATAACTTAAGTAAAAAGGCTCTAAATATAACATTTTTATGGAATTATCACACCCCCAAACTTAAGCTATTGCTTGTCCTCAAGCAATGGATAACAGCTAGCAGAGAAGAAATGTCATGACAATGTTAAGGATCAAGACAAGTAAATGGTCAGAGTTTCAGCCCTCAGAAAATGTCATGGAATAAACATATAAAACTTGTGGAAATTTCAAGAATGCTACTCTAGAACCAGATCAGATGCGAGTGTGTGTGCGTGAGTGTATCCAATCTATGCTTACGTAAGTTAGAAAAATTCTAAGAAATATTCACTATCCTAGCAAAGCATATTTTCTCATTTAAGCACAATTTTAATTCTCCCCTAATATAATTTTTTTTTCTATATTTTTTTCTTTTCTTTTTTTCTTTTTTTTTCATAAACAATGCTAATAAACTGCTACGAGGGAAGCCAGCCTGTCACACTACCTTCTACTCATGCCATAGCTGCCATTTATTTAAACGCAGTATCCAGGCAATGCCATAGCAAGTTAAAAGTATAGTGTCACCCTGTGCTTCTTTTAGTAACTCATATGCACATGGAAATACCATAGCATAGCGGAGTATCCCTCTACAGACTTGTCCAGACATTTATTCACAACTTCATATACTAACTACTGGGGTTTTCTATTAACATTTAAATTCATTTCAACATGCTGAGCTGTTCAAGTTTCCATTCTATAAAAAATTTCTAACTTTCCTAAGCATGAAAAGCATACACTCGTGTAACAATAAAATAAACACAAACAATCAAGTCCTAAAACAGGTTCTGTCCAAATCCTAAATCATGCATATTCAATCGAAGCATTCTCCATAAAAAAATTATCATCATCGCACATCACAAACTTTAATCCTATATAATTATCCTAAGACTTACTAATTTGTCATGGCATTTTTCTACAACTACTGCTATCATGCAAATGAAAATGAAGTAAGGAACAATACCTCCCTCAAACTTAAGGCAGACATTGTCCCCAATGCAACTAACTAAAGCAAATTAAACTAAATGTCATGCAATAAAATGAATGCAAGGTACCTTGACTTATGCAGGTGGTACTGATGTAGTGGCGGCAGTGCGACATTTTCAATCAGCGCTTGTACTCCTTTGGTGGCTCTTGCTGCTTTTCTGGCTGTGCTAATATTTCATGTTGAGGTTCTTCAAAGGTATCTGAGAGAAGATAAAAACAAAATAAAGCATATAAAATAAAACAATTTATTTATGAAAAACAATAAACTGGAAATGTCATGACATTTTAATATGTCATGCATTCTGAAGGTGAGAGGTTGGTTTGTCACGTAACACAGGGGCTCCAGTATAAATGCGTTGTGGGTCTATGGAATAGCCATGACATTCTTCCAAAAGTAGCTTATGCATATCCTGAAGATGTGAGGTGGGTTTGTCACGTATCGCGCGGGCTCTAGTGTAGATGCATTTTGGATCTACGAAATTGCCATGACATTCTTTTGGGAGTATCTTGTGCATACAAATAGTAGGAATAACCCTCTTCAGATCTGCCATGGTCCATCGTTTTGTACGTTTATGCTCCCATGGGAACTCACCAGCTTCATCTTCATCATCCTTTAAGAGCTCTTTATATTGATCCAGTTGTACAAAATTGTCGTGACAAAAATGATCAGCTTCCCTTGACAACTCAAAGTCTGTTTCCAAAATGCTCTGACATTTTTCAAAATCATCCACGTACTTATGAGAATTGTTGACATTCACGGTCACACTTTGATCTGCTACTCGCATAGTGAGCTCACCCTTCTCACAATCAATAAGAATGTGACCGGTTGCTAGGAAAGGCCTCCCTAAGATAATGGGTGCATTAGCATCAACCTCACAATCAAGTATAAGAAAGTCGACTGGAAACACAAACTTACCCACCCTCAATATGACATCTTCGATCTTCCCCTCGAGTGTCACATGAGAACGACCAGCTAGTTGCAATATGACGGAAGTGGGTTTCGCATCTCCCATGTCAAGCTTCACAAAGATTGCTTTGGGAATTAGATTCACACTTGATCCAAGATCACATAGTGCTTTTCTAATAAACTTGTCTCCAATAGCACACGGAATGATAAAGCTACCTGGATCTTTGTTCTTCAATGGCAATTTGTTCAAAGCAGAGCAGTACGCTTTTGTCGTGGCAATTTTCTTAAACTTTTTCACTTTTTGTTTCTTCATGACTATCTCCTTAAGAAATTTTACGTAAGTAGGCATTTGCTCAATTGCCTCCAAGAGTGAGACATTTATGTACAACTAATCCAATTTGTCAACGAACTTCTTGAATTGAATCTTATCTTTATGCTTCTTCAGCCTATGGGGAAAAGATGGTGAGGGTCTAACTTCTTCCACTGTTGGCGCAGGAACTGGTTCTACCGTGACATTTTTGCTCGCTCCATCAGCGGGTTCCTTTGTCAAACCTTCCTCCTGGTCTTTCTCCTCTAGAATTTGCTCAGGCATTTCTTCTTGCACAGGTTTGGGTAAGGAATAATCAGTCTTCTTCCCCTCAAACTTATCTTGTAGATTAATCTGCGTGCCACTCCTTAGTGTGATTGCGCTACATTTCTCTTTACCGTGTGACTTAGTGACTTCAGTATCACTGAGTAGACGTCCTAGCTGATGCTTTTGTAATACTGTGGTAATTTGGCCAACCTGACTCTCTAGAATTCGCAATGAAGAACTATGGCTTTATAGTAATGTTCCTTGGTTCTTGATGGTTGTAGTATGCTCTTGTAGTATCATCTTCGTACTTAAAATAAATTCTTGCATAGTCGCCTCCCAAGAAATGTTGTGAGATGATGATGATGCTCCCTTGTTCTAATTATGTCATGGCATATTTGCGTGAAAATTCTGGAGCTCATTAGTATTCTGATTAGGATTGCTAGATCCTTGATTTTCCCTTGAAAAATTTTGATGCAGATGCCATCCTGGATTATATGTGTTGGAGTAGGGATTGTTGTTGCTTTTGTTGAAATTGCCCCAATAGTTAACTGCTCGAGATTTCTTGGGCACTCGCTCTCATGGTGATTGCCATGGCATATCAGACATGCTAAATTGGCCATCTTCACTTCCTTCACTTTATTGGAACATTGGATGTTCTTCAACATGTTGGTGATGGCTGAAAGTTGGGCGGATAATGAGTCCTTAGCTTCAAGGTTGAATGTCCCTTGTGCCTTCCTCCCGGTTCCAAGTCTTGTAGAAGGAAATTGACAGTCATTGTTGGCAATTCTATCAAGAATGTCAAATGCCTCATCGGGTGATTTGTCTAGCAAAATTCCATTTGTCGAGGCATCTATCATCATTTGGTCGGTGCATTGACTCCATTGTAGAACATCACAACTTGAGCCCAATCTTGAAAACCATGATTTATACACTTGTGAAACAATCCCTTATATCGATCCCAACATTCGCACATAGACTCGTCGTCACCTTGTTGAAAAGAAGCAATGTTATTCCTAAGATGATTGTTGAGATTCAAAGGATTATGCCGTAGTAAAAAGCTCTTGTATAGATCAGCCCATGACTTCGTTGATCCGAATGGTACTCCATGCAACCATGCCCTTGCTCGGCCACATAGGGAATAAGGGAATAGCTTGAGTTTCAACAAATCCTTGTGAACTCCTTGTTGACGGAATGAATCACAAACTTCTAAAAATGCCCGGATATGTTGCCTTGCATCTTCATGTGGCATACCTCCAAATTGCCCAATTGAATTTAGCATAGTGAACATGACATGCTTTAATTCGAAGTGGGTAGCTTGAATTTCTGGTGCAACGATGCCAGGATTGAGATCATCCAAGATGGGATTTAAATGATTCCTAATAGTCCTCGGTCGAGGTGTAACAGCAAACAGATTTACCCCAACATTTTGAACTACTTGGTTTTGCATTGGTGGGTCCATCAGTAGACCTTCTAGTCACGTAGTAGGAAAAATCCCTAAAAAGAAAAACAAGTAAAACTGAACTAAAAAAATAAATAAATATAGTAAAATAAAAACGCCAAGATAAAAATGACAAACTTTACTCACCAGATCCCCGGCAACGGCGCCAAAAACTTGGTGTGTCCTGTGTAGTGCCAATATAGAGTATGCGAACACACATATATGTGCAAGTATACACTGTCGTACAAGTAATAAAGGGTAAGTGAGTATCGTTCCCACAAGGATCGAGGTAAAGTATGTAGTCAAATTTGTCAAGGCAAAAAGGTGTCACTAACTAAAAAGAAAATAAAGATAAAAATATAAATAAGAGGAAATGGATATGTACGATGAAGGTATAAGAAGGAAATGCTATGGCGATTCTAGAGTACAAGCAACTAAAATTTGCCAACTAAAATTTACCAAGGCAAAATAGAATAGATGATGATGGCAAGGTACTTGTATGAATATGGTGTGTGAAGGGTGAGGTAAAATGATTGAAAGTGAACAACGAAAACAGAGAAAACAGAGGAAAACAGAGGAACACTTTGTAAATGCCAAGGCAAAAGCAAGATAAAAGAACACAGGTGAGCAATATGTCAAAATGATCCTCAATTGATGAGCCTTACTGGGAATGACTGATGGTGACTTCTATGGTTTCCTACCCCTTACCCTACCTAACATATAGCTGCTATGGTGTATACTTACTCGACGTAGGTTTCTAAAGAGTTCCCGCTCTCTCGAGTCATAGGAACTTGACAAACTAAAATGCCATGGTAATTTCGTCTGTCACACGAATGACACCTTAGTCTATCGATAAAGTACCTTCCTTTTAGTCGTTGAAGCCTTCACCTATGCCTCTCTCGAGTGCTCTAGTATCCAACTAGGCCCTATTTACAATCTAGAACCCATTGCTCACATAGATCCTCCCTTAGCTCCTCTCGGATGATCTAAGGATCTATAGTTACGTCTCTCTCGAGTGCTTTAACATGTATCTAAACAAGGTACACTCTCGTGCCTCTTACAATGTTTAAATAATTACCAACAATGGGTAAAGCAAATATACAAACACATAGTAGGCAATATATTAAATAGAAATAAAAGATAATCATCCACAAAAGCATCCACCAAATAAAGCTAACACATGGTAGGTGAAAGAGTTTAAGAACAAATATTAACCATTAATACCATCCTTAAATCATTCACATAAAACCTCTTAAAGATATAAAATATAGCAAATGAAGAGGAAAGAAGACACCCTCGGTCCGCATCACCGCCGACTTCTTCGATCACCATGGGACGCCTTAGCGTGCTAGTCCCTCTCGGGTGCCTAGTGTCACGATTATCTCTTGTTGCATCGAGATCCCATTGTGACGAACCCGTTGGAGACCGAGCAGATGCGAGCAGATGCGAGCCTCGGAGCTGATACGAGCGATCCCTAAGGAGCAACCAAGTAAGGACGCGAGTCAGGATACTTTTGGAAGGCATTGAAGGCCCTGTTCAGAAAGTGTCCCCGGTTGGGAGAAAGCAACGTCTACTGGTGGCATACTTGGTAAGTTTTATTATCTTTTTAGGGGGAAGTGAACTGGTGTTGGGTCTCCACCAGCCCCCTCGCCATAGGCTAGCAGTGGAGCTACCATGGTATAAGCGACCTTCTCCTAGGCCCACGCGGAGCCTAGGTGTGCGGGCGTTGGGGCCAAGTGAAAGGCACAACGTTTCTCTTGGGTGAGTCCCTAGGGACGGTTTGGGGCCTTAGTGCCCCATATCGCGCTCGACTTGGAACCATGGGGTTGCCTTCTAGCATTCGCTAGGACCTGCGAGATTCCGTGTTGGTTTGGTTATGTTACCCGACGCTAATCGAGATGACGCTTCCATGTTTGATCCTTGGTGAAGGACGTGTTGAAGGCTGACTTGTCTAGGATGTGTTCCTTTTCAAGTGCCGCACGGCTTAGCCACCCATGGGTGCGAGGGTTAAGACCCGCCACCTAAGGGTGCGAGGGCTAGGTCCGTGACAAGTGGTATCCGAGCTAGTTTGCGAATCTGTTGGTTGGGTTAGTACGCATTGAATTTGGCTTTACGCAAAGCGCTCCCATAAGGGAGTAGGCAGGGTGATCTAGTTATTTGTTCTTACGCCAAGCGCTCTTGTGAAAAGAGTAGGCAGGGTAGGATGATGTTGGTTGAGCTCACACCAAGCACTTCATTGGGTAAAGCAGGCAGGGTGTTCTAGTCTACACCAAGCGCTCACATGGTTGGAGTATGCAGGGTATTCTTGGATTACACCAAGCGCTGTGACATGTTGGGTAGGCAGGGTGGATAGTTTCACTCCAAGCACTTTATTCTGTGAAGTAGGCAGGGTGAATAAATGAGATGATTGCCTCAATGGAATCATGGTGTGAAATTGAGGGCTCTGCACGTCCTATTAGGCACGCCCCCTTGGAAGAGGGTAATGGCCTCGTGGATAAAATGTTGGCGCTACACATCCAATCGGACTTGTCTCTTAGGAAGAGGGTAATGGCCCCGTGGATAGGGCCCAGTGGGGTGCCTATCGAATTCAATATTATGGAATCAGTTCACACGCGGTGACTGTCGTTAACCATAATATTGTTTAAGCACAGTGGTGCTTGTTCTTTGTTCAGCACAGTGGTGTTGGGCGAAAATTATCTTGGAATCAATACACACTGGGTGTCTGATGTTAACCTTGATAATTTATAGCGCGGTGGCGCGTGTGGCATAGAGGTGCCTGTGAGTTAATCATCGTGGAATCAGTGCACACGCGGTGCCTGTCGTTAACCACGATGGATTATTCTAGCACGGTGGTGCTGACTAGAGAATTTCCATGGAATCAGTGCACACGCGGTGCCTGTCGTTAACCATGAAAGACTCTAGTTCAGTGGTGCTATTTAAAGGATTTCCATGGAATCAGTGCACACGCGGTGCCTGTCGTTAACCATGAGAATACTCTAGCACTGTGGTGTTTTTTAGATAATTGGAGTGGAATTAGTTCACACGCGGTGGCTGTCGTTAACCACAATAATTATCTTAGCGCAGTGGCGCATGTGACCTTGAGCTTTGTGATGCTCTACCCTTTGTACGTGATTCACCTGTGCAGGAATCACAAGGATCGTATGATGGAAAAGGATAGTGGTAGACATGGTAAGGTTGCATTTGTAATGCAGGCCTAACTAGTTTTGTGTTTGGGTAGCTTGAACGATGGTGGCTACACAAAAGTGGGTACTAGGCAAGGGCTCCAAAACTGAGAGACACCCAAGGGATGGGTGCGATACCATCAGGGAGTTGTGCCTTTGACCTATGTTGGTTTGTCGAGTTTGAGGCCGTGGTGGCGACCTTAAGAGCCTTGTTGTCGAATGCAAGAATTAGAACAATCGAGGAAACTTAAACAGAACGTGTTGATGCTATCAAAGACTTTTGTAAAGAGGCCAGGAGGCGTTGAGCCACAGGAGATCTGAGCTAGAGGGGCTCATGGAACAGGTTGATTCAATGCTAGTCGCTTTGGGGTGATACAGTGACAGTGGATAAGGGTCCGAAGATTAGAGTTCCCGAACTAAAAGTGTTATGAGGGAAATTGAGATACAAAGGAGCTTGATAACTTCTTGTTTGACATGGAATAATATCTTCGAGCCTCTTGTTTGAGACAGACAAAGACAAGGTTTCGGTAGCTTCCATGTATGTGGTAGCAGAAGCTCTGTTGTGGTTGCGGTCCAAGTTTATCGATGGCATGTGTTCGGTGATTACATGGGAAGGGATAAAGAAGGAGTTGTTAAACTCTTCTTCCCCTCAGAACGTAGAGTATAATGATCAGAGGAAACTAATGGATCTAACACAGTGAGAGCTGTTCGAGAATAAGTGAGAGAATTTGCGGCGTTGATGCTAGATATCAAAGATACGTCTGGAAGGTTAACATGTTCTCTTCCTTTCAGGGACTGAAACTGTGGTCTAGATTTGAGTTGCAGAGATAGAAACTCCAAGTTCTTGTTGTGGCCTTGGCAGCTGTCGAGCGTCTCAATGTTTATAGTGAGAAATCCCACAAGCTAAAAGGTTCTTGGCTCGAGTGAGAACAAGTATGAGGCTGTTACCAAGGATCCGGTGCCGAATAGGGGAAATGGAGGGCCTGGACCAGTGTGTGGACTGAGTCGGTTTCCTCTTGGGTGTCTCTTTTGCAAGGGTCCCCTCAAGTGACCTCTCTATAAAGGATAGTAATGTGGAAAACATCTAGGGATGAGTCGGTTCAGTTTTCGATGGCTTTTTAGTCTCTACTAGATAGCTTGAAGCTAGAGGCGGAGAAACGCTGGTTAGATGTGAGTGCGGTAATAAATGGGAAGCCAACTTGGGCGTTAATGGATACAGAAGCATCCAACACTTTTATCTCTCCTGTAGAAGCTAGGAGGTGTGGCTCGAAAGTATTGAAAAGACGTCAGTCTGATGTAGGCAGTCAATTCAGTGGTCTGATCCGTTCGTGGAAGCTCAAAGGAAGTGGGGATCAAATTGGATCGATGCAGTCCAAGTGATCCTAGTCTCTACAGCGGGTTGCTGAACGTTTGAGGAGATTGTCCTTGTGTGGTTCCGACGATTATAGTTCCTAGTGTGGGTGATGAAGGGGGAGCCTTCCCTCCTGGTGTTGCCTGTTTGTAAACAGCATCTAACTGCAGACTTGCTACCGAAGGAGTTCCAGAAAGTATTAGAGGAACATAAAGATGTTAGGGCCGATCAGTTATCTAAGGGACTACCTTCTCAAGGGTCAATGAACCATGAGATTGAGCTTATTCACGAGACTAAACATCCTGCCAGGAGCTGCATCGTGTGTTTCTGCCTAAGTTGGAAGAATTGAGAAAACAACTGAAGGATTTGATGAAGGTTGGGCTATTCGGCCGTCTAAGGCCTTAGTTGGTGCAGTCGTGTTATTTCAAGGAAAACATGAGGGGAGTTTGCGATGGTGCATAGATTTTGGGGGTATAAACAAAGTTACTGTCCGAAACCAGTATCCTATCTCTCGGATTGTTGACTTGTTCGACTAGTTGAGCGATGCCAAGTTAATTATTGGGATATGTGTTATTTGCAGCAGCATTTTGTGATGGAGGTAGACCTTGTTACTTGAAAAAGGTCGTGTTAGAACCACGACAAGAATCGATTGAGAGGGTAATAAATGTAAGCCTCTAAAGGGTGATACGAAATTGGGATTAGTTGGCAGTAAAGGCATTTGATGTTTTGAAATAATGGTGTTACTAAGCCAGTTGGATGGTATAAGAAGCTTACAGGACCAAGCGGTAGTGGTCGAGGAAGACGTCTATTATCAGTATTTGTGTCGTGTAGATATTCACTTTTGTGTTGACTTCTCGTGGGTGTAGAAGAGGAGCAGATAATAAAACACCTTTCTGATATCAATGCTGTGAAGAATGTGTGGAGCTTGAGGCAAACTAAAAGCTTCGGGTGACTTATGAGGTACATCTGATATTTTATTAATAAATTATATTAACCAAGGTTTTGGTCAGTTTTCTCTTTGTGTGTGTGCTATTAAGACAGGTATTCCTTTGTGAGTTTGTGACAACCTATTTTCTCGGAATTGAGGAGCTGCCCATCAGTTATCACGTAGACAATGTTTTCTATATGTAACAATGAGAAAGAATGCACAATGAATCTTAGCACAGTTGAAAGTACATGTCCTCTTAAGGGCAACAAGAGTGTGTTGACAAAAGTTTATTTGATGAAGTCTACTTACTAGTCTGTGGCAGGATCTTCTGGCGGTACATGTGTAACATGAACATGGGCAAGTGTTAGGGTGAAAATATCTAGAATTGGCTACCTTAGGAGATTAACCATTGTTGGTGCACGCTGATGTTTCTCAATGGGACGTAATGGGGTATCATATCGCAAGGGCATATTGGTTCTTGCTTAAACCGAAGTAGCCCTATGATTATTGTAGCATAACGTGCGTTCTGCGGGATGATGTATGGGGGCACATCTTGTCTTAAAGGCACATGGTTGCTTGGTTGTAATGCATCGGCATTGTGAGGGTGTGATACGTTGGTGTTTTACCTAGTTATACGTTGTGGTGCGTCTGGACTCAAAGGAAGAATTGTTCTTCTTTTGGTTTTGGCTTATTTGGTTAAGAGTTCTTTGGGTTCAGTGGTTCCTTCGGAGTGTGGAGGAAGTTGCGGTGCGTTTTCCGTTTCCAGAACCAAGTTGTGTGTGGGTTCTAGTCAAGCTTAATCAAGAAGCTCACTCTGGTTAGCCGGCAAGGACTCCGACTAACTGAGTGGGGGGGGGGAAGATAGCTAGAGCTGCAAACGTCTTGTGGGATAGCATTAAAGAAATGTCAGATAGGGAAAGCGGAACTGAGCTTGTTGGGTTCGAGTGGCTTCCTTTGACAAGGGTCCTCATGGGATGTTCGGGTGTCCATGCAATGAGGCACTTATCATGTTGAAGGCCATTGATCGAGGTAGAGCTGAACACTAACCAGACGAGGGAGCTGAAACTTGCTAAGTCGACGAGGACGTCGACAAATTGGGTGGTGGAGAGTGTTATGGTCGTCCTCTTTCCTCGGTAATAACCGTGAAGTTGTGTCTAAGTTGAATCTGATAGGAACAAGTGAGTTGGAAAAGGCCTTTGTTTGAGTGGATCGTTATGTTTGAAGATGAGTTCTCCTGTGTGTTTGTACTTGGTTTGAAGATGAGTTCTCCTGTGTGTTTGCCGCCACTCAGATGCTCAAGTTTTACTGCCGACATCAAGGAGGACATCGAAAGAAGAAGTGGGGGAGACTGTTAAGGCTAACCCGTCTTGGACTACATCGATGAGGTCATCGATGAGAGGAAGTGGGGGAGAGTGTCACGATTGTCTCTTGTTGCATCGAGATCCCATCGTGACGAACCCGTTAGAGACCGAGCAGATGCAAGCAGATGCGAGCCTCGGAGCTGATACGAGCGATCCCTAAGGAGCAACCAAGTAAGGACGCGAGTCAGGATGCTTTTGGAAGGCATTGAAGGCCCTGTTCAGAAAGTGTCCCCGGTTGGGACAAAGCAACGTCTACTGGTGGCATACTTGGTAAGTTTTATTAGCTCTTTAGGGGGAAGTAAACTGGTGTTGGGTCTTCACCGGCCCCCTCGCCATAGGCTAGCAGTGGAGCTACCATGGTGTAAGCGACCTTCTCCTAGGCCCACGCGGGGCCTAGGTGTGCGGGCGTTGGGGCCAAGTGGAAGGCACAACGTTTCTCTTGGGTGAGTCCCTAGGGACGGTTTGGGGCCTTAGTGCCCCATATCACGCTCGACTTGGAACCATGTGGTTGCCTTCTAGTATTCGCTAGGCCCTGCGAGATTTCGTATTGGTTTGGTTATGTTACCCGACGCTAATCGAGATGACGCTTCCGTGTTTGATCCTTGGTGAAGGACGTGTTGAAGGCTGACTTGTCTAGGATGTGTTCCTTTTCAAGTGCCGCACGGCTTAGCCACCCATGGGTGCGAGGGCTAGGTCCGTGACACCTAGCACGCTACTCCCTTTAAGATCTATCAATGCAGAAACCCTTCGTTTGGGGAAGAAAGGTGAAAACTTTTCTTCACCACTTTTTGCTCTCTTTGTGCCTCAAAATCTGCTCCAAAGGTCCTACCTTTCTTGAATAAAGGTTCCTCTTTTATAAGAGGGTGAAAAAACCTAAAAGATAGGTAAAAATCCTTTTCTGCCCTCTTCTTGTCGTGGCATTTCTACAGGACTGACAGAGGTGACAATGGTCCCCTATTAAGGTGGCTCGCATACAGGCCATATTGGATGTGGTCCTTTACCGAGGTGGCTATATCCAGGCTGTAGTGGTCCCGACCGGCTGTGATGGTTGTAGCCAGGCTATATTTGCTCTAACTGGCACTTCTCTCAAAATATCTTCTTGTCCTGTAGTGCAACACAAGAGGTCTCCAAAATTGCCATGGCATTTTCCCTTCGCTATCCTTTTGCGAATATCTGACATGGTGACAGTGGTCCCCTACTGAGGTGGCTGTAGCCAGGCTATAATGGCGTCAACTGTCACTCTTATCAAAATATCTCCTTGTTGTTTAGCTCAGCATAGGAGTTCTCCAGATTTGCCTTGGCATTTTCCCATTTTTATCCTTCTAAGAATGCCATGACAAGTTTCTTTTGCTTGCCACTTTGCCTTACCTATACAACATCAACCAAAAGCACGACCATTCCCGTAAAATAGCACCTATTTCCGCTCTATAGATTCCAAAACATAAACAACCACCAAATGCAATATTATGATCCTAAATGCAACTAAATGAACCTAAATGTACTTGAAGACAATAAATAACTTAAGTAAAAAGGCTCTAAATATATCATTTTTACGGAGTTATCAGTTACCAAAGAAGAGGTATATAGGCTCAAATAATTATTTAAGGGTGATAAAACCAAGGATCATTGTCGCACTGATCTAAATATGCTCTGATGAAACATTTTTCTTCTCTTTCTTTCTTATGGATCATCCTAGACTGCCTATTTGAGTTTTCACTCTAGAGGTCATTTCCTTTTCAAAACTTCTATTAACAGTGGTTCATCTCATCAAAATATGACACAAAATTTTTTTTCATTTTTCTTTTGACGTTTGCTTCAACTTTAATGTCAACAATTTGAACTTAACTCCTAAAAAGCAAACTCTTACTCTCTTTTATTATTTTTCTGTGTTATTTCAGAATATCCTTCTTCACTCATCTTTTTGTTGGTTTTGCATTTTACTCATATTTTTTCCCCTAATTCACAAGGCATCTAAATGTATTTCACTCCCGCACTCATTTTCATCCGCTTTGCCCCCAGTATAGGGGTGATCCTTGATTTGTGTTTAATAGAAAGAAGAACAACATCAGGCTCAAAGGGGATAAAAATGATATTTTTCCTTATTTTCTTTCTTTGAGAAGGGAGATCAAGAATGTTAAATATCATCCCATACTTATATATTTTTGAAGAATAGCAGTCTTCAGTTGGACGAAGTTTTAAGTTATCACTCCATTCAAAGACCTTAGTCAATAATGCTTGAGAGGAAATTCACTCAAAATTTGTACGAGATTTTTCCTTGTTTTCTGAACACTCATTAACATTCTCCTTTTGATCTACAGAAAGTAGAAACGAGTCATATTATCGAAGTTGATCTTCGAATTTGATTTAAGGTCAATCCTGCAATCAGTATTCAAGACCTGAAAAAAGAAGTCAATGATGATATATATATGTGTGTATGGGTGATCAAAACTAACTCATAACAAAGGATTAAAGAATTAAAGAATCAAAGAATATGAAATGTTTGCCACTTTAGAAAAGTATCAATATGAAACAAGCATCATGAACAAATAAATTGAAATGCCTCCCATATAAAAGACACTTAATGCTCGCAGCAAAAACAATTGGGATGATTCAGGGCATTGCTCCGCAATTATCCCAAAGATATAATCAGATCCTTGTAATTCAACTATTTATCATCCATCAAAGGAAATCGGAATGAATTTCAACCACCCCATTTTTACCATCGACTTTGCTCTTTCTTGCTTTCATTTTAGAGTTGAATTCTCGACTTTCGAAGTATCCTTGTAACTTCTCTTTCGGTTGCCCCCTACTTGGTCTAAACTTCTTGGTTTTCATCTTCAGAATAATGCTGATAATTTCATAACTCAAAATTTGCCTCATTTTCATCGTTTAGGGTGATCAAAATACCATAGGTCTTCTCAATTTATCGTCATCATGATCGAACACATTATTGCTTCTTTCATATCTCAAACTCTGATCTGAATTTTCAATAGATGCCCCAACTAGTAAACTTGACTGTTTTTTCTCTTTTGACTTCTTTTTTCTTTTTTCTTTTTTCATTTTTCATTTTCTTGCAAGAACCTTTTAAATTGAACCCTTATATGAGATAAATTTCCATAACAATCTCTCATATCTGCATTTCATCTGGACGAATTTCTTTCCCAATCTCCTAGACTCCAAGTAATATGAAAACTAGTGATTCTGAGACCGACTAATCTTTTATATTACCCAAGTGATCCTCAATAACTTTCTAAAATTTCTTAATCTTAACATATTTTAATTTATGCTTGTCAAAATGCAATGCTACTTTAAAAGTAATATTTAAAACAAAATGTAATGTTTTTTATTATTTTATATTCTCCTAAAAAATCAATATTCAAATGATACAATGCATGAATGCAAGAGATATTGATTTCAAAAGCTAATTATTAGACAACACTCATCTAACCAAAATGTCGAATACAAGGAAAAGTCAATTTGTGGATAAAAGATAACTGGCTCGAGCTTCTTGGTTGATCACCTCATTTTGTCTGGTTCGACATCTGTCCTGGTATATCGGTAGAAATCTGTTGACGAGTCTTCCACTTTATTGAGCAAAATCTATACATATCTGACATTTCTTGTACTTGGTTCTGAAGTTGATCACTAATTTTATCTTTGCATCATCTGGGTGACTATTTTGGCTTGGCTTTTGATGTGTTTTCCTTCACTTGAAATGCTGGTTCAAAACTTGCAAACTGATTTTTTGCATGTCGTGTAGTACTTTCTGACTTCCTCTTCGGTAATTTCTGTCATTCATGAAAGTTGAACCTTGATCCTGAGCTTATAATTCCCTTTTCCTCTTCGAGTCTTCGTTTATCAACAATGCCCCTACGATGCACCTAAGTTATCTGCTAAATATTCACTTTCTGTCTATCTTCGCATTTTAGCTATCGCGCCTCACTTATATATACAATTTCCCCTGAACCTAACTTGATGCTTGAATAATTGTTGAACCCAATATAAGTCTAATTCTCTTAACTTACTGAAACAATGTAGCAAAACCTCGTAACTGTTGGTGTTGTAATCATCCTCCTGACTGCAACTAAGAATCTTTATCAAAGGTAGCTCTTCGTGTTATCGTCCAAGAATTCTCAAATTACCTTTAAGATTGACAGACATGCACCATGCTTGAAGTCTTTTAAAATACCCTTGTATTACTAATACTTGGTCTTCCCGAATACTAACTCTAATCTCACACTGAGTCTTCTTGAATATAGTCCCTCGGCATATTGTCTTCCACTTGTATATCAAACCTTTTAGTTTATGACCACTGTCTATACAACTAGCTAATGAACCGATACCCCTAATGCATGCTATATAAACTCACTCACACACCACCAAAAAAATGTTAGTATGGTGAAATAATAATCTGAAAAAAATAAATTAACTTGCGAAAAATAACCAGAGAACAATTTATGTCGTATAAAAATAACCAGAGAGCATATTATTTTGCACAAAAATAACCAGAGAGCAGTTAAACAAAGAAATCCTAATTTCGGCAGCATTTCGGCAACATACCGCCTTATCTTATGGTCCCTGTCTGGCTCTAATAGGGGTAGGTTTATACTCTACACATGTGGGTTTAGATCTAGACTATGGATTCCCAAATTGTCGTTACCGTCTACTGTGACACTAAGACATCGATTTGGTGGTATAGGTCCCTTACAACGGAGGTGAAGACCTTATGACGTGTAAGGTTAGTATACCGAAAGTAGATAAAAATCCGAAGCTCGAAGCTGGAGAGTATCACGTCGGATAATATCCAACTCCCACTCAAGGGTAAAAGCTCGGGTCGAGAGCTTATGCACGAATGACACATATATCACAAAGAATGAAAATGCTACCCTCATTCGAACGATATTTATTTAACAATAACGAATTAAATTAATATCTATATTCAAAATACAGAAATACCACGTGTAATCTTAAAAAAGTTAGGCCTGACTCACAAAAAGAAATTTTTAAGTCCCTAATGAAGTTGCCAAGCTGTCGTGACCGTTTTAAAATCGAAACGCGTGAAAAATATAGCCTGGCGCGTTGAATTATGAAAAACCGATTTTATTGCTTTTAATTGTAAAGAAACAAATTTTATCGAAAACATGTATTCTTTTAATTTTAAAATTAATTTGGAGTTGCCACTAGCCATTTTGGTAGATCAGACACCATAAAATAAACCAGAGATTCATTAAAAATATGTGGGTTTGGGAGTCGGTTACGTGTAAGGACGACCCTTACAAACGCCCAAAATTGGTATCTTATTAATTACACGTGACATTTTAGTATTTTGAATATAGATATTAATTTAATTCTTTATTATTAACTAAATATCGTTCAAATTGAAGATATCCTTTTAGATAAGAAAATATATTTCTTTTAAACATGAGCTTGAATAAGACGTCCTCTTGATAGGAAATCTTAACCCGAATTTAAAGAAATATAAATTCTGCCTCAAGAGGTTTTAAATGCATGATCATTTATCATCTTGTTCATTTTAAGTCCTAACCTAAAAAGACTCCATTAATTAAGTGCTTAAACCCTATTTAATTTATTAATTTTGCCAAGTGTATGATAACATCCGAATGTTCGGACACTATCATCTTGCCACTTAACAAAGTTAATAATTTTATTAATGTCACTAATTATTTACCTAATCAATTTTATTTAATTATAAACCTAAATTAAGGAGTCAATTTCAAGGTTTTGATAGCACATTAATTCTATACCAAGGTACACTCTTTGGGCCAACATCATGGTACGTTAAAACACCGACCATTTAGTGTATCCGAGGTATAAGATTTAAATACTAACATTACTAAGTTATCTCCCTATTTAATTAATTAATTAAAGCGACTAATCCTAAAAGGCTCTAATTTAATTAACTAATTGTGAATTGGGTGTTATCCTAAATAAAGAAGCTATATGGATTTTAAAATCTTGCAAGCAAATAAATAAATTAATTAAAACAGTAGGTATATATGAATGTATACATGCAAACGAAATGTAATTAATTAAAAATTCTCATTATGAAATATAAGCATGAATGGTATACATGAAAATATGTCAATCCACATATATGTATGTATACATATTAACATCAATTGAACTCTATAACAGTGTTGTCTTCCAAACAAAATTCAAGATTCAAATTGAATCAACCCCCAACCATTGATGGCCGATTGGCATAAAATTACAGGCTTTTAAAATAGAGTTAAATATTATTAAGTACCTGCACCAAGGTAGTTATTCCAACAATGTAACCGGCTTCGTTTTTCCGCTCCGACAACCTTTTTTGATAGCTTTAATGGTGAGAATTTTTTCTCCTTTTTCTCGCTACCAAATTCCCTGGAATTCCCCAAACCAATCTCCCACTTCGCTTGAAAACTATCCAATAAAAATGAAAATCATGGAGAGTCCTCTGCGATTGAGTGCATGCCTAAACCCTTATCCGGTTCTCTCTCTTTTCATAAAATCCAATCCCCCCTTGATGCACCTTCGATCTCCTTTTTTAAGGGATAAAACCCACAGTCCTCACACCTTAGGTAACTCAACCACATCCAACCACCTTTCCGAAAATCTCTCCCATATCTCTTATCTATTCAATTTAATTTTTTTTTTGTTTATTTTCTGTTATTTATTATTTATTTAATATTTACCCAAGCCTTATTATATACGTATATCCGGACGAAATTCGGGTATTACAGTAGGAGAAGATGAGCTTTGTTTGAGAGTCGAAGACAACTAAACAAGTCGTCAAAATCAACATGGATATCGCACCTAGCCTGAGCAGGGCTTCCAGTTTCTGAATCCCAAACATCATCCACCCTATTTCTTTACTTCAACGGATGCTACTACTTTCTCACTCTTTATAGACACTTGGGAGAAGAAGAAAAAATTGTGCGGCAAGGATTTTTCAAAAAATTCAATAGATTTAACTCTTTATAATTAAAAAAATTATTAGTGAAATGAATGCTTTTACTGGCTAACAATGTTAAAGTTATAATAATTTTGTACATAAAATCTATCACTTGTCTAATAATGTAATTGTCATATATGTCAACTATTGAACTAATAAATAATAGCATGAAGTGAGACAAGCGGTCGGAGGGCGCATGAGGAGAGAGCAAAATTTGATATCATAAAATTTTTGAAGACTAAGACTTTTATTATATCCAGAAATGAATGAAGAAAGGTTGAAAAATAATCACCTGAAAATAATCATTGAAAAATATCAAACTCTCATTATTACCACAAGTCATTGGGTCCATTTATTAGGTCGAATGTAAAAATTTATATAAGAATTAAAATAATTAAATTTCAAGTGGGAGAATGTTGGTTGAATAACCAACCTTTTAGTGGTTCATGTGAACAGTTTCTCATATTTTTACATTATTAGAAATGTGAATAGAAAACATAAAGTGCATGAATCTAATGGTAGTTTCCCACGTTCACAGGCATGAATTATCGTTCACGTGAATGTGGTTCGGTTAAGGCTTTAGTGCCGAGAGGTTAAGGGGTAATTTTGTTTATTTGATTGGTGGTTCTTGATGGATGAACCCCTATAAATATCATTTAAGCCTAACGTCCCTACGCATCAAACTCAAGCATCACATATTTCATATAGTGAGTTTTGAGTGCTTAGAAGATCTTGACAGTTCTAATTATTTTGTAGTCGAGTTCTTTAATTTTACGGTGGTTCAAGGTGTTACCACGGTGGTTCGACGAGCTCGACAGTGGTGCAACCACATCTCATTTGACATAAGGTTTTGACAATGGTTGAAGATATTTATTTTAATCCTTTTCCACTACGTTTATGCTCGTTTAATGTTTACACCAACCACAGAATTATAATCAAACTTTTAATCAATAATTAATTCGTTTTTTTCTGTCTTATATCATGGAAAACTTTAGTTCCCCACCAACGTTCCTGGTTACGAATTTGGTGCATCAATTATCGTATTTATATAATCGGTTGATTTTGATGAAACGAGAATTATGATAATTAAATTTTATTAATTTAAATTAAAATATTAGTTATATAAAAATTCCTAAAATCGTTTTGAACCTTTTTTTATTAATTTTTTTTTGATACTTTAATCCACTACCTTTTAACTCAACTCGAATATATGTGAGCAAAATTAACATTAGACTCCCTGATGATCCTGAAAAGTTGGTACCGATCAAAAGTTAGGAAGTTTATTATTCTGTACGATCCAATGATATTTATCTGGGCCCACTAATTATAGAGTTACTGAAACCTGTCCCTCCGGTTAGTTGGAATATCCACCTGCAGGCGGCATCAATAAATAGAGTAGTTGGAATCAGTATATATCTAGTAGATCCAAACAACTCTGATGCGGATTTTTTTATATAAAATATTACAGATATTATTATTATTCAAACTTATAGTATTAACAAAACATTCATTTTTTTAATAAAAAATTTATATTCATAGAAAGAGAAAACGAAAAAAATGTCTTTTTAATTAAAGTAATATTCAAATAATATTACTTGTAAAATTTAAATTAATCAATTACTTAAAAAAATGAAAAACAATTATTAGTTTCTAATAGATACTAGGGCAGCAGCTCCATTTATGGTCATAACTCAATTCATAAACTCGATAACAGCTACGATCAGGCAACAGTAAGCCGACGAATTGCTACTCACAACTGTCTTGATCTTATTTATACCCAATCTTGTATTTTGGGGATAAATATAAATGAAGTCAAATATTGTTTTTTTTTTTTAAATATAAGTATGTTGATTTTATTAAATTATTTAAAATATAACGAGAATTTATAATCTAGATAAATAAACTTGATGTGAATATATATATTTATAATTAAAATGATTCGAAAGTTAACGTATTTAGATTATAAATATGATTATATAAAGAAAGAGAGAAATTTTAACTCATTCTTAAAAAATCCTAACTCGAAATCTCAAAACAAAATACATATAAACATCACCAAAAATCAGATTTATTAATGAAGTTAATTCTTAAAAATATTATGAAGATTATTTATAAAATATCTGGATTGCAAATTAATGTCTCGAAAAATGAAATATATTGACTGGTATTGAGCCAACGAAGGTGTAAAGATTGTCGGACCAATCTGGTTTTATGGTTGGATCTTTGCTTGTAAGGTATTTGGAAGTATTTTTAGTCTTTAAACATTTCTCATATGTGAATTGTGATGGTTTAGTACAGAGAATTACTCAGAAGATTTAAGATATCTCATCCAGATCTTTTATTTGTTGGTCGTTTACAGTTAATTTATGCAATCTGATTCAGTGTGCAAATTTTTCCATCTGCCCTTCAAGGTACTAAACCAACTTTTTCTTGTGGAAAGGACTTGAGGGCTCAATAAAATGGGCTAGGATGAGTGTTTCACATGAAATGAGAAGGTAAATTAGGTATAGGACTTGTATGATGAAATTTTTATGATCGATTCTTGTTTAATCTTAGTTTTTTTAACTAGTATGATGATTTGATTAGTTTAGTGTGGTTAGTTCTACTATATGCAATAGGAACAAAATGTCTATTTTAGAGTCCTTTATGAGTTCTTTTTGTTAGAATTAAAATATATTCGATACGAATATAAACCAAAGATCTATATGTCAAAACATCAAGAACAATAAAATAAATAAACTGAATGCGGAAGCGTACCTGAATTAATCGATAGAGTTTTTCCAAAGGGTTTGATCTTCCAAGAAGTTAGGTTTTCTCTTGCGGCACAACTCTCCGACGGGGAAAAGAGATATGCAAGTTGACCTAATTCTTGGGGACCATAACCCTTTATATAATTGATTTAATAACCAACTCTGAAATATTTATAACTCTGCCCCTCATCAAATTATAAATACACCTTATGGTATCTACACTTTTAATTCCATGATAATTTAATACCTATAACACGTATAACATAATTGGTCACTTAATTACGTGTTAAATTTTATAATAACAATATACATTATACATATGTGCCCACTATTATTGAATTTTAATCCAACAATCTCCCACTTGGGCAACATATGTTTCTTGACAAATGTATAACCTTATGAGCTCAAAAATTTGCTATCATATAATAGGTATTCTAAAACAATCTCGTCCATCAATTATATTCATATAGGATCAAAGCGGTCTTCATCATATCAATCATGACTGGACCCATCAATGGTCACATATTAGAACATAATCAAATGACATAGATTAATCATGGATGCGTAGCATGGAAATTACATGTAAATGTGAACCGAACATGCCTATTTCCAACTAGTCCTCCTAAACTTTAGTGAGATCAAACTTTATTGAATTCAGAGTGTGCATAAACCAAAATAACTTTATTTCTGCAGAAATTAACCTTAAACTAAAGTAACCAAAATTGTGTCTAAAACGAATGAGCATTTATCAAAATTACAAACTCCCACTAAAACTAAATATACTTAAATAATATTACACCATATGAGTAGTGTGCTCATGAAAGACCTAGGGTGATAGTTTCTCAATAAGCGAGCAATTATGAAGTTTGTACCAACATGCTCTATAGACACACAAACACTTTGAATTTTCTTTAACAACTAGGAACTAAAATTTTAAAGTGTTCCTATTGTTTATAGAGTAAATGATGCATATTTATTATCATAAAATAACTAAAGTGATCTTTCTATTCAATCTATAATTAGCAGCTCATGTGACAGAGTCTTTTACATCAATATTCTAGTAGAATCGAAGCATGTAAACTTGATGATCTCTAACTTACCAAAACTTCGATATGTGAGCATATAAATTTTATTATCTAAAATCATTTCATAACTCTATTTGCTGCTATCCAACAATTCATATTAGATTTACTTAAATATCTGTCTAACATTCTAATAATGTACGCAATATCCAAATGCATACATACTTAATCATAAATTAGATTCTCAATAGATTAAGGAATCTTTTGTATTTTATAAATTTCAAGGTTACTTGTAGGGCACTGAAAAAATATCTTCTTTAGTAATATGAGTGTCACTTGATTTACTCCCAATTAACTTGTAATACATATAATTTTCAACCAAATTTATCTCAAAACCGAATGAGATAATCAATATAAAATTTATAATTTTATTAATGAGAGTTAAACTTAAGCTCATATATGGATATCTTTAATTTACATATCATTAATTTTGTATCATTAGACACAAATCAATGATTGTATCATATAATTAATTTATTCAATATTGTCATTGAAAAACACAAGCTTAACATCCATCTTATGTAGCTCAAGATTAAAAGCAATAAGTGTCAAATTATTTTGGAAGAGTCTTTTAGTATAACTTGAGATAGTCTTCACAAAATCAATGTATTCTTTTAGAGTATATCCTTTAGATACAAGACATACCTTATACTTGTCCATATTATTATTTACATCCCTCTTGATTTTAAATATTAATTTACAACCAATTGGTTTATACCTTAAGGTAATACGACAAGTTCTTAAACTTTATTGTCTTGTATAAAATTATACTCTTTTGAATAACATCAATCCACTTTTGAGAGTTAAAACATTTATGGTTTGATAAAAGAAACAGATCAGATTGTCTTTTATCATTCCATTATTGTCTTTATTTTCTTGATGAAATACTAAGTAATAATCCTCAATAATATTTCTCTTTCCTCTCATGGATATCTTAAAAGACATATTTTTTTAGGTTGTTGAGTTTTTTCTTCTAAAAAATAATTACCTTATCTTGAATGAGAGTTTTTCAACATTGTTTTGCTGATGTACTTGATTCACTTTTTATTAATGATAGGTGTGAAAACCTAAATATCTTGGAAAGTGATAGTAAGAATTAAATTAATATTCAATTCCTCCTTAACAACAATCTATCTAACCTTATTCTCCCTCTAAATTCAACATCCTAAAAATGTTATAAATCTCTCATTAAAATAATCTTAATTATGGGATCATAAAATTTACAGCCCGTGGATCACTCAAAATAGCCTAAGTAATTGCTTACTTTTGAAGTTTAATTTCTTTACATGTATCCTAGCTTATACAAAAGAATCAACACTTTATACCTTATTGTTATTTCTTTGAAGTAGGACCCTTAGCAACTTTATTCTAATATATATTTTTTTATTGCCCTTATTCTTAGAGACACTAACCAAAGAGCACTAACTGATTGAGTATTTTTATAATTATAATGCTTCAACTTTTCTTCCTCTTTAACACAATGAGAAATAATCTCATTTGAAGTTTATTTCTCCTTTAATAATTGTAACTAATTTTGAATTAATTAAACTGTATAGGAAGCTATACTAAAATTATAAGAACAAACAATTGTTATAAAGTTTCAGCTTATATGCCTTAAGTTTTGAAGCAATATAATATATTTCCTCACATTTCCTTGATCCTTATACTTAATAGACATAAAGTAAACCAAAAGTGATGTCATGTTAATCTTAAAAAAAATTAATATATTTTTTTTATCAAGGAAACTCTTAGCATGAATATTTTTTTAGATTTGTGCTCCTAAAAATTTATAAAATATTTATACATTATGATCATTAGATTTGAACGAACTCGCCTCTCAAAATCCTATTTATGGATGCTTATCGCCGTGAGAGGTGCAAGTTGTTCTTCACTTAGTGAAAGTTCTATGATCATATAACCAAATACTATATATAAGTGTCTTTTCTATTCCTTGAAATTAATTTCACTAAACATAAGTATAGAATGTATTCAACAGATATTATGATAGTAAAGATAAATCATCTAAATATAGAACAAAAATTATTAAATAAACAAGCTCACATAAATATCCATAAGTAAACAATAAATTCAAAATAATGGCTAGTTCCTCTCAAGATACCAAGCACAACATTAATATCAAGTCTTTGGATAGTAATATTAACCGTAAGCGGTACTCTTGTTGTAGCAATCAAACATTGACAATAAACTATTTCAAACAATAGATTAATCTTTGGACTAACATATTATTCACATAAAATACCATATAATTGTCACACATTTATCGCCACAGTTGTCGTTTTAATTCGGCCAAATATTAATTTTCCTTTGGGTCAATTAATAAACGGATGAATTACAAAGACCTATAATTATCTTAATATTTTAAATAAACTAATCTACACAAAAGTGGTCACTTTGACGACATTATGTTTCAATTAATCTATTAAAATATTAGATATCCGAAGCTAGAATATGAATTTAATTGTTTAAAAATATTTTTCTTAATTTTATCTTTTACTCAAGATAAAAGATAACCAAAATAATAATAAATTTGAATAAAGGTAACATCACAAGATATCGAACACTCCAATAATATTTTAAAAAAATATTAATTTGTAAGTGATATCTTGATTTAGTAATCAAACATTGATAATAAGAATATGTTAAACAAAAACCTTCCTTTGGGCTGATTTATTGTTCACATATAAAACTGAATAATTATCGCATGTTTATTACCACAGATGTATATGTAACATTATTAATTATTAATCTTCCTTTGGGTCGATTAATATTAGCATAAACTGAATTACATGCACAAAACCTTCTATATTTTAAAATAAAAATAATTTCCACAATAAATATCACTTTGGTGACTTAATACTTCAATTAATTTATATTAAAATATATAACATAAATATACCAATATTCAAACTTAATATTTATAATAGTCAAAGTTAAAATTTCTGATAACACTTGAGTTTTCAAAATAAACCAAATTAAGGTTGTCTTAATAAGGCTATCAGAATCCAAATAACTGAAATCTTTGATTGTTGTTCAAAAATTTCTTAAATATGTTTTTACCAAAATTAAATTCAATCAAAACATTTAATCTTTAACTAAAAACAAAAATACAAAAATATCATACAAATGAGTAATTCGTATAATAATTACTTAAAACTTTAATGTAATCATAATAATATAATAATCAAAAATAATTTTTTTGATCAAACCGAATTGAATATATCAATACTAGATATATATTCTATAATCTAAAATAACTTATGATCAAAACTAAATACTGAATATATTAACCAAGTAACTACGTAAAGTAGTAGTAAACTTTAAAAAATAACATGCCAAAAGATTATTCAATCATAACTTAATAGACATAAACCGAATATAAAACTTTAATAGCTAACCTGAATATAATTTTTTTTTTGAATCATGATAAATTTATCATGACAAAGCCGAAATTAATTATATTTTTTTTTATTATTAACGACCAAAACTAAAATTTTGATCTCACCGAATTTAACTTAATATTAATGATCAAAACTAAAATTTGATCTAACCGAATTTAACTTAATACTCAATGATTGACAAGCGTCGAATTTTCAAATAAATAATTCCTATTTCTCTAAAAAATAAATAAAAGAATAGAAATATAGTATAGAGAAAGTAGGGTCGATCCATAGGGACTAAGGAATTTCCAACGTTGAATTATATTGATCTTGATAAAAAAACAATAAATTATAAAATTTGGGGTTTGATATTATAAAACTAAAAATAAACTTAATCTAATAATAACTAAAATTAAATAAAAATAAATATTCGAAAGTAATAAATTTAAAGGATATAGCCTCAAGCTTCGCTTCCCCTCAAATCTCAATTGATCATCGAAATAGATTTTACTTCAAGATCTATGCCAGATACAGTCTACAAGGCCCAACCCTTGTAACTTGCTTCTCTCTTCGGTAAACCAATACTCCCAAGTCTATCTCCGGAATTTGGTCTTTGCTGGACTAACCACACCTATCGCCGTTAGCACCAATACAACTTTAAGCACTGGAAAAGCCTGACTCGAGTTATAGCGTCTCACAGAGAATCAAACCCGATCTTGATTTCCCTTAGTGGACCGCCACTAAGTTTGTTCATAGTAAGCCAAATTTGCTACCAATCGATTCTTCTTCCCAACGATAGATCTAAACAATCTTCAAGTCAATGCGCACTTTTTGAAATGAAGGCGTCGAGATCATTAAAGGAAAAGTTGATTGTCAATCCTTGATTTCAGAAAATCAAGAATGTTATCCGAAGGAAATAAGTGCTTCACGATTCTCACAATATGGATTGAGTCATCACTAGCTTTCAGCTAAATGAAAGTTTAGCTAAGCATGATTGAAATCATACCTAGCATTTTTCTAAAAGAAAAGAAATAAAAAAAACTCAAAGAAAATAAAAAGAACTAAAGAGAACTTTTATAACCCAAGGGAAAAGTAAAAAATGAAGTACATCTCAAGCTTTACCTATATGGGGTATTTATACTATTCTAAAACCCTAAAAATAAAAGAAATAAATAAAAGATAAATCCTAAAGATAAACTAAAATATAAATAATTCAAATTTCAAACTTAAATTTCTAAGATAATCCTAAGATAATTTCCCAAGATAATTTCATTCATCCTTCTAGAAGATGCTGACTGGACTACCTTCTAGAAGTTGTTGCTGACTGGACTATTAAATCTGTCAAGTCGAAAAACGTCGTGCCCCATGTCGTGCCCATGACTCCAGTCACGATGGATAAAAAAAATACAAAATTCACTCTTTTTCGTTGGTTCTGAAAAATAAGTTCCTACACTGAAAATAATCAAAATAGAACCAAATTAGTAATATCAAATAGACAACGGGAAATAATTATTAATAAAATATATATAAATTCGAACACTCATCAAATTCCCCCTCAATTATTCAATGCTTGTCCTCAAGCATACTCAAATTTTCATTTTCGTCACTTATCAAAATTCACTCAAAAATTTTATGTCAAATCCCATGTACATGCATAAATTGAAGAAGTTAGACAGGATAATCAAATAAAGGTGACATGATATTTCAATAAGCAATAATTAACCAAATGAATAAATGGTGGATAAGCAAAGCTTTTGCTATTTGCTTTTGAGACGAAATCAAATCAAGTTTAGATCCTTCATGATAAACGATTGGCAGAGTGTGAATTTTATTTTTCTCCCCTTTTTTATATCACTCTTTTTTTTCTTTTTTTGAAAGAGATTATTTTTCTCTTTTTTATTCTTTTTTTTCGGGTGCTTTATTATTTTTTCTTTTTTTCAAGACATTTTTCCTTTTTTCTTCTTTTTTTTAGCGCTACTCTCATTAACTCTAACTCTATAGTCTCGACTCGTCACTGAATCTTTGAACTGGAAACGAGATGACAACCCAAGCACCTCGCCCCGATTCTCCAATCCGGTCATATTCAAACGATCTACCACTCACAATCGTCTCAAAAAGATCTTGCATCTGAAGATAACATCATTATTAGCAAAACAAGCAAAAACTCATATTTAAGCAACATTAACAATTATACCATAAGGTTAAAAAGTTTCACCAAAATATCTAATCATCTCAAGTTAATTGTCCATTCATAACAAAATTAATTCAAGCTTGTAAACAAGGGATTATGATAAAACTAACAAGTCAACCCAGATAAACAACAATCATTAGAACTTAAAATATACCTTCAAACTAACATGAACAAGTAAGGAGAAATATAACCACTCCCCCTCACTTTAAGCATATTATCTCAATATGAAAATTAAAGTACAAGAGAAGGAATAAAGATACTCCCGTGTCTAAAGTAAATTTAATTGTCGACAACTTTGGAGGCCATTTGCAATTTTCCAAATTTCATACACGACAAAGTCATTCAAATATGGGGAAAATTTTGTGCAAATTTATTTGAAAATAAATTAGATGAAAAAAATAAAACAAAGAAAGAAAATGGGTTGCCTCCCATTCAGCGCTCTATTTAACGTCATTACCTTGACGACCTGATTCAGACTATAGGTTTTGTGAGAAATTCTTTTTTCAATTTATGTTCTTTGTCCATCTTAGAATTTCTCTATGAGAAATTTTTCGGTTATAGAGTTCCTTCATTTTCGACAAAATTTCTTCTTTAATTTGCAACTTATCTGGTGACAATTTCATTTCCGACTTTGGTTCCTGCAAGATAAATGGAAAAAATTAGTTTGAGAAGACATCAAATTTAAATTTTTACTTATCTCCTTGCAAAATGATCGTGAGTCCATATCAGAAGAGATATTCATTTTTTTTCCTTAATAGTTCCAACATTCGGATTCCTGTATAACTCATCAGAAAAATTATGTTTAACATATTCATCCATAGAAGGTTCAAATATATTAACACAACTAACATTAGACATAGAGTTAGGATATTTCATAGCCTCATACACGTCAAACTTTACCACTTCGCCGTCAAACTCCATGGTAAGAATTCCACTTCTTACATCAATTTTGGCATGTGATGTGCTCAAAAATGGTCTACCAAGTAAAATCTCGGAAGAGACATTGGTGCGATCATCTTCCATGTCAATGACATAGAAATCTACAGGAAAAAATAAATCTTTTACCTTTACAAGTACGTTTTCAAGAACTCCTTCAGGATACACTAAAGATCTGTCGGCAAGCTGGATCGTCACACCTGTTTCCTTCAAAGGCTCAACACTTAATAAATTATAAATTGAAAGAGGCATGACATTAATTGAAGCGCCTAAATCGGATATAGCTCGTTTAATACCAACTTTACCAATCTTACATGAGATAGCAAACATACCTTGATCCTTGTATTTAGGTGGAATTTTACATTGAATTACTGCAGAAACATTTTCACCTAAGTTTACCTTTTCATTCCCAGTAAGCTTTCTTTTATTTGTGTAAAGATCCTTAAAAAATCTAGCATACCTTGGAATTTTTTGGATCACATCGAGAAGTGGTATGTTTATCTCCACTTTCTAAAACATGTCAAGAATTTATTGTTCCTCGGCTTGCTTATCACGCTTCACTAATCTCGTTGGAAAGGGAGGTGGAACGTCATAAGGAGATGATGTAGTGATAGCTTGTGGTTTGGTTTCCTTCTTTTTATGGGGTTGCATGATATCTTCTTTAGGTTTGACAATGGTACCACTTCGAAGGGTGATGGCACTAATATTCTGTCGCGGGTTTGGCTCAGTTTACGATGGTAACTTTTCCTTTGATTCCAAACGACTCACAGCTAATGTAAGTTGACTTATTTGTTTGTCAATTTCTTGAAAATATGCCTCAGTATTTTGTTGGAATTTCTTCTGAGCTAGCGTCAAACGTTCGACAATTGACTCCAACGATGGTTTTTGTGGTTGATATTGTTGCGGTGCAGGTGGTCTAGGTTGATAAGTTTGATTTGATCCATAGTTGAGGTTTGGATGATCCCTCCACCTCGGATTATAAGTGTTTGTATTGAGATCATATTCCCTTTGATGAGGCCCTGGAAAATTTCCAACGATATTTACTTGAGCGTTATTATCTTCTTAAAGCATTGGGCAACAGTCCGTAGGATGATCCGATATCGTGCATATTCCGCAAAGTCTAGTTGGACTTATTTTACCTGTAATAAGAGATTGAACCACATTAGTTAACTTATCAATTTTATCCTCTAAAGAAGTTGTACTTATCTCGTGAACCCGTCGAGTGGGTTCACTTGGGCAAAACTGTTGTGCATTAGCGGCCATGGTTGAGATAAGATTTCTGGCTGCAATGGGAGTCATATTTACGAAGGCTCCACCACTAGCTGGGTCGATCATTTTCATTTCCATTGGAAGTAGTCCTTCATAAAAGTATTGTAGAAGGGTTTGTTCAGTTAGACCATGTTGCGGACAACTAGCGCAAAGTCTTTTAAATCGTTCCCAATAGTCGCATAACGACTCTCCATCCTTTTGTCGAATTCTTAAGATGCTTCTCCTTAATTCGCTTGCTCTTACCGCTGAAAAGAACCTGTCAAGAAACAACTGTGCCATATCAGCCCATGTATTAATTGAACCGAAAGATAAATAAAACAACTAATCTTTTGCCAAATCGGCTAAAGAAAAAGGAAATGCGCGAAGTTTTATTTGATTTTCGGATACTCCCTGTGGTTTCATACTCAGACAAACCATATGAAACTCTTTTAAATGCTTGTGTGGATTTTCATTCTGCAAGCCGTGAAAAGTCGGAAGTAAATGTATTAAACCAGTTTTAAGTTCAAACGGTGTTTCGCCATTTGGGAACGTGATACAAAGTGGTTGTTGTTCATCAGGTGCTGCAGCTAACTCTCGAATTGTTTGTTCAGCCATTTGTTCTAATCCTTCGTCGTCAGAAGTAAATAACTCCTCGGTGTATGAAATTTCCTCAAAATCGGAATTTGGTTTTGGTTGAAGGTCTCGATTCAACCTTCTACGCCTAAGGGTCTCTCTATGCAATCTCCGGGCAAAAGCTTCGATCTCGGGTTCGTAATCTACTAGTTTTCCCGGAAGTGACCTGGTCATAGATGAAAACAAAACAATATTAGTAATTTTACCGGAGTCCCCGGCAACGGCGCCAATTTGACAAGCGTCGAATTGTCAAATAAATAATTTCTATTTCTCTAAAAAATAAATAAAAGAATAGAAATATAGTATAGAGAAAGTAGGGTCGATCCATAGGGACTAAGGAATTTCCAACGTTGAATTGTATTGATCTTGATCCAAAAACAATAAATTATAAAATTGGGGGTTTGATATTATAAAACTAAAAATAAACTTAATCTAATAATAACTGAAATTAAATAAAAATAAATATTCAAAAGTAATAAATTTAAAGGATATAGCCTAAAGCTTCGCTTCGCCTCAAATCTCAATTGGTCATCGAAATAGATTTTACTTCAAGATCCATGCCAGTTACAGTCTACAAGGCCTAACCCTTGTAACTTGCTTCTCTCTTCGATAAACCAATACTCTCAAGTCTATCTCCGAAATTTGGTCTTTGCTGGACTAAGCACACCTATCGCCGTTAGTGTCAATACAACTTTAAGCATTGGAAAAGCCTGACTCGAGTTATAGCGTCTCATAGAGAATCAAACCCGATCTTGATTTCCCTTAGTGGACCGCCACTAAGTTTATTCACAGTAAGCCAAATTTGCTACCAATCGATTCTTCTTCCCAACGATAGATCTAAAAAATCTTCAAGTCAACGTGCACTTTTTGAAATGAAAGCGTCGAGATCATTAAAGGAAAAGCCGATTGTCAATCTTGATTTCAGAAAATCAAGAATGTTATCCGAAGAAATTAAATGCTTCACGATTCTCACAATATGGATTGAGACGTCACTAGCTTTCGGCTAAATGAAAGTTTAGCTAAGCATGATTGAAATCATACCTAGCATTTTTCTAAAAGAAAATAAATGAAAAAAACTCAAAGAAAATAAAAAGAACTAAATAGAACTTTTATAACCCAACAGAAAAGTGAAAAATGAAGTACATCTCAAGCTTTACCTATATGGGGTATTTATACTATTCTAAAACCCTAAAAATAAAAGAAATAAATAAAAGATATATAAAATCCTAAAGATAATCTAAAATATAAATAATTCAAATTTCAAACTTAAATTTTTAAGATAATCCTAAGATAATTTCCCAAGATAATTTCATTCATCCTTCTAGAAGATGCTGACTGGACTGCCTTCTAGAAGCTGTTGTTGACTGGACGATTAAATCTGCCAGGTCGAAAAACGTCGTGCCCCATGTCGTGCCCATGACTCTAGTCACGATGGATAAAAAAATGCAAAATTCACTCTTTTTCGTTGGTTCTGAAAAATAAGTTCCTATACTGAAAATAATCAAAATAGAACCAAATTAGTAATATCAAATCGACAACGAGAAATAATTATTAATAAAATATATATAAATTCGAACACTTATCAATGATCAAAACTAAAATTTTGAAACAACCAAATTAAACATATAATTTAAATAAAATATATTTAAAATATACATTTCATAAAAATAAAGTAAATATGTTACTATCGAAGTAATTGGAATCTAAACTTAAAATTTAATTTCCAATTAATAGCAACCCCAAAAAAATTAAATAATTTTTCATGCAGACAAAACCTAATCTTCATATAAATCTAGATTGATTTCTTAATTAATCGATTCAAACCCATGAACATAAAACCAAACTTAATCCACGAAAATAGAAACAATGAATGTTAATCTATTGAAAAAGGCCGGATTAGCGAAAAACCAAAATAAAATCATAGAAAACAAATCAAACTGATTTATTCTTAAAATATGACAAATATATATAATTTAATCTCATACGATTAATTATAAAACTATATCGAAGTAAATAATCCATAAAATTATATTTAATTTTAGATCATATCAATAAATTAAAACCAAAAACTTATAATCTCAATGAATCGACATAATTTTGACACTGATGCCACTTGTTAGAATTAAAATATATTCGATACGAATATAAACCCAAGATCTATATGTCAAAACATCAAGAACAACAAAATAAATAAACTGAATGCGGAAGCGTACCTGAATTAATCGATAGAGTTTTTCTAGAGGGTTTGATCTTCCAAGAAGTTAGGTTTTCTCTTGCGGTACAACTCTCAGAAGGGGAAAAGAGATATGCAAGTTGACCTAATTCTTGGGGACCATAACCCTTTATATAGTTGATTTAATAACCAACTAGTAGTTGATTTAATAACAAACTCTAAAGTATTTATAACTCTGCCCCCATCAAATTATAAATACACCTTATGGTATCTACACTTTTAATTCCATGATAATTTAATACCTATAACACGTATAACATAATTGGTCACTTAATTACGTGTTAAATTTTATAATAGCAATATACATTATACATATATGCCCACTATTATTGAATTTTAATCCAACACTTTTATGTTCACTAACCTGCCTCACTTAGAGTGATTAAGTTGAAAAGAACAATTGTGCTCGAAGACAAATATCTAAAATATAATCTTTCTAATCCTACAAAATCATGCTCAAATATACTATTGATACTAAATCTTAAATTTAATTCTTCATCTCTTCTTTTAATAACAAATAAAAAGAATAATAACTCTCAATTTGACGAATATACGATGATAACAGTAACTAGTTTGCAATATAAATATACTGTGGGAGTTGTATTTTATACTAAGAATACGGATCAGTTAAATCATAATACAATAATTCAATCTACTTTGCTGAAGATAAAAGCAAATACCCTAAACATTTGAAAATGAGCCAAGATTTGAGATGATATCTTCTAATAGTTTGTGAACTCGGTCCATTGGAGGATTGTTTAAAAGCTAAAAAACTTATTGAATTTCAATTTGAATATGGAATTTGCTTTCTTTCTTTTTCCACCGTATTACAAAAAGGCATATCATGTTTTTTTTTTCTTTTGCAATATTGTCCTCTTGTTCAAGAGTAAACCTTGTTGCTGCGTTTTTGTTTATATATTACTGCCTGCTTCAGGTCTCTTTGATGAGCAAGGGAAGCTTCTAGGATATGCTAGTAGTCCAATACAAATATGGAAAGAAGGTGATTATATTGAGGTAAAAAGAACTGGAAATTTAAACGTAGTGGCTGAATTAGGAGAAATTATTACATGAACTCTTTCCACCATCTAGGATATAGTCTCAACCAATTAAAATAAGATACATAATATATTTTTTCCATATCATATTTACACATAAGCATCATCCAAATCATCTACTTTAATGCATTTATTTAAAAATAAAAAAAAATATTAACAAAAATTTTTTATGTTGTCTTCCTCTTTATTTTTCAATTTTTTACATTATTTTTTTAATCCCTAACCCTAACCCTAAACCATAAACCTAATCTAAACCCTAACCCTAACATTAACCATATACTCTAAACCCTAATCTTAACCCTAAACCCTAACCCTAAACTCTAAATCCTAAACCCTAGATACTAACCCTAAACCTACCCTAACCTAAACAATAACATATAACCCTAAACCCTAACCCTAAACCACATAAACCCTAAACCTAAACCATATAAACCCTAAACCATTAATCCATAACCCTAAACTCTAAATCTTAAACCCCAAATCTATATAAAAAATAATTAAAAAAATTTAAAAGAAACAAAGAGAAAGATGACACAAGAAATCTTTGATAATATTTTTTTTTCTTTTTTAAATCAAAGACATTAAATTAGATGATTTGGCCAATGCTTATGTGTAAATTTGATATGAAAAAAAATATATTATGTGTCTTAATATAATTGGTTGAGACCATATCCTAGGTGGTGGAAAGGATTCATGTAATAATTTTTCCTGAATTAGTGTTCTGTGATCCTATTAATGGGAAGAAACATTACCATACTTATAATGAATACTTTTTAACCAAGACCATTTCCTTTTATACCAGCAATCTTCTACTGATATCTGGCTTGCAGTCTGTTCAGCTGTGAAATCAGCATGTTCACATGCAAAAGTTGAAGGGGAAGAGGTTAAAGGCATTGGATTTGCAGCTACTTGTTCACTTGGTCTGTATTTGGAAATATTTATCCCACATAGCGTTTGAATGAGAACTCTTTTTGTTTATGCTGTATGCCATGTATTGCAATGAAAAGGTAAATGCAATGTGATATGGAAAATATGGCTTCTTTGTGCAGTGGCTGTCGATGCAGATGGATCTCCAGTTACAGTTTCTTGGAGTGGTGATTCAAGAAGAAATATTATAGTCTGGATGGACCATAGGGCTGTGAAACAAGCTGAGAAGATTAATTCTAGTAACTCACCTGTGTTACAATACTGTGGTGGATCTGTTTCACCAGAGATGCAGCCACCAAAGGTACCCTGAATATGCAGTCTTTTGATGGAAAAATAGTCATGAAACCAACGTATTCTGAATGTTTGTATGGACTGTGGATGTTTTAGTTTCAAATTTTACATTCTTTCCGATGCCCTTCCTCCAACAAGTAAGCAACGAGCGGTCTGGTAGATACAAGGCATTGCAGAACCACATTGACAAAGCAACTGCAGGAAAAGGACAAACATGAAAAAAAAATAAACAAAGATTAGAATAAGAAACATAAATTTATCCAGTCTAATACAAAAGTTATAACATAAGAAAAAGTTCAAACAAAAAGAAGGTACCTATTCCCACAATTTAAGAGTCCACATGGAGGGAATCCTGTTTTTTCCCAGTTGAAAAGTTTTACAAACTGATTATAAGGGAAAAGAATCTGCAGGAAAAAACATAATATGAGTTCTAAATTTACATGTATTGGTTTTCAAAGGTGTCAAGAGATTACCTCTCTTGGCTTCTTGCTGATCTTAGAAGTTCCACAGGCAGGAACCAGAGCAACTCCTGAAAATGGTTTTGAGTTATGTGCTGAATATACTTTACAATGTCTTATGTCCATCTTTCCAGTGCACCTGCTGGCAAGTTAAGGAGCTGAAAAAGAAAGTAAAAGAAATAAGATCAAAGTCAAGCCATTCAGATGACGAGTAATGAACTAAACCATTCGCAAATCATTGTTCACTGTCTTACTAACAGAGAATTCTTGTTTTCTTCTATTGCATACCATATGCAAATTTTAAAAATCTTCTTATAACACAAGCATTGTTATGTATAATCGACTGACAAAGTTATCAAAATCTCAACACCAAAGTTTCTATTAGTTTATGTACATCATCATCATTGCTAAATAAGTCCAGATTCAACCTAGAATAACTTTAGAGAGAGAAAAAGAAAAAATAATCCAGTAAATCCCGGCAATAACCGCCGCAAATATGCAATCAAGGAAGAAGAGGACCGCACAAGAACAAAATATTCTAAAACAAGATCGTAACGTACCAATAACGAACAGATTTACACCGCGAGCACTTCTTGGAGGCGGGATTGGAGCAAACGGCGCAGGCGGAGACGTCGTTATCGATGGGAATGGAAGGCATTGTCCGCCTGCGATCTAAATCGACTTCGTCTCGGAAGTATTTCGAGGCCGTGTTCTGATCAGATGAAGTGCCCCAAAAGCCAGAACCAAAATCGTGAATATGAATTGCAGGAACCAATTCGCATCCAACGTTACTCTACCGACATGCATCTACGCCGATCCTAGGGTTCTTCTTCATCTATATAGTTTTTTCAACAATCAAACATTATTCACCATGTTCTGGTTTTTCATAACGAATTTACTCTCACACTAAAACCCCAAAAATTCATACAAAAATTTATAAAAAGAATATCAAAAATTTTCTAGATCTCTGTGTTTTATACCTTAGTTGAAGAATTGTGTTTTTCTTAGCTGATACGAAAGAAATGTACGAATTCAACGCCAAGCGGCAGATGCTGGAACACACTCCACCCTCGCTCTCGCTCTCCTTATGCCTCTTTCCACGCCGATTTGAAGCTCAGAACAGTTGGGTTCTTCATTTTATAAGTAGAGTTTCGGATCAAGGACGTTTAAATAGTAAATTATAGGGGTTTATATTTGAGTTTATTTTTTAATATTATTTAATTTTAAATATTTTTTATTTCTCATATTCGATTTATGATTTATATTTGAGTTTATTTTTATTATTAATATTGTTTTTAATGTTTGAATTTAGTTGTCTATTTTAACCGTTATTATTTTAAGAGAAATTATATTTTGGGTAAGTATCACCACGTGTTAATGGATCAACCACTAAAAATCACACATTTTATTAATTTTCAATGTCATATATTTTTCAAAGTGAACCTTCACTTAAAAAATATGATATTAAAAATTTGACGATAGATGATTTTTAGTGGTTAGTCTCATGGATGACGTGATAGGATTTACCCATAATATAATCTCCTTTTTAAGTTAAAGTCTTAATTGAACTTGACTCTTAAGTAAAAAAAAAAAACTTTAAGGGACAAAATAGTAGGCTTAAATAAAAAAAAATATTTGATGAATCATATTCACCACGTCATCTGTAGTCTCAAGTAGTTCAATTCATTCATCTTACATTTTTCAAGATAAAAATTATCAACTCTTCTCTCTATATAATTAATGAGTGGGTAGTTATTATATAATTATTTAAAGATAAATAGACCTAATTGCTTAAACTACAGATGATATAACAAACATAATTCATCTAATATTTTTTTTATCTAAATAGCGATAGAAGAAACATTTTATTTACTTGTGGTTGTCTTTTTTTTCAAAATCCATTTTTCACAATGTATATTTCATTATTTTTTTAATTTTATTAAAAATATTATAAATCAATTAATACATGATAAATGGCATACAGTATATTTTTTATTAACTATCATTTTTTTACCTTTCTCATCGTAAATCATATTACTTATTATTATATACTCATTTTATTGCCGCTGAAAATCGATAAATAATGTGTTTATAGGATATTGTACATCAAATTTCGAAAGCTTATAATTAAACAATGGACTAATGACAACGTCGAAAGAAGGGGACTTTATTGTGATTGGGCGATGTAAAAAATAATGTTACAACAGAATCCTAGAATTTAAGGTAAAGAATTTATTTTTTTCAAAAATTAGAGAATCTTAAAGAAGAGTTTTGAAAAATTAAAATCAAAGATAGAATAAATAACGTACACCTAAAGTATATATATGAGTAAAATTCGAATTTTTTTCAACTAAATCCGAATGCAATGTGTTTTACACTTGCACTCAACACCTGATGATAATTTTTATTCATTAAAAGTTTAAATTATGTTGAGATAAATATTTTGATATAATAAATTAAAAAAATAAATTTAATTTAAATATTATAAAAATTATTTAAAGTTTAAATAACTTAAAACTATGTTTGAAATCTTTTTGAAGAGTTTTTTACTTGAATAAATATTTTTTAAAAGCTTTTAAAAGTCAAAAATAGGTCTTCAGTATCGGTACCTTATCCCGAGATACCAACTACATTATCTATAGATATATACATATATGTGCTCTTACTCTATGCATGGTTATTGTTCACACTCACAAATAACATCCTCAATTCCAACAACTTCAACTACTATCTTGTTAACTATTCCCAAGTCAGATTAACAACAGACGCACCCGCTTCAGCAGACTGAAATACACCCGAAAGAACGGTGCAACACCCTAAATTGACCTCTCTGCATAACAGGAGGCACACTCTTGGCGAAGAAAGAAATTACTCTTCCTAGCAAACGTTTCATCATCATTCACATTATTAATGATTATACCAGCACAAGCTCAATACTTATGTCTCGGAAGCATATCTCAAATACTTCAAACATGCAATTTAAAACATAATATTAAAACATAATAAACTTATATTCGGGCAAGATCTAAGGGAAAACCGATGAGCATCTGGAATATGTTGGCATTGGCAATGCGTATCTGATAACCCCCTTTTAACCATCATCATTCAAGTGCAATCATCATGTGTAGATATTCAACAAGTTAACATCACATCATGCTCAACCACACACATTTAGCAAACTAAACACTCACTTAGCAAACCGACTACACACTTTATTAACCTGGCTCTGATACCACCAAATGTAACCCTCTTAGCTCGACCTAGATGGAACCGGCACTAACGGGTCACACGAGGAATATCAAACCAAACCCGCGAAGGTCCGATTCGATAAACAACCCTGAAAACTGATATATTTTTTTTATTTCTTTAACTAGATGCACAATTAATTCCCTGTGTGAAACGGGTTCATACAATTCGAGAATGAAGACATTCAGACACATTTAATCATTCATTCAACTCGTACGTAACTAGGGACCAAAACGTAAATATTTATATTTCAACACCAAACCGAAAGTTCAATCTACCAAAGTATAATTAAACATGTATAATATACTCACAACAAAATTCAGATCAATTGGAGCATCATAGCATCATCAATTTCGTAATCTATTGATTAGAGACCTAATTGTAAAACAAGTAAAAGTCTTGGTACTGCATCTATCTTTGTTTATTGATGTGAAATTAAGTTAATATCTTACATTACGATGTCATATCAACTCAACATGGTATACATAGCATCTATATTCGACTATGTGAAAATATCCGATCTAATGGTTCACACAGAACTCTAAAATTTCACTAATTGGTCAGGGGTATCGATGCCTTTATTCCTGGTATCGATATCTTTTCGTTTAGTAATTAAATTGGGCCTTTCGAAGCTTAATGGTATCGATACCACCTTAGGTGGTATCGAAACTGATGTGTCCAGTGGCATAATTGCATTGAACAACCATTCGATGCTGCCCCTTTTTAAGCCTTGGGGTATCGATACCACCATAGGGTGTTTTGATACCCCCTACCCAGAAGCACAAGTTCAAACATTTTTAAGGGGATTTCATCCACTCAAACACAACCATTAATCACTCACCACTACATGCACAATACCTAAGCATAATAACAACATAAACCATACCATCATTCACATCAAGAACCATAAATATCCTATAGGCATGCTTCCTAACATTTGATTAGAAACAAGGATGTTTATACTTGTGCAAGTGTGCATGCTTTCCATGTTAAGGCATAAGACAAAGAACAATCATTTATAGACATGCTTTAAACAATCAAAGTAACCTTATAGTTCATCAACCAAAAGCCAAGATTTATAATGTCTTATTACAAAGCTTCAAGCTAACCAAAAACACTCTCATACGAGGTTCGATTTACACATTGCCAAGCCCCAACTTAATTGTCAAAATCATACCTAAATTTTTGTAATCTTTTCCCTTGATCCACTTGCACCAATTGAAGCTCCAAGTGTCTCTAATTTTCTGCAAAGATAAAAAGAGAGCTTAAGCACAACATGTTTAGTGAGGAAGCTCTAGAAAGATCATCTATGCAACAATTTTAAAATTATATTTAAACCATAGTTTGCAATGCAACAGTAAATCATGCATGTTTAACATTTCATGTTCATATTCATAAAACCCAAAACATTTTCTTATATAAGTTCAACATTGTCAAATCAATTCATGAATAATGTATAATATTCTCTTTAAATCCATGAATGCATATTGGCTTCTAGTGATCATTTATTGTGAACCTTAAGTTTACCGAATACATAGATCTAGAGACCATTAGTCTCATCGTGACACAAAGTCACCTTTAACATGACACAAAGGCAACTTTAACATGACACGAAGTCAACTATAACATGACACAAAGTCAACTTGATTAGCTTTACCACGCATGATTGAACATAAAGTCATCCTTGTTACGTGTAGATGGCTCTACCATACACGGTTGGACACAAAGTCACCCTTGTTACGTGTAGGAAATATTCCATATTTTCAATAATGTTTATAGTACACTCAATCCTAATGATATGTCATTCGTATTCGAATCTAAAGTTAGTGTCACTAAGCCAGTATCATAATCAAGTATGCATGGTAATTTGCTGCTCATAATACATGCATAATATGTTCAGACATGAACTAAATGTCATGCCCAACGGCACCATCAATTTCAAGGCAAATAACCACATAATATTCCAATTCATTTTTAGCTCGTATTGCATCCATAATGTGCTCACAAATGAACTAAAAGTCATGCCCAATGGCACCTTTAATTTTGAAGGCAAATAACCACATATATTCTAAATTCATTTTTCATGTTTTCCCTAACCATGGATGTCTTTTTAAACCATGCATTTTCAGCAATTATCTCATGCATGTATCATTTCAAAATAATACTTATGCATTTCCAAAAATCTCATTGCATTACCAACATCAATGCATTTACCGAATGTAGCCGAAACTCATGTTAATATATCAAAAACATTTACTTTACTTACTCTCGAACTATGGAAAGTTTTAACACTCTTCCATAGTCCTTAAAACAGAATCGTACCAATGCGATTCACTTTAAGTCCAAAAACACTCATCGATAAGCGAAACAAGCTTCTGCCGATGTTTCGTTGACCATGCCAACGCACCAGCCACTTAAGCACCTTCTTGCACTACCTCTACATCATTAAAAACAAAGCATATTCACATCATAACATATATTCCAAATTCATTTTTCATGTTTCCATAACCATGGATGTCTTTATAAACCATGCATTTTTAGCAATTATCTCATGCATGCATCATTTCAAAATCATATTTATTCATTTCCAAAAATCTCATTTAATTATCAACATAAATGCCTTTACCGAAAATAGCCGAAACACATGATAATGTATCAAAATCATTTACTTTACTCACTCTTGAACTATGGAAAGTTTTCAAACTATTCTATAGCCCTCAAAACAGAATCGAACCAATGTGATTCGCTTTAAGTTCGAAATCACTCACCGACAAGCGAAACAAGCCCTCGCCGATGGTTCGATGGCAACGCTAATGCACCAGTCACTTAAGCACCTTATTGCACTACCTCTATAACATTAAAAACAGAGTATATTCACATCATAACATGCTCAAACCAGCAGCCACATCAAACTTCCACAGAACTACCGAAAACTTAGCCAAAAAGACCAAAAACTAAGCCGAAACGCATCCGAACAACATCATCCCAAAACCTAATGATTGTAACATCTAATCCACTTCAATTATGAACCGAAAACAAATCTAAACCATCCTTATACCTTCAGCAACATTAGAACACCTAAAACAACCCCTAAAACAACCGAAAACTACCTTAAAACAACACCGATTACATTATTCCGGGATTAATTTAATGTGCCATTAATTCAAGACTCATTTAATCATTAAATTGACATAATAACATAAATAAATCAACCTAATTACAACATTCAATGAGATCTAAAAGGATTTCACAAAAATCTTCACAAAAACATTAGATCTAGAATTAAAAACATGAAATCAAGTTTTATTTAATGATTAGTAAGCTAATACTTGAGAATTTCAATAAAGAACCTTATAAAAAGAGTTAAAATTCAGAAAATTACCTTTGAGATTTACTCCACCAAAAAGATGAGAAATCCTCTCTTTGATTTCTTGAAAATTGATGTTGATTTACAAAATTAATGAGTATGCTTTAAAGAGAATGAAAAGATGAACAAAATGCAATAAATTTTGTTGAAAAAGATGAAGAAATCAGCAAGTAATTAAAGAAATTTGATGAAGAAGATGGAGAAAAAATGAAGAGAAAAGATGAGAAAATAAGTGGTTATGGAAGAATATAAAATTATCATCTTTTAAAACTATTTATAAAAACAATTTTGGTGGATAAATCATTGATTAAAAATAAATTGGGTTTATGGCCCTCTAAGGATTCTAAGTATAGTTTTCTTTCCAATTTAGTCACTAAAATAACCATTTTCGAAAAATTACAAATTAAATCCTCAAATCTTTTTCCAAAATTACAATTTGGTCACTAGCATATAATTAGGCTCAATTAAAATTCAATTTAAAGTTTAAATAATATTCCTTTAATTTTAAAACATCATTTTAATATTTCTAAATAAATCTCCAAAATTATTACTTATCCAATTAAAATATTATTATTTTATATTTTCTCAGAATAACGAACCGAAAAACCCGATTCAACCCAAATTGAATTCCTCCAACTAATACTCAAACTACTAACCCCAAAATCGGGATGTTACAAGGTAGATGTGAGCCGGGACAGTAACTAAACTCTAAGGTTTCGGCAGCATGATAAGAAAGCCTGGAAAGCAGCGAAGGACAATGAGCGAAAATAGTGCAATGAACAATGAAGTAAACCCTGATCGAACCAGCCACAGATGGGAGCTTCTACTGATGAAAGCTGAGCAAACTCAAAGTTAGATCTCTTTCGAGGCAACAAATACAATCCGCTGAGGTGGGGAATTCCATAACACAAAAAGTTAAAGTGGTAATCGACTTGAAGAGCATAAAAAAACTGTTTTTCTAGACATTATGCGTGGTAGTTAGAGTTCGAGGTGGTGAAAAGTTGGAAAAAGTTAAAGTTTGTGTTTGGTCAAAAGTCATTAAAATATCTTTAAATTAAAGAGATTCACCACTTTAAGGTAAGCAACGTCCAAACCAACTTTACTTCTTCTCCAAGGCTGATGTCGCCCTAATTTTGGCCTATATAAAGAATGTTCCGTTCAAGAAGAAAATAGGAGGGGAGTTCACGATAGATCTTAGAGATTTCTTTATTTTTATTATGTTCTAAATTCTTCTAGGGTTTAGATGAAAGTTGTGGAGTATTTGTGGGAGAAAATTGTACTTTGCTTTCTTATTTCATGCAATAAAATATCGAGGTTTGCTTATCTTTGCCATTCATTGTTCTTATATTCAAGCTCAGGAGAGAAGTTTATGAGAGATTTATTTATCTAATATCGGGAGAGTTAGATTCACGAAAGGAATAAGTATGATATTTTTCTAGAAGGAGAATACTAACTTGGCCTAGGGATAGGTTAGAGTTTCAGCGGCTAAAAGAAGTGTGAGATTGGTTGGTGGTTATAGTTGATTCACGTCGGGAGGTATCATCAAGGACTAGTCATCAACAGTACTTCGACTTAAGGATAAGTGGAGTCATCAGAGGACACTTTGCCGAACCATAGAGAAGTCCACCCAAGAGCAAGGGATTGTCGCGGCGGACATAACCCTTCACTGTCAAGGCAGTAAAACTGTAGTTCTGCCAGGTTAATGTTGTATAATTGCATCAGACAGAAACAAGTCAATTGAACCCACAATACGACTCAACTGGATCCTGCCCATTCTCTCAATCTGATTTTCTTTTTATTCTCTGGTTTTTTATTATTTACGTTGTTTTAGTTCAACAATCAAATTGATCTGTGTTTTTATTTTATTTCTTTTGCAGAGCGAGAAGAGAAAAAGAAACATATTAAGTATACAACTCTTTCTACACGCAACAATTGGCTAACTACTCGGTTAATAGTGACTAAATGGTGATAGAAACCTATAGAATCTTGGTGGTTATATATGTTCTATGTTATAGCTAGAAACCTTGTTGTGTGTTGATAAGTTACCTAATGGTTGAATATTGATTGATGAGATCCATATACCCAATAAAAAGTGTTGCAACATCTCGAAGACTACCAAATGAAGGATCCTATAAATGCTCTAAAAAGCGTATTGATAAGTGCTCAACTCACTATCACTTTTTACACCTTTCATGGACAATAATCACCAAATCTACACCTACTTGGACCAATGCATATACTTAATGTGATATATTTAGAGGTTATGCTTATAAAGATGATATTTATAGAAAAGGGTAAGCTCTACTGTATTTTTGTATCTGTGTAGGAAGAAGTATTATCGTGGCAGCAAACTGATGCCGAGGCAGGACCTGAGGCCGAGGCAGTAGAGGATAAGTAACGATATTGTAGGCAAGCTAAGGAGAAAAATGAGGAGAACGTTGCTGGACAAGAAGCCCAAGGATCGGAGCTGGATAGCACAAGGAAAGCCCAAGACAAAGGCCACGAGGGAAAGCCTCCTAGTTGGAATAAACTTAAAAATATTTTATTTATGTACTTGATTTGTTCCGTACTCCAAGTTGTATTATACTTAGGAAAGGTTTGCCCTAGTCCAAGCCTATATAAGCCATAGTCGTCCAAGGAGAAGAGCATACTAGACAATTCTGAATTAGAGAGCTTAAACTTTATCTTTTAGTTTTTCTTTTCTTTTACATTATGTTCTAAGTTTTTTTAGGCTTAGGTGAAGGTTGTAAAGTGTTAGTGTGAGGAAGTTGAACTTTGTTCCTTATTTCCAATACAATAAAATATCGAAGTTTGCTTATTCTCTACCATTCCTTGTTCTTGCATTCAAGCTCGGGAGAGAAGTTTGTAACTAATCAATTTATCTAATATCAAGAGATTTAGATTCACAAAAGGAATAAGTACAGTGTTTCAATCGAAAGACACTAACTCAGCCTAGAGATATGTTAAGAGTTTCAGCGGCTAAAAGAAGTGTGGGATTGGTTGAAGATTATAATTGATTCACGCTGAGATGTATCATCAAAGACTGGTCATCAACAATACTTCGACTTAGGGATAAGCGGAGTCATTAAAGGATTCTTTGTCGAACTTTGATAAAGTCTTCCCAAGAGCAAGAGATTATCGCGGTGGGCGAGTATCTTCGCTGTCGAGGCAGTAATCTACAGTTTTGCCGAGGCAGTGATGTGCGATTGCATTGGACAGAAACAAGTCAATCGAATCCACTATACAATACAATTGGATCCTGGCCACTTTCTTAATCTGATTTTTCTATCTTTGTTTAGTTTTCTTTATGTAATTCAATCACAACCTAATCACTTGTGTTTTTATTTTATTATAGAGCAAGAAGACTAAAGGAATCATATTGAGTAGACCAATCCTTGTGGAGACGATACATGATTTATTCATCAATTTATTACTTGGCGACGTGTTCACTTGCACTAAATTGCGCATCTTTAACACGCATCAAGTTTTTGGCGCCGTTGCCGAGAATTGACAACTAAATTTTGCTTTCTTTATTTTCTTGCTTTATAGTTATTTTATTTTTATTTTACTTTGGTTTAATTTTCATGTATGACCAGGGCCAACCCTAAAAATCCTTTATACGCATTAGATTCAGAAATCAAATGTACACATCAAAGGTTGAGGAGACAAATCTAAGGAGCTATGGCAGGCCATCAAGGAAACCAAGTAGATCAAAACTTACCTACCGGCAATGGAGGCCTTCCGTCGCCACCACTATCACGGAAGCTCACTGTCAGAGATTTTCTGGAGAAAGATCTAAATGGGTTAAATCTTGGAGTAGTTATACCAGAAATAGAAGCGGCCCACATTGAATTGAAACCTGTCATGTTTAATATGCTAAATACTATTAGACAGTTTGGTGGGTCTATGACAGAAGATGTCATGCAATATCTAAAGTCATTCATGGAAATTTGCAATTCCTTCAAAATTTAGGAGTTCATGAAGATGTCTTAAGATTCAAGTTGTTCCCCTATTCACTGATGGATAGGGAAAAAACCTGGCTAAATAGCATTCCAGTAGGATCGATAGGATCTTAGAGTAAATTGTCCCGAGATTTCATTACGCGCTTTAATCCTACCAATTTATATGATAGAATTCGTAATGAAATTATTTATTTTCGACAGGTGATGCGTGTTAGATATACGCAATTTAGTGCAAGTGAACACGTTGCCAAGTAATAAAGTGATAAGTATATCAAGTATCGTCTCCATAGGGATTGGTTTACTCAATATGCTTCCTTTGATCTTCTTGCTCTGTAAAGAAAATAAAAATACAAGTGAATTGGGGTTGTGATTTATCTAAATAATTAAAACTAAATAAAGATAGAAGAATTGAATGAAGAAAGTGGCTAGGATTTAGTTGTGCTATATAGTGGAATTGATCAACTTGTCCTTATCATAATGCAATCACACAACACTACCTCGACAGTATTGCAGATTACTGCCTCGACAGTTGTGTCACTCGTCTACCGTGACAATCTCTTGCTCTTGGGCAGACTTTACCAAAGTTCGGCAAAGTATCCTTTAATGACTCCGTTTATCTCTAAGTCAAAGAACTGTTGATGATCAGTCCTTGCTGATACCTCTCGGCATGAATCAATTATAATCACCAACCAATCCCATACATCTTTTAGTCGTTGAATCTCTTAACCTATCTCTAGGCCGAGTTAGTGTTCCCCGATTGAAACACCATACTTATCCTTTTCGTGAATCTCTCTCTCTCGATATTAGATAAATGAATTACTTACAAACTTGTCTCTCGAGCATGAATGCAAGAACAAAGAATGGCAAAGAATAAGCAAACTTAGATATTTTATTGCATAAGAGGCAAGAAACAAGGTTGACTTCCTTACACTAATACTTTACAACCTTCACCTAAACCTAAACAAAATTAGAACATAAAGTAGAAGAAAAGAAAAACAAAGCTACCTATAACCCTAATTGTCTCTCAAGTTGAGCTCTCCATTCCCATGGAAGGCTATGCCTTATATAGGCTTGGCCTAGGGTAAACCTTTCCTAAGTAGAATAAAACTTGGAGTAGAGAACAAGTCATGTACATAAATCAAATATTTCCATGTTTATTCCTTCTAGAAGGCTTACCCGCATGACCTTGTCTTTGGGCTTTCTATGTGTTTATCTAGCTCCGATCCTTGGGCTTCTTGTCCAGCAACGTTCTCCTCATTTTTCTCCTCAGCTTACCTGCCATATTGCTACTTGTCCTCTACTGCCTTGGCATCAGGTCTTGCCTCGGCTGTAATTTACTGCCGCGATAATACTTCTTCCTGAATAGATATAAAAATGCAGTAAAGTATGCCTTTTTTGTAAATATCATCTTTAACAATCAAATCTCTAAATATATCATATTAAGTATATGCATTGGTCCAAGTAGGTGTAGAATTGGTGATTAATGCATTGGTCCAAGTAGGTGTAGAATTGGTCATAGTTAGTTGAGCACTTATCACACCCCAAACTCGAACTATTGCTTATCCTCAAGCAATGCAAACCATCAATTTGTCAAACTTTATTCCCTCTTGGTCTTATGTTTCCATCTATTCTCCCCATCATAACTATGTCTATTCTTTAGACTTAACCTTTCGGTTACCTAAGGGTTTACCTAGAAGACAAACTATAAGGTTTTGTGTGTGTGTGCGTTTTTTTGGACAAGTTTGATTCAAGGCCTTCTTAGATAAACTCTAAGTTCAAGACAAATAGACTTGGATTTAGTGTACTCTTCTTTTTTAAACAACCAATTCTTGAGCCAATTTCTAACACCTCAAGAATTATGTTTTTTCTCTTCATTATTTCCTTATTTCTTTTCTATTCTTTTAAGCATACTAGAGCCAATTTCGGGCACCTTTAGCATGAAGAAGAATATTTCCTAGAGCCGGTGATAGACACCTCTAGTCATCTTTCATTGATCTAAGTCTTTATCACCTAAGTTTATTAAAAGAATTCCTATAGCCAAACAAGTCCCAAAAGTGTTTTAAGTTTAACCTTATAGTAAGCTTCTAAATTTTTCTCCTAAAGTATCCTAGAACTAAGCCTTTAAAACAGAACCTAACTATGGTAAGGAGAAAGGTTTCTATTGCCTTAAAAGAATAAACTAAAACAATACTGATGATGGACAGTGCAAGAGTATGGGCAACAATTTCAAGCAAAGTGGTGGACATAAAAATTTTAAAAATTTATCACTTAAATACTCCCTTTTCATGGCAAGGCCGTGATAGTCAGTTGCCTCGGTAGTGGCTCTATACTTACAAACTCGAACCAAGCATTATCCTCAATGCTTATATTAGCGGCAACAGTAGGCAACAAAATATGAAAAAGAAACAAGCAATTATAAAAACAACATAAAAAGTTTATAAGGACTCCGAAGAGCTTTCACCCACAATTAGTTTTCTGGATCTTGCTGTTGATTGCTGCATCATTGGTGATGACGATGGCTAAGTCTTTGCTTGTCTTGGTGGCTGGACTCTTATGGGAATTGTCCGTTGCATGAGAGCGTTCACCTCTTCTTCCCCTTCATCTTCAGTTACCATTACATCCGTCCGTCCCTCCTTTGTTTTCTAGATCTGCCCAGGCATGGTGAATGGTCGGCCCGGCAACGTCTGAACTTTGATGTACATAGGCATCCATCTCTACTGATAGACTGCCCATGATGATGGGGGTTTTGGCAGAGTGCTGAAGACTGCCCTCCTCTTGGAAGGTCTTCTGCTGGAAAATGATGCCGCAATAGAATTTGCTGCCCTAGATGAGCCAGTAGCGTGAAGCTGTTGCTGAGGGCCTATGAGGAAGAATGGTCTCGGTCCTCCTAGAGTTGAAGTTGTCTCTGTGTAGGGTGCAGCTATCATGAACATGTTGGTAGGAAACTCTGGAAACTGCACCCCTTGGTCTAGAAAGTTGTGGAGCATCATTTGAGCAAGTGTACTGTTGAAGTCTCTTTAATAATCCATGTATCTCTACTGCCTAAGATCCATAGCTGTCTTTCTTTTTAGAATTACCTGGTACTGGCTACTGTAGCAGTGGTGTGGTCACTATCAAGCATCTCTGCCGTTTAATTGGCCCCGATAGCAGTATCGGCAGTAAACTGTTGCGGAGTTGCCTGGACAGGTTCTGCTTGCGTGATTTGCATGATCTTGTGACAGAAATATTTGTTCCATCCTCGTCAATGGGCTGTGAATTTATCTGTCTCGATAGTGGGTACACCTATAGCATTACAAATACCAGTAATTAAAAAAGAGAAATATAAAGGGCCTTTATCCTTCTTACCGCATTCATAAATTTCTCGTAAAATAATTTCTCCAATGTTGATGCTCCTTTTGTTGATGATCGATTGTATGAGCACCAATCTCCTTCGGTCCACCGTACTATTATGAGAGGTTGGAATAAGTCGTCTCTTTACAAAGGTACTCCAAAGCTTGGCCTCGGGTTTCAGACTTTGCCTTGCTACGGATCCTTTATAGGCACCAAATTCCCAAGGGGTATTGTCGTAGCAAAGGTTATCTTTTATTAGCTCATAATCTTCAGCTGTGACATCCTCTATGAATTAGGCATGGACATCACGTATAGGGACAAGACCGTAAAAATCTTTGATTATATCGGCATCGATCTTGATGTGTCTGCCTCGGTAGTGGACAAAAAGAGAGTCCTTGCTTGGGTCGTGCGCATAGAATTCCCGCACAATAGTGGCATTGGCATGGATCGGTTGGAGGTAGAAGATCTCTCATTCTTGATATTTTATTTTATCGAACAAGTAGTATTCGATGCCGAAATTTTCTTCCTCAGAATGTTGAAACCCTTGTTCCTCCCATAATTGCCGAGCAATGAAAGGCCTGTTGAATCGTTCTTCAACAGTGGCTGGGCAAAGCGTTTGTAGGTGTCCATGAGTAAGTAGTTTGAGAGTTGAGGTTCTTGGAGATTTTCTTTCAAGAGTTTCTGAAAATTGCAAGAAGGCTTGTAAGTAGGTAGAGATTATTATGAGAATAGTTCAAGAGGGAGAGATTTCTTATGTAGGCCTCGGCATTGTGACTGTTGTAACCACTAGCTGTTTTGTAGCAGTTTAACTTTTATTGTCATTTTCATTTACTACCACGACGGGAATCTCGTAGACTAGCCGTTACGTTGTTTCTGCCCGTTGGGACTGCCGCAGCTCTAACACTGTTTTTCTGCCTCGGCAAAATTCCTGCTGTGAACTATTTCTCCTTTATTCTTGCTTATTGTCCTAAGAAAATAAAAACAAGAAAATTAATTAAAGTTAAATGGCTGCAAAACGGCTAGTGGTTTAAACTGATACAAGGCCGAGGCCTATAAAAGCAACCTTTCCTTCTTGAACTATTCACTCTTGTATTCTTGTTTCTTTTAATTATTTGCTAATCTTGCTCTCAGAATACTCTCTACTTACTCACAAGCTTTCTTACAATTTTCAGAACTTCTCAATAAAATTCTCCAAGATCCTCAATTCTACAATACTTATCTATGGCCACCTACAACCGCTTTGCCCCAGCCACTATTGAAGACCGTTTCAACAAGTCTTTTACTGCTCGATAATTATGGGAGAAACAAAGGTTCCAACATTCCGATGAAGAGAATTTCGGCATCGAACACTACTTGTTCAACAAGATAAAATATCAAGATTGGGAGATCTTTTGTCTACAGCCCATCCAGTCCAATGCCACCATCGTGCGGGAATTTTAAGCGCACGGGCCAAGCAAGGACTCTCTCTATGTCCACTGCCGAGGCAGGCCAGTCAAGCTCGATGCCAAGATAATCAACCAATTCTACGGCCGCATACCTATACGTGATGTCCATGCCGAATTCATGGAGGATGTCACCACTGAAGATTGTGAGCTGATAAAGGATGACCTTTGCTACGACAATACTCCTTGGGAAATCGGTGCCCATAGTGTAGCCCCTTAGCCAAGCATAGACGAAACTGACACTAATGGGCTACACGGGGAATATCAAACCGAACCCGCGAAGGTCCAATTCGATAAACAACCCTAAAACCAATATATATTTTTTAGATGCATAATATTGTTCCTACACGACTTGGTCTCATACAAAGCATTAATGAAAATAATCCAATCACAAACAAGCATTCAATTAAACATTTTAGTAAGTTAGGGACTAAAACTTAAAACTTTTAAGTTCTAAAGACAAAATAGAAACACATTCCATCAAAGTTCAATTAGACATACGAATATCCATCTTGGTAAATTTCAAATCAAACAGAGCATTCTAACATTGTTAATTGCATGTTTCACCAATCTAGGGACCAAAATGTAAATCTTTCAAATTAAAAGTTCTTCGTCCAAATTAAGTTAGCCGTCTTGAAATTAAATCAACTTTATGCATCCATGTGAAATTTCAGCTCAAAATAACATCTGTAGGTACCCTAATTGAGAAAAGAAAGATATCCGGAACTAAAATGCAATTTCCAGCAACTAACAATTTTTGGCAGCCAAAGGTTTCGAATCTTTCATGAAATTTTTGAAACTTTATGAAAAAGGTTTCGAAACTTCCATAAAATTTTTGAAACTTTTCGCGTCCAGTAACTTTTCAGAATCGAAATCGCCCGCAAGGTTTCAAAACCTTCTTGAAGGTTTCAAAATTGTTTGGCAAAGGTTTCGAAACCTTCATTAAGGTTTCAAAACTTTGGGTCTGGAACCTAAAAGTTCCATCACACTAAGTGGACATTATCAACTTAATACACAACCATTAATCTCCCACAACTACATGCATAATTCCTAAGCATAAAAACAACATAAACCACACTAACATTAACATCAAGAACCTCAAATAACCTATAAGCATGCTTCCTAAAATATGGTTAGAAACAAGGATGTCCATGCTTGTGCAAGTGTGCATGCCTTCTTTGATAAGGTTTAGAATAAAGAACAATCATGTATACTCATGCTTTAGGTAATCCAAAACATTATTATATTCCAACAACAATAGCTCAAGCAAAATATAATCTCCTTACAAGTCTAAAACCAAGTAGTACACTCACTCTACTATGGAATTGGTTTATACATTGTCAAGCCCCAACTTATTTGCCAAAACATATCAACAACTATATCGCTTTTCCCCTTGGTGCTCTTACTCCAAATGCAGCCCAAATATGTCTCTATTGCTCTGCAAAGATGAAAAAAGAGTTTAAGCACAACATGCTTAGTGAGGAAGCTCCAACAAAATCATCTATACATAAACTTAAAACCATATTTAAACCATAGTTGCAATGCATCATTAAAATTATGCATGCTTAACATTCCACGTTCATGTCTATAATATCAGATCACTTTTTTGAGTATATTAAACATTGTCAATATATTTCTTGAATGATGCACAATGTTCTCTTTTAATCCATGTATGCATATTGGCTTCTAGTGATCACTTATTGTGAACCTTAAGTTCACCGAATATACGGATCCATTGTTAGAGACATTAGTCTCATCATGACACAAAGTCACCATTGACATGACACGAAGTTACCATTGACATGACACTAAGTCACCATTATTAGCTCTACCACGTACGGTTGGACACATAGTCACCCTTGTTACGTATAGGCGACTCTACCATGCACGATTAGACACAAAGTCATCCTTGTTACGTCTAGGCAATATTCTTTATTCTCAATAATGTTTATAGTGCACTCAAGACAATCCTAATGACATGTCATTCGTATTCAAATCTAAAGTTAGTGTCACTAAGCCAATATCATAATCAAATATGCATGATAATTTACTGCTCATAATGCATGCATAATATGTTCACAAATGAACCAAATGTCATTCCCAACGGCACCATCAATTTCAAGGCAAATAACCACATAATATTCCAATTCATTTTCAGCTCATAATGCATCCATAATGTGCTCAACAAATGAACCGAAAGTCATGCCCAATGACACCTTTAATTTTGAAGGCAAATAACCACATATATTCAAAATTCTTTTTTCATGTTTTCCCTAACCATGGATGTCTTTTTAAACCATGTATTTTCAGCAAATATCTCATGCATGCATCATTTCAAAATCATACTTATGCATTTCCAAAAATCTCATTGCATTACCAACATCAATGCATAACCGAATGTAGCCGAAACTCATGTTAATATATCAAAAACATTTACTTTACTTACTCTTGAACAATGGAAAGTTTTCACACTTTTCTATAGTCTCCAAAACTGAACCGTACCAATGCGATTCACTTTAAGTCCGAAAACACTTATCGACAAGCAAAACAAGCTTCCGCCGATGTTTCAATGACCACACCAATGCACCAGCCACTTAAGCACCTTCTTGCACTACCTCTACATCAATAAAAACAGAGCATATTCACATCATAACATGCTCAAACCAACAGCCACATCAAACCTCCACAAAACTACCGAAAACTTATCCGAAAAGACCGAAAACTAAGCCGAAACGCATCCGAACAATACCAGCCCAAAACCTAATGATTCTAACATCTAATCCACTTCAATTATGAATCAGAAACACATCCAAACCATCCTTATATCTTCAGCAACATTAAAACACCTAAAACAACCCCTAAAACAACTGAAAATCACCTTAAAACCACTCTGATTACATTATTCCGGGATTAAATTAATGTACCATCAATTCAAGACTCATTTAATCATTTAATTGAAATAATAACATAATTAAACCAACCTAATTAAAACATTAATTAAGATCTAAAAAGATTTCACAAAAATCTTCATAAAATCATTAGATCTAGAATTAGAAACATAAAATCAAGTTTTATTTAATGATTAGAAAGCTAATACTTGGGAATTTCAATAAAGAACCTTAGAAAAAGAGTTAAAATTCAGCAAAGTTATCTTAAGGATTTGACCCACCAAAAGATAAGAAATCTTCTCCTTGATTTCTTGAAAATTGATGTTGATTTGTAAAAATTAATGAGTAGGTTTTGAAGAGAATGGAATGATGAACAAAATGCAATAAATCTTGTTGAAAAAGATGTAGAAATCAGCAAGTAATTGAAGAAAATTGATAAAGAAGATGGAGAGAAAATAGAGAGAAAATATGAGAAAATAAGTGGTTATGGAAGAAAATAAAATTATCATCTTTTGAAAATCAAAAATAACTAAATATGGAAAATGCCATGATGGAATGAAATGAGAATGCTATGAGGCATGAATATCTAACCTAAATGATGTATGATCACTTAACCTTCATGATGCATGAATGTTTAAAATAATGCATGAATACTTAACCTAAATGATGCATGAATATCTACCCTAAATGATGCATGAATGTTTTTTTCTTTTTCTCTTTTTTTTTCTTTTTTTCTTCTTCTTAGAGGATAGATTCTCGCTTCCTATCACGTCGGGCTTCCATCTCTTCTAGATTTTCTTTCTCTGTCTAGAAAGAGGTTTATTCTTCGTGTGTTGGTCAAAACAGATCTCTCATTTTACGCTTTAATTATCTTCTTCTGATATAGGTTCAACACTTACTTAAGGGTCTTCTTTTTTTCTCCTTCTCTTTCTCTTCTTCCCCTTTCTTTTTATGTTCTTTTTTTTCTTCTTTTCTTTCTCTTTTTCTCTTTCTCAAGGACTAAGGTGGATACATGCCCCAAACTACCCATAGTTCGAATTTGGACAAAAGATCATCCTTATCTTTATTATTCTTCCCTTTTTTCTTTTTTCTTTCGACTCTTCGAAAGGTTAAAACCGACTTACGTCGATGGGTCAAAAACTTCTATTCAAAAATTCCTCATTTTTTTAAAGTTTTGTCACAACCATAGTTTTTCATTGAGTCTTTGCGATGAGTCTTAGATTGCGATGTTAGGGTAAACACGTGCCTCCAAATTCTCGGATTTGCTTCTTCAATTAAGACTCGATCTGTATATCTGAAAACATTCAAAACACTATGGTAGAAGACTAGCTAGCATCTGAAACTTGGCATTTTTCCTTCTTTTTCTTTTATATTCTTTTCCTCTCGAATAAACACAGTTATTCTCTTACTCTTATTCCACTATAAGATTCTGAAGTATTGATCACGGAATACTCTTATTTCTCGCTTGAGGTAACGACTCTCAAATTTCGGGATCGATTCATTTTCAATTTATTCATTTGGGATTACCCTCTTGGATTTTGTTTTGACTTCTTTCTCTAGGCCTTTCGGTCAACTCTCTTTATTTCCCCCAATATACTATTGCCTTTAAAGGCTTGATGTTTATCTTTGCTTAAACTATAACCTCAATAAGCTCGAGTAATCCTTACTTATTTACGCTGGCCTGACCTTCTCGAAACGTATTACCTTACAATCAGAGTGATCTTTTCGGGAAACACCTAGTATCACACATTGCCCCTTCTTCTCACTTTATATCAAAGATGATCATTTGCATTAATAGTCTCGTTTATAAACTTTTGGACAAAAATAATTATAGATAAAGCAAAATTTAAATGGGTTTTGCCAAACAAAAATTTCAAAAGGAAATGTATAACAAATAAAAGATAAAAAGAGGTTCCTTGGATATCGAGTGCTTTAGACTCAACTCTAGAAGTTTAATCTTTGGAAGCTGTAGCGATATTTGAAGATTTTGAGATCCTTTCAGATTGCTCGGTTCATCCTTATGATTATCGTATTTGCTCGATTTATTCGAAAACTACTCCTTCTAGTTCTCAATACTTTTCTCCTCTTATATATTCAAGCTTTTCATACTTGCCCCTACTAGTATTTTCTCGAGAATTCGATATGGCTTCAGAATGCATCTAAATATTTTTCTCACTCCTTTTTTCTTTTTTTTTCTTTTCTTCTTTTTCTTTTCCTTTTCTCTTTCTTGTTATTTTCCATTTTCCTTATTTTTATTTCGGAGAAATCAACTCATCACAGTCCTTTGTCTCGGAGATCAAGATGGAGCATACAACTGAGCTCCGACTTACTCGGCATAGTCATGAATTTGAAAATCAATACTTATGTTTAAATTGGGAATTTATTGTGTCTAAATAAATTATTATTCTATTTCCTTTTTTAGTTTCGTTTTTCCATATTAACTTTATTTTATTATTAATTTAGTTTATTGCTATTATTACTTTCTATAATTATTATTATTATTATTATTATTATTGACTTTTTTTATATCTACTATTATATATTAATACTATTAATATTATTTTTATTATTATTTTATTTATTATTATTTATTAATATGATAACATAAATAAAACCCAATCCAATATTAAAAATAAAGCCTATTTTATTTCTTTGAACTGTTCTATTTACAAATATATTAGACCCAAATATTAATACAGCCCAAGTAATAAAATAATAACAAGCCCAAAAATTAACTAAAGCCCAACCCGGATAACCCTAACAGGAAACCCTAATCTTTGCTCCTTGTCTTGTGCGCAGCCGAATCTCGGCCGTTAGATCTGATCTCAGATCTAACGGCTGGGATCACACTAGAGAAAGATCTAGAAGCTGCACGCTCTCCACGCGCATGCCTCTTCAGATTCCAGACGACCTTTTGCTTTCCCAACGTTGCCGATCACCGTACGATTACCATTCCGGTAGCCACGATTACATGCAAACAAAAAAGAGAGAAAATTGATGTCAGACTCGTACAATAACAGAGGCTAAAACACCAAATGTCAGAAAATCAGAATTGTACAAGCATTACAACCAAATCATCAGAGATTTCAGAGGTTACAACAACAAAAATTATACAAATTTCAGAAAGGATTTCGGTTGAAATATCAGAGCCAAACGCACCAAATTCCAACAGTGAATCATAGAGAGCCAATAGCAATTTAGGAATTTTAATTTCCCATGTATTTCGGCTATAAGAAGGCCACAAAAATCTATTGTAAGGGGAATTCGGGAACCACCAGAGAAATCAAAAGCAAAGACCTTTCAAAGGTATATCGTTTTTTTCAGATCCTTTTTGCAACGAATCAAAACAAACAAAAAGTAGATTAGCATTTTCTTTTACCTTTTGAAATCAAACCCCTCTTCGCTAATCTTTTCTCCTCCGGTAATAAGCCACGGTCTTGGAGCCAACGGTGAACCGATGATGGAGAAAGTTTGAGCCTTGGTAGAGGTTGTTCTAGTTTTGGGTTTTGAAGGTAAAGGCTTTTTTTAGATCTGTTTTTCGAATAAAAGATACGATTTTGAATCTATTTTTACAAAATAAACGTTAAAACAAGGCTTGGGTTTCGAAAAGGGTTGAAGGAAGATTTTGAAGGCTTTTTTTGGTATTCCGACCACCGTGGGTGGTGGCCGAAATCTGGTATGGGCGGTGGTTTCTGGAAAAATACAAGAATAGATGAATGTTCTTAATCTTTGGTATGAGTTTTACAGAGAGTTTAGTTTGTCTGTTTTTTTTTGGTTTATAAAAATAAAAGGGGGTCTTTTTTTATTTTAGTTGACTTATATACCAAGTCCTTATCTCAAAAAAGGTTTTATTGTGTTTTAAACCCCTCCGCATCTATCAAATCTTTTCCAAGGTCCTTACAACTTGTTTTGGCATTTTAATTTCGTCACCAAACTCGATTTTAGTCTTTGTTTCAATTGGTTTATTCAATATTACGTCCCTCCGTGTCTGGAGGCTTCTTTTTAGGCCCTTCTTCGTTTATAAATAACGTTTTGAGGGTTTGAATATTTTCAAAATGTTTTATTTTGATCCCTGATTTTATCTCCTTTTTGTTTCTTTATTAATCCTAATTAAAATTCTTTTTTTTTCAAATCCATAATTTTTATTCCAAATCCCTAATTTTTCAATTTAAACCTAATTTCATAATTTTGGGACAATTTCAAAATTCCCAATTTTTATTCTTTCATAATAGTGACCTTTTTCCACATTTAGTTACTTTTGATTTTCAAAAGGGTCGCTACAAAAACTATTTATAAAACAATTTTGCTGGATAAATCATTAATTAAAAATAAATTAGGTTTATGGCCCTCTAAGGATTCTAAGTATAGCTTGTTTTCCAATTTAGTCACTAAAAATAGCAATTTTCGAAAATCACACATTTAGTCCCAAATCTTTTCTAAAATTACAATTTGATCACTAGTACATAATTAAGCTCAATTAAAAATCAATTTAATGTTAAAATTATATTCTTTTAATTTTAAAACATAATTTTAATATTCCTAAACCATTCAACAAAATTATTACCTGTCCGATTAAAATATTATTATTTTATATTTTCCTGGAATAACGAACCGAAGAACTCGATTCGACCCGAATCGAATTCCCCTAACTAATATCCAAACTTCTAACCCCAAAATCAGGATGTTACAACTCTCCCCCTCTTAAGAAAATTTCGTCCTCGAAATTCTCACATGAAGCAAACAAGTGAGGAACTGCTCCTCCATGCTTTTCCTTGTCTCCCAAGTTGCCTCTTCGACACCTTGGTGTTTCCAAATCACTTTAACTAAATTTATGGTCTTTCCTCGAAGAACCTTTATATCCACATCAAAAATCCTTACTGGTTCCTCCTCATATCCTCTCTTAACTCAATCTCCTCAACTAGAACAACATGAGAAGGATCCGATCTATACTTACGAAGTATCAATACATGAAAAACACAATGCATCCAACTCAACTCCACCGGCAACCTCAACCGATAAGCAACAGGACCAATTCACTCTAACACCTCATGCGACCCAATGAAACGAGGACTTAACTTACCCTTACGTCCAAACCTCATTAACTTCTTCTATGGGAAACCTTTAGAAACACTTTATCTCTGACAACATATTCCACCTCTCTATGCTTCAAATCAGCATAGGACCTTTGTCTATCTGAAGCATTCTTAAGCTTGGCAAAAATAAGCTTAACCTCCTCATCTGTATCCTTCCACACTTGAGGTAAAGAAACATACTTTCGTCTGTCTTCCTTCCAACACAATAAAAATTCAAACGATGCCATCTGTATACTTGCTTGAAAACTATTATTATAAGCAAACTCTACCAAGAACCACTATTTCTCCTAAGAACCTTGAAACTCAATGATGTAACATCTCAACATATCCTCCAAAGTCTGACTACCACGTTCAGACTGATCATTTGTCTGAAGATGATAAGCAGTACTAAACTAAGCCTTGTACACAAAGCAACCTACAAACTCTTCCCAAAACTTAGAGGTAAAACGCGAATCTTTATTCGATATGATCAACTTAGGCACACTATGCAACTTCACCACCTTAGAAAACATACAACTCTACCAACTTATCCATAGAACACGTCGTATACACGGTATGAAAATATGCACACTTTGTAAACTTATCAACAATAACCCATATAAAATCCTTCTTGGACTCCGTCACATCTTTCTTTAAACCAATCCAAAAGTACACACTTTTAAGATCCCTACACATTTTCACTCTACCCGGATGCATAGAAACAGACTAGTGTATGCTTTTGCCAAAATAGTTTACCTCATCTCAACATCATCCGGCACCACAATCTGACCCCTAAACCACAACATCTCATCATCATCAAAATGATACTTGGTTGGTCTACCCTTAGCAATATCCTCCACCAAAGGTACAAATGCCTCATCCTCTAATTGTTTCACCTTTATCATCTCAACAAAGATAGGTTTTACTTACAACTCCGCCACTCAACCACCTTCCTTTGAAATACTCAACTTAGCAAACATCACCCTCAACTCAATTGCTGCCTTACGGCTCAAAGATTCAGCCATCACATTAGCTTTCCCCGGAAGATTCTTAACAGTCATCCAACACTTACCCTCCTCGGACAACCAGCAGATTAATCCCTTACAACAAAGCAATAGCGTACACACCACCACATCACTCAAAAGAAAACCCCCTTTTTCTTGCTTATGATTGATAACCAACTCTTGATAACCGCAATGGTTTCCATACCACCACCATTGAACTAACCTTATTTTCGACATTCTCCCACATACCAGGTAACCAACTAAGCCTTTCACTAATCTCCACTCCACACAATGATACTCCACCAACAAGCTTCAAACTACTTTACACAAAACTGTCAACACTGTCTTAAGCAAACTCCATCAATAACAACAACTTCATTATGAGTCATATTAACCATATCACAACATCACAGCATATCATCCATTTACTTATGAATTATAAAACTCAACATCCAAACGGCAACCTATGTCGGTCTTAAAAACCCTCAAATCTTAACATATTATAGATACACCACTCACCCATCTTTCCAATGGGACTTAGAAATCTAAGAAAACCGTACTCAAACAAATGGTTGATCCACCAACCCTCATAGGAAAACTCCATACCATCTATAGAACTTACCACCAAACTTATGATGATTCTTTTCGACTTCAACCTTGGCACCTTTACTACTAATAATAACCCAAAGAAAATTGATACTCACTCTTACCTTATCAGCAAGATAAACATCTACACATGATTCAAACATAATCCAAACAAGCTCAGTCAAAAACACATGTTTCCCCAAACCCTACCACAACACTTACCACCAATCATATAAAAAAAGATTACCATAAGCCCTGATCAAGATACCATTCCATCTTGGCACTTTTCGAAACAACCATGCGGCTCATGTAACAAAAAAAGATTCTTAACACAAAACTAAACCTTGACAAGAACATCCTTAACTAGACCCTCAACAAACACCAGGCCACGACTTGTCCCTGATCAACTTAACCAAGGTAGAGTCCCGCTCATAGCTCCACCATTTTACTAGGTCTCCCTATAGGTTAACCGAACATATTCCCTCGTAACTCCACAACCCTGGCTTACCCCACATAACAAACTCCCATTACAAGTATCCTTATGTAAGTCAAGTCATCCCCGATATCTAACATTCCACAAAACATACTGATAGGTATGGTATAAGCGCTATTTTGAGTGCAAGTGTACAAGTCGTCAAGTAATAAAATGATAAGTATATCGTGTATCGTCTCCACAGAGATTGGTATACTTAATATGTCTTCCATCGTTTCCTTGCTCCTACGAATAAAATAAAAACACAAATAAGATGATTTGTTTTATCTAACTAAATAACTAAATAACAAAACATAAAATAAAAAGGGTTAAGAACGATTATAGAGAAAGTGGGTAGGATCCAGTTGTGTCAATTTGTTTTATCTAAGTCAAAGTACTGTTGATGCTCCTTCCTTGACGATACCTCTCGGCGTAAACCAAAGTTAACCATCAACCAATCCAACACTTCTTTTAGCTGCTGAAACCCTTAACCTACCCCTTAGTGCCTCCACAAGGGTATAGGCCGAGTTAGTGTCGCCGGCACCGTACTTATCCCTTTCGTGAATCTAAACCTCTCGATGCTAGATAAATAGATTACTTGCAAACTTTTCTCTCGGGCTTGGATACAAGAACAAAGAATGACAATAGAATAAGCAAACTTTGGTTTTATTGTATAAGAACAAAAATAAAAGAATCAATCTCCTCTCACTAATATCGACAACCTTCACCTATCCCTAAGAAGTTTAGAACATGTTATCGTGGAAGTACATTTCTTAGGGAGAAAGGGTTTTCTCTGAACTCTTGATTTAAAGATATCCTTCTCTCTACATAGGCTATGGGTTATATAAGCTTGACTTAGAACAATCCTATTCAATGTAGGAATATAACTTGGAGTAAAACATAAGTTAAGTACATAAATAATAGATCTTTATTTTATTTCTTAATTTATTTTTATTAAGATTCTTTTCCCACGTGGCCTTTAACATTAACTTTTCGTGTGTTTCCCAGCTCTGATTTCTTTGCCGTTTGTCTTAAAACGTTCACCTTATTTTTTCTTCAAATCGCCTACCATATTGACATTTACCTTTTCGGGTGTTGCCGCGGCCATAAATGTTGTCGGGGCATTAAAGTGCTGCCGGGGCAAAAAAGTGCTACCGAGGCGAGTGTTTATCTGCATTTCAGCTTCAGTTTCCAGCATCCATCTTATTTGCTTGGCAATCCCTATGATGCATTTTCATTTCTTATAAAAGAAAACCATCAAATGCATCTATCAAATATGTAATGCATCTATCAAATATGCTGTACGTTTATCTCGCATCACGTGGGCTCTAGTGTAGATCTTCAGACGCTGCCCATTAACTTTAAAAATTGCCCCATCTTCTGGATTCTTGATGTCTACAGCTCCATAGGGGTATACATGGTGAATCACAAATGGCCCAGACCACCTCGATTTCAGCTTCCAAGGAAAAAGCTTTAGCCTTGAGTTGAACAAGAGCACTTGTTATCCCGCATGAAAATGTTGTGACAAAATTGCTTGATCATGTCATTGCTTGGTTCGCTCCTTGTAGAGTTTAGCATTATCATAAGCTTGGATCTTGAATTCCTCCATCCCATTCCACTCTAGAAGTCTTCTCTGACCAGCTAAATCGACGTCCAAATTGAGTTTCTTGATTACCCAATAAGCCCTATGCTCTAGTTCGACCGAAAGGTGACAAGCTTTGCCATAGACTAACTTAAATGGAGACATCCCTAGGGTTTTTTTTAAAGCTGTTCGGTACGCCCACAACGCTTCAGCAAGCTTTGGTGACCAATCCTTCCTTCTCAGATTCACCACTTTTTCCAAAATTTGCTTGATTTCACGGTTGGAAACCTCGGCTTCCCATTGGTTTGGGGATGATTTCTCGTGGCAATATTGTGTCGCACTTCATATCTTTGTAATGCCTTGGCAATTAACTTGTTGTCAAAATGGGTGACTTCATCACTGATGATAGCCCTTGGCACACTGAATCTTGTGAAAATGTGCTTATGTAGAAATTTAAGTATTGTCTTTGCATCGTTCCTTGGTGTTGCAATGGTTTCAACCCATTTAGACACGTAGTCTACTGCCAAAAGGATATATAGATCTCCAAATGAGGATGGGAATGGTCCCATAAAGTCTATGCACCATACGTCAAATAACTCGACCTCCAATATATTTTGTCGTGGCATTTCATGACGTTTGGAGATGTTCCAAGTTTTCTAACATCGGTCACAGGCTTGGTAAAATGCCTGGGCATCTTTGAATAAGGTAGGCCAATAAAAACCTGATTGGAGGAGTTTTGCATCTGTCCTCATTCCTCCGAAGTGACCTCCACATGGGCCTGTGTGACAGTGATATAGGATATCACGTTGCTCTTCCTCAGGCACACATCTTCGGATAATTTGATCGTCACAACGCTTGAACATGTATGGTTCATCCCAAAAATATTACCGTGCGTCGTGTCTGAACTTCTTCCTTCCCTGGCTAGTCATGTCAAAAGGCAAAACATCACTAACAAGAAAATTAGCAAGGTCAGCATATTGATGAGTGCCTAAAAGGTAGTAATTTACTACCCTTCTTATGGTACTTTATGCACCTATTATACACCCACTTGAACTGAATCATATACTCTTTTGCTCCAATATTGGATATTCCGTTTTCACCATATACAAAGTTGATATTTATAGAGAATGCAGATATTATTACAATCTCTGTACATACAGGAATATCTAGAGCCGAAGCGGTAGAAAAACTATGTTAAGGCCGAGGCAGAAGACCGGCCGAGGCAGAATCCAATGTGGCAGCACCAACAATGGAGGCGCATCAGAAGATAAAAATATGGAAAATATTCTAGAAGACACAACGCATCAATTGGACCAGGCTAGCGTGCTCAAAGCCCAATTCAAAGACCAAGCGGGAAACCCTTTCTAGAAGGCGACAAACTTGGAAATATCAAAATCCTTGAAGAAGACTTGTTCCCTACTCCAAGTTGAAGTCTAATTAGGAAATGTTTGCCCTAGGTTAAGACTATAAATATACTAGCCGGCCATATTCTCAAATAGAGCCGATTTATAGAGAAAACTCTTCCTAAGAATTGTACTTCCATGATAACATGTTCTAAATTTCTTAGGGATAGGTGAAGGTTGTTGATATTAGTGAGAGGAGATTGATTCTTGTATTCTTGTTCTTATGCAATAAAATCAGAGTTTGCTTATCCTATTGCCATTCCTTGTTCTTGTATCCAAGCCCGAGAGGAAAGTTTGCAAGTAATCTATTTATCTAGCATCGAGAGGTGTTGATTCACGAAAGGGATAAGTACGGTGCCGGCGACACTAACTCGGCCTATACCCTTGTGGAGGCACTAAGGGGTAGGTTAAGGGTTTCAGCAGCTAAAAGAAGTGTTGGATTGGTTGGTGGTTAACTTTGGTTTACGCCGAGAGGTATCGTCAAGGAAGGAGCATCAACAGTACTTTGACTTAGAGATGAGTGGAGTCACTTACGAAAACTTTGCTGAACTTTGATACTTCTTCCCATGAGCAAGATATTGTCGCGGAAGAGGAGCAAAAGCATTGCCGAGGCAGTATCTACAGTACTATCGAAGTAGCGTTATGCGACTGCATTGTGCAAGAAGGAGATCAATTGAATCCACTAATTGACACAGCTGGATCCTACCCGCTTTCTCTATAATCGTTCTTAACTCTTTATTTTATGTTTTGTTATTTGCTTATTTAGTTAGATAAAACAAACCATCATATTTGTGTTTTTATTTTATTCTCAGGAGCAAGGGAATGAAGGAAGACATATTAAGTATGTCAATCCCTGTGGAGACGATACACGATATACTTATCATTTTATTACTTGACGATGTGTATATTTGCACTCAAAATAGCGCTTATACCACGCCTATCAAGTTTTTGGCGCCGTTGCCGGGGATTGACAACTGAATTTTGTTTTCTTTAATTTTCTTATTCTTTAATTATTAGTTATCTAACTTTAACTTTAGTTTTATTTTATTTTTGTTTTTATTAATTTTTATTTATTTGGTTTATGACCAGGGCAAATCCAAGTGGACCATTGTATGAGCTGGATCTAGAGATTGAATGTACAAGACATAAACTAAGACGAAATATGTTCCAAACTATGAACAATCCAGCTAGAGGACCTGTTGATCATAATGTCCTGCCGCCAGTAATGCAACAGCAGCCAATGCCGCATCCATTACCGAGGCAGCCAACTGTCAGAGATTATCTAGTGGAGGATCTAAACGGACTTAACCCTGGCGTAGTTACCCCGGAGATCGAAGCAACTCACTTTGAGCTTAAACCAGTGATGTTCAACATATTGAACACAATTGGACAGTTTGGTGGGTCTGCTACCGAAGATGCAAGGTAGCATCATAAATCCTTCATAGAAGTGTGCAACTCTTTTAAGATTCAAGGAGTCCATAAAGATATTTTGCGCTTAAAATTGTTCCCCTATTCACTGAGGGATAGGGAAAGACTTGGTTGAATAGAATCCCAGCAGGATTAATTAGATCTTGGGAAGAAGTTTACCGAGAATTCATTACTAGGTTCAATCCAACAAATCTTTATGACCACATTCGTAATGAAATTACATCATTCCAGCAAGATGAAGATGAACCGATGTACGAGGCATGGGAATGTTACAGAGAACTATTAAACAAATGCCCTTACATGGTTTTCCCTTGTAGACGCAAGTTTCCTTGTTCAAATGCTACTAATGCTTCCACAAGGATGATGCTAGACGCTTCCGCAAATGAGATACTTTTAGATAGAGCACCCGTGGAAGCCATTGAAATTCTGAACAAACTCGCAAGGAACGATTTTCAATTTCCCACATCAAAGCGAGGAGGAATGAGACGTCATGCCACATCCATGAATTAGACACATCAAGCTCAATGGAAGCACAATTGGCTTCTCTGACCAAGATAGTTCAGAATATACAGAACCAAAGAAGCATACATGAGATTAAGGTAGTCAATTCATCAGATTATATGTCAGATGAGGAGACCGGCCTATATGTTGGACATTATAACAGAAACAATCCAATGATGTCCAACAATTATAGCCCATCTTGGAAAAGGCATCCGAACTTCTCTTGGAGTAACCCTAACAATGTCTTGAATCCAACTAACCAAGCCCCTAGATTTCAGCATCAAAACCAAAACCTGCCGCAGCAGAACATTCAGCAGCCCATGCCATAGCAGCAGGTACAACTACAATAGTCTCTGAATGCACTGGCCGATTCTCTCACAGCTTTCATATCGAAAACTGATGCCTACATGATGGAGAATAGCCGCTTCATGAAGCGTACTGATGACTTCATGAACAGAACGGAGATGAGACTACAGAACTAGAAGGCTGCAATAAAATCCCTAGAAACCCAGGTTGGTCAATTTTCCCAACGCCAAAATACTCGACCACCTGGAATTTTACCTAGCAATACTGAAGTTGCTAAGGTATTAGGCCACGAGCAATGTAAAGTAATCACCACCAGAAGTGGCCTACAGCTGAAAAATAAAGAGAGGACCTCAACTGAAATAGTCCAACCAGAACAACAACTACAGGAGGACTCAGAGGCTGAGCAAGACCCTGCCGAAAGCTCTGCCACGGTAACAGAACCAACAGTATCAAAACCTTTTGCTGAGGCAGCTGCAGAAAAATTCACCCCAGGTATAAAACTCAATATCCGAGGAAACCTGGAGGATAGCAGACCATAACCTCCTTTTCCACAGAGGCTAAAGAAGCAAAAATAGGACCACCAATTCCAGAAGTTCCTAGACATCCTGAAACAGGTCCATATTAACTTGTCCCTAGTTGAGGTGATTGAACAAATGCCCAACTATGCCAAGTTTTTAAAGGACATAGTATCCAAACGAAGAAGGCTAGGAGAATTTGAAACGGTGACAGCCACTGAAGGTTGCATGGCAATGCTACATAATCGCATTCCACCCAAACTAAAAGATCCTGTTTGCTTCACAATTCCCTGTGCAATTGGAGATGGTTATAAAGGAAAGGCCCTATGTGACTTGGGAGCAAGCATCAACTTAATGCCTAAATCAGTTTTTCAGAAACTCGGAATTGGACGGGCAAAACCAACAATAGTACTGGTTCAACTTGCGGGTCGATCTTACGTGCATCCTGAAGGCAAAATCAATGATATTCTGGTGAAAGTTGACAAGTTCATTTTCCCTGCCGAGTTTCTTGTCCTTGACTGTGAAGCTGACGACAATGCACCGATCATATTAGGTCGACCTTTCCTTGCTACTGGATGCACTATTATTGATGTGGAGAATGACAAACTAACAATGTGAATAAATGATCAACAAATCAAGTTGAATGCCTTCTACAATCTTCCAAATTCAGACGCTCTAGAAGAATGTAAGGCTTTCCATACACCAAATAAGGGTACTAAAATATCCTGCCTGAACAGCACGCTCGACAGACTATTCGATAAAAGAATAAAACCCAAAGAAGAAGCCGAATGCACCGAAGGGACTGGCCAACTCATACAAACAGATACAGGCCAGAAAGAGATAGCAAAAATGGGAGATGCATTCACATGCACTCCACAGGTAACCTAATCTTTTTCCTTCACCTTTTATTATATTAGGATTAGTATATATAGTATTATTTTCAGTATTTTTTATTTTATTTTGTTATTTCCAGTATTTTATTATTGCCGTGACAATACTGTGTTAGAACCGCAGAAATTACCAACGGGCAAAAATAGTGTAACGGCTATCTGTCGAGAAATCCGCCGCTGCAATAACGGTGCACCCAGACAGTAATTGCCTAATGGCTAGTATTTTAATAGTAATATTTTACAGCCTATATAAGCAGACTACCGCTGTACATTATTTACTTTCTTGTTATCCTTACTTTCACAATCTTGCTCTCACTACTTCGTGCAATTTTCAGAACAATCTCTATTCACTCCAGAAATTCTTAACCCACCTTACACAAACAGTTCAATGGCTTATTACACAACACCTACCCCAGGAACGCAACCATCTTTCCAGCCATGGCCGCACCAACAATTCTATGCTGTCGGACCTTCCAGGCCAGTAAGGTCTACCGGAGTATCATCTACCAGCCAGAGGCTATCTAAGAGGCGGGTTGTCTTTAACTCTCCCCAAAGAGAATCAATTCCTATGCCCAGTCTTAGCAGGGATACGGTATCTCGCGAGATTGATGAATACCACAGTTCATCCCATGAATCAGCAAGACCCACTACCACGGTAGGAGGAGGAACAGAAATCATGGAAACTGACGAATAAGGGGATGAGGTTATAGTATCGATGCACCACACACCGCCAAGTAGAGTGCAGCCGCATCGGCAGGCCAAACAACAGCAACCACTAGGACAAGAATCCAGGAGAAAGGCACCAACGGCAAGGCCTAGGAGATTGATCCGTACAAGCAGCTCCTTAGAGTCATTATAAATAATGCCTTACTGCCCTTATCTTTTTAAATATTTAATTGTTATGTGTTTTATATTTTGAGCATTGAGGAAAATGCTCGGTTTGAGTTTGGGGAAGATTGAAGGTGCAGAAGCACTGCCGAGGCTACCCAATGTCGCGGCAGTACCATAAAAGAGAGTAAATTTTTTTACCAAAAACTTTTTTTAATATATTCTCTTTTCTTGAATTTAAGTTTGTAATCTTGTACTGTCTTATGTCAGTTTTGCTTTAGTATACTCCTTTAAGGCTATAGAAAATTTTCTCTTTACCATGACCAAGTACTGTTTTGAAGGGATAATCATAGGATACTCATGGAATAAAACTTAGAAGCTTGCTTTAGGGTTAGACAAAAAAATAAACACTTTTTAGACTTGTTTGATTTAGGAGTTCTTCTAATAAACTTAGGTGATAAAGACTTAGAACTTGTTGGAAAGATAACTAGAGGTGTCTATCACCGGTTCTAGTTTTGCTCTCCTTCGTACTAGAGGTGCCCGAAATTGGCTCTAGTATGCTAAATAGGTGCTACAAAAGAAAAAGAATAAATAAGAAAAAGAAGAAAATAGAAAACACATATCTTAAAGTGCCTGAAATTGGCTCAAGACTTGTTGTTTTAAGGAGATAGCTAATCCAAGATTCTACTTGTCTTGAACTTAGAGTTTATCTAAGAAAGCCTTGAATCAGCCTTGTCCATTAAACGCACACACTTACCTAGCCCTAGAGTTTGTTTCTTAGTAGAAGTTCTTGGGTAAACTAGTGGCTAAAACGGAGAAATATAATGACCATGGTGGGGAGAATAAATGGAAGAGTAAGACCAAAGGGGAGTAAGGTTTAGCAATTTGATGTTTGGCATTACTTGAGGACAAGCAATAGTTCGAGTTTGGGGGTATTTGATTAGTGCCTAAAAGGAAGTAATTTACTACCCTTCTTATGATACTTTATGCACCTATTATACACCCACTTGAACCGAATCATATACTCTTTTGCTCCAATATTGGATATTCCGTTTTCACCACATACAAAGTTGATATTTATAGAGAATGCAGATATTATTACAATCTCTGTACATACAGGAATATCCAGAGCCGAAGCGGTAGAAAAGCTATGTTGAGGCCGAGGTAGAAGACCGGCCGTGACAGAATCTAGTGTGGTAGCACCAACAATGGAGGCGCATCAGAAGATAAAAATATGGAGAATATTCTGGAAGACACAGCGCATCAATTGGACCAGGCTAGCGTGCTCAATGCCCATTTCAAAGACCAAGCGGGAAACCCTTTCTAGAAGGCGAAAAACTTGGAAATATCAGAATCCTTGAAGAAGACTTGTTCCCTACTCCAAGTTGAAGTCTAATTAGGAAATGTTTTCCCAAGGTTAAGACTATAAATATACTAGCTGACCATATTGTCAAAGAGAGCCGATTTATAGAGAAAACCCTTCCTCTCTAAGAATTGTACTTCCACGATAATATGTTCTAAATTTCTTAGGGATAGGTGAAGGTTGTTGATATTAGTGAGAGGAGATTGATTCTTGTATTCTTGTTCTTATGCAATAAAATCAGAGCTTATCCTATTGCCATTCCTTATTCTTGTATCCAAGCCCGAGCGGGAAGTTTGCAAGTAATCTATTTATCTAGTATCGAGAGGTATAGATTCACGAAAGGAATAAGTACGGTGTCGGCGACACTAACTCGGCCTATACCCTTGTGGAGGCACTAAGGGGTAGGTTAAGGGTTTCAGCAGCTAAAAGAAGTGTTGGATTGGTTGGTGGTTAGCTTTGGTTTACGCTGAGAGGTATCGTCAAGGACCGAGCATCAACAATACTTTGACTCAGAGATGAGCGGAGTCACTTATGTACACTTTGCCGAACTTTGATACTTCTGCCCACGAGCAAGAGATTACCGCGGTAGATGAGCAAAAGCATTGCCGAGGCAGTATCTGTAGTACTATCGAAGCAGTGTTATGAGACTATATTGGATAAGAAGGAGATCAATTGAATCCACTAATTGACACAACTGGATCCTACCCGCTTTTTCTATAATTGTTCTCAACTCTTTATTTTATGTTTTGTTATTTAGTTATTTAGTTAGATAAAACAAATTATCTTATTTGTGTTTTTATTTTATTCTCAGGAGCAAAGAACGAAGAAAGACATATTAAGTATATCAATCCCTGTGGAGACGATACACAATATACTTATCATTTTATTACTTGACGACGTGTAAACTTGCACTCAAAATAGCGCTTATACCACGCCTATCAGTTATAGATATTAGTGAGAGGAGATTGTTTCTTGTTTCTTTGTTCTAATGCAATAATAATATCAAAGTTTGCTTATCCTATTGTCATTCCTTGTTCTTTCATTAAAGCTCGAGAGAGAAGTTTGTAAGTAATATATTTATCTAGCATCGAGAGGTGTAGATTCACGAAAGGGATAAGTACGGTGTTGTAGATACTAACTCGGCCTAGAGATAGGTTAAGAGTTTCAGCAGCTAAAAGAAGTGTTGGATTGGTTGGTGATTATTGTTGATTTACGCTGAGAGGTATCGTCAAGGACCAGTCATCAACAACACTCTGACTTAGAGATAAGCGGAGTCAACTACGGACACTTTGCTGAACTTTGATGCATCTGCCCAAGAGCAAGAGATTGTCGCGGCAGAGAACACTAATGCTACCGAGGTTGTATCTGCAGTACTGCCGAAGCAGTATTGTGTAATTGCATTGAAAAAAAGAAGATCAATCGAATCCACTAATTGACGCAACTGGATCCTACCTACTTTCTCTATATTGTTCTCAATCCTTTATTTCATGTTTTATTATTTAATTATTTAGTTAGTTAAACAAATCCACTTATCTGTGTTTTTACTTTATCTTTCAGGAGCAAGGGAACAAGGGGAGACATATTAAGTATATCAATCCCTATGGAGATGATACACGATATACTTATCACTTTATTACTTGACGACATGTATACTTACACTTAATTCCGCTTTTATTACACACTTCAAGTTTTTGGCATCGTTATCGGGGATTGGCAATTAAATTTTGTTTTCTTTATTTTCTTGCTCTTTAACCATTCTTTATCTAACTTTAATTCTAATTATTATTTTTTTTATTAACTTTGACTTATTTGGTGTATGACCAGGGCAAAACCGAGTGGTCCATTTTACGAATTGGATCCTGAAATCGAACGCACAAGACACCATCTGAGGTGCAACCTGTTCGAAGTCATGGATGATCCACCAAGAGGACGAATTCTACCTGTTGATCATAATGTACTGCCACCAGCAACGCCGCAGCAGCCACTGCCTCGACCATTGCCGAGGTAGGTCACTGTTAGAGACTTTCTGGTGGAAGACCTAAACGGACTAAACCCTGGCGTAGTTACCCCAGAAATTGAAGCAACTCACTTTGAGCTCAAACCAGTGATGTTCAACATGTTGAACACAATTGGACAGTTTAGTGGGTCTGCTACTGAAGATGTAAGGCAACATCTTAAATCTTTCATAGAAGTGTGCAATTCTTTCAAGATCCAAGGAGTCCATGAAGATATTTTACGATTAAAGTTGTTCCCCTATTCACTGAGGGATAGTGCGAAAACTTGGTTAAATGGCATCCCAGCAGGATCCATAGGATCTTAGGAGGAACTCTACCGAGAATTCATTACGAGGTTTAATCCGACAAATCTCTATGATCGCATCCGTAATGAAATCACATCATTTCGGAAGGATGAGGATGAACCGATGCAAGAGGCATGGGAACGCTACAGAGAATTGTTAAAAAAATGCCCACTATATGGTTTTCCCTTGTGGACGCAAGTCTCCATGTTTTATAATGCTACCAATGCCTCCACAAGGATGATGCTAGATTCTTTCGCAAATAGGACACTTTTGGATAGAGCACCCACGAAAGCCATTGAGATTCTGAACAAACTCGCAAGGAACGACTTCTAATTTCCCACATCAAGGCGAGGAGGAATGAGACATCATGCCACGGCCCATGAATTAGACACACCCAGTTCGGTGGCAGCAAAATTGGCTTCTCTGACTAAGATGGTTCAAAATATGCAAGCACATAGAAATATACATGAGGTTAAGGCAGTCAACTCATCTGATTACATGCAAGATGAGGAGACCAACCTATATGTTGGAAACAATAACAAGAGCAATCAAATGATGTCCAACAATTACAACCCATCTTGGAAAAGGCATCCAAACTTTTCATCGAGTAAACCCAACAATGCCTTAAATCCAATCAATCAAGACCCTGGATTCCAGCACCAAAGTCAGAACTCGCCGTAACAGCACACTCAATAGTCCATGCCACAACAGCAGGTACAACAGCAGCAGTCTCTGAACGCATTGGCAGATTCTCTCACGACTTTCATGTCAAAGACTGATGCATACATGATAGAGAATAGCTGCTTTATGAAGCGTATTGACGACTTCATGAACCGAACTGAGATGAGACTACAGAACCAGGAGGCTACAATCAAGTCTTTAGAAACCCAAGTTGGTCAATTTGCCCAACGACAAAACACTCGACCACTAAGGGGTTTACCTAGCAATACTGAGGTTGCTAAGGTATTAGGCCACGAGCAATGCAAGGTAATTACGACAAGAAGTGGCTTACAATTAAAAGATAAAGAAGGGACCTAACCGATAGACTCCAACTAGAAAAGCAACATCATGAGGACTTAGAAGCTGAGTAGGACCCTGCTGAAAGCATTGCCACGACAGCAGAACTAGTAGTACCCGAACAACCTGCCGAGGCAGCTGCAGATAAGTTCACCCCAGATATTAAACTCAATATCCAAGGAAACCTAGAGGACATAAGACCACCACCTCCTTTCTCGTAGAGGTTAAAAAAGCACAAACAGGATCATCAATTTTGGAAATTCCTAGACATGTTAAAGCAAGTCCATGTCAACCTGCCATTAGTTGAGGCTATTGAACAAATGCTTAACTATGCCAAGTTCTTAAATGACATAGTATCCAAACGACGAAGGCTAGGGGAATTTGAAATGGTGGCAGCCACTGAAGGTTGCATGGTCATACTACATAATCGCATGTCGCCTAAGCTAAAGGATCCTAGATGCTTTACAATCCCCTGTGCGATTGGGGATGGTTACGAAGGAAAGGCCCTATGCGACTTGGGAGCAAGCATCAATCTAATGCCCAAATCAGTTTTTTAGAAACTTGGAATAGGGCGGGCAAAACCAACAACAGTACTGCTCCATCTTGCAGATCAGTCCTATGTGCACCCTGAAGGAAAAATTGAGGACATTCTGGTTAAGGTCGACAAGTTTATATTTCCTGCCTATTTTCTCGTCCTTGATTGTGAGGCTGACGATAATGTATCGATCATATTGGGTCGACCTCTCCTTGCTACTGGCCGTACTCTAATAGATGTGGAAAATGGAGAATTGACTATGAGAATAAATGATTAACAAGTCAAGTTCAATGTTTTTCATATGCTGAAAAATCATGATAATCCAGAAGAATGCCAAGTATCAGAGACCTTAGACGAAGACTTGATACAACCATGTCTGGAAAATAACTGCCCCGGCAGAGTCATCAACAATTCTACGCATCACTGCCTTGACAGTTCAGAGGATGATTGCTATACCCATGCTCTGAACAAAGTACACGAAATTGAGAGACTTGAGGCACAAGAAATTGAGGAAACAAATTGGATAACCCATTTTCCAGGTAAGCACATTGCACCTCTGAATTATCCAAGAAAGGATAATGAGCCCACTAGTACGGAACCAATAATCACTGAATTAAAACCCTTGCCTGCCAATTTAAAGTATGTTTATTTGGGACCCAACCATACAATTCCCTTAATCATTTCTTCTAAGCTGCAGCCGAAACAGGAACAAAGCTTAATTGAAGTGTTGCGGTAGCATAAGAAAGCACTAGGGTGGACAATTGATGACATAAAGGGAATAAGCCCAACCATTTGTATGCATAAAATCATATTAGATGAAGGTCAAAAACCCACTGTGGAGGCCCAGGGGAGACTTAACCATGCCATGAAGGAGGAAGTTCGTAAGGAAATAATCAAGTGGCTTGATGCTGGAATCATTTATCCTATTTCTAACAGTGAATGGGTAAGCTCAGTACAATGTGTACCAAAAAAAGGTGGCATGACTGTCAAAACCAATGAGAATAATGAGTTAATCCCAACAAGAACTGTGACAGGGTGGAGAGTTTGTATGGACTACCGAAAGTTGAACAAAGCAACAAAGAAAGACCATTTTCCTCTACCCTTTATTGATAAGATGCTTGACAAACTGGCTGGTAAATCCTATTATTGTTTCCTTGATGGTTATTCAAGATATAACCAAATTGCTATTGCTCCATAAGACCAAGAAAAAACCACATTCACCTGCCCGTATGGAATATATGCTTTTGGAAGAATGTCGTTCGGCCTTTGCAATTCCCCGGCCACCTTTTAGAGATGCATGATGGCAATTTTTTCAGATATGATAAAAGATTTCATGGAAGTATTCATGGATGATTTTTCAGTCTTTGGGGACAATTTTGTTCACTGCCTCGGCAATTTGGAGAAAGTACTATAAAGATGTGAGGAAACCAATTTAGTCCTCAATTGGGAAAAATGTCATTTTATGGTAAACGAGGGCATAGTACTGTGCCATAAAATATCATCAGAAGGAATTAAGGTTGATAAAGCCAAGATTGATGTGATAAAGAATTTACTTCCACCCATCTATGTGAAACGAATTTGAAGCTTCTTGGGACATGCAAGTTTTTATAGAAGGTTTATCTCGAACTTTTCTACAATTTCTAAACCTCTATGTAACCTACTTGAACAGGATAGAAAATTTGAATTTACCGACGAATGTACTGAAGCATTCGAGACCCTAAAGGAAAAGCTAGTTACAGCACCGATAGTGGTTCCACCAAATTGGACCCTACCCTTCGAGTTAATGTGTAATGCAAGTGATCATGCTGTCGGGGCAACACTTGGACAAAGGAAAAACAATATCTTCCACGTTATTTACTACGCTAACAAGACACTCAATGATGCTCAGGTAAATTACACTACACCCAAGAAAGAATTACTAGTAGTAGTGTTTGCCTTTGATAAGCTTCGTTCCTATCTCATTGGCACTAAAGTTACCGTCCATATGGACCACTCGGTGCTTAAATACCTTTTCTCCAAAAAGGAGGCCAAACCAAGATTGATAAGATGGATTCTTCTGCTACAAGAGTTTGATGTGGATATAAAACATAGAAAAGGTACTGAGAACCAAGTAGCTGATCATTTATCCAAACTGGAGAATGAAGGCTATAAAACGAATTGGAAGACATACAAGACGCCTTTCGAGATGAACAAATATTGCATATCGTAACAAATAATAACGATACTACCGAGGCAGCACCCATAGCAGTACATGATTACGAGGCCCGGGCACTGCTTGAATATATTTCAATATCTATAAAGGAAGACATACAGGCTGTAACGACAACTCCCTGGTACACTAATCTTGTTAACTTTTTAGTCAGTCGCATAGTTCCTTATAACTTGAACTATAACGAAAAAAAGAGGTTTCAGCATAATGCTAAGCATTATTTCTGGGATGAACCTCTCTTGTTTCGATAATGTGCAGATCAGGTTATACGATGATGTGTCCCAAAAGAGGAAAAACAAGCAATTCATCAATAATGTCACGACCTACCGTGTGGAGGACATTTTGGCAGAAATAAAACAACAATAAAAGTGCTTCAATCAAGATTTTATTGGCCGACGCTCTTCAAAGACGCACACCTCTATTGCAAGACTTGTGATCGATGCCACAGGACGAACAATATATCTAGACGAAATAAGATGCCACAAAAGCCAATACTGGAAGTAGAATTATTCAATGTATGGAGAATAGATTTTATGGGACCATTCCATTCATCTCAAGGAAATCTCTACATCCTAGTAGCAGTGGATTATGTTTCCAAATGGGTTGAAGCAATTGCCATGCCCCACAATGACGCCAAGACAGTACACAAATTTCTCAAGAAGAACATATTCACAAGATTTGGAGTACTGAGAGCCATCATTAGCGACGAAGGTAAACACTTTGACGATAGACTCATTGTCGCGGCACTAAAGAAAATAAGTATCACTCATAAAATGGCTACGGCATATCATCCACAAACAAATGGCCAAGCTGAACTTGCAAATAGGGATTTGAAACAAATCCTCGAAAAGGTAGTACATACTTCTAGAAAGGATTGGTCTCATCGGCTTGACGATGCTTTATGGGCGTATAGAACAACTTACTAAACACCCTTTGGGACATCGCCCTATAGATTATTATTTGGAAAAGCTTGTCATTTACCCGTGGAAATTGAGCATAGAGCTTACTAGGCAGTACAAAATCTGAATATGGAATAGGAAAAAGCTGGACAAAAACGACTACTGGACCTTAATAAATTAGATGAATTCAGGATGAAAGCTTATGATAATGCCAAGATCTATAAGGAGAAAATGAAACGCTGGCATGACAGTAAACTACTGCCGCGACAGTTCCTACCGGGGCAGCAAGTCCTCCTCTTTAGCTCCAGACTCAAGTTATTCCCTGAGAAACTCAAATCCAGATGGTCAGGTCCTTTCGAAGTTGTTAAGGTTTATCCTCATGGAGCAGTCACAATTAAGTCACAAAAAGAAGGTGTTGAATTCAAAGTGAATGGCCAACGGTTGAAGCATTACTCTGAACATCAAGAGACGAAAACGATGGCAACCATCAGTTTAGGCGATGCATCTACATGACATCCTTATTTACTTGTTTTAGTTTTATTTTCGTTTTAGTTTTTAAACATTTAATTTTAAACATTTAATTATTAGTTTTAGTTTTATTTTCGTTTTTACTTTTTGTTGTGTTTTGGACAGATTCGAGAATCACAGAAGATATATCTGAGTAGATTTGCGAAGACTGGTCCGACACCGCATCTCTCATTTACTTGTTGTTTACCTTATATATTGAGCATTGAGGATAATGCTCGGTTTGAGTTTGGGGGTATTGTAGGTGTAGAAGCACTGCCAAGGCATCTCTCATTTTCTTGAACTACTGTTTTTAATCTTGCACTGCTCTACATCAGCTTTGCATTAGTTTACTCCTTTAAGGCTATAGAAATCTTTCTCCTTACCATGGTCAAGTTTTGTTTTGAAGGGATAACCATAGGATACTCATAAAATAAAACTTAGAAGCTTGCTTTAGGGTTAGAAAGAAAATAAACACTTTTTGGACTTGTTTGATTTAGGAGTTCTTTTAATAAACTTAGGTGATAAAGACTTAGAACTTTTGGAAAAATAACTAGAGGTGCCTATCACTGGCTCTAGTTATGCTCTCCTTCATGCTAGAGGTGCCCGAAATTGGCTCTAGTATGCTAAATAGACGGTTAAAAAGAAAATAATAAGAAAAAAAAGAAGAAAATAGAAAACGCATATCCTGAGGTGTCCGAAATTGACTCAAGACTTGTTGTTTTAAGGAGACAGCTTTAGTCCAAATTCTATTTGTCTTGAACTTAGAGTTTATCTAAGAAAGCCTTGAATAAACCTTATCCATAAAACACACACACTCACCTAGCCTTATAGCTTTTTCTTAGTAAAAGTCCTTGGGTAAACTAGTGGCTAAAACAGAGAGATAGACATGACCATGGTGGGGAGAATAGATGGAAAAGTAAGACCAAAGGAGAGTAAGGTTCGGCAATTTGATGTTTTGCATTGCTTGAGGACAAGCAATAGTTCGAGTTTGGGAATATTTGATGAGTGCCTAAAAGGCAGTTATTTACTACCCTTCTCATGGTACTTTATGCATCTATTATACACCAACTTGAGCTGAAATATGGACTCTTTGCACAATATTGGATAATCTGTTATTACTACTTATAAAGTCAATATTTATAGAGAATGCAGATATTATTACATATTCTGTACATGTAGGAATATCTAGGGCCGAGGCAATAGTGAAGTAGTGTTAAGGCCGAGGCAGGGGACAAGGCTATGGTAGCATCCAGAGTGGCAGTATCAACATTGTAGGCGTAATGAAAGATAAAAATATAAAGAACATTCTGGAAGATGCAACGTACCAATTGAAGCAGGCTAGCGTACTAAAAGCTCAAGTCAAAGATCAAACGGGAAAATCCTTCTAGAAGGCGGCAAACTTGGAAATATCAGATCTCTTGAAGAAGACTTGTTCCTTACTCCAAGTTAGAATCTATTTAGGAAAGGTTTGCCCTAGGTTAAGACTATATATAGCCTAGCCGACCATATTGTTAGGAGAGCCGATTTTAGAGAAACCCTTCCCCTAAGATTTGTACTTATCGACATTATGTTCTAAATCTCTTAGGGATAGAGGAAGGTTGTAGATATTAGTGAGAGGAGATTGTTTCTTGTTTCTTTGTTCTAATACAATAATAATATCAAAGTTTGCTTAACCTATTGTCATTCTTTGTTCTTGCATTCAAGCTCGAGAGAGAAGTTTGTAAGCAATATATTTATCTAGCATCGAGAGGTGTAGATTCACGAAAAGGATAAGTACGGTGTTGTAGACACTAACTCGGCCTAGAGATAGGTTAAGAGCTTCATCAGCTAAAAGAAGTATTCGATTGGTTGGTGATTATCGTTGATTTATGTCGAGAGGTATCGTCAAGGACCAGTCATCAATAACACTCTGACTTAGAGATAAGCGGAGTCAACTACGGACACTTTGCTGAACTTTGATACATCTTCCCAAGAGCAAGAGATTGCCGCGACAGAGAACACTAACGCTGCCGAGGTTGTATCTACAATACTGCCAAAGCAGTATTGTGTAATTGCATTGGACAAGAAGAAGATCAATCGAATCCACTAATTGACGCAGCTGGATCCTACCTACTTTCTCTATATCGTTCTCAATCCTTTATTTTATGTTTTGTTATTTAATTATTTAGTTAGTTAAACAAATTCACTTATCTATGTTTTTACTTTATCTTTCAAGAGCAAGGGAACAAGAGGAGACATATTAAGTATACCAATCTCTGTGGAGACGATACGCGATATACTTATCACTTTATTACTTGACGACGTGTACACTTGCACTTAATTGCGCTTTTATTACATGCATCAGAATACAACTTGGAGTAGGGAACAAGTTATGTACATAGGTCAAATATTTCCAAGTTTAATTCTTCTAGAAGATTTTCCCGCGTGGCCTTGTCTTTGGGCTTTCTTCAGGCTATTCGAATTCGATCCTTGGGCTTCTTTTCTAGCAATATTCTCCTTATTTTTCTCCTTAATTTGCATTCCATGTTGCTCTTTTTCCTCTGCTTCCTCGGCATCAGGTCCTGTCTCGGTCTTATATTGCTGCCACGACAATACTTTTTCTTACACAGACATAAAATTGCAGTAAAGTATGCCTTCTCTATAAATATTATCTTAAATAGCATAATCCCTTAAGATATCACATTAAGTATATGCATTAGTCTAACTAGGTGAAGAATTTATGATAAATGCCCATGTAAAGTGTAGAAAGTGATAGTGACTTGAGCACTTATCAAATTTCAACGACTAACAGAAGCTATGCTTTGCCGAACCTTAAGGATAGTCATCCAAATTGCCCGAGCAATTCCCTCATCACAATTGCCCAAACTTTCTACGAATTGACAACTCGAAGAACTGGCATAAGCAATCGACTAAGCCAAATTGCCGAAACAAATTGAGCGGGGCGAGCACCACCTACAAAGAAGAACTCGTTCATCCATCATTTCATAATTTAGGATAACCCAACCTAATCTTTCTTATCGATTGCTCTAATTTATTTAACTTGTTTATTTTAATATTTTCATTTAAATATCAATTCTATAAACATTTGTGTCTTTATAATTCAGTACAAGAAATTAAATTCCAGAAGAAGCACCAATCCCTGTGGAGACAATATCTTTCTATACTATAACATGAAACGTGTACACTTGCAAGCATTTGCAAACACTTAAAACACACAACAGTAGAAACAAGATGACCAAGACCATCTCGAAGTAGAAATCAAATGCACAGACCCCTCACCACCAAAACGGCCAACAAAACGAATCAAGCGCATAGCCACACGAAAGACTAGTCCTGCCACAAAGAAAGCATCTTTGTTTTGTTTTTCTTTTATTTTTCATTTTTGCATATAGTTTCATTTTAATTGCATTGAGGATAATGCTAACCTCAAGTTTTGGTGTAGCAAAGTTTTTGCTTTAGCATTTCATTTTGCATATTGTCACGGACCGTTGGTCGTGACTATGCAGGACCGAGCGGGATACTTTCTTGTTGTGCTTAATGCATGGGAGCGGGATAACAATAAGAGTGTAGTATATTCCGAGTAGTCATCCTATCTTAGGATGGGCGTGCTGGTCGCGTACCACACTGGTCGGGAGCTATACTCGCTTCCCTGATGAGCCCATGGGAGGGCGAAACTAGTGAGCATCGTAGATTATAAAGGCTGAACCTCGGGTATGTGAGAGACCTAAGGTGTTGAACGGGTTGAAGTACCTACGCTAAAACTTTGAACCTGTGACAAGTGGTATTAGAGCGAGGCTGTGTGCTAGTTGTTGGGTTTGACAAACGCCTTATGTGCTGCAGAGTAAGTCGAGTGGACGAGTGTGTTAGCTCGCACCCCAATAATAGGAGGTTGTTCGCAAGTGGGTCCTCTAGAGACAAGGATGGGTGGGCAGGAAGCCACAGTGAAAGTTCTCCGGATGGTCGATCTACAATGGGATACCTTGTCTAAGTGGCGAGTGGCCATGAGGTGGTTGTGATCTGCCATGGGACACCTTGTTGAAGTGGCGAGTGGTAATGAGGTGGTTGAGATCTGCAATGGGTCACCTTATTGAAGTGGCGAGTGCCATGAGGTGGTTGCAAGTAGATTTGTGCCCAACATCGGAGGGCGGCCCCAGTTAGAAGGAGAGTTTGGGAGAATTGCACACTAGTTCCTGGCGAGTTTAAAGAGAAAGGAAAGAGTTTCCTCTCCATGCACGAGGGCGTGCATGAATTGGGTGGAGGAGAATGTCATGGACCGTTGGTCGTGACTACACGGGACCGAGTAGCATACTTTCTGGTTGTGCTTAATGAATGGGAGCGGGATAGCAATAAGAGTGTAGTACGTGCCGAGTAGTCGTCCTATCTTGGGATGAGCATGCTGATCGCACACCACACTGGTCGGGTGCTATCCCCGCTTCCCTAATGAGCTCATGGGAGGGTGAAACCAGTGAGCATCGGAGATCGTAAAGGCTGAACCTCGGGTATGTGAGAGACCTAAGGTGTCGCACGGGTAGAAGTCCCTGTACTAAAACTCTGACCCCGTGACAATATGTATAAATTTGCTACTGCATTAAATTCAATTTAAGACAGCTTTTAGGTTAGAATAAATGATATCTGATGATGAGAATTTTAATGCTTTTGAATTGAATCATAGAAAATATTAAGAATAAACTAAACAGAATTAGGACTTAATAATTTGGAATTTTACTTGACACGATTGTATGTTTTTTATGCTTGAGTGTTAGGAACTTTTTAGAGAATTAAGAATCTATGCCTTAGTTCGAAAAGAACTCCTTTTTGCTATAATATATAAATAAAAAAAGAGAAAAAAAAGAGTAAAAATAAGTAGAGATATGAATAAATGCTTTAGCATAAAACTGTAGAAGGATGCTCCTCTATGCGATGTTAGGTTGAACAAAAATAAAAAATGCTACAACATATGAGCGAATTAAAGTTGTCACGAGATGACTCTATCTACTAGCTCGGGGATGAGATGTTTGATCCATACTCATCTAGAGTTAAGGATGGTAGTTGTGATGAGTTGACACCCTTCAAAATAGTTTAAAAAAAAACTAAGTATGTGAGTAATTTTTAAAAAACTAGGGTATAGTAAATGAAGAAAACTAGAATTTTTCTAACACTGTTAAGCATAGGCTAGATACAATCCCGTACACACAAGCAAAGTATCTTATCTAAGTTATAGTTCTAGGAATTCTCAATATCATGTAAATTACTACACCATTTATATTTTGAGGATTGATGTTCTGCCTAGACTGTTGTCGAAGATTGAAAGTAATGTTATAGCATTTTTATATGTAATTGCTTGAGGACAAGCAATTTCTTAATTTTGGGAGGTGTTAACGCTCTAAAAAACGTATATTTTATATCCTTTTACTTAAGGTTTTATTTGATTTCAAGTTCATTTGCATTGCTTTTAGTTGCATTTTATGTGCATTTGCATTTAGATTAGGTTTTTATTTTATTTTCTATTTTATTTTTAAAGATAATGCTTTGAAAGGTATATTCTTAGTGACGTACAAATTGCTGAGGTAAAGTTGAAAATATGGAAGAGATGCTTTAGCATAATTTTAAGTGTTGGATCAGACTTCATGATGTTATAACATTGTGGGCGAACAAAAAACGGAAGAAAGGACATACCTGCAACCCACTGTCCTCACGTGTTTTCCTAGGCCAACTGCACCTCCTCTGCAGACGCTGTACCTCCTTTGCAGACATTGCACCTCCCCTACAGATCTGCAATTTGCTACCATTTTCTGCAAGAAATGTCAGGAATATTCCTTGGCATCTTTAGGGCACAAAAACCTAGAAACCTTCTATAAATACAAGGCCAAACCTCCTTCTATAATTATGGTGAAATATAGCTGAAAAAGTAGCAAGAGAGGCAAAAAGAAAAATGAGTGAACTTTAAGAGAGCACGAGGAAGAAGAAAAAAAAAAGACGACCATTTTCCTTCATCTTCAACCTCTAGCCAAGCCACCATTGTTGGAGAGCTTCAAGTAAGGAATTTGCGGGACTTCGGGAGGAGTGGTAAGCTAGGAAAGCTTCACAGCACATGCGTTTGAAACTTCCTTCCTCTTCACTTGGTCTTAACTCTTTTCTAAGTTGTTGAAAATGTATCTCAAAGATTGCAAGTTGAATAGTTTTCCTTACCTAGCCATGAACTAAACTAGTATGGCTAAGGCATGTTATGGATGATTTTTATTTTATTTGAATGAATGTTTATTGTTTTCAGTGTTTATATTAGTGTTTTGTTCAAGAATGCTAACATCTTTTCTTCTTAAACCTTAGTTTGTAAGAGCATAGGGAGATAGCCATAGCTAAGGGGTTCGGGAAGCTTAGATCTAGGGATAGACAAAGCTAGACCAACTTGGATAATGGGGTTACTGCGGGAGCAGAATCTTAACTCACCTTAGGGATAAGGTAGAGTTTCAACGACTAAAAAGGTAGCACTTTATCAATATTATAAGTGTTAGGATTGAGACCGGGAGATAATGTCTTAGCATTTTCGAGTGTTAGGCATTCTGGCTAGGGATAGTGGAGGCATTTTTAGTAAACTCTGCCGAACACTTATAAAATAGTGGAACAATAGACCTTTAGGATAAAAAGTAAGATCTTTGTCGTAGCAAGTCTAGTGTCATGACCCGCCAGCAATAATGAGGTTAATAAATCATCTTTGGGCATTCTTGAAGGATCCATGCACAAGGAAAGCTTCCAGAATGACCTAGAATGGCCTACATCCATCTCAAGGATTCCATCACGTTCTAGAATGTTCCAGGAGGTTCCACCAAGATCTAAACACATCTAAAAGGTTTGAGAAGATTCTAGAAGACTCTAGATAATTCTCTAAGGTTCTAGAATATTCTAGAAGGATGAAGAAGATATTAGAAGCCTCTAGAATATTCTAGAAGGATCAAGAATGTTCTAAAAGACCTTGGAAGACCCTAGAAAGATCATGAATACTCTGGAAGCCTCTAGAGTTCTCTAAAACATTGTAGATAGTTGTAGACATGTATAGGACAATGTCGAAATCTCTAGAATAGTGTAGATCTTTGTAGATATTTATGGAGGAAACATAATAGTCGTCTAGTCAAAATAATCTTAGCCGTCTATTAGGGACTTGAGGGCCTATAAATAGGACCACTCACCTCATTTGTAATTATCAAGTAATAGTGTAAGCATTAAGCCTTGCAAAGTTTAATAAAGTGTTTACTTCTTGCCTTCTCAATATTTCAAGCCTTCTATCCTTAGAGTTTGTGTGAACTAAAGGCTTGTTAGCATAAATCGGGAATACTAACGCCGCACGGATAATTTGAGAAAGATTAAGTTCGTGAAATTTGGCATCCGAGCGTGTTCGATCACACACGATATATGGCCAAGATGGGGAAAATCCAAGTTGTTAGCTCGACCGAGGCAAAAGTCACTCAAGAGCAACGAGGGCATGAGGAGGTAGTTGATCCTATTGCAGCTAGGACACGAGACAAATCCAAGGATCAACTCTCTAGCTTGGAGTCACGCTTAACTCATGTGGAGAAAAGCTTTGGGGTATGAGAGCCCAAGTAGACGACCTAATCAAAGAGTGGAAGGCCTTGAGGCAGAGCATGCCGAGATCCACATGGCCATGAGGGCCATGATACTCAAGCTAGAGAAAACCATGCCTGCGAAGATAGGAAAAGTCCGCGACCATCTCAAGGATGAGCTCTCGAAGGTACGTGCTTCCCTGAACAAGAGCTAGACCATACTCGTGCCCAAGTCGAGGCCCTACAATGCGATGTTGCCTTGTGCAAACACACGATGGCTACTGGTCTAAGCACCACTTATGCAGCTAGAAGGGTCGAAGTTCCCAAGCCAAAAAATTCCAGGGACACGCAATGCCAAACAAGTAGACAACTTCTTCTGGGGGATAGAACAATATCTTTGCCTTTCCAGAATAATGGACGAGGCTACCAAGGTTCAAAACGCTGCATTGTACCTCACCGACACCGCCATGCTTTGGTGGAGGAGAAAGAGCCTAGATATTAAAAAGGTACGTGCACCATTTCCACCTTTGATGATTTTAAATGAGAGCCTAAGAGGCAATTCTATCCGAAAAATGTCGAAGATGAGGCTCGAGCTCGTTTGCGAAGGCTCAAGAAATCGGGGAGCATCCATGACTATGTCAAGGAGTTCACCAACTTAGTTCTTGAGATCCCCGATCTCTTCGAGAAAGATTCAACCGTGCAGCCGCCTGATTCGATCCCAGGGTGGGCCCCACTCCACGTGGTGGGCCCCGCATTTTGATAAAGCCCGGAATAATGCTGAAAAGCCGGGAATAACGCTGACGTGTCAGAAATTGAAAAGACTGATGTGACAGGCCAATCAATCAAATTCTCTCCTGAAAGCTTAGATAATTCATCAAAACTTCGGGCACAAGTTTTGTACAGTTTTCAAATATTCAAATTTTTGAATTTACATGGGTCTATGTTCGACCCGCTGGATAACCCGCTTCAATAAAACTGTTCATGGGTTCCGTTGAAATTTATTTCTAAAATCCACAAAAAATGTATTCCCAGTAAATATATTGGCTCGTAATTAAATTAATTATATTATTGGATGTCTGATACTCCAACGAATGCGAACATATTTGTGTCGCAAGACCTGGATTATCTTGGACAAGTCAAATTAATCAAAGAGCATATCAATCTTAAATGTTTCCAACTTTCTAGGTAGTAATTGTTTATGTAATTATATTTCATTGGCTTTGAAATAATCCAATAATTGTGTATTTTATGTTGGATAAATCAACTTCCATCACAACAATCCAAACTCAAAATGTCATATAAATCTGGAAATTGTTGTTTTATTCATAATGGTTTCTGTTTGATTAGGTACACCCTTTTTATTAATACAAGATTGAACAATGTTCGATACGAGTTCTTCTAACTCGTTCTTGATCATGCTGATATTTGATGATGCTCTTTGAGCTCGGAGAACCGATACTTTCATCTGAGAAAATTGGAAGCGCAGCGGTGATAGATTCGAGATAAATACAAATGAAATATAGACTGTTCCGGTACCTGGAAAATAAGAAGCTCGTCATCGATCTGATCGGAATCCTCTCCTACCAAAAATTGAGAAAATATATATTGGCATAATGTCCGATTATGTAGTATATATAGACTGAAGAATCGTCCTTTTCTTTTTATTTGAATAATATTGGAATAAATAATTATATATATTGTCAAAATCAAAAAAAATATTAAACGCAGTTTTGTTTAAATGAAATAATTATAACTTTAATATTAAAAGGTTTTGTCAGTTAAAAATTAATTTAGGTTAATTTATTTGATTATATTCCACTGGCTTTGAAATAATCCAAAAACTGTTCATTTGATATTATTTATATTCGAAAAAATAATATTGAAGAAAACTCAAAACGACATGCATTTCCGCGTTTTTGTATCGTCCCACTCCAGAGTATCCCGGTTATCGTTACAAAGATCCCAATATATACTATAAGGCTTAAAGGGGGGGTATTGTGTGATATTGTGATATGAGTAGTACTATTAAATTTACTTTAGCGCTTTTTTTGGGGTCCAATCCAGTGCGACGCGGCTGCACGCAGAAATCATGTATACGATTTCTAATATTACCGTGCAGCCGCCCGATTCGATCCTAGGGTGGGCCCCACTCCACGTGGTGGGCCTCGTATTTTGATAAAGCCGGGAATAACGCTGACGTGTCAGAAATTGAAAAGACTGATGTGACTGGCCAATCAATCAAATTCTCTCCTGAAAGCTTAGATAATTCATCAAAACTTCGGGCGCAAGTTTTGAACAGTTTTCAAATATTCAAATTTTTTAATTTACATGGGTCTATGTTCGACCCGCTGGATAACCCGCTTCAATAAAACTGTTCATGGGTTCCGTTGAAATTTATTTCTGAAATCCATAAAAAATGTATTCCCAGTAAATATATTGGCTCGTAATTAAATTAATTATATTGTTGGATGTCTGATACTCCAACGAATGCGAATATATTTGTGTCGCAAGACCTGGATTATCTTGGACAAGTCAAATTAATCAAAGAGCATATCAATCTTAAATGTTTCCAACTTTCTGGGTAGTAATTGTTTATGTAATTATATTTCACTGGCTTTGAAATAATCCAATAATTGTGTATTTTTTGTTGGATAAATCAACTTCCATCACAACAATCCAAACTCAAAACGTCATATAAATCTGGAAATTATTGTTTTATTCATAATGGTTTCTGTCTGATTAGGTACACCATTTTAGTTAATACAAGATTGAATAATGTTCGATACGAGTTCTTCTAACTCGTTCTTGATCATGCTGATATTTGATGATGCTCTTTGGGCTCGGAGAACCGATACTTTCATCTGAGAAAATGGGAAGCGCAGCGGTGATAGATTCGAGATAAATACAAATGAAATATAGACTGTTTCGGTACCTGGAAAATAAGAAGCTCGTCGTCGATCTGATCGGAATTCTCTGCTACCGAAAATTGAGAAAATATATATTGGCATAATGTCCAATTATGTAGTATATATAGACTGAAGAATCGCCCTTTTCTTTTTATTTGAATAATATTGGAATAAATAATTAAATATATTGTCAAAATCAAAAAAATATTAAACGCAGTTTTGTTTAAATGAAATAATTTTAACTTTAATATTAAAAGGTTTTGTCAGTTAAAAATTAATTTAGGTTAATTTATTTGATTATATTCCACTAGCTTTGAAATAATCCAAAAACTGTTCATTTTATATTATTTGAATTCGAAATAATAATATTGAAGAAAACTCAAAACGACATGCGTTTCTGGGTTTTTGTATCGTCCTACTCCAGAGTATCCCGGGTATCGTTACAAAGATCCCAATATATACTATAAGGCTTAAAGGGGGGGTATTGTGGGATATTGTGAAATGAGTAGTATCATTAAATTTACTTTAGCGATTTTTTTGGGGTCCAATCCAGTGCGACGCGGCTGCACGTAGAAAACGTGTATACGATTTCAAATATTACCGTGCAGTCGCCCAATTCGATCCCAGGGTGGGCCCCACTCCACGTGGTGGGCCCCGCATTTTGATAAAACCGGGAATAATGTTGAAAAGCTGGGAATAACGCTGACGTTTAGGAAATTGAAAAGACTGATGTGACAGGCCAATCAATCAAATTCTCTCCTGAAAGCTTAGATAATTCATCAAAACTTCGGGCGCAAGTTTTGTACAGTTTTCAAATATTCAAAATTTTGAATTTACATGGGTCTATGTTCGACCCGCTGGATAACCCGCTTCAATAAAACTGTTCATGGGTTTCGTTGAAATTTATTTCTGAAATCCACAAAAAATGTATTCCCAGTAAATATATTGGCTCGTAATTAAATTAATTATATTATTGGATGTCTGATACTCCAACGAATGCGAACATATTTGTGTCACAAGACCTGGATTATCTTGGACAAGTCAAATTAATCAAAGAGCATATCAATCTTAAATGTTTCCAACTTTCTGGGTAGTAATTGTTTATGTAATTATATTTCACTGGCTTTGAAATAATCCAATAATTGTGTATTTTATGTTGGATAAATCAACTTCCATCACAACAATCCAAACTCAAAATGTCATATAAATCTGGAAATTGTTGTTTTATTCATAATGGTTTCTGTCTGATTAGGTACACCCTTTTTACTAATACAAGATTGAACAATGTTCGATACGAGTTCTTCTAACTCGTTCTTGATCATGCTGATATTTGATGATGCTCTTTGAGCTCGTAGAACCGATACTTTTATCTGAGAAAATTGGAAGCGCAGCGGTGATAGATTCGAGATCAATACAAATGAAATATAGACTGTTCCGGTACCTGGAAAATAAGAAACTCGTCGTCGATCTGATCGGAATTCTCTGCTACCGAAAATTGAGAAAATATATATTGGCATAATGTCCAATTATGTAGTATATATAGACTGAAGAATCGTCCTTTTCTTTTTATTTGAATAATATTGGAATAAATAATTAAATATATTGTCAAAATCAAAAAAATATTAAACACAGTTTTGTTTAAATGAAATAATTATAACTTTAATATTAAAAGGTTTTGTCAGTTAAAAATTAATTTAGGTTAATTTATTTGATTATACTCCACTGGCTTTGAAATAATCCAAAAACTGTTCATTTTATATTATTTATATTCGAAATAATAATATTGAAGAAAACTCAAAACGACATGCGTTTCTGCGTTTTTGTATCGTCCCACTCCAGATTATCCCGGGTATCGTTACAAAGATCCCAATATATACTATAAGGCTTAAAGGGGGGTATTGTGGGATATTGCGATATGAGTAGTACTATTAAATTTAATTTAGCACTTTTTTTGGGGTCCAATCCAGTGCGACGCGGCTGCACGCAGAAATCGTGTATACGATTTCTAATATTACCGTGCAGCCTCCCGATTCGATCCCAGGGTGGGCCCCACTCCATGTGGTGGGCCCCGTATTTTAATAAAGCCAGAAACAATGCTGAAAAGCCGGGAATAACGCTGACGTGTCAGAAATTGAAAAGACTGATGTGACAGGCCAATCAATCAAATTCTCTCCTGAAAGCTTAGATAATTCATCAAAACTTCGGGCGCAAGTTTTGTACAGTTTTCAAATATTCAAATTTTTGAATTTACATGGGTCTATGTTCGACCCGCTAGATAACCCGCTTCAATAAAACTGTTCATGGGTTCCGTTGAAATTTATTTCTGAAATCCACAAAAAATATATTCCCAGTAAATATATTGGCTCGTAATTAAATTAATTATATTGTTGGATGTCTGATACTCCAACGAATGCGAACATATTTGTGTCGCAAGACCTGGATTATCTTGGACAAGTCAAATTAATCAAAGAGCATATGAATCTTAAATGTTTCCAACTTTCTGGGTAGTAATTGTTTATGTAATTATATTTCACTGGCTTTGAAATAATCCAATAATTGTGTATGTTATGTTGGATAAATCAACTTCCATCACAACAATCCAAACTCAAAATGTCATATAAATCTGGAAATTGTTGTTTTATTCATAATGGTTTCTGTTTGATTAGGTACACCCTTTTTATTAATACAAGATTGAACAATGTTCGATACGAGTTCTTCTAACTCGTTCTTGATCATGCTGATATTTGATGATGCTCTTTGAGCTCGGAGAACCGATACTTTCATCTGAGAAAATTGGAAGCGCAGCGGTGATAGATTCGAGATAAATACAAATGAAATATAGACTGTTCTGGTACCTGGAAAATAAGAAGCTCGTCGTCGATCTGATCGGAATCCTCTGCTACCGAAAATTGAGAAAATATATATTGGCATAATGTCCGATTATGTAGTATATATAGACTGAAGAATCGTCCTTTTCTTTTTATTTGAATAATATTGGAATAAATAATTAAATATATTGTCAAAATCAAAAAAAATATTAAACGCAGTTTTGTTTAAATGAAATAATTATAACTTTAATATTAAAAGGTTTTGTCAGTTAAAAATTAATTTAGGTTAATTTATTTGATTATATTCCACTGGCTTTGAAATAATCCAAAAACTGTTCATTTTATATTATTTATATTCGAAATAATAATATTGAAGAAAACTCAAAACGACATGCGTTTCTGCGTTTTTGTATCGTCCTACTCCAGAGTATCCCGGGTATCGTTACAAAGATCCCAATATATACTATAAGGCTTAAAGGGGGGGTATTGTGGGATATTGTGAAATGAGTAGTACCATTAAATTTACTTTAGCGCTTTTTTTGGGGTCCAATCCAGTGCGACGCGGCTGCACGCAGAAATCCTGTATACGATTTCAAATATTACCGTGCAGCCGCCCGATTCGATCCCAGGGTGGGCCCCACTCTACGTGGTGGGCCCCGCATTTTGATAAAGCCGGAAATAATGCTGAAAAGCCGGGAATAACGCTGACGTATCAGAAATTGAAAAGACTGATGTGACAGGCCAATCAATCAAATTCTCTCCTGAAAGCTTAGATAATTCATCAAAACTTCGGGCGCAAGTTTTGTACAGTTTTCAAATATTCAAATTTTTGAATTTACATGGGTCTATGTTCGACCCGCTGGATAACCCGCTTCAATAAAACTGTTCATGGGTTCCGTTGAAATTTATTTCTGAAATCCACAAAAAATGTATTCCAGTAAATATATTGGCTCGTAATTAAATTAATTATATTGTTGGATGTCTGATACTCCAACGAATGCGAACATATTTGTGTCGCAAGACCTGGATTATCTTGGACAAGTCAAATTAATCAAAGAGCATATGAATCTTAAATGTTTCCAACTTTCTGGGTAGTAATTGTTTATGTAATTATATTTCACTGGCTTTGAAATAATCCAATAATTGTGTATTTTATGTTGGATAAATCAACTTCCATCACAACAATCCAAACTCAAAACGTCATATAAATCTGGAAATTGTTGTTTTATTCATAATGGTTTCTGTCTGATTAGGTACACCCTTTTAGTTAATACAAGATTGAACAATGTTCGATACGAGTTCTTCTAACTCGTTCTTGATCATGCTGATATTTGATGATGCTCTTTGACCTCGGAGAATCGATACTTTCATCTGAGAAAATTGGAAGCGCAACGGTGATAGATTCGAGATAAATACAAATGAAATATAGACTGTTTCGGTACCTGGAAAATAAGAAGCTCGTCGTCGATCTGATCGGAATTCTCTGCTACCGAAAATTGAGAAAATATATATTGGCATAATGTCCAATTATGTAGTATATATAGACTGAAGAATCGTCCTTTTCTTTTTATTTGAATAATATTGGAATAAATAATTAAATATATTGTCAAAATCAAAAAAATATTAAATACAGTTTTGTTTAAATGAAATAATTATAACTTTAATATTAAAAGGTTTTGTCAGTTAAAAATTAATTTAGGTTAATTTATTTGATTATACTCCACTGGCTTTGAAATAATCCAAAAACTGTTCATTTTATATTATTTATATTCGAAATAATAATATTGAAGAAAACTCAAAACGACATGCGTTTCTGCGTTTTTGTATCGTCCCACTCCAGATTATCCCGGGTATCGTTACAAAGATCCCAATATATACTATAAGGCTTAAAGGGGGTATTGTGGGATATTGCGATATGAGTAGTACTATTAAATTTAATTTAGCACTTTTTTTGGGGTCCAATCCAGTGCGACGCGGCTGCACGCAGAAATCGTGTATACGATTTCTAATATTACCGTGCAGCCTCCCGATTCGATCCCAGGGTGGGCCCCACTCCATGTGGTGGGCCCCGTATTTTAATAAAGCCAGAAACAATGCTGAAAAGCCGGGAATAACGCTGACGTGTCAGAAATTGAAAAGACTGATGTGACAGGCCAATCAATCAAATTCTCTCCTGAAAGCTTAGATAATTCATCAAAACTTCGGGCGCAAGTTTTGTACAGTTTTCAAATATTCAAATTTTTGAATTTATATGGGTCTATGTTCGACCCGCTGGATAACCCGCTTCAATAAAACTGTTCATGGGTTCCGTTGAAATTTATTTCTGAAATCCACAAAAAATGTATTTCAGTAAATATATTGGCTCGTACTTAAATTAATTATATTGTTGGATGTCTGATACTCCAACGAATGCGAACATATTTGTGTCGCAAGACCTGGATTATCTTGGACAAGTCAAATTAATCAAAGAGCATATCAATCTTAAATGTTTCCAACTTTCTGGGTAGTAATTGTTTATGTAATTATATTTCACTAGCTTTGAAATAATCCAATAATAGTGTATTTTTTGTTGGATAAATCAACTTCCATCACAACAATCCAAACTCAAAACGTCATATAAATCTGGAAATTGTTGTTTTATTCATAATGGTTTCTGTCTGATTAGGTACACCCTTTTAGTTAATACAAGATTGAATAATGTTCGATACGAGTTCTTCTAACTCGTTCTTGATCATGCTGATATTTGATGATGCTCTTTGGGCTCGGAGAACCGATACTTTCATCTGAGAAAATGGGAAGCGCAGCGGTGATAGATTCGAGATAAATACAAATGAAATATAGACTGTTTCGGTACCTGGAAAATAAGAAGCTCGTCGTCGATCTGATCGGAATTCTCTGCTACCGAAAATTGAGAAAATATATATTGGCATAATGTCCAATTATGTAGTATATATAGACTGAAGAATCGTCCTTTTCTTTTTATTTGAATAATATTGGAATAAATAATTAAATATATTGTCAAAATCAAAAAAATATTAAACGCAGTTTTGTTTAAATGAAATAATTATAACTTTAATATTAAAAGGTTTTGCCAGTTAAAAATTAATTAAGGTTAATTTATTTGATTATACTCCACTGGCTTTGAAATAATCCAAAAACTGTTCATTTTATATTATTTATATTCGAAATAATAATATTAAAGAAAACTCAAAACGACATGCGTTTCTGCGTTTCTGTATCGTCCTACTCTAGAGTATCCCGGGTATCGTTACAAAGATCCCAATATATACTATAAGGCTTAAAGGGGGGGTATTGTGGGATATTGTGAAATGAGTAGTACCATTAAATTTACTTTAGCGCTTTTTTTGGGGTCCAATCCAGTGCGACGCGGCTGCACGCAGAAATCCTGTATACGATTTCAAATATTACCGTGCAGCCGCCCGATTCGATCCCAGGGTGGGCCCCACTCTACGTGGTGGGCCCCGCATTTTGATAAAGCCGGAAATAATGCTGAAAAGCCGGGAATAACGCTGACGTATCAGAAATTGAAAAGACTGATGTGACAGGCCAATCAATCAAATTCTCTCCTGAAAGCTTAGATAATTCATCAAAACTTCGGGCGCAAGTTTTGTACAGTTTTCAAATATTCAAATTTTTGAATTTACATGGGTCTATGTTCGACCCGCTGGATAACCCGCTTCAATAAAACTGTTCATGGGTTCCGTTGAAATTTATTTCTGAAATCCACAAAAAATGTATTCCCAGTAAATATATTGGCTCGTAATTAAATTAATTATATTGTTGGATGTCTGATACTCCAACGAATGCGAACATATTTGTGTCGCAAGACCTGGATTATCTTGGACAAGTCAAATTAATCAAAGAGCATATGAATCTTAAATGTTTTCAACTTTCTGGGTAGTAATTGTTTATGTAATTATATTTCACTGGCTTTGAAATAATCCAATAATTGTGTATTTTATGTTGGATAAATCAACTTCCATCACAACAATCCAAACTCAAAACGTCATATAAATCTGGAAATTGTTGTTTTATTCATAATGGTTTCTGTCTGATTAGGTACACCCTTTTAGTTAATACAAGATTGAACAATGTTCGATACGAGTTCTTCTAACTCGTTCTTGATCATGCTGATATTTGATGATGCTCTTTGAGCTCGGAGAACCGATACTTTCATCTGAGAAAATTGGAAGCGCAGCGGTGATAGATTCGAGATAAATACAAATGAAATATAGACTATTCTGGTACTTGGAAAATAAGAAGCTCGTCGTCGATCTGATCGGAATTCTCTGCTACCGAAAATTGAGAAAATATATCATCCTTGGGCATTCTAGTGTCATGACCCGCCAGCAACAATGAGGTTAATAAATCATCTTTGGGTATTCTTGAAGGATCCATGCTCAAGGAAAGCTTCCAGAATGACCTAGAATGGCCTACATCCATCTCAAGGATTCCATCACTTTCTAGAATGTTCCAGGAGGTTCCACCAAGATCTAAACACGTCTAAAAGGTTTGAGTAGTTTCTAGAAGACTCTAGATAATTCTCGAAGGTTCTAGAATATTCTAGAAGGATGAAGAAGATATTAGAAGCCTCTAGAATATTCTAGAAGGATCAAGAATGTTCTAAAAGACCTTGGAAGACCCTAGAAAGATCATGAATACTCTATAAGCCTCTAGAGTTCTCTAAAATATTGTAGATAGTTGTAGACATGTATAGGATAATATCAAAATCTCTAGAATAGTGTAGATCTTTGTAGATATTTATGAAGGAAACATAATAGTCGTCTAGTCAAAATAATCTTAGCCGTCTATTAGGGACTTGAGGGCCTATAAATAGGACCACTCACCTCATTTGTAATTATCAAGTAATAGTGTAAGTATTAAGCCTTGCAAAGCTTAATAAAGTGTTTACTTCTTGCCTTCTCAATATTTCAAGCTTTCTATCCTTAGAGTTTGCGTGAACTAAAGGCTTGTTAGCATAAATCGGGAGTACTAACGCCGCACGAATAATTCGAGAAAGATTAAGTTCGTGAAATTTGGCATCCGAGCGTGTTCGATCACACACGATATATGGCCAAGATGGGGAAAATCCAATCACTCAAGAGCAATGAGGGCATGAGGAGGTAGTTGATCCTGTTGCAGCTAGGACACGAGCCAAGCCCAAGGATCAACTCTCTAGCTTGGATTCACGCTTAACTCATGTGGAGAAAAGCTTTGGGGTATGAGAGCCCAAGTGGACGACCTAATCAAAGAGTGGAAGGCCTTGAGGCGGAGTATGCCGAGATCCACATGGCCATGAGGGCCATGATGCTCAAGCTAGAGAAAACGATGCCTGCGGAGATAGGAAAAGTTCGCGACCTTCTCAAGGATGAGCTCTCGAAGGTACGTGCTTCCCTGAATAAGAGCTAGACCATACTCGTGCCCAAGTCGAGGCCCTACAATGCGATGTTGCCTTGAGCAAACACACGATGGCTGCTGGTCCAAGCACCACTTATGCAGCTAGAAGGGTCGAAGTTCCCAAGCCAAAAAATTTCAGGGACACGCAATGCCAAACAAGTAGACAACTTCTTGTGGGGGATAGACCAATATCTTTGCCTTTCTAGAATAATAGACGAGGCTACCAAGGTTCAAACCGCTGCATTGTACCTCACCGACACCGCCATGCATTGGTGGAGGAGAAGGAGCCTAGATATTAAAAAGGCACGTGCACCATTTCCACCTTTGATGATTTTAAATGAGAGATTAAGAGGCAATTCTATCCGAAAAATGTCGAAGATGAGGCTCGAGCTCGTTTGCGAAGGCTCAAGAAATCGGGGAGCATCCATGACTATATCAAGGAGTTCACCAACTTAGTTCTTGAGATCCCCGATCTCTTCGAGAAAGATTCACTCTTCAATTTTATGGATGGACTCCAGAAATGAGAAAAAGCCAAGCTAAGGCGTCGAGGAGTTCAAACCCTTATCGATGCCATCACCGTAGCTGAAAGCTTAATAGATTATTCTAGCCACAAGGAGCCGACATCTAAGCTGAAGGATGGGAAGAGTAATCAAGCCATAGGTTGGAGAGACAAGATCCCTTGTAAAGATGGTCATCATGCGAATCACTCATACAATTCCAAAGACTCAACCTCATGGAAATGCAAAGTCAAGGATAAGTCTTGATGCGTGTGGTATAAGCGCAATTTGAGTGTAAGTGTACACGTCGTCAAGTACTAAAATGATAAGTGTATCGTCTCCATAGGGATTGGTATACTTAATATGTTTCCTCTTATTCCCTTGCTCCTGAAAATAAAGTAAAAACACAGATAAGTTGATTTGTTTAAGTAACTAAATAATTAAATAACAAAACATAAAATAAAAGGTTGAGAACGATTATAAAGAAAGTGGATAGGGTACAGTTGCGTCAATTAGTGGATTCAATTGATCTTCTTCTTGTCCAATACAATCACACAACACTATTTCGACAATACTGTAGATACAACCTCGGCAGTATTAGTATTCTCTACCGCGACAATCTCTTGCTCTTGGGCAGAGGCATCAAAGTTCAATAAAGTACCCGTAAGTGACTCCGCTCATCTCTGAGTCAGAATACTGTTGATGACCAGTCCTTGACGATACCTCTCGGCGTAAATCAACGATAACCACCAACCAATCCAAGACTTCTTTTAGCTGCTGAAACTCTTAACCTATCTCTAGGTCGAGTTAGTGTCTACAACACCGTACTTATCCCTTTCGTGAATCTATACCTCTCGATGCTAGATAAATAGATTACTTGCAAACTTCCCTCTCGAGCTTGAAAGCAAGAACAAAGAATGACAATAGGATAAGTAAACTTTGATATTATTATTGCATAAGAACAAAGATACAAGAATCAATCTCCTCTCACTAATATCGAAAACCTTCACCTATAACTAAGAAGTTTAGAACATATTATCGTTAAGTACAATTCTTAGGGAGAAGAATTTCTCTAAAAATCGGCTCTCCTAAACAATTTGTCCGGCTAGGGTATTTATAGTCTTAAACTAGGGTAAACCTTTCCTAAATAGACTTCAACTTGGAGTGGGGGACAAGTCTTCTTCAAGGAATCTGATATTTCCAAGTTTACCGCCTTCTAGAAGGGTTTTCCCGCTTGGTCTTTGATTTGGGCTTTTAGCGTGCTAGCCTGGTCCAATTGATACGCTGCATCTTCCAGAATGTTCTTTATATTTTTATCTTTTATTGCGCCTCCATTATTGGTGTTGCCACACTGGATTCTGCCACGGTCTTGTCTTCTGCCTCGGCCTCAACATTGCTTTTCTACCGCTTCGGCCTTGGATATTCCTGCATGTACAGAATATGTAATAATATCTGCATTCTCTATAAATATTGACTTTGTAAGTAATGATAACGAAATATCCAGTATTTGCATAGAAAGTTCATAATTCGGTTCAAGTTGGTGTATAATAGATGCATAAAGTACCATGAGAAGGGTAGTAAATAACTGCATTTTAGGCACTCATCAAATACCCCAAACTCAAACTATTGCTTGTCCTCAAACAATGCAAAACATCAAATTGCTGAAACTTACTCCCCTCTGGTCTTACTTGTCCATCTATTCTCCCCACCATGGTCATATCTATCTCTCCGTTTTAGCCATTAGTTTACCAGGGACTTTCACTAAGAAACAAGCTATAAGGCTAGGTGAGTGTGTGCGTTTTATGGACAAGGCTGATTCAAGGTTTTCTTAGATAAACTCTAAGTTCAAGATAAAAGAATCTTGGACTAAAGTTGTCTCCTTAAAACAACAAATCTTGTGCTAATTTCGGGCACCTCAAGATATGCGTTTTCTATTTCCTTCTTTTTCTTATTTATTTTTTCTTATTAACCACCTATTTAGCATACTAGAGTCAGTTTCGGGAACCTCTAGCATAAAGGAGAGCAAAACTAGAGCCAGTGATAGACACCTCTAGTTATTTTTCCAAAAGTTCTAAGTCTTTATCACCTAAGTTTATTAAAAGAACTACTAAATCAAACAAGTCCAAAAAGTGTTTATTTTCTTTCTAACCCTAAAACAAGCTTCTAAGTTTTATTCCATGAGTATCCTATGGTTATCCCTTCAAAACAGAACTTGGCCATGGTAAGGAGAAAGATTTCTATAGCCTTAAAGGAGTAAACTAAAGCAAAGCTGACGTAGGGCAGTGCAAGATTACAAACATATATTCAAGAAAAAAGAATATTTTAAAAAAATTTAGAAAAAATTTACTCCCTGTATGGTAATGCCGCAATAGTGGATTGCCTCGGCAGTGCTTCTGCACCTACAATCTTCCCCAAACTCAAATCGAGGATTGTCCCCAATGCTCAAAATATACAACATGCAAAAGAAAACAAGGATAGTAAAACAGCAGGGATTAAAGATATTCTGATTGTGATTCAAAAGAGCTGTTGGAAATAGCTGTCCTCCTAGGTATTCTTACCGATGCTTTCTGTCTTGGTCCTTGTCCTGGTGAATGTTGTGTTTTTGCCTGCCGATGCGGCTGAACTCTACTGGGCGGTGTGCGGTGCATCGGTGCCGTAACCTCATCCCTTTCTTCCACCTCATCCATAATGTTTAAGTCCATGATTTCCGTTCTGCCCCTTGTCGTGGCAGTGGGTATTGCTGATTCATGGGATGAACTGTGGTATTCATCAATCTCGCGAGACAACGTATCCCTGCTAAGACTGGGCATAGGGATTGGTTCCCTCTGGGTAGAGTTAAAGACAGCTCGCCTCTTGGATGGTCTTTGGCTGATAGATGATACTCCGGCAGACCTTGCTGGCCTGGAAGGTCTGGAAGCATAAAACTGTTGGTACGGCTATGGCTGGTAGAATGGTTGCGGTGTAACCCCCTTAGCCCGGCTTAGACGGAACCAGCACTAATGGGTCACACGGGGAATATCGAACCAAACCCGTGAGGGTCCGATCCGATAACCAATCCTGAAAACTGTAATACTTTTTTTTATCTTACCTAGATGTACGATTATTCTCCTATGTGTAATTAACTCAAGTAAGACAGAGACGGATGCAGTTCAACCATTAAAAGCAAATCAATTAAACGCATACATGATTAGGGACCAAAATGTAAGAAACTAACATGTATCACCATATCCCGAAACAATCCACCGAATAACAATTAAGCAAGCTTAAAAACATTCATCACACAATTCAGATCAAATGAGGTATCTTAGTTTATCAATTTTACGTTCTAGCATTCATGGGCTTAATTGCAAAGTATGTAACATTAGGTATTTCTTCCATCTTATATCATACGATGTGTATTCGGGTTAAAACATGAATCATGGTATCACAAAATCTCCTAAACTATCCATAGATCCATTATTATCACTTACTAATTTTAATCCCACGTTTCATGCATTTAAAACTCTCGAATTACCCTTTTTAGGCCAGGTGTTTCGGAACACGTGTGGCCAAGGAACCCATGGTTCGAACTATGGTCACCTGTTTCGAAACAGCCCATAAGGTGTTTCGGAACAGCCACGTCCAGTAGCATTTGGTACCGAACCCTGATTCGATACCAATGCTCAGATAGGCATAGGGGTATCGATATTGCCACAGGGTGTTTCGATACCCCCTGTGTTTTGGACGGAGTGAGACGTGAAAGCTCATTTAAACCAATTCAAACGTAAACTTTAATAACCCGAAACTATATGCAACATTCCTAGGCATAATCATCAGCATAACCACACCTCAAAACATCAGGAAAGATCACAAGGAGACCTTTAGACATGCTTCCTAAAGATTGAATAACAACATAACAAACATGCTAAACCATGCTTCACAATACAAACATATCCAAAGTTCAACAAATAACAATCAATCAATAATGGTCTTATTACAACATGAAATAATGCCTAAAAGCTCACTCCTCTCATAGATTGTGTTACACATTGCCTTGCCCAATTTATTTGCCAAAAACATACCGAATTCAAAGTGATCTTCCCCTTGGTTTCCTTGCCCCGAACGAAGCTCCAAGTGCCTCTATTTTACTGCAAGGATGAAAAGAGAGCTTAAGCAAACTTGCTTAGTGAGGTAGCTCCACAAAGGATCATCAATGCATCTATTTAAAACCATGTTGGAACCATAATTTGCAACACTTTGTTAAAACATGCATGTCAATATTACATATCCAAATTCATTAAATCATATGCATCCTTGAGTTCACATAACCTTATCAAAACAATTTACAAATGATGCTCAAACCTTTTCTCAATTTCATGTATGTATATTGGCTTCCTAGTGACCACTGGATGTGAACCTTAGGCTCACCGAATACACGAATCTTTTTTTCAACATGCATCGATCGGACACTTAGTCACCCTTGTATACATGTTATCCCCCACTACGCACGGTTGGACACAAAGTCACCCTTGTTTACGTATGGGTCAACTATATGCACGGTCGGACACAAAGTCACCCTTGTTTACATATAGGCAAGCTCTACACGCACGGTAGGACACAAAGTCACCCTTGTTTACGTGTAGGCGGCACTACCACGCACGGTTGGACACAAAGTCTCCCTTGTTTACGTGTAGGTAATATCATTGTTCTCTTTATTTTATAGTGCACTCAATCCTAATGACATGTCATTCGTATTCGAATCTAAAGTGAGTGTCACTAAGCCAATATCATAATCAAATGTGCATGATAACTTGCTGCTCATAATGCATGCATAATATGTTCAACAAATGAACCAAAGCCATGCCCGAAGGCACCATCATGTATAAGGCAATTAACCATATTGTATTCCAAATCATTTTGCATAATTTTCCATAATCATGGATGCTAAATAAGCTATGCATTTTAGCAAGTAATTCTCATGTATGCATCATTTCAAATCATGCTCATGCATTTACATAAATCTCATTGCATTATCAACATAATGCCTTTATAAAATGTAGCTGAAACTCAAATTGGTTTATCAAAACAAATACTTTACTTACTCTTGAACCATGGAAGGTTTTCACACACTTCCATAGTCCCCAAAAACAGAACGTACCAAACGCGATTCGCTTTAAATCCAAAATCACTCACCAACAAGCAAAACGAGCTTTCGCCGCTTTCCGATGATCGCACCAATGCACCAGCAATCAAGCTTCTTCTTGTACCTCTTCTACAACATTAAAAACAGAGCATTCTCACATTATAACATGCTTAAACCAACAGCTAAAACCGATCACCGTTAAACTACCAAAAACTTAGCTGAAAAGACCGAAAACTAAGCCGAAACGCATCCGAACAACATAAGCCCAAAACCTAATGAATCTAACATCTAATCCACTTCAAAAATGATCCAAAAATACATCCAAATCATCCTTATACCTCCAGCAACATTAAGCATCCAAAACAGCCCATAAAACAACCGAAAAGCACCTTAAAACTACACCGATTGCATTATTTCGGGATTAAATTAATGTGATATCAAATCAAGACTCAATTAATCATTGAATCAACATAAAAGCATGATTGAACTCATCTAATTTCCAGCATCAAATGAGATCCAAAAAGATTTCACAAAAACATCATAAAAACATTAGATCTAACATTAAAAACATAGAATCATGTGTTTATTCAAAGATTAGCAAGCTAATACTTGGGAATTTCAATAAAAAAACCTTAGAAAAGAATAAAAATCTAGAAAATTACCTTCAAGATCGATTCACCAAAAATATGAGATTTTCCCCTTCTTGATTCCTTGCAATTTGATGTAGATTTGATGAAATCGATGCTTAGATTTTGTAAAGGATGGAAAGATGATGCAAGTGATGTAATCTTTGTGGAAAAAGATGCAAAAATCAGCAAGGAATTGAAGAGAAAAGATGAAGAGAAAGTGGAGAGAAAATGAGAGAAAAAGATGAGAGAAAATATGAGAAAAAGTGGTTTTGAGAGAAAATGATTAAAAACCAAATTAAAGTAATTAAAAATACCTTTTTGGTGAATAAATCATTATTAAAAATTAGAAATGGGTTTATGGCCCTCTAAGGATTCTAAGTTTAGCTTGCTATTCAATTTAGTCACTAAAATGCATTAATTGCCGAAAATCACCAAATTGGTCCTCCAATTTTCCAAAAATTACAAATTGGTCATTTATGCATAATTAAGCATAATTAAAAATCATTATAAAATCCAAATTATCTTCCTTTAATTTGAAACATATTTTTAATATTTCAAATCACCTTCCAAATTATTATTTTTCTTAATTAAAAATATTCTTATTTTATTTTTCCCGGAATTAATGAACCGGAGAACCCGATTCAACCCGAATCGAATCCACCTAACTAAGCCTAACTAATAACCCCAAAAACGGGATGTTACAACTCTCTCCCTCTTAAAAAAATTTCGTCCTCGAAATTTACCTGAAGTAAACAAGTGAGGAAACTGCTCCTCCATGCTTTTCCTTGTCTCCCAAGTTGCTTCTTCAACACCTCGGTGTTTCCAAAGCACTTTCACCAAATCTATGGTCTTCCTTCGAAGAACCTTTGTATCCATATCCAAAATTCTCACCGGTTCTTCCTCATAACTCATATCCTCTCTTAACTCGATCTCCTCAACGGGCACAACATGAGAAGGATCCGATCTATATCTACGAAGCATTGATACATGAAAAACATCATGCATCTTACTCAACTCCTCCGGTAACCTCAACCTATAAGCAACAGGACCAACACGCTCCAACACCTCATATGATCCAATAAAACGAGGACTCAACTTACCCTTACGTCCAAACCTCATCACCATCTTCCATGGAGAAACCCTAAGAAACATTTTGTCCCCAACATCATACTCTATCTCCCTATGCTTTAAATCGGCATAAGACTTCTGCCTATCCGAAGCTTCCTTAAGCTTAGCACATATCAACTTAACTTTCTCATCCGTATCCTTCAACACTTGAGGCAAAGAAACATACTTCTGTCCAACTTTCTTCCAACACAAAGGTGTACCACACTTACGCCCATACAATGCCTCAAACGGTGCCATCTGTATACTCGTCTGAAAACTATTATTATAAGCAAACTCTACCAACGGCAATTGCTTCTCCCAAGAACCCTGAAACTCGATAACACAATATCTCAACATATCCTCTAAAGTCTGAATAACACGCTCAGACTGTCCATCCGTCTGTGGATGATAAGTCGTACTAAAACTAAGCCTCGTACCCAAAGTTGTCTGCAAACTCCTCCAAAACTTGGATGTAAACCGCGGATCTCTATCCGATATGATCGACTTAGGCACACCATGCAACCTTACCACCTTAGAAACATACAAATCCGCCAACTTATCCATGGAGTACGTCGTATGCACGGCAAGAAAATGTGCACACTTTGTAAACCTATCAACAATCACCCATATAGAATCCTTTTTGGACGGTGTTAAAGGTAACCCCGTCACAAAATCCATGGTAACTCTCTCTCATTTCCATTCCAGAACTTGAACCGGTTGCAACAAACTTGCAGGGAACTGATGTTCAGCTTTCACCCGCTGACACACCATACACCGAGAAACAAACTCCGTCACATCTCTCTTTAAACCAACCCAAAAGTACACACCTTTCAGATCTCTATACATCTTCACACTACCCGGATGCATAGCAAACGGACTAGTATGAGCCTCCACCAAGATAGCTTGCCTCAACTCCTGATCATCGGGCACCACAATCCGACCTCTAAAACACAACACCTCATCATCATCAAAATGATACTCGGTCTGTCTACCCTCGGCAATATCCTCCACAAAAGGTACCAAAGTCTCATCCTCCAACTATTTCACCTTGATCATCTCAACCAAAACTGGTTTTACTTACAACTCCGCCACTAAACCACCCTCCTTAGAGATACTCAATCTCGCAAACATTGCTCTTAACTCAACCGCCGCCTTACGGCTCAAAGCATCGGCCACAACATTGGCTTTCCCTGGATGATATTCAATCGATAAATCATAGTCCTTAAGCAACTCCATCCATCTTCGTTGCCTAAGATTCAAATCCTTTTGTGACATGAGATACTTCAAACTCTTATGATCCGTGTATATAGTACACTTCTCTCCATACAAGTAATGTCTCCAAATCTTCAAAGCAAAAAACACCGCCGCCAACTCCAAATCATGTGTCGGATAGTTCTTTTCATGCACCCTCAACTGTCTAGAAGCATAAGCTACAACTTTCCCCTCTTGCATCAAAACACACCCAAGACCAACATACGATGCATCACTATAAACCACAAAATCCTTACCGGATTCGGGTTGTACCAACACCGGTGCACTAGTCAACACTTCTTTCAACTTCTCAAAACTCTTTTGTTGACTTTCTTTCCATTCAAAAGGAACCTTCTTTTGCAACAACATGGTCATAGGAGCAGCAATGCTCGAAAAACCCTCAACGAACCTACGATAATACCCAGCCAAACCTAGGAAACTCCGAACCTCCGACACCGATCTCGGTTGCTTCCAACCCATATCCGCCTCTATCTTCTTTGGATCAATACTAATACCCTTTTCCGACACCACATGACCAAGAAACACCACCTCTTTTAACCAAAACTCACACTTACTTAACTTAGCATACAACTGATTCTCTTTCAACACTTGCATCACCAACCGCAAATGCCGATCATGATCTTTCTCAGTACGTGAATACACGAGGATATCATCTATGAACACTACCACAAACTGATCCAACTACTCATGAAACACCCGGTTCATCATATCCATAAAAGCAGCAGGGGAATTGTCAAACCAAACGGCATCACCAAAAACTCATAATGACCATACCTTGTCCGAAAAGCCGTTTTCAACACATCCTCCTCTTTCACTTTCAATTGGTAGTACCCCGATCTCAAATCAATCTTCGAGAACACACTTGCTCCTCGAAACTGATCAAATAAATCATCAATCCTCGGCAAAGGATACTTATTCTTCACGGTTAACTTATTCAATTACCGATAATCAATGCACATCCTCATTGTGCCATCTTTCTTCTTCACAAACAACACCGGTGCACCCCATGGTGAAACACTCGGTCGTATGAAACCACGGTCAAGCAACTCTTGCAACTGCATCTTTAACTCCTTTAACTCCTTAGGTGCCATGCGATAAGGAGCAACGGACACCGGATTAGTACCAGCATAAAGCTCGATACTAAACTCCATATCACGATCAGGAAGTAATCCTGACAACTCCTCAGGAAACACTTCCGGAAAGTCACATACTGTTCGAATGTCCTGCACTCGAACCTCTCCTATACCCGGATTCATCACATAAGCTTGATATGCTACATCACCATGTTGCATCAACTTTTCTGCTTGAAAAGCCGAAACTACATTGGATAAGAATCCCGTATACTCACTCTTAACCACAACCTCAAAGTAACCCGTTTCTTTTCAAAGTCCACCACAGCTCTGTGTTCCGTCAACCAATCAACCCCCAAGATAAGATCAAAACCATGAAACGGTAACTCCATCAAGTCAACCTCAAAGACATGCCTCAAAGTCTGAATAACACGCTCAGACTGTCCATCCGTCTGTGGATGATAAGTTGTACTAAAACTAAGCCTCGTACCCAAAGGTGTCTGCAAACTCCTCCAAAACTTGGATGTAAACCGCGGATCTCTATCCGATATGATCGACTTAGGCACACCATGCAACCTTACCACCTTAGAAACATACAAATCCGCCAACTTATCCATGGAGTACGTCGTATGCACGGCAAGAAAATGTGCACACTTTGTAAACCTATCAACAATCACCCATATAGAATCCTTTTTGGACGGTGTTAAAGGTAACCCCGTCACAAAATCCATGGTAACTCTCTCTCATTTCCATTCCGGAACTTGAACCGGTTGCAACAAACTTGCAGGGAACTAATGTTCAGCTTTCACCCGCTGACACACCATACACCGAGAAACAAACTCCGTCACATCTCTCTTTAAACCAACCCAAAAGTACACACCTTTCAGATCTCTATACATCTTCACACTACCCGGATGCATAGCAAACGGACTAGTATGAGCCTCCACCAAGATAGCTTGCCTCAACTCCTGATCATCGGGCACCACAATCCGACCTCTAAAACACAACACCTCATCATCATCAAAATGATACTCGGTCTGTCTACCCTCGACAATATCCTCCATAAAAGGTACCAAAGTCTCATCCTCCAACTATTTCACCTTGATCATCTCAACCAAAACTGGTTTTACTTACAACTCCGCCACTAAACCACCCTCCTTAGAGATACTCAATCTCGCAAACATTGCTCTTAACTCAACCGCCGCCTTACGGCTCAAAGCATCGGCCACAACATTGGCTTTCCCTGGATGATATTCAATCGATAAATCATAGTCCTTAAGCAACTCCATCCATCTTCGTTGCCTAAGATTCAAATCCTTTTGTGACATGAGATACTTCAAACTCTTATGATCCGTGTATATAGTACACTTCTCTCCATACAAGTAATGTCTCCAAATCTTCAAAGCAAAAAACACCGCCGCCAAATCCAAATCATGTGTCGGATAGTTCTTTTCATGCACCCTCAACTGTCTAGAAGCATAAGCTACAACTTTCCCCTCTTGCATCAAAACAAACCCAAGACCAACATACGATGCATCACCATAAACCACAAAATTCTTACCGGATTCGGGTTGTACCAACACCGGTGCACTAGTCAACACTTCTTTCAACTTCTCAAAACTCTTTTGTTGACTTTCTTTCCATTCAAAAGGAACCTTCTTTTGCAACAACTTGGTTATAGGAGCAGCAATGCTCGAAAAACCCTCAACGAACCTACGATAATACCCAACCAAACCTAGGAAACTCCGAACCTCCGACACCGATCTCGGTTGCTTCCAACCCATATCCGCCTCTATCTTCTTTGGATCAATACTAATACCCTTTTCCGACACCACATGACCAAGAAACACCACCTCTTTTAACCAAAACTCACACTTACTTAACTTAGCATACAACTGATTCTCTTTCAACACTTGCATCACCAACCGCAAATGCCGATCATGATCTTTCTCGGTACGTGAATACACGAGGATATCATCTATGAACACTACCACAAACTGATCCAACTACTCATGAAACACCCGGTTCATCATATCCATAAAAGCAGCAGGGGAATTGTCAAACCAAACGGCATCACCAAAAACTCATAATGACCATACCTTGTCCGAAAAGCCGTTTTCAACATATCCTCCTCTTTCACTTTCAATTGGTAGTACCCCGATCTCAAATCAATCTTCGAGAACACACTTGCTCCTCGAAACTGATCAAATAAATCATCAATCCTCGGCAAAGGATACTTATTCTTCACGGTTAACTTATTCAATTACCGATAATCAATGCACATCCTCATTGTGCCATCTTTCTTCTTCACAAACAACACCGGTGCACCCCATGGTGAAACACTCGGTCGTATGAAACCACGGTCAAGCAACTCTTGCAACTGCATCTTTAACTCCTTTAACTCCTTAGGTGCCATGCGATAAGGAGCAACGGACACCGGATTAGTACCAGCATAAAGCTCGATACTAAACTCCACATCACGATCAGGAGGTAATCCTGACAACTCCTCAGGAAACACTTTCGGAAAGTCACATACTGTTCGAATGTCCTACACTCGAACCTCTCCTATACCCGGATTCATCACATAAGCTTGATATGCTACATCACCATGTTGCATCAACTTTTCCTTAGATCCACAACCCATACAGGCACCAGTGGCCCACCAACACTCTCCCGGATGGCATCGAGAACACAAGTTACAAACTGTTGCATCACCACCTCTACCGTACTGTTGAGCACGTCCGCCGTGTCCAAAATCACCCCGGCATCGATCAGCTCTATATCGGTTGTCCCGAAACTTCTTACCCTTACCACCTTGGGTACTAGCCTCAGCAGGCCTCTTTCCGACATCGGAAGACTTCTTAGCCTCCCTCAAAGACTCCTCGACATCCTTAGCCCGATTAACGACCACATCAAACTCAGTGTACTCCGCAGCCAACAAGTAAGTCTTGATCTCTGGATCCAAACCATATCGGAACCTATCACATCTCTTATGCTCCGTAGGAACCAACTCAGGAGCATAGTGACTCAACCTGATAAATTGTATCTCATAGTCAGCCACACTCCTAGTGCCCTGCACCAGAGACATAAACTCCCTCTTCCGTGCATCCTCGTACTATGGTCCCAAAAACTTCCGTACAAACGCGGTCCTGAAGTACTCCCAAGTTAGGTTAGCAACTGCCATACCCGCTCTCGTGGTAGTCCACCATCTATAAGCATCCCCCTGAAGTAGAGAGACCACACAACCCAACCTACGAGCATCCTGACAGTCTATCTGACCCAATATCCTCTCGGTGCTAGCCAGCCACTCCTCAGCTGCACTCGGATCAGATCCATGAAACTCAACACCTCCCAAGCTACGCAAATGCTCTAGTGGTAGCCCTGGGGTAACAACAACGACAGGTGCGGGAGTCGGTACTTGCACTCTAGCCATAGTTGCCCGAAACGCACCCGTCATAGCCTGTATGAACGGTGCAAAGTCTCTGAACTGGCCTCCCACTGGAACCGGAGGCACACCAACTGGTGGAGGAGGTGGAAACGGTTCCTCCCTCACATTCGCCTCTCCCTCGGCCTGACCATCGGTGATCAAGCTCGCGGTAGCACGTGTCTCACGTCTCGGAGGCATATCCAAACACTTCAAACATGCAGTTTTAAAACACACATCAAGACATAATAAACTTACATTCTGGCAAGATCCAAGGGAAACCGAAGAACAGTTAAAAACATATTGGCATAGGCAATGTATAACCGACCACCTCTTTTACTCATAATTATTTTAGATGCACTCACAGTCTATAAGTATGCATGCAACATCAACATATCATGTTCAACCTAACATTCTAACATACCAACACAACACATGGTAACCGATACATACTTGACAAACCAAAAGCTCAGTTAACGAACCAACAACGCATTTACTCAACCAATCACATATTTTATTCAACCTGGCTCTGATACCACCAAATGTAACCCCCTTAGCCTGGCTTAGACGGAACCAACACTAATGGGTCATACGGAGAATATCGAACAAAACCCGTGAGGGTCTGATCCGATAAACAACCCTGAAAACCATAATACTTTTTTTTTATCTTACCTAGATGCACAATTATTCTCCTATGTGTAATTAACTCAAGTAAGACAGAGACGGATGCAGTTCAACCATTAAAAGCAAATCAATTAAACGCATATATGATTAGGGACCAAAATGTAAGAAACTAACATGTATCACCATATCCCGAAACAATCCACCGAATAACAATTAAGCAAGCTTAAAAACATTCATCATACAATTCAGATCAAATGAGGTATCTTAGTTTATCAATTTTACGTTCTAGCATTCATGGGCTTAATTGCAAAGTATGTAACATTAGGTATTTCTTCCATCTTATATCATACGATGTGTATTCTGGTCAAAACATGAATCATGGTGTCACAACATCTCCTAAACTATCCATAGATCCATTATTATCACTTACTAATTTTAATCCCACGTTTCATGCATTTAAAACTCTCGAATTGTCCTTTTTAGGCCAAGTGTTTCGAAACAGCCCTTGGGGTGTTTCGAAACACGTGTGGCCAAGAAACCCATGGTTCGAACTATGGTCACCTGTTTCGAAACAGCCCATAAGGTGTTTCGGAACAGCCACGTCCAATAGTATTTGGTATCGAACCCTGATTCGATACCAATGATCAGATAGGCATAGGGGTATCGATACTGCCACAGGGTGTTTCGATACCCCCTGTGTTCTGGACGGAGTAAGACGTGAAAGCTCATTTAAACCAATCCAAACGTAAACTTTAATAACCCGAAATTATATGCAACATTCCTAGGCATAATCATCAGCATAACCACACCTCAAAACATCAGGAAAGTTCACAAGGAGACCTTTAGTCATGCTTCCTAAAGATTGAATAACAACATAACAAACATGCTAAACCATGCTTCACAATACAAACATATCCAAAGTTCAACAAATAACAATCAATCAATAATGGTCTTATTACAACATGAAATAAAGCCTAAAAGCTCACTCCTCTCATAGATTGTGTTACACATTGCCTTGCCCAATTTATTTGCCAAAAACATACCAAATTCAAAGTGATCTTCCCCTTGGTTTCCTTGCCCCGAACGAAGCTCCAAGTGCCTCTATTTTTCTGTAAGGATGAAAAGAGAGCTTAAGCAAACTTGCTTAGTGAGGTAGCTCCACAAAAGATCATCAATGCATCTATTTAAAACATGAAATAAAGCTTAAAAGCTCACTCCTCTCATAGATTGTGTTACACATTGCCTTGTCCAATTTATTTGCCAAAAACATACCGAATTCAAAGTGATCTTCCCCTTGTTTTCCTTGCCCCGAACGAAGCTCCAAGTGCCTCTATTTTTCTACAAGGATGAAAAGAGAGCTTAAGCAAACTTGCTTAGTGAGGTAGCTCCACAAAAGATCATCAATGCATCTATTTAAAACCATGTTGGAACCATAATTTGCAACACTTTGTTAAAACATGCATGCCAATATTACATGTCCAAATTCATTAAATCATATGCATCCTTGAGTTCACATAACCTTATCAAAACAATTTACAAATGATGCTCAAACCTTTTCTCAATTTCATGTATGTATATTGGCTTCCTAGTGACCAATGGATGTGAACCTTAGGCTCACCGAACACACGGATCTTTTTTTCAACATGCATCGATCGGACACTTAGTCACCCTTATATACATGTTATCCCCCACTACACACGGTTGGACACAAAGTCACCCTTGTTTACGTATGGGTCAACTATATGCACGGTCGGACACAAAGTCACCCTTGTTTACATATAGGCAAGCTCTACACGCATGGTCGGACACAAAGTCATCCTTGTTTACGTGTAGACGGCACTACCACGCACGGTTGGACACAAAGTTTCCCTTGTTTACGTGTAGGCAATATCATTGTTCTCTTTATTTTATAGTGCACTCAATCCTAATGACATGTCATTCGTATTCGAATCTAAAGTTAGTGTCACTAAGACAATATCATAATCAAATGTGCATGATAACTTGTTGCTCATAATGCATGCATAATATGTTCAACAAATGAACCAAAGCCATACCCGAAGGCACCATCATATATAAGGCAAATAACCATATTGTATCCCAAATCATTTCTCATAATTTTTCCTAATCATGGATGCTAAATAAGCTATGCATTTCAGAAAGTATCTCTCATGTATGCACCATTTCAAAACATACTCATGCATTTCCATAAATCTCATGCATTATCAACATAATGACTTTATCAAATATAGCCGAAACTCAAATTGGTTTATCAAAACAAATACTTTACTTACTCTTGAACCATGGAAGGTTTTCAAACACTTCCATAGTCCCCAAAAATAGAACGTACCAAACGCGATTCGCTTTAAATCCAAAATCACTCACCAACAAGCGAAACGAGCTTTCGCCGCTTTCCGATGATCGCACCAACGCACCAGCAATCAAGCTTCTTCTTGTACCTCTTCTACAACATTAAAAACAGAGCATTCTCACATTATAACATGCTTAAACCAACAGCCAAAACCGATCACCGTTAAACTAGCAAAAACTTAGCCAAAAAGACCGAAAACTAAGCCGAGACGCATCTGAACAACATCAGCCCAAAACCTAATGAATCTAACATCTAATCTACTTCAAAAATGATGCAAAAACACATCCAAACCATCCTTATACCTCCAGCAACATTTAAGCATCCAAAACAGCCCATAAAACAACTGAAAAACACCTTAAAACTACACCGATTGCATTATTCCGGGATTAAATTAATGTGATATCAAATCAAGACTCAATTAATCATTAAATCAATATAAAAGCATGATTGAACTCATCTAATTTCCAGCATCAAATGAGATCTAAAAAGATTTCACAAAAACATCACAAAAACATTAGATCTAACATTAAAAACATAGAATCAAGTGTTTATTCAATGATTAGCAAGCTAATACTTGGGAATTTCAATAAAGAACCTTAGAAAAGAATAAAAATCCAGAAAATTACCTTCAAGATCTATTCACCAAAAATATGAGACTTTTTCCTTCTTGATTCCTTGCAATTTGATGTAGATTTGATGAAATCGATGCTTAGGTTTTGTAAAGGATGGAAAGATGATACAAGTGATGTAATCTTTGTGGAAAAAGAATCAAAAATCAGCAAGAAATTGAAGAGAAAAGATGAAGAGAAAGTGGAGAGAAAAAGATGAGAGAAAATATGAGAAAAAGTGGTTTTGAGAGAAAATGATTAAAAACCAAATTAAAGTAATTAAAAATACTTTTTTGGTGAATAAATCATCATTAAAAATTAGAAATAGGTTTATGGCCCTTTAAGGATTCTAAGTTTAGCTTGCTTTTTAATTTAGTCACTAAAATACATTAATTGCCGAAAATCACCAAATTGGTCCTCCAATTTTCCAAAAATTACAAATTGGTCATTTATGCATAATTAAACATAATTAAAAATCATTATAAAATCCAAATTATCTTCTTTTAATTTGAAACATATTTTTAATATTTCAAACCACCTTCCAAATTATTATTTTTCTTAATTAAAAATATTTTTATTTTATTTTTCCCGGAATTAATGAACCGGAGAACCCGATTCAACCCAAATCGAATCCACCTAAATAAGCCTAACTAATAACCCCAAAAATGGGATGTTACATGCGGCCTTGGGGCAGGTGTTGTATTGGTGTAAGGGGCTGCAGTAACGAACATATCAGCTGGGAATTCAGGAAATTGTGCCTCTTGATGTGGGAAGCTCTGCATCATCATGTTGGCTAGAGACATATTGAAGTCGCGTTGATACTCCATGTAGCGCTGTTGGCGAAGGTCTATGGCTGCTATCCTTTTGTAGAATTTCTTGGTATTGGTCTGCTGCGGCGGTTGGCTCGACAAAGGCTGGTACCTCTATTGAATACTGCACTCCAGCGGTGAAGTCGGCAAGAAATTGCTACGGTGTTGCCGAAACAGGTTCTGCATGTGTTATCTGCATAACTCGGTAGTAGAAATCTCTTGTCCATCCCTGCCGAGTTGGTGTGTATTCATCCGTGTCTTCGACCGGAACTCCTGCATTAATGCACAAGGTAGAGATTAAACATGGGAAGTAAAGTGGTCCACGTTCCTTCTTACCATATTCATGAATTTCGTGAAGAATGATCTCTCCAATGTTGATGCTTCTCTTCTTGATGATGGACTGGATCAGCGCCAATTTTTTGCTATCCACTGTGCTGTTATGGGAGGTCGGGATAAGTCATCTTTTGACAAACTACACCATATCTTGGCCTCGGGTATTAGACCCTACCATTTTACTAAAACCTTATGGGCACCGGTTTCTCATGAAGTGTTGTTGTAACAAAGCTCATCTTTAATCTCTTCATAGTTTTGAGTGGTGATGCTATCTACGAATTCGGCATGATCATCCCGTGTGAGTGTGAGACCATAAAAGTCATTGATGACTTTGGCGTCAAGTTGCACAGGCTTGTCTCGACAGTGGATAAAGAGGGTGTCCTTGCTTGGCCTATGTGCATAAAATTCCCTCACAATTATAGCATTCGCCGGTGGAGGCTGTAGGCAAAAAGCCTCCCAATCCTGATGCTTAATCTTGTTGAACAAGTATGATTCAATGCTGAAGTATATTTCATTGTACTGTTGAAATCCTTGTTCTTCCCATAACCTTGTTGCATAGTTACTATCGCAGCGGGTTTCTCGGTAGAGAGTCGTTACACTGTTTCTTCCCATTAGGAATTCTGCGGCTCTAACACAATGCAATGTCGCGGTAGTAGACTTCCTGCTGTGGCATAATTTTTCTTGTATTCACTAATTTATTTAATCTGAAAACATAAAAATATTGAAAAGAAAACATGATAATATGAAATACTGAAAATAACAACATAAAATACTGAAAATAATAATATATAAACTAATCCTAATATAATAATTAAAATTGAAGGGAAGAGATTATGTTACTTGTGGAGTGCATGTGAATGCATCTCCTATTTTCATTTTCTCTTTTTGGCCTGCATTTGTCTTCATGAGTTGGCCAGTCGCTTCAGTGCATTCGGCTTCTCCTTTGGGTTTTATTCGTTTACCGAACAGTCTGCCGAGCGTGCTGCCTAGACAGGATGTTTTAGTACCCTGATTTGTTGTATGGAGAGCCTTATATTCAGTTGGAGCGTCTGAATTTGTAAGATTGTGGAAGGCATTCAACTTGACTTGTTGATCATTTATACGCATTGTGAGCTCGCCATTTTCCACATCGATGATGGTGCATCCAGTAGCAAGGAAAGGTCGTCCCAATATGATCGGTGTATTGTCGTCGGTCTCACAGTCAAGGACAAGAAAGTCGGCAGGAAATATAAACTTGTCAACTTTTACCAGAATGTCCTCAATTTTGCCTTCAGGATGCACATAGGACCGATCTGCAAGTTGGAGCAGTACTGTTGTTAGTTTTGCCTGTCCTATTCCAAGTTTCTGAAAAACCGATTTGGGCATAAGGTTGATGCTCGCTCTCAAGTCACATAGGGTCTTTCCTTTATAACCATCCCCAATCGCACAAGGAATTGTGAAGCATCCAGGATCTTTTAGCTTTGGTGGCATGCGATTATGTAGCATGGTCATGCAACCTTTAGTGGCTGCCACTATTTCGAATTCTCCTAGCCTTCGTCGTTTGGATACTATGTCCTTTAAGAACTTGGCATAGTTGGACATTTGTTCAATAGTCTCAACTAGTGTCAAGTTGATATGGACTTGCTTCAATATGTCTAGGAATTTATGAAATTGGTGATCCTGTTTGTGCTTCTTTAGCCTCTGTAGAAAAGGAGGTGGTGGTCTAATATCCTTCAGGTTTCCTTGGATATTGAGTTTAATACCTGGGGTGAACTTATCTGCAGCTACCTTGGCAGAATGTTCTGATACTGCTGGTTCTACTACCGTGGTAGAGCTTTTGGCAGGGTCTTGCTCAGCTTCTGAGTCCACATAATACTGCTTTTCTGGTTGGACTCTATCGGTTGAGGTTCCCTTCTTTATCTTTCAATTGTAGGCCACTTCTTGTTATGATTACCTTGCATTTCTCGTGGCCTAACACCTTAGCAACTTCAGTATTGCTAGATAAATCCCCTGGTGGTCGAGTATTTTGTCGTTGGGCAAATTGACCAACTTGGGTTTCTAAGGATTTTATTGCGGCCTCCTGGTTCTGCATTCAGAGAATCTACCAATGCATTCAGAGACTGTTGCTAAGGATAAATCCCCTGCTTCTAAGGATTTTATTGCTATTCTCCATCATGTAAGCATCAGTCTTTGTCATAAAAGTCGTGAGAGAATCTACCAATGCATTCAGAGACTGTTGCTGTTGTACCTGCTGCTGTGGCATGGTCTGCTGAGTGTTCTGCTGCGGCAGGTTCTGGCTTTGATGCTGGAATCCAGGGGCTTGATTAATTGGAATCAAGGCATTGTTAGGGTTACTCCATGAGAAGTTCGGATGCCTTTTCCAAGATGAGTTTTAATTGTTGGACATCATTTGATTGTTTCTATTATAATTTCCAACATATAGGTTGGTCTCCTCATCTAGCATGTAATCCGATGAGTTAATTGCCTTAACCTCATGTACGTTTCTCTGGGTTTGCATATCCTGAACCATCTTGGTCAGAGAAGCCAATTGTGTTGCTACCGAACTTGATGTATCTAATTCATGGACTGTGGCATGACGTCTCATTCCTCCTCGCCTTGATGTGGGAAATTGGAAATCATTCCTTGCGAGTTTATTCAGAATTTCAATGGCCTCCGCGGGTACTCTATCAAAAAGTGTCCCATTTTCGGAAGCGTCTAGCATCATCCTTGTGGAGGCATTAGTAGCATTATAAAACATGGAGACTTGTGTCCACAAGGGAAAACCATGTAGTGGGCATTTGTTTAATAGTTCTCTGTAACGTTCTCATGCCTCATACATCGGTTCATCCTCATCCTGCCGAAATGATGTGATTTCATTACGAATACGATCATAGAGATTTGTCGGATTAAACCTCGTAATGAATTCTCGGCAGAGTTCCTCCCAAGATCCTATGGATCCTGCTGGGATACCATTCAACTAGGTTTTCGCCCTATCCCTCAGTGAATAGAGGAACAATTTTAATCGTAGAATATATTCATGGACTCCTTGAATCTTGAAAGAGTTGCACACTTCCATGAAAGATTTAAGATGTTGCCTTGCATCTTCAGTAGCAGACCCACTTGTAACACCTCGATTTTGGGGTTAGTAGTTTGGGCATTAGTTAGGAGAATTCGATTCGGGTCGAATCGGGTTCTTCGGTTTGTTATTCCGGGGCAATATAAAATAAAAATATTTTAATTAGAAAAGTAATAATTTTGGAATATGGTTTAAAAATATTAAAAAGATGTTTCAAAATTAAAAGAATGTAATTTGAACTTTAAATTAATTTTTTTTTGATAATAACTTTAAATTAATTTTTAATTATGCATAATTATGTACTAGTGATCAAATTGTAATTTTTTGAAAAGAATGGAGGATTTAATTTGTAATTTTCGGAAATTGCTATTTTTAGTGACTAAATTGGAAATCAAGCTATACTTAGAATTCTTAGAGGTCCATAAACCCAATTTAATTTTTAAATAATGATTTATCCACCGAAATGATTTTTATTTGTTTATTAAAAGATGATAAATTCATTTTCTCACTTAACCATTTATTTTCTCTCATTTTTTCTCTTATTTTCTCTCCATTTTCTTCATCTATTTCCTTCAATTCCTTACTGAGTTTTCCACCTTTTTCAACAAAAATTACTTCCTTTTAATCATCTCTTCATTCTTTACAAAGCTTAATCATCAATTTTACTAAAACAACAACAATTTGCAAGGAATCAAGAAGAGAAATTCTCATCTTTTTGTTGAAAAGATCTCAAAGGTAATTTGCTGAATTTTAACTCTTTTTCTAAGGTTTTTTATTGAAATTCCCAAGTATTAGCTTGCTAATCCTTAAATGAAACTTGATTTTATGTTTTCAATGCTAGATCTAATGATTTTATGAATGTTCTTGTAAAATCTTCTTAGATCTCATTCAATGCTATAATTAGATGGATATAATTATGTTATTATGTCAATTAAATGATTAATTAAGTTTTCAATTGATGGCACATTAATTTAATCCCGAAAAATGCAATCGGTATTGTTTTAAGGTGATTTTTGGTTGTTTTAGGGGTTGTTTTAGGTGTTTTTATGTTGCTGGAGATATAAGGATGTTTTGGATGTGTTTTTGGTTCATAATTGAGGTGGATTAGATGTTAGAATCATTAGGTTTTGGGCTGATGTTTTTCGGATGCGTTTTGGCTTAGTTTTCTGTCTTTTCGGCTAAGTTTTCGGTAGTTTTGTGGAGGTTTGATGTGGCTGTTGGTTTGAGCATGTTATAATGTGAATATGCTCTATTTTTAATGATGTAGAGGTAGTGCAAGAAGATGCATAAGTGGTTGGTGCATTGGCGTTGCCATCGGAACATCGACGAATGCTCGTTTTGCTTGTCGGTGAGTGTCTTTCGGACTTAAAGCGAATCGCATTGGTACGGTTCTATTTTGGGGACTATAGAAGAGTGTGAAAACTTTCTATAGTTCAAGAGTAAGTAAAGTAAATATTTTTGATACATTAACATGAGCTTCGGCTACATTCGGTAAAGACATTGATGTTGGTAATGCAATGAGATTTTTAAAAATGCATAAACATGATTTTGAATTGGTGTCTGCATGAGATAATTGTTGAAAATGCATGGTTTAAAAAGGCATACATGGTTAAGAAAAACATGGAAAAATTAATTTGGAATATATGTGGTTATTTGCCTTCAAACTAAAGGTGCCATTGGGCATGACTTTCGGTTCATTTGTTGAGCATATTATGGATGCATTATGAGCTGAAAATGAATTGGAATATTATGTGGTTATTTCCTTGAAATTTATGGTGCCATTGGGCATGACATTTGGTTCATTTGTGAACATATTATGCATGTATTATGAGCAACAAATTATCATGCACATTTAATTATGATATTGGCTTAGTGACACTAACTTTAGATTCGAATACGAATGATATATCATTAGGATTGTCTTAAGTGCACTATAAATATTATTGAGAATAAAGAATATTGTCTACACGTAACAAGGGTGACTTTGTGTCTAATCGTGCGTGGTAGAGTCGCCTACACGTAACAAGGGTGACTATATGTCCAATCGTGTGTGGTAGTGCTATAATGGTGACTTTGTGTCATGTCAATGGTGACTTGGTGTCATGTCAATGGTGACTTCGTGTCATATTAATGGTGACTTCGTGTCATGACGAGACTAGTGGTCTCTAACAATGGATCCATGTATTCGGTGAACATAATGTTCACAATAAGTGATCACTATAAGCCATTATGTATACATGGATTAAAAGAGAACATTGTGCATCATTCATGAAATGTATTGATAATGTTGAACATACTCAAGAGAGTGATTTGATGTTATAGACATGAACATGGAATGTTAAGCATGCATATTTTTAATGATGCATTGCAAACTATGGTTTCATTATGGTTTTAAATAGATGCATTGATGATCTTGTGTAGAGCTTCCTCACTAAGCATGTTTGCTTAAGCTCTCCTTTCATCCTTGCAGAAAAATAAATGCATTCGGGACTACATTCGGAGATAGGAAACCAAGGGGAAAGGTTACTTCAAATTCGGTATGTTTTGACAAATAAGTTAGGGCTTGGCAATGTGTAAACCCAACCTATGTGAGGTTTGTGAACTAGACTTTGGTTTACATTGAATTAAGACGTATGTTGCTTGATTGTTAATTGACGAACTATGGTGATGTTTGGATTGTTGAAGCATTTACTTGCATGATCGTTATGTTTTTAATCACGTTCTAGGTAGCATGCCTATAGTTTTTCTGATGTTCTTGATGTTGATAATCGTGTATTATATGTTGCTATTCATGCTTAGGATTAATGCATATAGTTAATAGTGATTGACGGTTATGTTTGAGCCGATGATGTTCACTTAGTGTGATGGAATTTTTAGGTTCCAGACCTAAGGTTTCGAAACCTTAGGAAAGGTTTCGAAACCTTTGCCAAATAGTTTCGAAACCTTCAAGAAGGTTTCGAAACCTTGCGGGCAAATTTGATTCTAGAAAGTTACTAAACGCGAAAAGTTTCGAAACCTTCAGGGAAGTTTCGAAACCTTTTACACAAAGTTTCGAAACCTTTATGAAAGGTTTCGAAACCTTTGGCTGCTAGAAATTGATAGTTACTGGAAATTGCATTTTAGTCCCGAATATCTTTCTTTGTTCAATTGGGGTATCTACAGATGTTATTTTGAGCTGAAATTTCACATGGATGCATAAAGTTGATTTAATTTCAAGATCGCTAACTCAATATGTAAGAAGTCCTTATAATTGGAAAGATTTACGTTTTGGTCCCTAAATTAGTGAAACATGCAATTGATGAAGTTAGAATTCTCCGTTTGACTTGAAATTTTCTTTGAGAGATAATCGTATGTTTAATTGAACTTTGATGAAAAGAATTTCTACTTAGTTATTAGAATTTAAAAGTTTTATGTTTTAGTCCTTAATTTACTTAAGTGTTTAATTGGATGTTTGTTTATGATCGAATTGTTTCCATTAATGCCTTGTATGAGACCTTGACATGTAGGAATATAATTATGCATCTAGACGAAAAAAAATATAACGGTTTTAGGATTGTTTATCGAATCGGACCTTCGCGGGTTTAGTTTGATATTCCTGTGTAACCCATTAGTTCCGGTTCCGTCTAGGCCGGGCTAAGGGGTTACACCACTAAATTGTCCAATTATGTTCAACATGTTGAACATCACTGGTTTGAGCTCAAAGTGAGTTGCTTCGATTTCTGGGGTGACTACGTCAGGGTTGAGTCCGTTTAAATCTTCCACCATATAGTCTCAAACAGTGGGCTGCCTCTACATTGGCTGCTGCGGCATTGCTGGCGGCAGTATATTATGATCAACAGGTGTAATTTATTCTCTTGGTGGATCATCCATGGCTTGGAATAAATTTCGTCTCAGATGGTGTTTTGTTCGTTCAATCTCAGGATCCAACTCGTACAACGAACCACTCGGATTTGCCCTGGTCATAAACTAAATAAATCAAAGTTAATAAAAGTAAAAATAAAATAAATAATTAAAATTAAAGTTAGATAAATAATAGTTAAAGAGCAAGAATATTAAAGAAAACAAAATTTAGTTGTAAATCCCCGACAACGACGCCAAAAACTTGATGCGTATGGTATAAGCTCTGCAAGTATACACGTCATCAAGTTATAGAATGATAAGTATATCGTGTATCGTCTCCACAGGGATTGGTATACTTAATATGTTTCCTCTTGTTCCCTTCCTCCTGAAAATAAAGTAAAAACACAGATAAGTTGATTTGTTTAACTAACTAAATAATTAAATAACAAAACATAAAATAAAAGGTTGAGAACGATTATAGAGAAAGTGGGTAGGATCTAGTTGCGTCAATTAGTTGATTCAATTGATCTTCTTCTTGTCCAATGCAATCACACAACACTGCTTCGACAGTACTACAGATACAGCCTCGACAGTATTAGTGTTCTCTGCCGCGGTAATCTCTTACTCTTGGGCAGAGGCATCAAAGTTCAGCAAAGTGCCCGTAAGTGACTCCGCTCATCTCTGAGTCAGAATGTTGTTGATGACCAGTCCTTAACGATACCTCTCGGCGTAAATCAACGATAACCACCAACCAATCCAACACTTCTTTTAGCTACTGAAACTCTTAACCTATCTCTAGGCCGAGTTAGTGTCTACAACATCGTACTTATCACTTTCGTGAATCTACACCTCTCAATGCTAGATAAATACATTACCTATAAACTTCCCTCTCGAGCTTGAATGCAAGAACAAAGAATGGAAATAGGATAAGCAAACTTTGATATTATTATTGCATAAGAACAAAGATACAAGAATCAATCTCCTCTCACTAATATCGACAACCTTCACCTATCCCTAAGAAGTTTAGAACATATTATCGTTAAGTACAATTCTTAGGGAGAAAGATTTCTCTAAAAATCAGCTCTCCTAAATAATGTGGCTGGTTAGGGTATTTATAGTCTTAACCTAGGGTAAACCTTTCCCAAATAGACTTCAACTTGGAGTAGGGAACAAGTATACTTCAAGGAATCTGATATTTTCAAGTTTGCCGCCTTCTAGAAGGGTTTTCCCGCTTGATCTTTGATTTGGGCTTTTAGCGCGATAGCCTGGTCCAATTGATGCGCTACATCTTCCAGAATATTCTCTATATTTTTATCTTTCATTGTGCCTCCATTGTTGGTGCTGCCACACTAGATTCTGCAGTCGCCTTGTCTTCTGCCTCGACCTCAATATTGCTTTTCTGCCGCTTCGGTCCTGGATATTCCTACATGTACAGAATATGTAATAATATTTATATTCTCTATAAATATTGATTTTGTAAGTAATGATATCGGAATATCCAGTATTTGTGCAAAAAGTTCATAATTCGGTTGAAGTTGGTGTATAATAGATGGTGTGGTGGTGGGTTTCCTTTTGAGTTATATTTTCTGTAAAGGTTGAGATGGTGTGGTGGGTTGTGCATTGTTGTTTTGGTGTGAGGAAAGAATCTGTTGGTTTTCCGAAGAGGGTAAGTATGGGTTGTCCGTTGCATACCATTAGGGGGAAGCTAATGTGATGGCAGAATCTTTGAGCCGTAAGACGGAAATTAAGTTGAGGGTGATGCTTGCTAAGTTGAGTATTTCAAAGGAAGGTGGTTGAGTGGTGGAGTTGTAAGTAAAACCTATCTTGATTGAGATGATAAGGTGAAACAGTTAGAGGATGAGACGTTGGTACCTTTTGTGGAGGATATTGTTGAGGGTAGACCAACTGAGTATCATTTTGATGATGATGAGATGTTGTGGTTTAGGGGTCAGATTGTGGTGCCGGATGATGTTAAGTTGAGGCAAGCTATTTTGGCAGAAGCACATACTAGTCCGTTTGCTATGCGTCCGGATAGTGTGAAGATGTATAGAGATCTCAAAAGTGTGTACTTTTGGGTTGATTTAAAGAAAGATGTGACAGAGTTTGTATCTCGTTGTATGGTGTGCCAACTGGTGAAAGCTGAATATCAGTTTCCTGCGGGGTTGTTGCAGCCGGTTCAAGTTCCAGAATGGAAATGGGAGAGAGTTACCATAGATTTTGTGACGAGTATGACTTTAACACCGTCCAGAAAGGATTCTATATGGGTGATTGCTGATAGATTTACGAAGTGTGCACATTTTCTTGTCTTGCATACGACGTACTCCATGGATAAGTTGGCGAATTTGTATGTTTCTGAAGTAGAAAGGTAACATGGTGTACCTAAATTGATCATATCGAATAGAGATTCGCGGTTTACATCTATGTTTTGAAGGAGTTTGCAGACAGCTTTGGGTACGAGACTTAGCTTTAGTACAGCTTATCATCCACAGACGGATGGTCAGTCTGAGCGTGTTATTCAGACTTTGGAAGATATGTTGAGGTGTTGTGTCATCGAGTTTCAAGGTTCTTGGGAGAAGCAATTGCCGTTGGTAGAGTTTGCTTATAATAATAGTTTTCAGACAAGTATACAGATGGCACCGTTTGAGGCGTTATATGGGCATAAGTGTCGTACACCTTTGTGTTGGAAGGAAGTTGGACAAAATTATGTTTCTTTGCTTCAGGTGTTGAAGGATACGGATGATAAGGTTAAGTTTATATGTTCTAAACTTAAGGAAGCTTCAGATAGGCAGAAGTCCTATGCCGATTTAAAGCGTAGAGAGATAGAGTATGCTATTGGAGACAAAGTGTTTCTTAAGGTTTCTCCGTGGAAGAAGGTGATGAGGTTTGGACGTAAGGGTAAGTTAGGTCCTTGTTTTATTGGGCCATATGAGGTGTTGGAGCGTGTTGGTCCTGTTGCTTATAGGTTGAGGTTGCTAGAGGAGTTGAGCAGGATGCATGATGTTTTTCATGTATCAATGCTTCGTAGATATAGATCGGATCCTTCCCATGTTGTTCCGGTTGAGAAGATTGAGTTAAGGGAGGATATGAGTTATGAGGAAGAACCAATGAGGATTTTGGATGTGGATACCAAGGTTCTTCGAGGAAAAACCATAGATTTGGTTAAAGTGTTTTGGAAACACCAAGGTGTTGAAGAAGCAACTTGAAAGACAAAAAAAGCATGGAGGAGCAGTTTCCTCACTTGTTTGCTTCAAGTAAAATTTCGAGGATGAAATTTTTTTAAGGAGGGGAGAATTGTAACATCCCGATTTTGGGGTTAATAGTTTGGGGTTTAGTTAGGAGAATTCAATTCTGGTCGAATTGGGTTCTCCGGTTCGTTATTCCGGGGAAATATGAAATAAAAATATTTTAATTAGAAAAGTATTAATTTTGGAATATGGTTTAAAAATATTAAAAACATGTTTCAAAATCAAAAGAATGTAATTTGAACTTTAAATTGATTTTTCATTGTGCCTAATTATGCATTAGTGACCAAATTGTAATTTTTAGAAATCAATGGAGGATTTAATTTATAATTTTTAGAAATTACTATTTTTAGTGACTAAAGTGGAAAGCAAGCTATACATAAAATCCTTAGAGGGACATAAACCCAATTTAATTTTTAAATAATGATTTATCCACTAAAATGATTTTTAATTAGTTTATTAAAAGATGATAATCATTTTCTCACTTAACCACTTATTTTCTCTCATCTTTTTCTCTCATTTTCTCTCCATTTTCCTTCATATATTTTCTTCAATTTCTTTCTAATTTTTCACCTTTATCAACAAGAATTACTTCATTTTAATCATCTCTTCATTCTTTACAAAGCCTAATCATCAATTTTACTAAATCAACAACAATTTACAAGGAATCAAGAAGAAAAATTTTCATCTTTTTGGTGGATAGATCTCAAAGGTAATTTTCTGGATCTTAATTCTTTTGTAAGGTTCTTTATTGAAATTCACAAGTATTAGTTTGCTAATCTTTTAATGAAACTTGATTTTATGTTTTCAATTGTGAATGTTTTTATGAAATCTTTTTAGATCTTATTCAATGTTATAATTAGATGGATTTAATAATGTTATTATGTCAATTAAATGATTAATTGAGTCTTCAATTTATGGCACATTAATTTAATCCCGGAATAATGCAATCAGTTTTATTTTAAGGTGTCTTTCGGTTGTTTTAGTGGCTGTTTTAGGTGTTTTATTGTTGCTGGAGATATAAGGATGGTTTGGATGTGTTTTTGGTTAATAATTGAAGTGGATTAGATGTTAGATTCATTAGTTTTTGGGCTGATGATGTTTCGGATGTTTCAGCTAAGTTTCGGTGTTTTCGGCTAGGTTTTTCGGTTGTGTTGTGGAGGTATGATGCGGCTGATGGTTTAAGCATGCTATAATGTGAGAATGCTCTATTTTTAATGATGTAGAGGTAGTGCATGAAGGTGCAAAAGTAGCTGGTGCATTGGCGTTGTCATCGGAGCATCGGCGAAGGCTCGTTTTGCTTGTCGGTGAGTTTTTTTCAGACTTAAAGCGAATCGCATTGGTACAGTTCTATTTTGGGGACTATGGAAGAGTGTAAAAACTTTGCATAGTTCAATAGTAAGTAAAGTAAATGTTTTTGATATATTAACATGAGCTTCGGCTACATTCAGTAAAGACGTTGATGTTGGTAGTGCAATGAGATTTTTGGAAATGCAAAAACATGATTTTGAATTGGTGCCTGCATGAGATAATTGGTGAAAATTCATGGTTTAAAAAGACATACATGGTTAATGAAAACATGGAAAAATTAATTTGGAATATATGTGGTTATTTGCCTTCAAATTAAAGGTGCCATTGGGCATGACTTTCGGTTCATTTGTTGAGCACATTAGGGATGCATTATGAGCTGAAAATGAAATGGAATATTATGTGGTTATTTGCCTTGAAATTGATGGTGCCGTTGGGCATGACATTTGGTTCATTTGTGAACATATTATGCATGCATTATGAGCAGCAAATTATCATGCACATTTGATTATGATATTGGCTTAGTGACACTAACTTTAGATTCGAATACGAATGACATGTCATTAGGATTATCTTAAGTGTACTATAAACATTATTGAGAATAAAGAATATTGCCTACACGTAACAAGGGTGACTTTGTGTTCAATCGTGCGTGGTAGAGCCGCCTACACGTAACAAGGGTGACTATGTGTCCAATCGTGCGTGGTAGTGCTATAATGGTGACTTCGTGTCATGTCAATGGTGACTTCGTGTCATGTCAATGTTGACTTGGTGTCATGTCAATGGTGACTTTGTGTCATGACGAGACTAACGGTCTCTAACAATGGATCCATATATTCGGTGAACTTAAGGTTCACAATAAGTGATCACTAGAATCCAATATGCATACATGGATTAAAAGAGAACATTGTGCATCATTTATGAAATGTATTGATAATGTTGAACATACTCAAGAAAGTGATTTGATGTTATAGACATGAACGTGGAATGTTAAGCATGCATATTTTTAATGATGCATTGCAAACTATGGTTTCATTATGGTTTTAAATAGATACATTGATGATCATGTGTAGAGCTTCCTCACTAAGCATGTTTGCTTAAGCTCTCTTTTCATCTTTGCAGAAAAATAAAGGCACTCGGGACTACTTTCGGAGCAAGGAAACCAAGGGGAAAGGTTACTTCAAATTCGATATGTTTTGACAAATAAGTTGGGGCTTGGCAATGTGTAAACCCAACCTATGTGAGGAGTGTGAACTTTGACTTTGATCTATGTTGAAATAAGACCTATGTTACATGAGATTTAATTGATGGACTATAGTATTGTTTGGATTATTGAAGCATGTACTTGCATGATCGTTAAGACTTTAATCATTTTCTAGGGAGCATGCCTATAGTTTGCTTGATATTCTTGACGTTGATAATCATGTGTTATGTGTTGTTAATTATATGTAGGACTTAAGCATATAGATGGTAGTGATTAATGGTTGTGTATTGAGTCGATAATGTTGACTTAGTGTGAAAGAGCTTTTAGGTTCCAGACCCAAAGTTTCGAAACCTTAGTGAAGGTTTCAAAACCTTTTCCAAATAGTTTCGAAACCTTAGTGAAGGTTTCGTAACCTTTTCCAAACAGTTTCGAAACCTTTAAGAAGGTTTCAAAACCTTGCGGGCAATTTTGATTCTGAAAAGTTATTGGATGCGAAAAGTTTCGAAACCTTCAGAGAAGTTTCGAAATCTTTTACATAAAGTTTCGAAAACCTTTTGAAAGGTTTCGAAACATTTGACTACCAAGAATTTATAGTTGCTGGAAATTATACTTTAGCCCAAGATATCTTCCTTCATTCAATTAGGGTACCTACAGATATTATTTTAAGCTAAAATTTCATATGGATGCATAAAGTTGATTTAATTCAAGATGGTTAAATTAATTTGGATGAAGTCCTTGTAATTCGAAATATTTACATTTTGGTCCCTAAATTAGAGAAACATGCAATTGATTATGTTACAATGATCCGTTTGACTTGAAATTTACCGTGAAGGATATTTGTGTGTTTATTTGAAATTTGATAAAAAGAATTTCTGCTTTATCAATGGAATTTAAAAGTTTTACGTTTTAGTCCTTAATTCACTTAAGTGTTTAATCGGATACTTGTTTGTGGTCAGATTGATTTCGTTAAGGCTTTGTATGAGACCAAAACATATAGGAACATAATTATGCATCTAGGAAAGATAAAAAAATATATATCAGTTTTCAGGGTTGTTTATCAAATGAAACCTTCGCGGGTTTGGTTTGATTTTCCGCGTGTGACCCATTAGTGTCGGTTCCGTCTAGGCTAGGCTAAGGGGGTTACACGAGAAGCATGAAACTGATGCACAAATGGGATCCATGCAATTGCTTAATTTGATGCAATGCACCCCAAAGACTGAAGCCAAGGGGTTACTTTATGTGGATGTCATGATCAACAGGAAAGCATCAAGGGCAATGCTTGACACAGGTGCGTCACATAACTTTATTTCTCTTGATGAAGAAAAAAGGCTAGGTCTTAAGGAAAAAAAAGGACCAGGATCCATTAAGGCAGTCAGCTCCACTGCCCTACCAATCCAAGGCATTACACGTGGGGTCAAGACCAATGTAGGGACATGGTCTGGCCACCTAGACTTCACAGTAGACTCAATTAACGACTATAAGCTCGTCCTGGCATTGATTTCTTTGATAGGGCCAAAGCTATTCCGATGACATATGCCAACACCTTGTGCATCACAGAGGGTTACCAAGCTTGTGTGGTGCCAACCATTAGGGCCATCAAGAAAAATTCTAAAGTGATCTCATCACTTAGAATGGAGGAGCATGCAGAGTTCAAGAATGTCGCACCTTCAAATCCGTCAAAGAGGCTACCACCAAGGGGAAAGATGGATTATAAGATCACGTCTATACCAAAATGAAAGCAAATAAGGAGTCCAAGGAAGAATAACAACAATTCCATGAAGATGTGACGAGGGGGTCGCGAGCTTAGATGGGGGAGAATGTCACGACCCGACAGCAACAATGAGGTTAATAAATCATCTTTGTGCATTCTTGAAGAATCTATTCACCAAGGAAGCTTCCAGAATGACCTAGAATGGACTACATCCATCTCAAGAATTCCATCACGTTCTAGAATGTTCTAGGAGGTTCTACCAAGATCTAGACACGTCTAGAATGTTTGAGAAGATTCTAGAAGACTTTAGATAATTCTCAAAGGTTCTAGAACATTCTAGAAGGATGAAGAAGATGTTGAAAGTATCTAGAACATTCTAGAAAGATCAAGAATATTCTAGAAAACCCTAGAAGACCCTATAAGGATCAGGACTACTCTAGAAGCCTCTAGAGTTCTCTAGAACATTGTAGATAATTGTAGACATGTATAGAATAATGTAGAAATCTCTATAATAGTATAGATCTTTGTAGATATTTATGGAGGCAATATAATAGCCGTCCGATCAAAATAATCTTAGTCGTTCATTAGGGACTTGGGGGCCTATAAATAGGACCACCCACCTCATTTGTAATTATCAAGCAATAATGTAAGCATTAAGCCTTGTAAATCTTAATAAAGTGTTTACTTCTTGCCTTCTCAATATTTCAAGCTTTCTAGCCTTAGAGTTTGCGTGAACTAAAGTGTAAAACTAAAATTGATTTTGATATAATAATTATGTATAAGAACTATTTTACAATAAATTTTGAAGTCCCTAAGTCAAACTTTTGTTTACAAGTCAAACCAAGAACTTTGAAATAAATTTTCTAGGTGTTTTTACACGAGGGTATCGATACCCTAAGAACAAGTATCAATACCGACCTAGGTTTTTAAGCCTTATTCTTGAAACCAAGAACAAGTATTGTAACATGGTTTGATATCTTTTCTTCACTACCAAAACTTGTTTCGAGCCAAGTATCGAACTAGTTCGTGTATTTTAATTAATTTTAAAAATATTTAGAATTGTGACTCCAGGTATCGATACCAGTATCGATACACCCCTAAACCTCAACGGCTATTTTAGCATTAAATGAGTCGACTGTTGGTAGCAGTTAAGACTTTGAATGGTGGTTAGCCTATTCTGAAACATGGTTCGATACCGACCTTTATAGTTTCATAAAGGTATCGAAGCATGTATCGATACCCCTTGTATTAAATGCACAACAACTCTTTCTATTTTGATCTGTTTCGAAACAGGTTCTTGGTGTTTCGATACCGCCTGCTGTAGAGTGTATTTATCGTGGGAAGATAAAATTTCAACAGTCTTATTTACATTCCCAACAACCACAACGGTTAGAAATCAATGAGAGAGCATAAAATGAAGCATTTTCAACAGCATTAACAACTATTGATCCACAGGACAATATCCTAGCATTAAATCCAACACCTTGATCTTAATAGCAATATCTTGTAACCCAACTCTTGGGAATTTTCTTTGTAATATTGTCTCAGAGTTTGGGGAGTGTTCTTGATTGTTGTTGCTTGCTTGCAGTGCTTGATGGATTGATTAAAATATGTGATTGATTTGCATGAAAGAGTGTGCAAGTATACACATCGAACAAGTAATAAAGTGTGTGAGTGAGATCGTTCTCACGAGGATTGGGTAGGTTAATTCAAAATAGTTACCATACACAAAAGATAAAAGTAGTCTTTTGTAATGACATATGCTAAAACAAATCTGCAAGTGTCACCAAAGATGCTGGAGCAAAACAAAGGATGTCACGAAAATGTAGTAACAATAAACAGATATTGGAGAAATAAATAAAGCTACACAAACACAACACTGAAAAAGATATTCAAGCTTAAGACAGGTTAGACTTGCTATGGCATGACTTAACTGCTTTCCTGGATGTTACTGTTCCAAAGGTTTACTAGTGCTTGACAGAGTTTACTGAAAATGCCTCCACTATCCCTAGTCAGAAGGCCTAACACTCGAAAATGTTAAGGCATTACCTCCCGGTCTCAATCCTAACACTTCTAATGTTGATGAAGTACTACCCCTTTAAGTCGTTGAAACTCTACCTTATCCCTAAGGCAAGTTAGGATTCCGCTCTCGCAGCAACCTCATTGTTCAAGATGGTCTAGCTTTGCCTATCCCTAGATCTAAGCTTCCCAAGCCCCTAGAGCTATGGCTACCTCCCGATGCTCTTACAAAACATGGTTTAGAATAAAAAGTGTTAGCATGCTTGAACAAAACACTTAATAAACTGGAAACAGTAAAACATCCATTAGAAACAAATTAAAATTATCCAAAACAAGCCTTAGTCATACTAGTTTAGTTCATGTCTAGGTAAGAAAAACTATTCAACTTGTGTCCTTTGAAATACATATTCATCGAATTAGAAAAGAGGTAAACAAAGTGAAGAGGAAGAAGTCTCAAACGCTTGTGCCGTGACACTTCCTAGCTTGCCGCTCCTCCTGAAGTTGTGCAAATCCCTTGCTTAAAGCTCTTCTATAATGGTGGCTTGGCTAGAGGTTGAAGACGACCGAAAGTGACCTCCTTTCTTCTTTCTTCTCCCTCTTGCTTCCTTAAAGCTCGCTCCTTTATGGCTCCTTAGCTACTGATTTTTCTCTTTTTCTTGCTCTAAAACATTCGGCTTGGCTCTAGCTCTCTTGTTGAAGGAGGCTTACCCTTGTACTTATAGGAGGCTTCTAGGGTTTGGTGCCCTAAAGGTGCCAAGGGAATATCCCCTAACATTTGCTGCAGTAGGTGGCAAGAATGTCTGATCTACAGGCGACTGTGGCAGGTCTGCAAGGGGTGGTGCAACATCTGCAGAAAAGTGTGGCAGGGTGAAGGGGCGGTGCGACATCTGTAGGTTTGCAGAGGAGGGACAACTGGCCTGGAAAACGTATGGAGACAGTGGGTTGTGGGTGTGTTCTTTTCTTCCGTTCTATTTTGTCCGCTCACAATGTTGTAGCATCCTTGAAGTCCGATCCAACACTTGAGAAATATGGTACGACATCTCTTCCACTCTTTCAATATTGCTTCAGCATCTGCACAGCATAACCAACAACATACCCTTCAAAGAAGCATCTTTTAAAATAAAAAGAAAATAAAATAACAACCTAAACTAAATGCAAATGCACATGAAATGCAGTTAAATGCAATGAAATGCAATGCAAATGAACTTGAAACCAAACAAAACCTTAAGTAAAAGGGTTGAAAATATACGCTTTTTAGAGCGTTAACACACACCCAAACTTAAGATATTGCTTGTCCTCAATCAATGACATATAAAAATGCTATGACATTACTTCCAATCCTTGACAGCAGTTCAGGCAAAACATCAATCCTCAGAATATAAATGATATAGCAATCTACACGATATTGAGAATTCCAAGAACTTGAACTAAGACAAGATACTTTTTTTGTGTGTGTTGGATTTTATCTAACTTATGCTTAAGTGTTAGAAAAATTTTAGTTTTCCTTATTCACTATATCCTAGTTCCTAAAAAAGTCTACTCCCCTGAATAGTAGTTTTTTTAAACTGGTTCGAAGGGTGTTAGCTTATCACACCTACCATCCTTAATTGTAGATGAGTATGGAGCAAACATCTCATCCCTGAGCTAGTAGGTAGAGTTATTACGTGACAACTTTCATTCGCTCATATGTTGTAGCATTATTTATGTTTAGAGCATAAGCTAACTTTTGCATAGAGGAACGTCCTTCTACAGTTTTATGCTAAAGCATTTATTCATTTATTTTATTTTTTTATGTTTTATTTATGTACTTTAGCAAAAAGGAGTTTTTTCTTTCTTTCCAAACCAAGTCATAGATTCTATGTTCTCTAAAACGTTCCTACTACTCAAGCATAAAAAACATACAATCGTGTCAATAAAATTCCAAAGCATCAAGTCCTAATTTAGTTCAATTAATTCTCAATATATTTACTAATTCATTTTAAAACCATCAAAATTCTTATCATCGGATATCATCTATTCTAACCTAAAAGCTGTTTTGAATTGAATCTAATGCTATAGCAAATTCATATGTATGCAGAATGAAATGAAAATGCTAAGGTGAAGACTTTGCTACCCCCAAACTTGAGGTTAATATTGTCCTGAATGCTGAAATGGATCTATATGCAAAAATGAAAAAGAAAAAGAAAAAGATGCTTACTTCTCTATGGGTATTGTCTTATAGACGACCATCTTGATGCGTTTCCATGGCCTATCCATTGGTGACGGCTGCTCTGTTTTTGTGACTACAATGGGTATCATATCCTCCTCGAGCCTATCAGAAGCATGTCTTTTAGTTGTACGCTTAATCTTACGGCGTGGGACAAATGTAACCAATTGATTTATAGGAGGCACCTCTTCATGTGGTGATGAGTTAAGATCGAAATCATCACTGTTAATTTCCATTGTTCGTTGCGTAGAGGTTGGTGATCCCATAGCAGGTTCCTCGCCTTGGTCTTGTGTTGATGATTTTGATGGACCGATAGGGACCTGATATGATGTTGTAGTAGAAGCAGCATGGGATTGTTTAGATGCTAGTGCTGGTGCTAGTGTACTTGCTGGTGGCTCATCCTGTTGGCGGGTGGTGTCTTGTGAATTCCCTTGTGGTGTCGTATGGCTCTGTTGTTGCTGCGGCGGGGCTTGGTCCTTTGGTGCTTGGTCAGGCTCGACTGGACCGAAGATATGAGTGGGGAAGCTGGGGAAATTGTAGCCACCATCTTGCAGCAAATCGCAAAAATTCAGTTGAAGTAAGTCCCTCTTTTGGACGTAACTCATGTAGGACATGAATATGCTTTGAAGGTCTTGCAGCTGTAGTTGCATCCCCTGCACAGTGGTAGGTAGTGCACTGAAATTTGTTATGGCATTTTTCGGCTTTACTGATGGTGTAGTAGATGCTGTGGCATTTTCTTCGAGTCCTATTAGCTTAGGGATCTTCTTCAAAGGTATCCCTTGCCTTCCCTTCATCTTGAAGTCCTCATCATTCTCAAACACTCTTTGTTTCCTACAGAGTGCAGTGATGAGGTAAGAGAAAGGAATGGGGCTTTGCTTCCTCTTTAGCGCAGCATAAGCCTCTTCGAGAATGATCTTTCCCATATTGATCTTCCTTGTCCTTAGTATCGAGTGTAGCAATTGTAATCTGCCCAAGTTGACAGTGGCCATGTGAGTAGTCGGCATCAAGTTTTGCTTGATGAAGTGCATCCAAATTTTTCCTTCTGGCTTCAAAGAAGTTCGGTCCAACGTTGTGTTCACTTTATCCCAAATCGTTCCCTCGACACAGAGCTCTTGCAGTAAGAAGTCTTGGTCTTGCCCCAACATCGATGCGACAAAAATGGAGTGCGGGTCATCTTCTTCCAGTCAATAAAACTAGTTGATATCTTTTGCAGTGAATGGCATCGCATCTCCTCGTACATACACCGTTGGTTGCCCCGATCTTGTGTCATGGGTATTGAATTCTTTCATCAGTGAGATGTTGAGTTGTTTCGCATCCTTCCTCGCTGCAAAGTGGTGGGAAAGTTCCTCCCACTTGTGATATTTTATGGTGAAGGCTACTTGCTCAGGTAGTTTCTGAAATATGGCTGGGTTGTAGAGGAAACCCTTCTCTTGGTGTACCATTCTTGCTTTGAGCTTTTGGAATCGCTCTTTTTCTGCATCATCTTTAAACTTTCTGATCTTAATCGGACGCGCTTCAGCAGCAGTTTTAGAGGACTCGGCAGTGTTTTTGCAACGCACCATTGTTAAAGGAAAATTTTTTGTTAAGATCTCTTTGTGCTTTCAGAGGAGAGGAGAGTTGTATGAAAATAGTGGTGGTTCTCTTGGAGAAGAAGGTGAATTAGTGGGGAAGAGAGAGGGATGGTTACTTGTTGGGGTAGGGGGAGAGGAAAGAGAAAAGTAATGATGTCTTGTGTAAGGGTTTTGGACGGCTAGGGTTCTTGGGAAAGTAAAAAGGGATGTGGGGTTTTAAATGGATGGTATGTTGGAGAGAGAAAAGGGTTTCTTAATTAATGAAGAGTAATGATGGGTAAAAGAAGGGTTGAATTTAAACCAAACTCTCTCCTTTCCTCTTTGGAAACCAACTGAATTCTCTTTAATGGGCTCCTCATCTTCCTCCTTTGGTGGCCCAAATCAAATAACTCAAAAAAATTTTCCCTCCAAGACTGGTAGTCGTACAGTCCTTTGTAGCTCTCAGTCCTCCTTTGCACAGACTGTGCACTGCACACTATCCTGTTGTGGCATGCCACGCCTCTATTCTCATACAGACTGGTGCAACGATGCACAGTGGTTTGAGCTTGTACCTTCAAGAATTAAAAGCTGAATATGGACAAAAAGGAATTAAAAGCATCTTAAAAGAAACCCCAAATAAAAACTTTCACTTTTATTCAAACTAAAAATTAAATACTAAAGCAAAATAGAAAAGGGAGATAGAAATGCTTAGGCATTTTGCAGGTTGTGGTCGTCCTTGTCACACAAAATGGGAGTTCCGTTGTAAATCTTTAGCCTTTTACATTGACCTTGAATGTTCGATCTCCATCCAGTGTTTTGATCTCTACAACTCCATAAGGATAGACCTTATGTATCAGGAATGGTCCTGACCATCGAGTCTTCAATTTTCCAGGAAAGAGTATTAGTCTTGAGTTATAAAGTAACACTTGTTGGCCCTTTGAGAAATGTCATGGAAAAAGATGTTTATCGTTCCACCTCTTTGTCTTTTCTTTGTAGATCCTAGCATTCCCATAGGCATGGGACCGAAATTCGTCCATTTCATTTAGCTCTAGAATCTTGTTCTCTCTAGCTGTCTTGAAATCCATATTGAGCTTTTTGATGGCCCGATAAGCTTTGTGTTCTAGCTCTACGGGCAAATGACATGCTTTCCCATAAACCATATTGAATGGGGACATCCCTAAAGAACTCTTGTAAGCTGTCTTATATGCCCATAAAGCTTTATCCAGCTTTGGAGACCAGTCTTTTCTCTTTGTGTTGACTGTCTTCTCTAGAATTTGCTTGATTTTTCTATTGGAGATTTCGGCTTGGCCATTTGTCTGCAGGTGATATGCTGTAGCAATTTTGTGTCTGACTCCATAGCGTTATAATGCCTTAGCAATAAGCTTGTTGTCGAAATGGGTTCCTTCATCACTGATTATGGCTCTAGGGACTCCAAACCTTGTGAAAATATTCTTGTGCAGGAACTTTAAGACTGTCTTGGAATCATTGCGAGGTGTTGCCACCGCTTCTACCCATTTGCTCACAGAGTCCACTACTAGAAAGATATACAAATCACCATAGGACGATGGAAATGGTCCCATAAAATCAATTTCCCAAACATCGAAAAGCTCGATTTTCAAAATATTTTGCAGCGGTATTTCATTCCTCCTTGAGATGTTACCAGTTCTTTGACATCTATCGCATTCCTTGTAAAATACTTGAGCATCCTTGAAGAGTCTGGGCCTGTAGAATCCAGATTGAAGGACCTTTGCAGTAGTCTTTGATCCACCAAAATGCCCACCATATGATGCTGCATGGTAATGAAATAAGATATCTTTTTGTTCTTCTTTCGGTACACATCTTTGAAGCAATTGATCAGCATATTGCTTAAACAAATATGACTTATCCCAATAGAAAAATTTTGCATCATGTTTGAACTTCTTGCGACCCTAGCTAGATAAATCAGGAAACAAAATACCACTAACAAGAAAATTAACAATGTCGACATACAAAGGTAATGCTATAGCATATAAAATTTTCTCATCTGGGAAATTTTCTTTGATCTCAAAATTCTCTCCTATATTATAAAGATTTTCTAGCCTAGATAGGTGGTCTGCAACTTAATTTTTAGTACCTTTCCAATCCTTTACTTCTATATCAAACTCTTGAAGCAAAAGTATCCACCTAATAAGTCTCGGCTTAGCATCTTTCTTAGTCACTTGGTATTTGATGGCAGAATGATTAGTGTGTACTATCACCCTAGTTCCTATAAGGTACGCCTTAAACTTATCAAAGGCAAATACTACAGCAAGTAACTCTTTCTCAGTAGTGGTGTAGTTAATTTGAGCATCATTTAGAGTTCTACTTGCATAGTAAATAACATGGAAGAATTTACCTCGCCTTTGACCTAGTACTGTGCCAACTGTGTAGTCACTTGCACCGCACATCAACTCGAATGGCTCAGTCCAATCGGGTGGTATTACTATTGGAGTTGAGGTAAGCTTCTTCTTCAGCTCGTTAAAAGTGTTGTGGCATTTTTCATCAAAGACAAAGGGTTGATTATGTTGTAGCAAATTGTAGAGCGGCTTAGAAATTTTTGAGAAGTCCTTGATGAACCTTCTGTAGAAGTCAGCATTTCTAAGAAAGCTTCTAATTCCCTTCACAGTGGTGGGAGGTGGTAGCTTCTTTATCAACACTGTTTTTGCTTTGTCAACTTTAATTCCTTTGCTTGAAATTTTGTACCCCAAAACCGTACCTTCGATCACCGTGAAATTGCATTTTTCCCAATTGAGAACAAGGTTGGCTTCTTCACAGCGTTTCAGTACCTTGGCCAGATTACTTAGGCATTTTTCAAAAGATTCTTCGGATACAGAAAAATCGTCCATAAATATCTCCAAAAATTCTTCAACCATGTCTGAAAAATTGCCAACATACAACATTGAAAAGTTGTTGGAGCATTACATAACCCAAATGGCATTCTTCAAAAAGCATAAGTTCCATAAGGGCAGGTGAAGGTTGTTTTCTCCTGGTCCTCTGTTGCTATAGAAATTTGGTTGTACCCAGAATAGCCATCAAGGAAGCAATAATAAGTTTTTCTCGCCAATCGATCCAACATTTGATCGATAAAAGGAAAGGGGAAATGGTCCTTCTTAGTTGCTTTGTTCAGCTTCCTATAGTCCACACAAATGCGCCAGTCGATGACTGTCATTGTTGGGAGCAACTCGTTATCCTCATTTGTGATTACTGTCATGCCTCCCTTCTTAGGAACACAATGCACAAGGCTAACTCATGAGCTGTCAGAAATTGGGTACATAATCCCTGCATCCAACCACTTGATAATCTCTGTCATCACTACCTTCTTCATTGCTGGGTTTACTCTTCTTTGGGGCTCAACAGAATTGTTGTGGCATTCTTCCAGCAGGATCTTTTGCATGCAGATCGTAGGAATGATGCCCTTCAAATCAGCCATAGTCCATCCTAGAGCTTTCTTATATTGTGACAGCAAATTCACAAGACTAAGCTTTTGGTTAGGATCTAAGCTAGAAGAAATAATCACTAGCAAAGTATTGTGAGATCCCAAATAAACATACTTTAAATGCGGTGACAGTGGTTTTAAATCTAGAGATGTGCATGTAAAAGTGATGGTTTAGGAGGAATAAATTTAGAGAAATCTATTGATTTGAATTTTGTACCTAGTCTTGGCTTGAAATAGCCAATTTGCCGTAGCTTCAGATGAGCTTCTTCATCCTGATCATGCTCCTCTAGCATTTTTGCAAAGTCCTTCATTTGCGGAGAATTGTCAAAGCAAAAATCTGCCTCTTCTTCAGTTGCTGCAACATTTATCCTAGCTATACAATTACATTCTTCATTATCATCCATGTACTTGAGAGTGTTGAAGACATTGATGGTCATGGATTGATCTGCTACTCGCATTGTGAAGTCTCCCTTCTCACAGTCGATGAGAATCCAACCGATTGCAAGGAATGGTTACCCCAAGATGATGAGTGCTTTGTAGTCCACTTCACAATCCAAAATCAGAAAGTCCACAGGGAATACAAACTTACCCACTTTTACTATCACATCTTCCACCTTGCTTTCTGGTCGAACATGAGAATGGTCCGCCAATTGCAAGATGATAGTGGTAGGTCGTGTACTCCATATACCAAGCTTCTTGAGTATTGCCTTGGGCATTAGATTCACACTCAACCCTAGGTCGTATAATGCCTTACCCAGAAAATTGTCTCCTATCGAATATGGAATGATGAAGCTGCTAGGATTTTGCCTTTTCATGGGAAGCTCAGTCCTCCAGAATAGAACTCAGATGCTATAGCAACTGTTTCAAAATGCTCAGTTTTTCTCTTCTACGTAACAATGTCTTTCAAAAACTTTGCATATGAGGGCATTTGATCAATAGCATTGATGAGTGCATAAAAGGCAGTTATTTACTACCCTTCTCATGGTACTTTATGCATCTATTATACACCAACTTGAACAGAAATATGGACTCTTTGCGCAAATATTGGATATTCCGTTATCATTACTTACAAAGTCAATATTTATAGAGAATACAGATATTATTACATATTCTGTACATGCAAGAATATCTAGGGTAGAAGCGGCAGTGAAGCAATATTGAGGCCGAGGCAGAAGACAATGCTACGGCAGAATTCAGTGTGGCAACACCAACAATGGAGGCGAAATAAAAGATAAAAATATAGAGAACATTCTGGAAGATACAGCGCACTGATTGGACCAGGCTAGCGCGCTAAAAGCCTAAATCAAAGACCAAGCGGGAAAACCCTTCTAGAAGGCGGCAAACTTGGAAATATCAGATTCCTTGAAGAAGACTTGTTCCTTACTCCAAGTTGAAGTCTATTTAGGAAAGGTTTGCCCTAGGTTAAGACTATATATACCCTAGCCGGTCATATTGTTTAGAGAGCCGATTTTTAGAGAAAACCTTTCTCCCTAAGAATTGTACTTAACGATAATATGTTCTAAATTTCTTAGGGATAGGTGAAGGTTGTCGATATTAGTGAGAGGAGATTGATTCTTGTATCTTTGTTCTTATGCAATAATAATATCAAAGTTTGCTTATCCTATTGTCATTCTTTGTTCTTGCATTCAAACTCGAAAGAGAAGTTTGCAAGTAATCTATTTATCTAGCATCGAGAGGTGTAGATTCACGAAAGGGATAAGTACGGTGTTGTAGACACTAACTCGGCCTAGAGATAGGTTAAGAGTTTCAGCAGCTAAAAGAAGTGTTGGATTGGTTGGTGGTTATTGTTGATTTACGCCGAGAGGTATCGTCAAGGACTAGTAATCAACAACACTCTGACTTAGAGATAAGCGGAGTCAACTATGAACACTTTGTTGAACTTTGATGCCTCTGTCCAAGAGTAAGATATTGCCGCGACAGAGAACACCAATACTGCCTAGGCTGTATCTGCAGTACTGTCGAAGCAGTGTTGTGTGATTGCATTGAACAAGAAGAAGATCAATTGAATCCACTAATTGACACAGCTAGATCCTACTTGCTTTATCTATATCGTCTTTAACCTTTTATTTTATGTTTTATTATTTAATTATTTAGTTAGATAAACAAATCAACTCATTTGTGTTTTTACTTTATTTTCAGGAGCAAGGGAACAAGGGGAAACATATTAAGTATATCAATCCATGTGAAGACGATACACGATATACTTATCATTTTATTACTTGGCGATATGTACACTTGCACTCAATTAAGCTTTTATTACACGCATCAAGGTTTTGGTGCGATTGCCGGGGATTGGTAACTAAATTTTGTTTTTCTTTATTTTCTTGCTCTTTAACTATTCTTTATCTAACTTTAATTTTAACCATTTATTTAATTTTTACTAACTTTGATTTATTTGGTTTATGACCAGGGTAAACCCGAGTGGTCCATTGTACGAGTTGGATCCTGAGATTGAACGAACAAGACATCATCTGAGACGAAATCTGTTCCAAGTCATGGATAATCCACCAAGAGGTCAAATTCCATTTGTTGATCATAATGTACTGCCACCAACAATGCCGCAGCAGCCACTGCCGTAACCATTGCCGAGGCAACCCACTGTTAGAGACTATCTGGTGGAAGATTTAAACGGACTCAACCCTGGCGTAGTCACCCCAGAAATCGAAGCAACTCACTTTTAGCTCAAACCAGTGATATTCAACATGTTGAACACAATTGGACAGTTTAGTGGGTTTGCTACTGAAGATGCAATACAACATCTTAAATCTTTCATGGAAGTATGCAACTCTTTCAATATTCAAGGAGTCCATGAAGATATTTTGCGATTAGAATTGTTCCCTTATTCACTAAGGGATAGGGTGAAAACTTGGTTGAATGGTATCCCAGCAGGATCCATAGGATCTTGGGAGGAACTCTGCCGAGAATTCATTACGAGGTTTAACCTGACAAATCTCTATGATCGCATCCGTAATGAAATCACATCATTCCAGAAAAATGAAGATGAACCGATGTATGAGGCATGGGAACGCTATAGAGAATTGCTAAACAAATGCCCACTACATGGTTTTCCCTTGTGGAAGCAAGTCTCCATGTTTTATAATGCTACCAATGCCTCCACAAGGATGATGCTAGATGCTTCCGCAAATGGGACACTTTTGGATAGAGCACCCGCGGAGGTCATTGAAATTCTGAACAAACTCGCAAGGAACGATTTTCAATTTTCCACATCAAGGCGAGAAGGAATGAGACGTCATGTCACAGCCCATGAATTAGATACATCTAGTTCGGTGGCAGCAGAATTGGCTTCTCTGACCAAGATGGTTCAGAATATGCAAGCCCAGAGAAACATACATGAGGTTAAGGCAGTTAACTCATCGGATTACATGCAAGATGAGGAGACCAGCCTATATGTTGGAAACTATAACAGAAACAATCAAATGATGTCCAACAATTACAACCCATCTTGGAAAAGGCATCCAAATTTCTCATGGTGTAACCCTAACAATGCCTTCAATCCAATGAATCAAGCCCCTGGATTCCAGCATCAAAACCAGAACCTGCCGCAGTAGCACAATCAGTAGTCCATGCCACAACAGTAGGTACAACAGCAACAATCTCTGAATACATTGGTAGATTCTCTCACGGCTTTTATGACAAAGACTAATGCTTACGTGATGGAGAATAGTCGTTTCATGAAGCGTACTGATGACTTCATGAACTGAACTGAGATGAGATTGTAAAACCAGAAGGCCGCGATAAAATCTCTAGAAACCCAAGTTGGTCAATTTGCCCAACGACAAAACACTCGACCACCAGGGGGTTTACAATTAAAGGTGTTAGGCCACGAGCAATGCAAGGTAATTACAACAAGAAGTGGCCTACAATTAAAAGATAAAGAAGGGACCTCAACCGATAGAGTCCAACCAGAAAAGCAACATCATGAGGACTCAGAAGCTGAGCAGGACCCTGCCGAAAGCATTGCCACGGCAGCAGAACCAACAGTATCAGAACCACCTGTCGAGGCAGCTACAGATAAATTCACCCCAGGTATTAAACTCAATATCCAAGTAAACCTAGAGAATATCAGACCACCAACTCTTTTCCCGCAGAGGTTGAAGAAGTAAAAACAGGACCACCAATTTCAGAAATTTCTAGACATATTGAAGCATGTCCATATCAACTTGCCACTAGTTGAGGCTATTGAACAAATGCCCAACTATGCCAAGTTCTTCAAGGACATAGTATCCAAACGACGAAGGCTAGGGAATTTGAAACGATGGCATCTATTGAAGGTTGCATGGTCATGCTGCATAATCGCGTGCCGCCGAAGCTAAAAGATCCTGGCTGCTTTACAATCCCCTGTGCGATTGGAGATGGTTATAAAGGAAAGGCCCTATGCGACTTGGGAGCAAGCATCAACCTTATGCCCAAATCAGTTTTTTAAAAACTTGGAATAGGACGGGCAAATCCAACAACAGTACTACTCCAACTTGCGGATCGGTACTATGTGCATCCTTAAGGCAAAATTAAGGACATTCTGGTAAAGGTTGACAAGTTTATATTTCCTGCTAACTTTCTTGCCCTTGATTGTGAAGCCAATGGCAATGCACCGATCATATTGGGTCGACCTTTCCTTACTACCGGTTGTACTCTAATAGATGTAGAAAATTGAGAATTAACTATGAGAATAAATGATCAACAAATCAAGTTCAACGTTTTTCATATGCTGAGAAATCATGACAATCTAGAAGAATGCCAAGTATCAGAAAACTTTGACGAAGACTTGATACAACCATGTCTGGAAAACAACTGCCTCGGTAGAGCCATCATCAATTCGACGCATGACTGTCTCGGCAGTTCAGAGGATGATTGTTATACCCATGCTCTAAACACAACACATGAAGATGACAGCCTTGAGGCACAAGAAATTGAGGAAATAAACTGGATAACCCACTTTCCAAGTAAGAACTTTGAACCTTTGAATTATCCAAGAAAGGAGCCCACTAGTACGGAACCAGTAATCACTGAACTAAAACCCCTGCCTGCTAATTTAGAGTATATTTATTTGGGAACCAATCATACAATGCCCGTAATCATTTCTTCTAAGCTGCAGCCGAAACAGGAACAGAGCTTAATAGAAATGTTGCGGCAGCATAAGACAACACTAGGGTGGACAATTGATGACATAAATGGAATAAGCTCAGCCATTTGTATGCATAAAATCATATTAGATGAAGGTCAAAAACCCACTGTGGAGGCCCAGAAGAGACTTAACCATGCCATGAAGGAGGTAGTTCGGAAGGAAATAATCAAGTGACTTGATGCCGGAATCATTTATCCTATCTCTGACAGTGAATGGGGTGGAGAGTTTGTATGGACTACCGAAAGTTGAACAAAGCAACAAAGAAAGACCAATTTTCTCTACACTTTATTGATGAGATGCTCGACAGACTGGCTGGGAAATCCTATTATTGTTTCCTCGATGGATATTCTGGATATAACCAAATTGCTATTGCTCCAGAAGATAAAGCAAAAACCATATTCACCTGCCTGTATGGAACATATGTTTTTCGAAGAATGTCGTTCGGCCTTTGCAATGCCCCGGCCACCTTCCAGAGATGCATGATGGCAATCTTTTCAGATGTGATAGAAGATTTCATGGAAGTATTCATGGATGATTTTTCTGTCTTTGGGGACAAATTTGCTCACTGTCTCAACAATTTGGAGAAAGTACTACAAATATGTGAGAAAACCAATTTAATCCTCAACTTGGAAAAATGCCACTTTGTGGTAAACGAGGGCATAGTATTGGGTCATAAAATATCATCCGAAGGAATTGATGTAGATAAAGCCAAGGTTGATATGATAAAGAATCTACCTCCACCCATCTCTGTGAAAGGAATTCGAAGCTTCTTGGGACATACAGGTTTCTATAGAAGGTTTATCTCGAACTTTTCTACAATTTCTAAACCTCTTTGTAACATACTTGAGCAGGATAGAAAATTTGAATTCACCAACGAATGTACTGAAGCATTCGAGACCCTAAAGAAAAAGTTAGTTACAGCACCGATAGTGGTTCCACTATATTGGACCCTGTCTTTCGAGGTAATATGTGATTCAAATGATCATGCTGTCGGGGCAGCACTTGGACAGAGGAAAAACAATATCTTCCATGTTATTTACTATGCTAGCAAGACACTCAATGATGCCAAGATAAATTACACTACAACCGAGAAAGAATTACTAGCAGTAGTGTTTGCCTTCGATAAGTTTCGTTCCTATCTCATTGGCACTAAAATCACCTTCTATACAGACCATTCGGCACTTAAGTACCTTTTTGCCAAAAAGGATGCCAAACCAAGATTGATAAGAGGAATTCTTCTGCTACAAGAGTTCGATGTGGAGATAAAAGATAGGAAAGGTACTGAAAACCAAGTAGTTGATCATTTATCCAGACTGGAGAATAAAGGCTATAAACTAGAGGACATACAAGACACCTTTCGAGATGAACAAATATTGCATGTCGCAACAAAAGACGCCCATGCTACCGAGGCAGAACCTATAGCACTACATGATTATCAGGCCCAAGCACTGTTTGCATATATTTCAGAATCTATCAAGGAAGACATACAGACAGTAACGACAACTCCCTGGTACGCAGATCTTGTTAACTTTTTAGTCAGTGGCATATTTCCTTATAACTTGAATTATAACGAAAAAAAGAGGTTTCAGCATAATGCCAAACATTATTTCTGGGACGAACCTCTCTTGTTTCGACAATGTGCAGATCAGGTTATACGATGATATGTCCCAGAAGAGCAAGCAATTCTTCAACAATGTCACGACCTACCGTGTGGAGGACATTTTGGCGGAAATAAAACAACAATAAAAGTTCTTCAATCAGGATTTTATTGGCCGACGCTCTTCAAAGACGCACACCTCTATTGCAAGACTTGTGATCGATGCCAAAGGACGGGCAATATATCTATACAAAACAAGATGCCACAAAAGCCAATACTAGAAGTAGAATTATTCGATGTATGAGGAATAGATTTTATGGGACCATTCCCTTCATCTCAAGGAAATCTCTATATCCTAGTAGTAGTGGATTATGTGTCAATATGGGTTGAAGCAATAGCCATGCCTCACAATGACGCCAAGACAATACACAAATTTCTCAAGAAGAACATATTCACAAGATTTGGAGTACCGAGAGCCATCATTAGCGACGAAGGTAAGCACTTTGACAATAGGCTCATTGTCACGGCACTAAAGAAAATGGGTGTCACTCATAAAATGGCTACAGCATATCATTCACAAATAAATGGCCAAGCTGAACATGCAAATAGGGAACTAAAACAAATCCTTGAAAAGGTAGTACACACTTCTAGAAAGGATTGGTCTCATCAACTTGACGATGCTTTGTGGGCGTATAGAATAGCTTACAAAACGCCATTGGGTACATCACCCTATAGATTAGTATTTGGCAAAGCTTGTCATTTACCCGTGGAAATTGAGCACAAAGCTTACTGGGTAGTAAAAAATATAAACATGGAATAGGAAAAAGCTGGACAAAAACGACTATTGTACCTGAATGAACTAGATGAATTAAGTACGAAAGCTTATAATAATGCCAAGATCTATAAAGAGAAAACGAAACGCTGACATGACAGTAAATTGCTACCACGACAATTCCTACCGAGGCAGCATGTCCTCCTTTTTAACTCTAGACTCAAGTTGTTCCCTGGGACACTCAAATCAAGATGGTAAGGTCCTTTCAAAGTTGTTAAGGTTTATCCCCATGGAGCAATCACAATCAAGTCACAAAAAGAAGGTGTTGAATTCAAAGTAAATGGCCAACGATTGAAGTATTACTCTGAACATCAAGAAACGAAAACGATGGCAACCATCACTTTAGGTGATGCACCTACATGACATCCTCCTTTGGTTTAAGTTTAAGCATTTAATTATTAGTTTTAGTTTTATTTTCCTTTTTATTGTTTCTTTTTGTTGTGTTTTAGACAGAATAGAGAATCACAGAAGAAATCTCCGAGTAGATCTGCGAAGACTGATCCAACATCGCATCTCTCATTTTACTGTTGTTTGCCTTATATTTTGAGCATTGAGGATAATTCTCGGTTTGAGTTTGGGGGAGATTGTAGGTGCAGAAGCACTGAAAAGGCTACCCACTACCGCGGCATTACCATGAAAAAAGGGAGTAAATTTTTTCTGAAATTTTTTTACAATATTCTATTTTCTTGAATTTCTGTTTGTAATCTTGCATTGCCCTACATCATCTTTGCTTTAGTTTACTCCTTTAAGGCTATAAAAATCTTTCTCCTTACCATGGCCAAGTTTTGTTTTGAATGGATAACCATAGGATACTCATGGAACAAAACTTAGAAGCTTGCTTTAGGGTTAGAAAGAAAATAAAAACTTTTTGGACTTGTTTGATTTAGGAGTTCTTTAAATAAACTTAGGTGATAAAGACATAGAACCTTTTGGAAAAATAACTAGAGGTGCCTATCACTGGCTCTAGTTTTGCTCTCCTTCGTGCTAGAGGTGTCCAAAACTGGCTCTAGTATGCTAAATAGGTGGTTAATAAGAAACAAATAAGAAAAAGAAGAAAATAGAAAACGCATATCTTGAGGTGCCCGAAATTGGCTCAAGACTTGTTGTTTTAAGGAGATAGCTTTAGTCCAAGATTCTATCTGTCTTGAACTTAGAGTTTATCTAAGAAAGCCTTGAATCATCCTTGTCCATAAAACACACACACTCACCTAGCCTTATAGCTTGTTTCTTAGTAAAAGTCCTTGGGTAAACTAATGGATAAAATAGAGAGATAGACATGACCATGGTGGGGAGAATAGATGAAACAGTAAGACAAAAGGGGAGTAAGGTTCGGCAATTTGATGTCTTACATTGCTTGAGGACGAGCAATAGTTCGAGTTTGGGGGTATTTGATGAGTGCCTAAAAGGTAGTTATTTACTACCCTTCTCATGGTACTTTATGCATCTATTATACACCAACTTGAACTGAAATATAAACTCTTTGCGCAAATAATGGATATTCCGTTATCATTACTTACAAAGTCAATATTTATAGAGAATATAGATATTATTACATATTCTGTACATGCAAGAATATCCAGGGTAGAAGCGGCAGTGAAGCAATATTGAGGCCGAGGCAAAAGACAATGCTACGGCAGAATCCAGTGTGGCAACACCGACAATGGAGGCGAAATAAAAGATAAAAATATAGAGAACATTCTGGAAGATACAGAGCACTGATTGGACTAGGCTAGCGCGCTAAAAGCCTAAATCAAAGACCAAGCGGGAAAATCCTTCTAGAAGGCGGCAAACTTGGAAATATCAGATTCCTTGAAGAAGACTTGTTCCTTACTCCAAGTTGAAGTCTATTTAGGAAAGTTTTGCCCTAGGTTAAGACTATATATACCCTAGCCGGCCATATTGTTTAGAGAGCCGATTTTTAGAGAAAACCCTTCTCCCTAAGAATTGTACTTAACGATAATATGTTTTAAATTTATTAGGGATAGGTGAAGGTTGTCGATATTAGTGAGAGGAGATTGATTCTTGTATCTTTGTTCTTATGCAATAATAATATCAAAGTTTGCTTATCCTATTGTCATTCTTTGTTCTTGCATTCAAGCTTGAGATAGAAGTTTGCAAGTAATCTATTTATCTATCATCGAGAGGTGTAGATTCACGAAAAGGATAAGTACGGTGTTGTAGACACTAACTCGGCCTAGAGATAGGTTAAGAGTTTCAGCAGCTAAAAGAAGTGTTGGATTGGTTGATGGTTATCGTTGATTTACACCGAGAGATATTGTCAAGGACTGGTCATCAACATCACTTTGACTTAGAGATAAGCGGAGTCAACTACGGACACTTTGCTGAAATTTGATGCCTTTACCCAAGAGCAAGAGATTGTCGCGGCAGAGAACACCAATACTGCCGAGGCTGTATCTGCAATACTGTCGAAGCAGTGTTTTATGATTGTATTAGACAAGAAGAAGATCAATTGAATCCATTAATTGACACAACTGGATCCTACCTGCTTTCTTTATATCGTCTTCAACCCTTTATTTTATGTTTTGTTATTTAATTATTTAGTTAGATAAACAAATCAACTCATTTGTGTTTTTACTTTATTTTCAGGAGCAAGGGAATAAGGGGAGACATATTAAGTATTCCAATCCCTATGGAGACGATACACGATATACTTATCATTTTATTACTTGGCGACGTGTACACTTGCACTCAATTACGCTTTTATTACACGCATCAAGCATCTAAAAATAAATATTTATATGAAATTGGTCCAGCATACTTACAAACTTTTAAAATTGGAGATCATCTTTGTGTTGTTTCAATCTTTGAGAGAATGGTGGTGGTGGTCTTGCGTCCTACAAAGTTTGCGATGGTGCTGCTGCTTTTGCTGCAGCATCTACAAGTTTCTCACCAAATGCCTCGGTATTTAATTTTTTCTTGTTTCTTCTTGAGCAGATTCTTCTTCTTGTTGTTCAACTTCTTTTTGCTACTAAATGGGGGTTTCTTCTTTCTCCTTTCGTTTTAATTGTTACCCCGTGTTGATTTGTCTTCCAGTCCTCAAGGCAAGTGCGCTGCATTGCTCTTATCCATGATTTTTAGTGACTTTAGTATCACTAGGCAAGTTGCCTCTTGATCTTACTTGTAATGCTTGAGCAATTTGACCCAATTGAGTCTTTAGCGATCTAAGTGAAGCACTGTGACTTTGCAGCATTGTGCCTTGGGTCTGCAACAGTTTGCCTTGATTAGAGATGGTGGTGGAATGCTCCTGCATTAATGTTTTTGTTGATGTCATGAACTCCTTAGTCGAAGCCATGAATTCTTGTAGCGAAGCTTCCAAAGAATTGTTCCCTTGATGAACTGTTCCCTTGTGTTCATTTTTCCATGGCATATTTCCTTGAAAACTTTGGACTCTTTGGTTTGTTGTTATGGGTTGTCGCCTATTCGAGTTGCAAGCTTGATTTGATCCTTGATTACCCCAAGAAAAATTAGGATGTTGTCTCCACCCTGGATCGTACGTGTTGGAGTAGGGGTTTTTGGAATTTTTGTTGAAGTTTCCAACATAATGAGCAGTCTCTAGATGAGCTGGGCAGTCTTTATCAAAATGGTTTCCACTATAGTGCACACAACATAATGCCTTAGCATCTCGTACTTCACTGGGCTATTAAAGATTCTTCAACATATTAGTGATGGCAGAAAGTTGTGCTGAGACAGAATCATTGGCGTTGAGCTCCAACTTTCCTTGAGTTCATCGTCCTGTCCCAAGCTTAGTAGCTGGAAACTGATAATCATTGTTGGCTATCTTGTCCAAAATATCAAATACTTCTTTTGGTGACTTGTCCAGTAGTGTCCCATTTGCTGAAGCATCTAACATCATCCTGGTAGGTGCATTGACTCAATTGTAGAACATCACTATTTGATTCCAATCTTGAAAACCATGATCGATACACCTTCTCGGCAAGCTTTTATACCGATCCCAACATTCGTACATCGACTTTTCATCCCCTTGTCTGAAGGATGCTATCTCATTTCGCAATTGAGTGTTCATCTTGGGTGGGTTGTATCTCGCCAAAATGCTTTTGCAGAAAGTTGTCCATGACTCCATCGAACTGGATGGAATACCATTCAACCATTCTCTTGCTCGGTCTCTCAAAGAGTATGAAAATAGCTTGAGCTTCAACACATCCTCGTGCACTCCTTATTGGTGGAACGAATCGCAAACCTCCAAGAAAGCACGGATATATGTTGTCGAGCGTCCTCGTGTGGAGATCCTTCAAACTATCCGATCAAATTGAGTATATTAAACATCAAAGGCTTGAGCTCAAAGTGTGTTGCTTGTATTTCAGGTGTCACTATCCCAGAATTGAGGTTATCCAAGATCGGTGTCAAGTGATCTCGAATTGCCCTTAGTCTTGCTATTATCTCCTGATTTGCTGCAGTATTTGGATTTGCTGCAGGTACCGCTCTAGCATTTGGATTCTGCGGATCCTGATACATGGATCTGGCTCTTTGCTCTCGCCTCCTTTATCTAAAATACCTTTCGATTTCTTGAATAAATGGTTCGAGGGATTCCCTACGATTCACTCTAGGCATCCACTAACCAAAAACCTAAAAAGATAAACAAAGAAAACAAAGAATAAACCAAATAAAAAGACTCGAAACACAAAATAAAAAGATAGAAAGTATGGAAACTATGATTGAAATGGCCTATTGCCTCAATCCCCGGCAACAGCGCCAAAAACTTGTTGCTTGCTTGCAGTGCTTGATGGATTGATTAAAATATGTGATTGATTTGCATGTAAGAGTGTGCAAGTATACACAATGAACAAGTAATAAAGTGTTTGAGTGAGATCGTTCCCACGAGGATTGGGTAGGTTAATTCAAAAATAGTTACCATGCACAAAAGATAAAGTAGTCTTTTATAATGACATATGCTAAAACAAATTTACAAGTGTCACCAAAAATGCTTTAGCAAAATGGAACTGTCACCAAAGATGTTGGAGCAAAACAAAGGATGTCATGAAAATGCAGTAGCAATAAACAAATATTGGAGAAATAAATAAAGTTGCACAAACACAATACTGAAAAAGATATTCAAGCTTAAGACAGGCTAGGCTTGCTATGGCATGACTTAACTACTTTCCTGGATGTTACTGTTCCAAAGGTTTACTAGTGCTCGATAGAGTTTACTGAAAATACCTCCACTATCCCTAGTCAGAAGGCCTAACACTCGAAAATGCTAAGGCATTACCTCCCGGTCTCAACCCTAACACTTCTAATGTTGATGAAGTACTACCCCTTTTAGTCGTTGAAACTCTACCTTATCCCTAAGGCAAGCTAGGATTCTGCTCCCGCGACAACCCCATTGTTCAAGATGGTCTAGCTTTGCCTATCCCTAGATCTAAGCTTACCAAACCCCTTGAGCTATGCTACCTTCCGGTGCTCTTACAAACCAAGGTTTAGAGTAAAAAGTGTTAGCATGCTTGAAAAAAACACTTAATAAACTGGAAACAGTAAAACATCCATTAAAAATAAATTAAAATCATCCAAAACAAGCCTTAGCCATACTAGTTTAGTTCATGGCTAGGTAAAAAAACTATTCAACTTGCGTCCTTTAAAATACATATTCATCGAATTAGAAAAGAGGTAAACAAAGTGAAGAGGAAGGAAGTCTCAAATGCTTGGATCGTGACACTTCCTAGCTTGACGCTCCTCCCGAAGTCGCGCAAATACCTTACTTGAAGCTCTCCTACAATGGTGGCTTGACTAGAGGTTGAAGATGACCGAAAGTGACCTCCTTTCTACTTTCTTCTCCCTCTTGCTTCCTTAAAGCTCGCTCCTTTATGGCTCCTTAGCTACTGATTTTTCTTTTTTTCTTGCTCTAAAACATCCGGCTTGGCTCTAGCTCTCTTGTTGAAGGAGGCTTACCCTTGTATTTATATGAGGCTTCTAGGGTTTGGTGCCCTAAAGGTGCCAAAGAAATATCCTCTGACATTTGCTGCAGTAGGTGGTAAGAATGTCTGGTCTACAGGGGACTGTGGCAGGTTTGCAAGGGGTGATGCAACGTCTGCAGAAAAGTGTGGCAGGGTACAGGGACGGTGCGACGTCTGCAGGTTTGCAGAGGAGGGACAGCTGGCCTGGAAAACGCGTGGAGACAGTGGGCTATGGGTGTGTCCTTTTCTTCCATTCTGTTTTGTTCGCCTACAATGCTGTAGCATCCTTGAAGTCCGATCCAAAACTTGAGCGGCATCTCTTCCACTCTTTTAACTTTGCTTTAGCATCTACACAGCATAACCAACAACATACCCTTCAAAGCAGCATCTTTTAAAATAAAAATAAAATAAAATAAAATAAAATAAAAACCTAAACTAAATGCAAATGCACATGAAATGTAGTTAAATGTAATGAAATGCAATGCAAATGAACTTGAAACCAAACAAAACCTTAAGTAAAAAGGTAGAAAATATACGCTTTTTAGAGCGTTAACAATTGTATTGGGGCAAAATCTTCTGTTAGAGAGAGTTTAAATTTGCCTTTTCTCTTCCTGTAACCTTGTGAGGTTGAATCAATCTTTGGGTAGAAAGATTCATATTCGTTGTGTAACGGTTATCCCTTCAACCGAGAAAAATGTCGAATTCAATAGTGAATTGGGGTGAAAATCCTTAGTGGGAGCTAAGGTAGTGGATGTAGGTGCTTGTTCGAAGGTCGAAACACTATAAATCTTTGTGTTCTTCATTTTCCCATATTTACCGTAATTCCTTCACTGAAAAATTTTAATTGTCAATTCACCCCCTCTTTGCCATTTCATAGATCGATCAACTCAACATAAAGGCTTGTTAGCATAAATCAGGAGTGCTAATGTCGTACAGATAATTCGAGAAATATTAAGTCTATGATACAGACTGTCTTAAGCTTGAATATCTTCTCTGTGTTGTGTTTGTGCACCTTTATTTTATTTACTCCATTATCTATTTTATTTTGCTACCGCTTTTCAGTGACAAGCTTTATTTTGCTATCACATTCTTAGTGACATTCTTATTTTGCTAAAGCATTTTGGTGACACTTACAGAATTGCTTTAGCATATGTTCATACAAAGGATTATCTTATCTTTTGTGTATGTTAACTATTTTTGAAATAACCTACCCAATCCTCGTGGGAACGATCTCACTCACACACTTTATTACTTGTTTGATGTGTATACTTGCACGCAAATCATTAACATATTATAGCAGTTAACAAGTTTTGACAAGCAGCACCTGATGCTTAGTGGACGTGGGCCTCGTTCGAAGATACTTGGTGGAACATTCCAAGCATAGATGGAGAATCTTGATGCTTAGTGGATGCGAGCCTCATCCTTACAGTATGGATTCCGATTCTTAGTGGATGCGGGACCTGCTCATAGTATAAGATCCTGATACTTAGTGGATGCGAACCTCACTATTTATACTATTATTATATATATGAGCTGTTGTATGGACTTTTCCTCGATATGTATATCATGTGTGGAATTATATTTTTTTAATATTTGTTATTAGAGACTTATTCTTAAAATTTAAATTTTTATTCTTATTGTTAGAGATCTATTTCTTAATATTTTTTTATTAAGGATATACTTTTATATTTGTTTTTCGATATTTATTAGTAAAAATCTAATTTTTAAGTTCATCCTTGAGCCACTAAAATCTCATAAATGACTCTACTCTCTTGTTCTTGTATTCCCTTATTGTTCTTCACGTTGCGTTCGACCACCCAAACCATCAACCACCGTGAACGACGAAATTGTTATCGTCTAGTCGGCATGATTATCATGTGTTTAGACGAATATGTTAGCGTCACTATTATCATTCGATGATGTCATTCATGTTATATTGCTTTGTTTATGATATGTGCGATACTTGGTCGAGTAGCGGTGTTTTCATTGAGCTTTCGTAGCTCAACGTTCAGAATGTATTTCCATGCGCAGGTCTCTAGGTTGTATCTTGGTTCGGAGGAGCACCATCAAGGGTTGGATTTTCAGCATCAACTTTGTATTTAAAGTACATTTACTAGAAAATTAGGCTATATACTTGTAGGATCCTATATGTATTTGTAACTCTTATTTTAAATTGGGCTGAGTCGAATGTGTTTTTATTGGTTTGCATTATTAGATCTCCTTTACACTCTTTTAAAATATTTGGATTTTACATCACTTGAGACGAATGGATTTTTGTTTGATTTTGGATATATTAATGGATTTTTTTAAAGTAGAATTTTATCATATGGGTTTTGAGCCAAAGGCCCAATATGACATCCGAGTTAAGGGTGTTACACTTTAACTATAAGAAAGAGTTAAGCAACGAATAATACATTATTAGGGAGTGTTTTAGAGTCTAAAGACACTAACAAACTAAGAATGAGGCTCTCAAAACTCTATTCTCATTCTTCTGCTTATAACTTCCCTGAAACCCTTTTCCCTACCAAACTTAGCAAACCTACATTGGTTTATAATCTCTTGTTGCTCTAAAACTTTTCTTCAAAATTCAAAATAAAATTCATAACCCAATACTTAAAGATTATACCTTAAACTTATATTTTAAGATAGAAAAAATAAATATGAAGAAAGGAAAAAAGAAGATGACTTCATCACTTCATCCCTTGCAGTACAATAAACCTTTACCTTTTCTCTTTGTCTTGAATTATGGAATTACTAACATACCCCAACTTAAAATTTACCTTGGCCCATTAGCAACTAAAAAATACATTAGTTCAAAGCCTAATATCGGTCCATTAAGGCCCATTAACAGTTTTTGTATAACATAATTCATAAATTGATCATTCATCATTTATTGGGATGGAAAAATGTTTAGTTAAAAAGATGAAATGAATGCCAAAAAATTCTATATTAACCATCTTTAGAGATATTTAATAAAATTTAAATCAAATAGTATTTTTATTCACAAAATAAATCCACGGAAAATATAAACCTGAATAGGCTCATTCTCATCGGTAGAACCAAGTATTTCATTCATCAATAGCTGACACTTAGCATAACCACCAAAAGTTAAGCATTTCTCGACAATATTAGATACAAACTTCTATTGACTCATCTGGATAATCTTTTCATTAATCTCCTTAATTATGACTGAGTGCTTGTGAGGTTTTTCATGCTCCAGTACATGTTGTAGAGGTCATTTAATGCTTCAATCAGTACAAGAAATACCATAGAGATGTTTCAACTTATGCTATGAATGATTCAGATCAGATTCAACAAAACCAAAATTCTCAAAATTCTCGTTAAAAACATTTTGCCTAAAAGGACTAACAGGATAATAAGCTTTTATGTTTGCTTATAACTCGTACACCAGACAAACTAATCAGTATATCACAACCCTAGTTTGTTGAGCTATGCACATTCTCTACGTCTACTTCATTCTATTGTTTCCTGGTATCAAACTCTGGTTGCATAGAAAATAATGACCCACTACTATCATATCATCTTAGTTCACTTTCCTTCTATCTTCAATATCACCTATCACTAAACTCCCTCCTTTCAACCTCTGAGCAAACTTTCAATCATTCTTGGAAAGAAAAGGAGGTGGGAGCTTTGAGTTGAGAATCACATTAATCGTTCTTGAAAAGAAAAAAATTGGAACTTTAGGCTAAAATGGGACTAAATTAATAGATTATTAAAATTATGTGAGTTAATTTTTAGAATTAGGATCAAATAAAAATAAGTATAGAACTTAAGGACTAATTAAATAATTATATAAATTTATATTAACTTTCACGTCATCAACCATTAATTTTTTAACGGTAATGGATTAATTTGTTATAAATTTTAAGTCATGGGACCAATTTGTAACTTATGATAATCGAGGGACACCAAAGATAATTGGGGCATAGTCGTGGGACTATTTATGTAGTTTACGCTTATTAAATGTAATACCAAAAATTATCCCTAATTAAAAATCCTAGTTTTCAGATTCCCAAATTTTCAAACCCTAATTTTTCTTGAGGTTTTTAAACTAATTTTCTAAATTTGAGGGAAAATTTTTGAGATAAGATTATAAAATTTTGAAAGTTTTAAATGTGAATTTAAAACTTAAAAGTTAAAGTGATGTGTTGAAATTTGATGATTTTTGGATAACTAATTTTCTTTTAAATTATATTATATTTTTGGATAACTAATTTTCTTTGGATAACCAAAGTGTGGCAAAGTTTCCTTGAATGATTCTATTTATCTCTAAGTCGAAATACTATTGATAACCAGTCCTTGATGATCTCTCTCGGCGTGAATCAATTATAATCACCAACCAATCTCACACTTCTTTTAGCCGCTGAAACTCTTAACTTATCTCTAGGTCGAGTTAATGTCTACAACACCGCACTTATCCCTTTCGTGAATCTAATTTTCTCGATATTAGATAAATAAATTACTTACAAACTTCTCTCTCGAGTTTGAATGTAAGAACAATGAATGACAATAGGATAAGCAAACTTTGATAATTTTATTGTATTGAAACGAAGAAACAAAATACAATCTTCTCACACTAATATTCTACAACCTTCACCTAACCCTAAGAAAGCTTAGAACATATTGTAAAAGAATAACATAATTCTTAGGGTAAAGCTTTCTCTCTAATTCGGCTCTCTCTATACATTGGACGGCTCATGTATTTATAGTCTTGACATAGGGTAACTTTTCCTAAGTAGAATATAACTTGGAGTAGGGAACAAGTAATAAAAAATATAATATTTCCAAGTTTAATTCTATCTAGAAGACTATTCCCGTGCTAATCTGCTCCAATCCAAACGCTTTAAGTCCGGAAATTTTCAGCTCATTTTTCTCTTTCAATCGCCCAACATCAGTACTGAAGCTTCTGCTGCCGCGACATTGCTTCTGCCTTCGGCACTGCTGCTGCCTCGGTAATGTTTCTACTTTCGGCACTACTGTTGTCTCAACAGGTATTTCCTGGAACTACACAAAAACATGCCATAAAGCCCTTTTAGGTCTTTATATGTTGTGGCAGCAAAATGTCAGTTATTAAACAATAAGTATATGTATCAGCTCGAATTAGTGGGTAATGAGTACATATTGTTTAGGAAAAGAACGGTAAATAATACCCATTTTAGGCACTCATCACACAGCATGTGCATGGGATGGATTTGTACGGAGAAAGGTGGTTTTACCACACATTGTTTTGGTGAAATAAGGGGTGTGGGGTTCTGGAGAACTACCTCCACAACGATCGGTTGATTTAGCCACCACTATAATTGGCGTTCTGAGTATGGGATTGCATTCTATGTGACATTATATTTTCTCTGTGACATTGTATTCATCAATATTTGTGATTATTTACCATGAAAATTTTGATTATAATTGTGAATGTGAATTGAGTGACATTGTGATGTTTGACTGCACTTTAAAGACACTAGGCTTTGTAGCTCATTCTTTTAATTTATTTTTCAGATATCTATCCCTAAGAGTTGGTACTTGGAGATCTCTATTGGATAACATTTTTTTCAGTATGGTTATTTACAACTATTTTTATTTCAGTTATCTTGGGATTATAAGGGATGTAAGATATTTTTAAACTCCATGCATAAAACCGTTTTATCCATTTTCTTTATTTTTTAATAAGAATAATTATTTTTAAATTATTTACTTAATATTTAGTTTATAAATTTTTATTTTGAATTACTTCATATGTTTACATGATGTTAAAGACTTAAAATAACGATTTAATTCTACCGTAAACCTCAAGTTAAGTCTAGAGGGTTACATTTTTTGTATCAGAGCTGAGTTTAACACTCGGATTGTGAAGCCCATTAAGTATTTTTATAAAAATTTTGAAAAATTTGCATGCATTAAATATTTTTGGGATATGGGATATTTTAAATATATATATATACTTGTTCATGTATTTTAAATCCGAGACTCAAGTACTAAATCTTGCTTTAGGTTTGTTATTTATTTACACACTACTTTATGTTATCATCTTTAGTAGATAGATTATTATGTCACTTACATGAGTTTTTGATTTGTGTATATTTCATATAGATTCAGATCTAAAAAGATTGTGTACATGTTTGCTAGTGATTATTACTCGTAATATAGAATTTGTTTTCCTTGCGACCTCGAAAGTGATGCTTTTGAACTATATGAATCCTTGAGTTATGTTTTTTTAGTAAACTTTATAAGTCTTAACTTAAATTTTGATCGAGAATCCAAACCTTACTTATCGAGCAATAGATCGTATTTTTACTCATTCCTTTAAATCAAGATCAAAGCCTCTTTGAGAACTATTTGTTGTCGTTTGTTACTTGAACCTAAATGCTTTTTAAGTTTTTCTCTGAACATCTGTATTTTTGAAAATCTATCGCTAAGTTTGAAAATTTTCGAGGACGAAATTTCTTTTAAGGGTGGGAGAGTTGTAATACCTAAAAATTATCCTTAATTAAAAACCCTAGTTTTCAGATTCCCAAATTTTGAAACCCTAATTTTTCTTGAGGTTTTTAAACTGATTTTCTAAATTTGAGGGAAATTTTTGAGATAAGATTATAAAATTTTGAAAGTTTTAAATGTGAATTTAAAGATTAAAAGTTAAACTGATGTTTTAAAATTTGATGATTTTTGGATAACTAATTTTCTTTTAAATTGAATTATATTTTATTGACATTAATTATTATTTTTAAGAGTTTTTTTGTATTCAATCTTTTTATTAAAGATATTATTTTATTTTAAAGATATTATTAAAGATATTATTTTATTTTAATTATTTTTTTCAAAACTCTTTGTTTAATATTATATATTATTTAAAGTCTCAGATAAAGAAAAGAAGTCCATTTGAAATTATAAAACCTTATTTTTATATTTGTTATATTCATAATGTGATTTGATAGAATTTTAATTCTAATTAGAATCATTTACTTTTTCCCTATAAATACATAGTATGATCTAAGAGAAAACCATAAAATTGTTTTTCTTCATCAAGAATCTCTGAAACCTTTGTTCTTACTCTTTTTCTGTTCGAGTTCAAAACCATGTTATTCAGTAATTTGAGTCGCTTTGGTTAAGGTGTGTTCTATTACTGGTGCTATATGTGTTTTTCAAAAAAATATATTTTTCTGTGACATGTTTAATATTATGATTTTAGAAATATATTAAACTTTCGGATTTTGAAATCTCACATTTTTGTGAGTAATTATGATTTTATATCTTATGAAGTTTTTTTCAGATAAATTGAGATTTCAAATAAATTATGATTTTGGATTGAACTGTGATTAGATTATGTAATTGTGATTTGTGATTTGTGTTTTGCGTACATCTTGTTTTGCATTGTTTTTCTAAAATATTACTCTTAGAGAAATAATTTTATAAACCATGTTTTGTTGTTTTTATCTACATCTTTGGGATAAGCTAAGTTAGGTTACTTCATCTTAGTTTTCTCTAACAAATCTTTGGCCTTTAAGCAATACGGTACCTAAAGAATCTCATATTTTATCTGGTTATTTTATTATTTAATATAAAACTAACTTTTAATCGTTATTATTATTTTTAGAAACTTTGATGCATTTGAGAATTATGGTTATTTCAGTATATATAAATATTTTTCTTACATTCAAATATTTTATTTGAATCATCTGACTATAATATTTTTTTAATGTCTTGAGATAATGTATTTGAAGAATTTTAACTATTTTCAAGTCATCAATTCTTATTTAAAATTTTAATTTTGGGTTTTAACGAATTATTAAGTATTTAAATATTTTAAAGTTATTATAAAATAATATAAATTAAATCAGTTTTGGGGTAAAGTTTTTAATGTTAACTTCTTAAGTTCAACATATCTCTTCTTATACTAAATATGTATTTTCTTTTTGTAATCACTAATTTTATTCGGGATAAACCCGTTTTATTTTTTATTTTTTTAATAATGGACTTTAGGTAATTTTAGTATTTATAACAAAAAAATAAAAAAAATAAAAAAAATCTAATAATGGGTTTTGTTTTATTATAAAAACGTGTTAAAAAATTCAAAAAGTTATATACATTCATTATTACTATTAACTTGAAAAATCTCACCAAAAATATTATAAAGTATTATATATTTTATTTCCCCCTTTTTCTTTTCTTTTAGTATTTTTATCATTATCAATATCAAGAATCCCAAAAAAATTTAATATTTTATCCTACCATCAATTTTAACTTTGATTACTTTTATTTATTGTTGTATATTTTTTAAAAAAATCAAAAATAATATTAATTACTATTATTTTCTTTTAGTTTATCATGTTTTTTCATAGTATTTTGCACTTCCATTACTTATACTATTATTATTTATGCTATTTTACCCTTTTATCTTTTATTTTTGTTATTATTATTATTAATTTTTGGATCCCTTATTTTATTTTTCTTTCAAATATTATTACTGATATTATTGTTATTATTAGTTTTCATGTTTTATATTAGTAAATTATTATTATCAGTTATTAGTAGGCCTTTATGAATAAACCAAAATAAATGTAAATAAAAAACCAATTAAAGTAAATAATAAACCCATTTGTTAAATTTAAATATCCAATATACAAATTCTTGACCTAAAATAGATAATAACAAAGTTGTTTTTCAGTCGTTAAAATTACTAAAGCCCTATCTGATAATTATAACCCAACCCTAATTCATCTTTTTCCCACAGGCAGCCCAAAATCTGATAGGGGAAAGTCTCCGGCAGGCAGCCCAAAATCTGATAGGGAAAAGTCTCTTCGATTACCGCATGAATCACATATGTGGCTCACACAACTCCTCGGTACTGCACCCGCCTCTTTCGATATTTGGAATCAAGCCCGTTCAACTTCTTACACCTATTATCCAGACCAGAACTGAGCCCCTAAGCTCACACACAAGCACTGGTGGTCTCTCTGCTTTGTCCATTGTACTATAAATCAGCCACAGCTGGCCTTCTCTCGCAGACACCGTACCCATATACAAACAACAACAAAGGATTTCAGAAATACACATAACACCAAATGAGCAGAATTGAGAGAAGATAATACACAAATTTTCAGATGGCAGCAAAGGACAATAGCAGAGAATGAAGACAAGAGAAATTAATATTTTGTATTTTAATTTTTAATGTATTTTCGGTTATAAGTATCGATTCAATCCATTGTAAAGGGGAGCTTTTTTCCTCCTACCAGAAAGAAAATGGAAAACATAGAATTTTGAGATACTTTTTTTCTTCCTCTTCACTTACTCTTTTTACCAGCATACATAAAAAAAAAGTATAGTTTGTTCTTAGCAAAGAACCTCAATATCAACAAATAGTTATAGAAATCTTGAACTTTTTTTCCACTTCTTTCGGTTTGAAAGCAAGGCAAAAGAGAGAGTATTTTTTGTATATTCGAAACCCCTAACCAAATAATGTTAAAAGAAAAGAGGACGCTAAAATGGGGTTTTACCTTCGAACTTGGTGGTCTCCAGCGTTCGAGGCCTCTTGTGTTGGATCTCGACGGTGAAGAAAGAGCTCACAGTGTGATGAACCACATACCTCGAAACCAACTCGATCCAACGGTTGGTTATCTAGATTGGAGGCAAAAAGAAATTTGATGGATGCTTGAAGATCCGTCCATAAACGAAGCTTTATCGGTGAAGTCGAAACTATGGATGGAAAGAGGGCACTGAGGGCTTGTGCTTAACGGTTTCACTTCTCGGAAACGGCCACTGGAGTGTCGCCTGAAAGATCCCGACGGTGAAGGACAAGCCATCATCGCGGAGAACAACATATCTTGGAACCACGACGATCAAACGATCAGTTGCTCAGATCTGGACAAGGTAAGTCCTTTGGGTTCTTGATCATTTTGCTTCATCTGAAATCATACCGACGAAACTCGAACCACGAACGGAGAAAGGAGGTCATGAGCTCTTCTATGACGGTCTTACTCCACCAGAAATCGACCGATAGCAGCAACGACATTGAAGATCCAGAGGCGGCAGCTTGGAATTCATGAGAAAGGAAGAGGCTTTGTTTCTTACTCTATCGAATAAGGAAGTAAACGGTAAAAGGGAATACCCTTTATTTCTGCTGACCCGCGCACCCAACGAGTCTAGGCCTGGATGTAAATTGTGACCCGACCGCCCTAAATTATGGCTCAAAACTTGAAAATTTATGGAATTCGGTTCGTCAATCCCTATGACTGAATTGTATCCTTTTATTTATTTATTTATTTATGCTTTTGTATTGCATTTTTTATATTAATTTGTATGGTCTATTGGTATCTTCTGTCCCATATACGTGTCTAGCAGTGATAAGGTTGGTGTCCATTGCCTTAATATCCAGTTACTTTTTATATATTTTATTATATATAATCTTTATACATATGGCAAAATGTTGCTCATCTATTGCGTTTCTGCCTTTGTTTTCTCTTGTTTTGTTTTTAATTTAATTATGTTTCATATTATTTGGTTTATGTAATATTTGTTCTAGAACCAATATTTGTGATGAACCAATATTTGTGACTTCTTGTTCATGTCGAATATTGTTGTATAGCTTTGTCTTGTTTCATTGTTTTATAATTTGTTTGTATGCTTAATATATTTTTGTTCATTATTTAATTTATGCCATGTTATATGTACAAATAATTTTGCATGTGTTTATGCTTGAGTTCATGGGTTTTATGTGGTGCATTATATTTAGTCCTACTTTCAAAACTGTTTTGTCTCTTCTAATTTTGTGATTACATGGGTTATATACTTTAGTTATCATGTTTATTCATTTTATGGTTTGTTTTGAATTTATTATCTTTACACTTTTTACCTTGCTAATTTATTTGTATATTTATTTCCTTTTATGTATCATATTGTATATATTTATATTGTATATATTGTTTGTTTTAATCTTGTTTAAGTCATCACACTTTATTAATTAATGAATCTAACATTACGTCTTTATTCGGTCATAACGGGCCTGTGTTCCGATGTATTGGTCGCAGTGTATGCGTTGCCTTCGGATAAAGACATAGTAAAGATAAAACTTAATTCGAACCTTAAATAAATTCTAATTTAAATACCACTTTAAAATTAAAATTTCTAAAATTAATTAAGTGGTGGTTTAGATAAAGGTACCAATTTTGGATGGTTTTAACGCTAACCCCGTTTTAAACCGTAACTGACTCTCGAACCCAATTTTAAAGAATCTCTGGTTTTTACGGTGTCCGGCCTACCAAAGTGGCCGGTGGTGACTCCGCCCCATTTTTAAATCTTTTTCCCCTTTTTTATAATTCCTTTTAGGCGTTTTTAAACCCTAAATCCCTAAATTTTTAAATCCTCAAATTCATTTTAAACCCTAGCTTCCAAATTTCCCCCCAATTTTTCCTTTTTTAAATTAAACCCTAAATTTTTTATTTTGAGACATTTTAATCTCAATTTTCACAATTTTGAAAACCTAATCCCTAATGTTATCATTTTCCACTAGTGACCCCCCCTTTATCTCCTTCTTTTTAACTACACTTCCCTTTTTCTTTACACTTAATTATTTTTCGATTTTAAAAGGATCGCTACAGTTGGCGACTCCACTGGGGACGTTTTTTTCAAACTAACGAGTCAAGCCTTATTTTCAAAAACTGCTTAATTAATTTTGGAAGTTGTGAAATAAAGTGGCAATTAAATTATTATTTGTTTATTAATTCGAGGTTATACCATTCCAACCCATCTCTCTAAGTGGGGGGAAAATGCTAGTGCTTTCGTAAGGATATTGTTCCTTAGTATGGGCCTAGCAAAGTACCTTTGCGGCTCGACTACCCTATGTTTTCGTGTGAATATTGTTTCCTCGTATAGGCATAGCGAAAGAGTCCTCCCGGATTGAACTTGATCGAAATGAGCCTATAATGGATGATGATCGGGGGTCTTGCTACTCTTAGAAGAGGACAACAAGGACAATTTGAGTACCTCCTAGTACCAAAATTGCATATAGAGAACATAGTCAACCCACCCCACTAGAGCCATGCGGATAACCTAGGTGAATTAGATGTGATATCTAGGTTTTGCTCTTTTCTTTTGTCATTTATCTGTGCTTCTGCTATTTATGTTATCATTACTAACACATTTCTTTTTTCTTCCTCCTTTTTATTTTTCTTGCATTTGTTTATTGCTTTTTTTACATAAAGGTGTTGATTCGAGTGGTTTACCCGTATTGAGAGCTTTCATTATGAATAATAAAAGGATTCTTCACTCACGAGATCTTAGGCATATATGGGTTGATCATTTTTTCTCGAGTTTTGGGTAACATAAATGTAGTTATTCTTGACCTGTTCGACCGTTTGAAAAGGAAAGCCAACCCAGTGATGGCCATATTAACCCAGACTTTCATCTCCTTGAATGCTTGTCGGAAACACAAAGAAGGGCATTTTAGAGGTTGTGCATTATTGTTGCAAGTCTAGATTCAAAGCCACTTTTGGAAAGAGCCGACTAAGTTTCTATCAGGTATTTTTCTTGGATGTTTTTCCCCAATAAGAGAATACTTAGCTAAAGAACGGCGGGAGGATCTAGATAAAAAATGGTCAGAAATTTTCAGAAATCTATGGGATGAAGACATTGTGTGGAGAGTTCTGTGAATGAGTCATGAGTTTCATTTTCTTTATCGAGTTGGTGATTATGATTAGCTTCTGATGATTAGTTTGTACGGAGGGATTGCATGTGCACCTTTGCTAGTATTAAGACAGCTCGGTTCTCAATAGTTTATCCCTTTTACAACCGGATTAAGTGGTACCAAGTTACCTTTTAAGAATGATTACAAAGCCATGATGCAAACTATAATAAGAGCATAGAAATACTGTTACCGTATCCGAGTAGAGGAAAGCGTGAAGAATATGATCACGCTTGATTATGACCTTTGAAGGCACGTTAGGATCAATGACGAGATTCCAGTATCTGACCATTAGCCCATCATAACATTAGAGGAGCACATGGGTATAGTTCCTTTCGAGGCTAATATCTTGAGAAGCGAGTTGGAAGAAGTCAGGAAAAAGATGAATAAGTTGAAAACCAAGCATGTGGAAGAATTCTATAGGTAAGTTTGGATATTGATTTAAAAGATGGGACTATCAAACAGTTGAAGAATCTTAATGATGATTTGAGTGAGAAAAATGTCTTATACCAAAAAGACACCATAAAACTCTGTATCTAAGTGCAAGTTGCTAACCGAATAAAGTTCTTTGTTGTTGAGAGAAAAGGGATGAATAGAATTCGTATCTTATATGAGGAAAGGGAAAAGGATAAACAAGCATGAAAAAGAAAATAGAGGTTCGAAGGGTCGAGATTGAGAAAAAGAAGAAAAATGTTAAAAATGTAATCAACCAAGAGGATGAAAAATATCGGGTAAAAGGGAGAAGGGAAAGCAAGCCTTGACATAAAAAAAATATGAATGCGTGGAAAAGAAGGGCACAAGGAAGCAAAAAAATGTTTATCTAAGATGCAAGGCTTGTATGTCTCTACTTCCAAAGTATTAAAATGAATTCAATTTCAGAATGCTCAGCTAGAAGGAAGAGTTGAGGAGCTAGATCACTCTTTGCAAAGGTATATAACTAAAAATAGATTTTTTTAACTCCAAGACAACCGTTAAGAAAATGTTTCACTCTAAGTATGAATTGAGGAATTGGAAGCTATAATACAAGATTATTTAGGACGACTTATAGTTCTTGAGGAAGCTGCGAAGGGAGAAGACAATTATTGGTTGCATTGTCTGTGTGACACCACCCGTATGATTTAAGATCGGGATAACTACAACACTACTCTAATGGTACAAGTTCAGGAGGTTGCTCAATACGTGAAGAATTTAGCCGCGGAGGCCGAAGCCACAACACCGTTTGTGGCACCAGATATGAAGGAAGCTACTAGATTTACTCAATTGCTCATGTCCATCCAAGAGTTAGGAGCCATGGTTGAAGCTTATTTGTAGTTGTTGTTCTCGTTTGCTTTGTAACGAAGACCTTTAAATTTCAATGAAAGTTGGTTCAAGGGCGATCACTAATAGAATTGACACCTTTACTTACATTTTCATCTCATATATTTCAAGCATATAACTTACATTAATTAATAACATAAGAGGATTAATCATGGGTACCATGTGATAGCTTTCAAGAACTACGTCGGTGAAATGGGTGAAAATTTCACTAGACGTGGAGTCATCCAAAAAGGGGGCATTATGTTTGAAGCTAGGAAGGGCAAGGGGATTCCCTCAGAGCAATACAACTTCAAGAACATGAATGACCTTCTGATAAGGGTGAGCAAACTTGAGGAACTTCATGAACTAGTAATCAAGAATCAGAATGAGATGTTGTCGGGCATGAAAAGTTTTAAGATAAAACCAGTGCATAATTCTGTGAGTTAAGGGGCATGATGGCTGCCATGATGAAGGGAAAAATGCCTGATAGAAGGTTTTTTCTTACAAGATGACAAGATCTTAGACTACAAAGAAAAGATCCTTTTTGATGAAGTCCAAGTTATCATTCAACAGTATGAAATAACTTGCATTGCCTTTATTTATCCCAATGAATTAGCATTGAAGCCTCTCTTTTGAAAATTTTGTCCTTTTCGACAGATGAGAGTCTCCAAGGGTGTATAAAGAGGCGAGAACATGAGACGAACTATGGAAGCCTCCACCCAACTCCTGAGAACCTCATGAGTCTCCCACCTCAAAGCATATCGACAAAGGCACAAAGCTCAGATTGAAAAGAGATTCAGGCACCCCAAAGAGGAAGTAAGGAGAAGACTTTTACCCATTTAACATTTTCATATAGAGAGATGCACTCACACCTATACAAGACAAATCTGGTTCGACCCAATCACTTCACCCCATTTAAAGCACCTCATCTCATATGGTATGATTCAAGTGTATAGTGCGAATATCACGCTGATATAATGGGATACACAATAAAAAATTGTACAGTATTACAAAACTTGATCAAGTCTGGAATTATACAACTTGGGTCATCGGGTATGATAACCCACTCTTCATCTAATTTTGGGTTCACTAAGGAGGTGGTCCAAGATCAACACCCAAGTCATAGAGAGTGTTTAAGGGACCTCAGGTCGATTCTCATTTCTTAGATGATAGCTTACATCAATAGTCTTACATTTTTCAATTTTTCTTTTATGTTTGAATTCATCTTGCTATTGTTTTCCCAAAAGTAGCATTGAGTTTTAAAAAAAATGGGGCACGTATTATTATTTTAAATAAAGAAATACATTTTGTAAAATTATACATATATATATTCTTTTCTATCCCCCATAGTTCCTTGGATGTCACATGCTTGTTTGACTTCGATTCAAATGTAGTAGTGGATTGTTGTGATTACAGTGGAGTATGATTCCTTTCTCATCAGCTCTGGTTAGTAAAGCAAGAGATATAAGATTACTACTCATTCGATGATGTTTGATGATATGAAAATCTCCTAGAAAATATGAGGAAACTCGAACCACGAACGGAGAAAAGAGGTCATGATCTTTTCTACGATGGTCTTACTCCACCAGAAATCGACCGGTAGCAGCGACGACATTGAAGATCCAGAGGCGGCAGCTTGGAATTCATGAGAAAGCAAGAGGCTCTATTTCTTACTCTATCGAATAAGGAAGTAAACAGTAAAAGGGAATACCCTTTATTTCCACTGACCCGCGCACCCAATGAGTCTAGGCCTGGATCCAAATTTTGACCCGACCGCCCTAAATTATGGCTCAAAGCTTGAAAATTTCTAGAATTCGGTTCGTCAATCCCTATGACTGAATTGTATCCTTTTATTTATTTATTTTATTTATCCTTGTGTATTGCATTTTTCATATTAATTTGTATGGTCTGTTGGTAGCTTCTGTCCCATACATGTGTCTGGCAGTGATAAGGTTGGTGTCCATTGCCTTAATATCCATTTACTTTTCATATATTTTTTATATATAATCTTTAACATATGGCAAATGTTGCTCATCTATTGCATTTTTGCCTTTGTTTTCTCTTGTCTTGTTTTTAATTTAATTATGTTTAATTTGGTTTACATAATATTTGTTTTAGAACCAATATTTGTGATTTTCTTGTTCATGTCGAATATTGTTGTATGACTTTGTCTTGTTTCATTGTTTTATAATTTGTTAGTATGCTTAATATATTTTTGTTCATTATTTAATTTATGTCGTGTTACATGTACATATAATTTTGCATGTGTTTATGCTTGAGTTCATGGGTTTTATGTGGTGCATTATATTTAGTCCTTTTTCCAAAATTGTTTTGTCTCTTCTAATTTTGTGATTACATGGGTTGTATATTTTAGTTATCATGTTTATTCATTTTATGGTTTGTTTTGAATTTATTATCTTTACACTTTTTACCTTGCTTATTTATTTGTATATTTATTTTCTTTTATGTATCATATTGTATATATTTATGTTGTATATATTTTTTGTTTTAATCTTGCTTAAGTCATCACACTTTATTAATTAGTGAATCTAACATTATATCTTTATTCGGTCGTAACGGGCCCCTGTTCCGATGTATTGGTCGCGGTGTATGCGTTACCTTCGGATAAAGACACGGTAAAGATAAAACTCAATTCGAAGCTTAAATAAATTCTAATTTAAATGCCACTTTAAAATTATAATTTTCAAAATTAATTAAGCAGTGGTTTAGATAAAGGTACTAATTTTGGGCGGTTTTAACGCTAACCTCATTTTAAACCGTAACCGACTCTCGAACCCAATTTTAAAGAATCTCTGGTTTTTACAGTGTCCAACCTATCAAAGTGGTCGGTGGCGACTCCACCCCATTTTTAAATCTTTTCCCCCTTTTTTATAATTCCTTTTAGGCGTTTTCAAACCCTAAATCCCTAAATTTTTAAATCCACAAATTCATTTTAAACCCTAGCTTCCAAATTTCCCCCCAATTTTCCCTTTTTGAAATTAAACCCTAAATTTTTTTATTTTGAGACATTTTAATCTCGATTTTCATAATTTTGAAAACTTACTCCCAAATTTTATCATTTTCTACTAGTGACCCCCCTTTACCTCCTTTTTAACTACACTTCCTTTTTTCTTTACGCTTAATTATTTTTCGATTTTAAAAGGGTTTTTACACTTCTAAATCTGTATTCCTTTCTCACGTTAAATATATGTGTTTTCATGTGTTTAAAAGAATATATATATGTGTGTGTGTTCTCTTTCTGTGCTAAATTATTTGTGATCTACGAGTAATTGTTGATTGTGAAACTATGATCTTGATATACCCTGTGATATTGTGATCTTGATATACCCTGTGATACTGTGATCTTGAGATACCATGTGATATTGTGATCTTGAGATAACTTGTGATACTGTGATCATATTATTTGAATAGTGTGTTTCATATTTTCTACGATTATGTGTGATGAGCCATGTGAGATCATTGGCATTGTTTGCATAGCATGTGCATGGGGAGGATTTGTATAGAGGAAGGTGATTTTACCACACATCATTTTGGTGAAATAAGGGGTGAGGGGTTCTGGGGAACTACCTCCACAACGATCGGTTGGTTTAGCCACCACTATATTTGGCGTTCGGAATATGGGATTGCATTCTCCGTGACATTGCATTTTCTCTGTGATATAGCATTCATTGTGACATTGTATTCATCAGTTTTTGTGATTATTTACCATGAAAAGTTTGATTATAACTGTGAATGTGAATTGAGTGACATTGTGATGTTTGACTATATTTTAAAGACATACTGGGTTTGTAGCTCATTCTTTTAATTTATTTTTTTCATATATCTTGCCCTAAGAGTTGGTACTTGGAGATCTCTATTGGATAACATTTTTTTCAGTATGGTTATTTATAACTATTTTTATTTCAATTATCCTAGGATTATCAAGGATGTAAGATGCTTTTAAACTTCATGCATAAAATTTTTCTATCTATTTTCTTTATTTTTTAATCAGAATAATTACTTTTAAATTTTTACTTAATATTTGGTTTATAAATTTTTATTTTGAATTATTTAATATGTTTACATGTTGTTAAAGACTTAAAATAACGATTTTAATCTACCGTAAACCTCGGATTATTAGGGATATAAGCTATTTTTAAACTTTATGCATAAAACTGTTTTATCTATTTTCTCTATTTTTTAATCAGAATAATTAATTTTAAATTATTTACTTAATATTCAGTTTACAAATTTTTGTTTTGAATTACTTCATATGTTTACATGATGTTAAAGCCTTAAAATAACGATTTTAATCTACTGTAAACCTCAAGTTAAGTCTAGAGGGTTACATTAAAATTATGTGTTAATTTTTTAGAATTAAGGTGAAAATAAAATAAATGTCGAAATTGAAGGTTGATTATATAATTATATCAATTTATAATTATCATGTCATCAATCATTAATTTTTAACGGTATTGGACAAATTTATTATAATTTTTAAGTCGTGAGACCACTTTGTAACTTATGATAGTCGAGGATGCAAAAGATAATTTGAGTATAATTAGAGGATCATTTATGTAGTTTATCCTTATTTTTAATTGATAACTTCATGCACCTCACGTCTTCTACCTCAATGTCAATGGTGAAGATGCAATTCCTCGTCACATTAACTTTGACAACAATTCATCATTATTGTTTTTGATGACAAGTGAGCGATTTTTCATATACATTTCATATCTTTTTTTCTAGAAATTGATCAAGTCTTATGATATTTTTTTATAGCTGGTACATAGTAGACATCTAATATATTTTTTTTATTTTTTATGTAATCATGACTTTATCCTTGTCTTTACCTCTCTGTGTGAGTTATCACCAATGCCACAAAAAATTTATTTTGACCGTGATGAGTGCCTAAAAGACAGTTATTTACTACCCTTCTCATGGTACTTTATGAATCTATTATACATCAACTTGAACTGAAATATGGACTCTTTACATAATATTGGATATTCCGTTATCACTACTTACAAAATTAATATTTATAGAGAATGCAGATATTATTACATATTCTGTACATGCAGGAATATCCAGGACCGAAGCAGCAGCAAGCAGTGATGAGGCCGAGGCAGGGGATAAAGCCGTGGCAGCATCCAGAGTGGCAGCATCAACATTGTAGGCACAATGAGAGATAAAAATATAAAGAACATTTTGGAAGATGCAGCGCACCAATTGGACCAGGCTAACGCACTAAAAGCCCAAGTTAAAGACCAAACGGGAAAATTCTTCTAGAAGGCGACAAACATGGAAATATCAGATCTCATGAAGAAGACTTGTTCCTTACTCCAAGTTAAAGTCTATTTAGGAAAGGTTTGCCCTAGGTTAAGATTATATATAGCCTAGCCGACCACATTGTTTAGGGAGCCGATTTTAGAGAAACTCTTCCCCATAAGAATTGTACCTAACGATATTATGTTCTAAATTTCTTAGGGATAGGTGAAGGTTGTAGATATTTATGAGAGAAGATTGTTTCTTGTTTCTTTGTTCTAATGCAATAATAATATCAAAGTTTGTTTATCCTATTGTCATTCTTTGTTCTTGCATACAAGCTCGAGAGAGAAGTTTATAAGTAATATATTTATCTAGCATCGAGAGGTGTAGATTCACGAAAGGGATAAGTACGGTGTTGTAGACACTAACTCGGCCTAGAGATAGGTTAAGAGTTTTAGCAGCTAAAAGAAGTATTTGATTGATTGGTGATTATCTTTGATTTACGCCGAGAGGTATCGTCAAGGACCAGTCATCAACAATGCTCTAACTTGGAGGTAAGCGGAGTCAACTACGGACACTTTGCTGAACTTTGATGCATCTGCCCAAGAGCAAGAGATTGTCGCGGCAGAGAACACTAATGTTGTCGAGGTTGTATATGCAGTACTGTCGAAGCAGTGTTGTGTGATTGCATTGGACAAGAAGAAGATCAATCGAATCCACTAATTGACGCAGCTGGATCTTGCCCACTTTCTCTATATCGTTCTCAATCTTTTATTTTATGTTTTGTTATTTAATTATTTAGTTATTTAAATAAACCCACTTATCTGTGTTTTTATTTTATCTTTCAGGAGCAAGGGAACATGAGAAGACATATTAAGTATACCAATCCCTGTGAAGACGATACACGATATACTTATCACTTTATTACTTGACGACGTGTATACTTGCAATTAATTGTGTTTTTATTGTACGCATCAAGTTTTTGGCGCCGTTACCGGGGATTAGCAATTAAATTTTGTCTTCTTTAATTTTCTTTTTTTGTTTTATTATTTTTACTAACATATTTTCTTTTTCTTAAAAAAAATTATAGGTGTGTTTGAAGTTGAAGGCTCAAGATACAAGAAGAAAGAAAAAAAAATTTTCGGGAGTTGATGTTGGAAGATATGAATCGAGCCAATCAAGAATTTCCTATATTAAATGATGATTATCTATGTCAAGCAAGAGCAACCCAACAAGTTTATGCCTGGGCAAATTTTTTGTAATTGTAGAGATGATCATTTGGTTAACAATTGCCCATACAATACTGAAACATATGGCCACAGAGAAGACCATAGATGGAACCAACAACAAAATCCTTCATGGTATGATCAAAACGCTCAAAATTTATGTATCATGATAATTTTGTTAGTGTTATAGATATGCCTTGGCAATATAATTTTTCTCAATAGTATCTAAATTCATTGGAGAAAACATTGAAAGCATCAATGGCTAGAATTGATGAATTAATGGTAGAGCAATCAATGTTCCTGGATGCACATATAGCCATATTGGATACGCCCTTGAGGGATTCGGAAAATCAATTGCAAAGATCCGAATATGCCCTGGATAACATGACCCAACAATCAATCCTTAGGGATACTGAAATCCCAACACTAGAGGACAAAGAGGAAATTCCGGAACCTCTAAGTCTAGAACATGTTGATGAGAAAGATTGTCAAACAGTGGATGAGTGCACTGTTGAGGCAATTGTCGCGGTAGTAGAGAAGCATGAACAGGGCAATGTCATGATACCACTTAACGAGGCCAATGCGAGTAATGCTCTAGAAAATTCTGAGGAGTCTGATTCCCATGATGTTACGGCAGCAATGATGCAGAAAACGGAATCTGAGGATTACTCACACTCACAACTGTCGAGGCAGTTATACGACGACATGCTCGATCAACAAGATGGCAATATCGTGATAATAGAATATGAGATGGTAATGAATAAACCTTTTGAATTCTTTCAAACTTATATCTTCTATTGCAGGTATATTTCGAGGAGTCAACGTTACAAGATTTGAAGCCACCACAAATAGGATTTGATTGTTTGGAAGATGATATTTCTGTGGTAATTCCATCTAATATTAGTTGCAAGCCAAAATCTCTACTGATGGAGATTACTAAGAAGCATAAAAAACAATGTGGGTTGATTCTTGAAGACTTCAAGAAAGATGATTCTTCACTTGACTTACACCAAATTTTGGCAAAAGATTGCCACGACAATTGGCTATCACAACAATGGCCACGACAATGAAGTCTATATCTAACTATGATGGAAGTTAATGCCAATGAGATAATTAAGTGGTTGGATGTTGATATAATTTTTTCTAACAATTTATTTTTGCCTTCAGAAACAATTTCAAGATGGAGGACATGCATAGATTACAAGAAAACACGAAAGAAAGACACCTCCACCAAGATAATACAAAGGGGACTATCTGTATTTATTATGGCCCAAACCTTTTTTGACAGAATTGTAACTCGACGGAGGGTACAGATGGACTATAAAAAATATCGGAAACGACCCTCCATAAGTTTTCTTTATATTCTTATTTTAATTTTTTCTTCTATTTTATTTGGTATTTTCATGAATTCTCTTAATTATGGTATTTAGGAATAATTATCTTCTCATTATTTGAATATATTTTTTATGTTTTTCTTTTTTAGGTTAGGACAATAAAGCAGGAATAACAGAGAAGTAGTTCACAGCAAGAAGTCTGTTGCCGTGGTAGTACACAGTGTTAGAGCTGCAGCAGTCCTAACGGGCAGAAACAGTGTAACGGCTATCAGTCGAGTTTTCTACCGAGACAGTTAAATGCCAACGGGTAGAAAATTCCAAATGGCTATAAAACGGCTAGTGGTTTAAATGGTCACACTACCGAGGCCTATATAAGCAACTTCCTTGTTTAAACTATTCACTCTGCATTCTTTGTTAATATTGCCAAATCTTCCTCACAATACTCTTTGCATTCTTACCCGCATTCTTACACTTTACAGCTTATTTTCAAGAACATCTCATCAACATTCGAATCCTCCATGACAGCATACAAACGCTTTACCAATACCATCAGAGCAGAACGATTCCAAAGGTCTTTCGTTGCATGGCAATTATGGGAGGAACAAGGATTCCAGCACACCATCGAAGAGAACTATGGTATCGACCAATTCTTGTTCGACAAGATCGAAGGCCAAGATTGGGAAAAATTTTGCCTCCAACCTCCCATAACAAATGCCATAATTGTAAGAGAATTCTATGCGCATTGTCCAAGCAAGGACACGTTGTTCGTCTACTGCCGGGGCAAACCAGTAAAGCTTGATGCCGAGGCAATAAACGATTACTACAGCCTTATCCCCATACGCGATGAACGCGATGAACATGGTGAATTTTGCAGGCAGTACCGAGGATTACTAGGCCATCAAGGACGAACTTTGTTACGATAACACTACATGGGAAATCGGTGCCCATAGGGGTTGTGTAACAAGGCTCAGCCTTAAACCCGAAGCCAAGCTTTGGTGCACATTTGTCAAGCGACGCCTCATACCCACCTCCCACAACAGCACTGTTGATAGAATAAGATTGTTGCTCATTCAATCAATCATCAACAAGAGGACCATAAATGTTAGAGAGATCATTCTTCAAGAAATTTATGATTGCGGTAAGAAAGAACGAGGTTTATTATATTTCCCTAGTTTAATCTCTACCCTATGCATTGCTGCAGGTGTCCCTATAGAAGAAACAAATGAATACACAACACAAAGGTAAGGCTGGACAAAAGAATTCTGCCACAGAGTGATGCAGATCACCCAAGCAGACCCAGTACAGGAAACACCTCAACAACCCACTGCCGACTTTACTGCCGGAGGGTAGTATACGATAGAAGCACATGGCACTGCCCAAGCCACTATCGCAGTAGATCCATATCAGGAGATTTTGTAGAGGATGTCAGACATGGACCTTCTCCAATAATGACACATGGAATATCAGAGAGATTTCAACAACACTCTTGCCAACATGCTGATCCAGAATTTTCCCACCCATAGGATGCAGTTTCCAAAATTCCCCCCAAAATTTTCGTCACTGTCGCACCTTACACAGAGACAACCCCTGCCCCAGGTCCTAGACCATTCTTTACTACCAGGCCATAACAACAGTTTCATGCTGTCGGCCCATCCAGACCTACAGGCATGGTCGCAGCAGCAGGCGGCCATCAAAAAGGAGAGTTGTCTTCAACTCTCCACCATAGAGTCATATCCCCATAGGTAGTTTCTCTAGAGATAGTCTCTCTAGACAGATTGATGAATATGTTCATGAGAGTTCATCGCATGCCCAAGAAGGAATACCAACTGCTGAGGCATGAGGAGAAATAAAGGTGATGCATACAGAAGAATAAGAAGGAGATGAAGTTACTGCCCCACTGCAGAAACAAACCCCCACCAGAGTACAGCCGCCCCGGCATGCAAAAACACAGTAATCACCAGGACAAGGATCCAGACAGAAAGCATCGGTAGGAAAACCTAGGAGGGCAGCTATTTTCAGCAGCTCTTCTGAATCAAAATCAGAATCTATTTAATCCCTTATGCTTTACTATCTTTGTTTTCTTTTGCATGCTATGTGTATTAAGCATTGAGGATAATGCTCAGCTTGAGTTTGGGGGAGGATGAGTGCATCACCAAGGCAATCTAGTGCCGCGATATTACCATGAAAAGGGAGTATTTTTTTTGAAATTCTTTGCAACATTCTCTTTTCTTGAATTACTGTTTTTTAATCTTGCACTGCTCTACATCAGCTTTGCTTTAGTTTATTCGTTTAAGGGTATAGAAATCTTTCTCCTTACCATGGCCAAGTTCTGTTTTGAAGGGATAACCATAGAATACTCATGGAACAAAACTTAGAAGCTTGCTTTAGGGTTAGAAAGAAAATAAACACTTTTTGGACTTATTTGATTTAGGAGTTCTTTTAATAAACTTAGGTGATAAAGACTTAGAACCTTTTGGAAAAATAACTAGAGGTGTCTATCACTGGCTCTAGTTTTGCTCTCCTTCATGCTAGAGGTGCCCGAAATTGGCTCTAGTATTCTATATAGGCGATTAAAAAGAAAATAATAAGAAAAAAAAGAAATTAGAAAACGCATATCTTGAAGTGTCCAAAATTTGATCAAGACTTGTTGATTTAAGGAGACAACTTTAGTCTAAATTCTATTTGTCTTGAACTTAGAGTTTATCTAAGAAAGCCTTGAATCAAACTTGTCCATAAAATGCATACACTCACCTAGCCTTATAGCTTGTTTCTTAGTAAAAGTCCTTGGGTAAACTAGTGGCTAAAATGGAAAGATAGACATGACAATGATGGGGAGAATAGATGGAAAAATAAGACCAAAGGGGAGTAAGGTTTGGCAATTTGATGTCTTGCATTGCTTGAGGATAGGCAATAGTTCGAGTTTGGGGGTATTTGATGAGTGCCTAAAAGGCAGTTATTTACTACCATTCTCATGGTACTTTATGCATCTATTATACACCAACTTAAACTGAAATATGGACTCTTTGCACAATATTGGATATTTCGTTATAACTACTTACAAAGTTAATATTTATAGAGAATGCAGATATTATTACATATTTTATACATGTAGGAATATCCAAGGCCGAAGCAGCAGTGAAGCAATGATGAGGCCGAGGCAGGGGATAAAGCCGCGGCAGCATCTAGAGTGATAGCATCAACATTGTAGGCGTAATGAGAGATAAAAATATAAAGAACATTCTGGAAGATGCAGCGCACCAATTGGACCAGGCTAGCACACTAAAAGCCCAAGTCAAAGACCAAACGGGAAAATCCTTCTAGAAGGTGGCAAACTTAGAAATATCAGATCTCATGAAGAAGACTTGTTCCTTACTCCAAGTTAGAGTCTATTTAGGAAAGGTTTGCCCTAGGTTAAGACTATATATAGCCTAGCCGACCACATTGTTTAGGGAGCCGATTTTAGAGAAACCCTTTCCCCTAAGAATTGTACCTAACGACATTATGTTCTAAATTTCTTAGGGATAGGTGAAAGTTGTAGATATTGAGAGGAGATTGTTTCTTGTTTCTTTGTTCTAATGCAATAATAATATCAAAGTTCGCTTATCCTATTGTTATTCCTTGTTCTTGCATTCAAGATCGAGAGAGAAGTTTGTAAGTAATATATTTATCTAGCATCGAGAGGTATAGATTCACAAAAGGGATAAGTACGATGTTGTAGACACTAACTCGGCCTAGAGATAGGTTAAAAGTTTCAGTAGCTAAAAGAAGTGTTGGATTGGTTGGTGATTATCGTTGATTTACGCCAAGAGGTATCGTCAAGGACCAGTCATCAACAACGCTCTAACTTAGAGATAATCGGAGTCAACTACAGACACTTTTCTGAACTTTGATACATCTGCCCAAGAGCAAGAGATTGTCGTGGTAGAGAATACTAATGTTGTCGAGGTTGTATCTGCAGTACTATCGAAGCAGTATTGTGTGATTGCGTTGGAGAAGAAGAAGATCAATCGAATCCATTAATTGGCGCAGCTGGATCCTGCCCACTTTCTCTACATCATTTTTCAATCTTTTATTTTATGTTTTGTTATATTATTTAGTTCGTTAAGCAAACCCACTTATCTGTGTTTTTACTTTATCTTTCAGGAGCAAGGGAACAAGGGAAGACATATTAAGTATACCAATCCCTGTGGAGACGATATACGATATACTTATCACTTTATTACTTGACAACGTGTACACTTGCACTTAATTACGCTTTTATTGCACGTATCAGACCGCACATATAATTACTGAAATAATTATTGTGATATCAAATACTTTTCTTTGATTTGTCATTTCCTTTATACATGAGGATAGAAAAAACTCTTTTATGTTTTCTTATTCAATTGTGGTTACATTAGTTTATTCTTCATGCTTTAAAGTTGATCTATACTCAATAAATAAAATGTTCATATTTATTCTAATTATAATAGTGTATCTAAGAATTATTTTTTATTGATATCCGTCTCTACCTAGACCTTTATATCCTCGTCCATGACTCGATGATTGATAATTTTCATTTACTTGATTGCTAGAATATGAATGTTCGTCGCGTCTACATGTTTCTCTTTCACAATATCTATTATAGTTTCCTCTGTCTTGTGTATAGTTGTTGTTTGTTTCGCATTTGTTGATGTGCAACTTGCTTTTTAGGACTTGTTGCAAATTTTTGTTTTCTTCATTCATCTTCATTTCTTGCTCATGGTTTTGGAGTGATACTACAAGCTCATTGATCGTCATTTGAGTTAAATCTTTTGATTCTTCAATTGTAATGATCACGTAATCAAATTTTTGTACCAACGATCGTAAAATATTTTCATTATCCTGATTTCGTCGAGTGTTTTGCCTTTTTTTCATTTCATTTGTTGTAACTTTCACACGGTTAACATAGTCACCTATGCTTTTCGTGTTTTTTATTTTCAATATTTCAAACTCGACTTTGAGCGATTGAAGATATACATTTTTTACTTTTTTAATTCATTTGAGTGATTTTTGCATAGTTTGTATACTTGTTTCGTAGTTATTTTTTATAATTTTTTAAAGTTGGATTCATTCCTCGTTTGAAAAATATAATATAACGTCATTCGATCTCTTTTACGAGCATATTTTATTGCTCTTTTCTCCTTATTTGTTAGAATCGCTTTTATTGTTGTATTTTTTTGCTAAGTATATCCCTTGATAATGATATCCCAACAATCTAACGAATAAAGTAGTGTTTTGAATTTGAATACTTCAATTATTATAATCTGTCTTTGTTAATTTTGGGATTTGTGGTTATTATGTGCTCCATCTTCTTGTGATAGAAATTTGAATTCGAACTTGAACCTTACTCGGATACTGTTTGTTAAAAGCAAAAAGGGAATCCAACATATTTAAATTTCACAATTATATTATAAATGAGCTGAATTACAATTTGTTTTGTTTTGCTGCAGGAAAGTCATAGTTCTCTCGTTACTCATTAGCACACACACTCACTTGTTATTCTACACCTGCACACTAGGAATTCGAAAAATGATCCGTTAGCGTTATAACAGTCGTTGTTTAATGGTAACGCCGCTATCTAAACCCTTTACTAGTAAGAATAATGATAAGATTTAAATTCACACCGATAATGGTCGATAAGGGTAATAACGATCCGTTATTTTCATTAATATATTGTTATTTCAAAAATTCATATAATAAGTTGTTCGAGTGTTAAAAAGAAATCACAACCGCGATTCTCAAAACGACCGTGATAACAACCGTTATGTCCGCGATCGAGATAAACGCGACAGGACCGAAAACACTTTTTAAATCCTTATTGCACACCAAGATTACAAACTACTCCTATTTATAGTACTATTAACTGTTATAAATAAGTTTTAAAATGTTATTAAAATATCCCTATATTTTTCTAGACATTCCCATATGCTTTATTTTGCTGCCACATATTACCGTCCATCACCATTGCTTTGTTCATGATTTTTTTTCAGCTGTTGTCATAAGCATATGTAGAGCTTTAAGATGTTACCAACACATAAGCTTGAATTCCCTAAAGAACTCTTAAAATTTCTTACTTTGTCGACATGTTTTTCTTCGAGATGTTTTTATATTGTTCTTGCATCAAGTTTGATTTCTAACAATGGTCCGACCTCAGCATCATAATTTTGTGTTCATAAACCTGATTGGAACCATTAAACAAAAGCCATGCCAACAATATATAATAATGTAACCAAAAATAAGACTTACGGACTGAGTTTCGGCCGCGACGTGGAGTTCGCGGTTGTGTTTTGCCATTTACGTTCACTATCTCAAAGTCGTGGACCATTTTTTGAGACACTCAATGTTTCGAGGTCCATCGAAACACCGCTGCCGGAAACGCTTGGTCTGTCGAAGCCTAGGTTTGCAGTGCCGGTTTTCTCGATTGCCATAGCCGGTGCAAAAGTTGCATCATAAGTCCATAGTCCAAAAATGTTCATTTCAGCATTAGTGACATACGGATTGTTTCCCTGGAATTTCCTTTTCCATGGAACTGTAAACTTTTGAATTTTTCAGATTTATGAACGTAAGATGTCACACCTAAAAACCCTTGGAATGAATCAACATACAAGGAATCAATCGATCTCCACAAACTAGTCATCGTCTTGGTCACATCCAAACATACTCTTCTCTGATCATTCCTGTGACACCCTCGCCCCGGGTTAGGAGATGGGGGCATCGACCGGACTTACAAACACGAACATTATAATCAAATTCAATTAATTTGCTTAATTATGTAACAATACAAGTTAATTCCTTAACGATACTTACTTGTATTACTTACACAAATTCGAGGCAATTTAAAACATTTTCCGACACTAAACAATTATCCAATTCGAATCTTAGATACCATTTGTTATTCAATTGTAGTCTCATTTGACTTTATCAAACTTCTATATTAATATGTGTTCATTTAACTATCATTAATTATGTCTTGTTAACTAAGCAAATTCCCGTATTAGATTCGAACCCAAAATAATAAGGAGGTATCGATACCCCTAAAGTTGGTATCGATACAGGGGTATCGAACCAGGTATCAATACCGGTCATTGGTGTTGACTCGTTGACCAAGACTGGGTAGCCAGCATCGAAACGGGTATCGATACAATTTGCTACTGGAAGCTCCAATATCGAAACGTGTTTCGATGCCAAAGGCTACTGGAAGCTCCAGTACCGAAACGTGTTTCGATACAAAATGTTTCTGCCAAAGATGGTATCGATACCCAAGCTAGCGGTATCGATACCCCTGCTCGAAATTGACAAATTCAAGCCTTCTAAACACTTAGACATTACCAAAGGGGCTTTCTAAAGGTCTCAACCCAAACCTAAACCTTAAGGATCATTACACATACTTAGGTGACCTATATTGATTCACCAAACTTGTCCGTTTTAACCCATTTCATCATGCATTTCCATTTTCGAAACATCCCTTACTAAGACCATCATCTAGCCTCATTTTCTCTATGGCTACTTAAACAAACAAGTTAGGTCCTAGGTTCACTTGATCTGAACACTAAGACAATTCAACCATAAATCAATACATGCTTCCAAGCCAACATACCAACCATAGCTAAGAACCCAAAATATGCAAGGCTAGTCTACCATGAATGTTGTGCCTTATGGCTTACAAACCAAAGCTATAATGATCATATAATTATATACACAACTCATGAGCTAGCTAACAAAATGTATATTCTAAACTAGCATGGTCACTATGCCACCATATAATAGGAGTTACAAAAAGTATCAAAATACCATACTTTGGCTTGCTTCCGTGTCCTTGCTTCAGTTCAAACTTGGTCAATCTCCTTAATTCGAGAACCTGTTGTTTGGGAAGGAGGAAACAAAGAGCGTAAGTACTAAGAGGTACTTAGTGAGGTAGCCTAAGTCTAACCAATTTAGACATGGGATATAACAAATGATGTACATCAAATGAACGATAAATCAATTACATATGACAATTAGTACAACACATAGTCATGCTCAAAGTACAATGACAAGTCATATACAAGTATCTTATGACAAAGTCATATCCAATGCTCAAGTCCGAAACATATCAATACCTTATGGCAAGTACATATCAAAGTTCATATCCAATTCATATCAAATGCCCTATGGCAAGTACATATCAAAGTTCATATCCAATTCATATCAAACGCCCTATGGCAAGTACATATCAAAGTTCATATCCAATTCATATCAAACGCCCTATGGCAAGTACATATCAAAGTTCATAATCAATTCATATCTAATGTCCTATGGCAAATGCATATCAAATGTACAAGTTCAAATCATGCCAAATGCTTATTAGTAATTACATTAATTTTAATCTTTCGAATCAATTTCGAACGTTGCCTTGGTATAGTTAGACTAGGTAACGAGTCAACAGAAGTACCCTAAGGTACTAACAAAAGTGCCACTAGGACACTAACAAAAGATACCCATGTTATCTACAAATGGTGACTAACCACCAACAAAGGTACCCATAGTACCAACAGAAGTACCGAAGTACTGATCAAAAGTACCGAAGTACTAACAAATGAGCTCAGACTCTAGGCATGCCGTACAACCTTTGACCAACTATAACCCAAGGCTCAATCAGGATTTCTTATTCAATTTGTCTCCCATTTTACTTAATCAAATTCTTATCATGGGTGATATACATAACATGGCATATCAAAAGCATCAAGTCATGCTATCAAGTCCAAGCATAAGTGTCATGCTACTAACATATCAAACTTATACATATTACATGTTACCAAAATCCAAGGCATAAGTCATGCTAACATATCAGAGCATATACGTGTGATCATGCTACCAAATTCGAAAGCATAAGTCATGCTAACATATCAAGCATATACATATTATGAACATAACTCATGCATGACTACATACCTGGCATCCTTAGCCGCGTGCCAATACTTACCTCGGCATTTCCGAGCTATGCATATGCTCTAAACTAGTTTATTATCTAGTACTCAAACATAAAGTCAAACAAGTCATTTTCACATAGTCCTCCTTCCCGTATTGTTAAATATTTATTTAATCCGGTTACAATACATAACAAATCAAATAATCAAATGGTTAGGGCCCTAGGTCCTAACCCTAAGGTTTGCTACACTCACCAATACTCCGAGCTATCACGGGTTGTAGATCGCAACCCCTTTGCCTCTTTTCCGTGTTGCTTCAAGCCTCTCTTGCTCCTCAACTTCTTCTCTCGGATTATCTAAAAGCCCATATACATATGACATTCATCAAAACATAATCAATCATTCAATTCAAGTAATCTTAGATTTATCAAGTATAGGCATGCACGTTTATCTCTTACGGACAATTTTGGTATCCCATAGCGAAACGGTCATATCTACTAGCTCCGACGTCCAATTTTAGCCCATTTTACCTCGTTGGAAAGCTAGAAGAATTATCTACAATAAAAAAATGAACCTTACATTTTAATTTCTATTCGTTTAGCTCCAGATTTCAATCGAACCAGACCTAGCCGGATTTACGCGTATATCTTTTTCTACCGGACTCAGATTTAGGTTCCGTAAATTTCCTCTTAAACTAGGTATACTTGAGTATCATAGTTCAAATTTTCAGCTCTAAATTCCTTAAGTCCCGACCTAGGGAAATTCTCAAAGTTGGCTACCTAGAATAGCATCTTCTAGGCCACTTGACTAGTTTTCCTCTTTTTGATCTTAACTCATAACCCATCTTAACATCATGTTTTTCCAGCAACCAAAACACTAAATTAACCTCAACAAATCCCCAATTAATTCATCTAACCAAGTAAACATCATAACTAACGTTTTTACGATACCCGATTTTTTTCAAGCTTCTTAGTTTGTTGTGCATGCTTCACTAACTAAACCCAATAATCTCCAAATAAAAAATTAGGTCTTCCTCTAACCTAATTTATCATAGTAGTATCATGGTAACTTTCTAAAATTCAAAGATTCAAACTTTCAAAGCTTAAGCCATGGAGAAGAAAGCTTACCTAAGCCTTTAGATTCAACTTCTTAGTCCGAAAACTTGACCATGCAAAGCCTTCCAAGCTTAGTTTCTCAAACTCCCTTGGGTTTTTCTCCTCCCCTTCTATCTTAGTGTTCACGTGAGAAAGAGGAAGATGAGAGCACAATTTTGTCTATTTGTTTGTTCATTTAATGGGGTGGAAAAGACCTCTTTACCCTTAATGAATTGCTTGGGCCTAGATGTTTACCAAAGATGTTCCATGGAACATGGCTATGTGTCATGTAATGCTCAAGCTCTTAATTTAACTAGTTTGGTCTACTTCCTAATTCAATTAATTCATGATTTAATTTTTATCTTAATATTTATTCGATCCATTTTACTATCCGATTTTCGGGGTGTTACAATTCCAATCTCTTTCGCTTTGTCCCAAATCCGAGACCTGAGACCCATCCCCGCATGCACAATGAACACTCTCGTTTGCATGCTCTTCAACGTGTAAAGTTCTTTAGCAATCCGGACATCAGTAATTGATTCCGGAATGACACTAAATATGGGACACTAGTGTTGATCTCTTGCAAGGCAGTTGTTAAGAAAGGTATACTTGTCTCCCCAAACTGGTTGTTGACGTAGATGGACACCGCTTCTCGCCACCCGAAAGTTTGGACGATGGCACTTAAAGCTTTCACATGGGGAGAGCCGCTTTGGGCTGCTCAAAAAAAGTACGGAGTCTGAAAGGAAGTGACGGAAAGACTTATTGCTGAAAAGGAAATGATCGGAACCTGAGATTTGTTACCCAGACTTATGAAGTCGGCTTGCATCCGAAGATAAAGTGTTGCGTATAAATGTATCATTTTACTTTTATATTTTAACATTAATTATTATATATTTTTAAGTTTAGAGTTTATACTATATTGATTTGATATCAAGTTTAGAACAATGACGAAATCAATAATTAAAGTTGAAGAACCAAAATATAAATGTTTAAAAATAATATTAAATTCATAAATAAACTAAAACAATTGCCATATCCCACCCACGTATAGTTTGGAATAGGGCTCATGGTTTGTGGTTTAGAGATTAAATTTTAATGGGTTTAGTAACTGATAATATAAGTTGTATTGAGTTTTAGTAGAAAAACAGTTGTATTTATTATTTTCTGGTAAAACTTTAAGGGGAAAAAAAGAACATGAATTGGTTTTTAGCAATTAAGCCATTGACATGTAGAAACTAAGATTCAAATCTTTCTTTCAATTTATCAATAATTAAAACATAAAGAAACTACATCTAAGGGGTGAACTCAGAAAAGAATTACTTTCCTATATATTACTCATCCTTGATATTCAACAGTTAACACATACTCAAAAACTTAGGTCCACCAAATACAAACACATGGTCTAACTCCAACTATTCCTCTCTAGACGCTGGATCGATCCCTGTCGATGGGCTATCAGCAAAGTACTCCTGGTGCTTAACATTCACACCATACTGATCATTCAAACACCATAAAACAATTATTTATCGATACAAATTGAAAATGCTAAGCAAAATTAAGACTCTTACTCATTCAAGACAGAAAAAATGGGGAATGAGCAAGCTTTCAACAGATGAACAAGTCATCTTTGCAAGCAAAATACAGAATGACTGAACATACTATCTTATACTTCTCCAAGGAAATTAACCAACTTACTCATTAGAATATTCTGTGTATGCCTAAGCAGCTGCAACACATGTTTTTCGACAAAGTAATGTTATAGAGCGAATAAATGATCGTCTTCTGCTAAAAGCCTAAAATCTATGCTCCTTGTTTTCTTTGACTAATTTGGATCATGTACTGAAAATGCAAAATTTGAACCCCTGATCTTGCTTAAGGGATCTAGTGCCTCATCCCACTAGACCAACTAGTGGTTGGTTAAAATATTTTTTTCCTAATGATAAAAATATAATGCTCTAACAATCAACTCCTACATAAGATAAAATATAATGCTCAAACCTCTATGCCCAACTGATATGTAATCTGATAGGCAATTAAATTTCCCTTAAATTAGCTATTTAGTTATAGAGGCTAAAACACAATGCTCTAGCATGTGCTGAAATTCAATTCACCCAATTACAAACTAGGGAAATCGGAAATAACCATTGGCATTCAGAAAAAGAGGCCGTATAAAATTTCACTGCCTACCTCTCGCAATGACTTTGAGAGATCATCCATCGTCAAGATTAGCCGCTTATCCTGTTCCAACAGAGAGTCAAACAAGCCAAAAGAGATCAGGAATCTTTAAAAACAAACATAAGTAGTGCACCTTTTGCTGCTTATCCCTTTTGTCCTTGACAATTGCAGCCTGCCTTGCCTTGCAATGCCTATGTTAGGAGTAAATATGTCATAAGCAAACTTACTAAATTAATCGTGACCAGTGACCATATCCCTGGAACCTAAAGAAATATTGGAGGAATCCACATAAATTAAGAACACTAAAACTTGACCATCTCCACAATGTCATACTTCCAATTGATACAACATCAAGAAGTTTCTCAGTTTCCTCTATTTGTAGTTTAAAGAACAAAAGGGGATATAATTGAAAAGTTTTGGTTTTCATACATAAGTGCATCACTCGCAACTTCGGCAACGAACTTCTGAGTGGCAACAGCAACAAGCCTTATTCTGCAAATGTCCAATAAGAATCAAACAGGATCAGACAAAAGGGGAATAAAACTTCGACAATGTGAACCTCAAGCCATCTTGTGTACTGTAAAAGAAGGCTCAAATTAAAGAAAATAACTTAAAAATAGAGAAGGTACATATAAAAGGCAAAACCCTTTTTCTTGTTTATTTCGTTTTGGTTTCATTTTATCGAGTACAGGAAGCAAGCAATCTGTATAAACGTCTCATTTTCGTCACAAATTACTTAAATTTTGTTCAACGCTAGCTCAGAGGAAACAATAACAAACATTAAAGATTGAAATTTTTGGGAACCCTAGAACTAACTAAACGAAAGACAACTAACCCTAGGAAGAGCTAGTCGGGTAAAGTAATATAAAAGACTTGAAACATTTCTCGTAACCCTAGAACCAAGAAAGGAACAACTTCCCACAAATCTTTGTTTAGGCATCCAAAGATCAAAAATTGAAAAAATACAAAAGGGGAGAATTACTTACAATCGAACATCGGGAGATTGAAAACCACTCTTGGATAAGTAATGTTCCACCAATTCGTCAGGTATCTGCCACAGCGAAGGTTGGGAAATCGTTAGAAACATAATAAAAGAGAAGAAATTGCAAATTAAAAGGAAGTTGGATTTGATTTTGAAGAAGAAGAAGAAAGTATACGGTGGGAGTGTAATCCATGAGAGACGAAAGGAAATCGGAGAGGGCGGAGTCGTCGTCGTGCTTCCCATCACTGGATTGCGGGTTGTGGTTCATTATCTGTTTCCCTTTACTTTCTGCAACACTGCTTTCTGCCTTCGCTACGTTATTATCGCGGGGTAGATTCTTCGAGGCTAATAGTAAAAAGGGTAAGCCACTACGTACATCATCCTATTAATGGAGAATATTTATTTTTAAAGTAAATTATCCTAATGACCACCTAATAAATTAGGATACTTATTTTGGCCACCTAATTAAAAAATTCTTCAATCAAATCATTCAACTTTAAAAACCTATCAATTGAGCCGTCGCTATTAAAATTTAATAGAAAAAGTTAAAGGGTGATCATGGTTGTTAATAGTGATGACGTGGCTGTTAATTAAATCCGTAAAATTATACATTTAATCCCTACAATTTATTTATTATTTTTAATTTAATTATAATTTTAAATTAATAAATAAAATTAATGACTCAATCCGTTAACGATACGTGTCACCACCTGATTGGAGAGAAAAAAAAGAGAAAATAAAACAAAGACTTTAAGCTTGGAAGGATTTGAACCCAAATTCAAGGTGTGGATAGCAAACAAGCTAAACATTGGTCCAAGAATTCTATTATACAATATTGTTGTAACATAAAGTATTTAATATATATATATTGAGAAAATAGAATAGAGTAAATATAGTTTAAGAGATTTGAATATATTTTAATCAGGTGGTGAGAAAAATATATTAATGATATAAATTAGAGGGACTAAATGTATAATTTTACAAATTAACATCCACGTCACCACCGTTAACTGCCATGTCATCACCGTTAACTTTTCTGTTAAAATTTTAACGATAGTGACTCAAATAGGTAGGGTTTTAAAGTTGGATGGTCTGATTGACTAGTTCTTTAGTTGGGTGACCAAAATAGGTATTCTCAAATAATTTGGTGGTCACTGGGGTAGTTTACCCTTATTTTTATTAGTTGAATTATTCAACTCATTAATCACGACATTCAATTTATTAAATGGATCTATTTTAGTTATAGCTGTTAAAATATTAACAAAGAAAATGATATATCAGTTGAGTAAAATATATAAAACTATATATTTAATTCTTATAATTTATTTATTATTTTAATTTAATTTTAATTTTAAATTAAAAATAAAATTAATCATCCAATCCAATAAGAATGATAGACAACAAACATCCTAACCAATGGGCTATGACTTTATTCATGTAATAATCTTGTAATATGATGTATTTAAAATACATTCTTTGAGAAAATTCTAATCACTATCCTCGTCTTCTTCTTTTTCACATTCTTTCATTTTTTCTTTATTCTTTTCTTATGGATAAATCATACGATTATTGATAAAAACAATCTAAGAAGAAAAAAATTATGAAAGAATTGTTGAAGACTAAAGTGTTGTGAATATTTTTATTTATGGTGTATATTCATATATTATGTTAAACTTTAGGGTTTCCATCATATAGACTTTTAGAGAAAACATTGTACACAACCCTACTTTGAAAATATAATACAAATCTCTCTTTTGTCTATCATATTTGTTCTTCTATTTTATTCTTATTCTTTACTTTATTCACAACACGTTATGAACACGAAACTCTAACCAACAAAGGTATTTGTCGTTCGAATATTAAAGGAGTTATTGAAAAGAATTTGTTACTAGCATGGATCAAATATAAATTTTTCTCCTTCAATTATATTCTAATTATCAATTTTTCTTTCTTTCTTGATTTTTAATTTTTAAAAAATCATTGGTTATTTGGTGTTTGTTTAGCGATAAAGTGGCTCAATTACCGTGGTTCTTGTCGACAATTCCCAAAAAAGATTTTAACAAAATACTGGTGATTAAACCTACCATATATTCAAATTTGTGGAAAGTTCGGTATGTTTTACTTATTTAATTTGAGATTTTTTATCTTTATTTATAACCAATATTTGTTTATTTTATTATGATGATGAAAATTTATGTTTTAATCATGTTCTAAGTATTACATGATATTAGAATAAATATTAAACCTTTAATTAATTAATATGTTCTTTGTTATGTTAATTTAATCCGAGTATATTGGCTGGACATCCCGTTCTACGAGGCTACTAGTCTCAAAGGTTTTTTTTAAAGGACCTTGTGGACTAGTTTAACAACGCCACGTATGATGATTAAATTTTTGTTCCTTATATGTATTGTATATATATTGATTGATCAATTACTATTTAATAGTATGAATATTATAAAATCTATATTTGCTTGAAAGTAATATTTTTATGCAAAAAAAAACTCGACTATAAACTTCTCTCAAGTTTAAGTTACGAAAATCATCTTGATCCAAAAAATTTTACGAGACATTCACTGAAGTGAATGCATGCATGATGATTATTCCGTGCAATTATTGAATTTATGTTATTCCTTGAAGTGAATGCAAGCATGATGTTTATTCTATGCGATTATTGGATTTATGTCATTCCCTGAAGTGAATGCAAGCATAATGTTTATTTCATGCAATTATTAAATTTGTTTCATTCCTTGAAGTGAATGCAAATGTGATAATTAACTATATGGTTGTGAATAAAACTCAATTATACGCTAGAGTATCACCGATGAGGATATGTTAAAAAACATACTTCACTTTTCACATTTTAATGTTGTCTTACAGACACAATATCATAAAAAGGTTTTAAATACCTATTAGTCTTCGCTCCATTCCCTAAAATGAATATGATATTTTATAGCGGAATAAATAAAATTCACATAGTAATTATGGTTGGATTGATGTCATAAAATAAACATGGATAAGATGATTCTTTTGAGAATGCTTATATCCACCAGAAGTGAAATTATATATATGATAAGAATGATAGAGATCATATCAAAATCTTTATGTTATCAATACGATGGTACAAACCATTGATCTCGTACTTGTCAAACACCGAAATATTATGGATTTTATCCATAATCATGAATGATAAATGAAAGAAAATATAAATAAATTTCTTTATGGCGTAAATAATTATGACGTTGTTGATCCAACTCAATTGAATATTGTTAATTATCTCATAACCCTTGAAAGAAATAATTCGTTATTTATTTTATTTTCATTATAACCTCTCAAGGGTATAATTAATCTTTTATTTATTTTGTTTCATGTTATTTTATTTAATATTTATTTATGTTAATTTATTTTATATATTATTTATTTACACTTTATGTTAATTTATCGTTAATTTATTTTACATATTATTTACATTTTATGTTAATTTATTTTTTGAAGAATATTATCACTTCTGGAATAAAATCTACAATAAATTATGGCTATTTATACCAAGCTAACAGTGAAAGTACTTATACTATACTTAAGCATAAGAAATATTTTTCCATTAAAATTTAAGGGAAAATCTGAGTACTGTATCTCAAAGTACTAAAATATCAATGCTTTGGAAGAGCTTTGAGAGTTTATCTTTGATAGATAACAAATTTGATATAATCTTCTATATTTAATATTTTTCATTCCCCAAAGAGAATGGTACAAAGCACATATTTTTCATTCCCCGAAGTGAATGAAATAAAGCATATATTGAAAGGTGCATAATTATGCATATTTTCCCATTTTAAATTCAAGGAAATAATGTGAGTACTATATCCGGAAGTACTAATATCACATAAGGCTTCGACTGAGCAAATATTTTATTGCTAAATGGAACTTTATTCTATATTTACAGTGCATTATACTCATCAAAGTCGCAAAGAGACTTATTGAGTTTTAAAGACATTTGTAGAAATATATTGCGAGTATTAGTCAAGAGGATATTGACTATCTCAATATTACGAGTATAACTCAAGGCAATAAGAAAATCTTGGTAAAATTACATGCACTGTCATCTATATTGTACTACAAAAGAATTAGTACAAATTGAAGCTCATGCTATTGTTAACCAGATGTTTACTGATGTAATCACTCATTTTTAATCGGATTTTAGTACTTGTAGTATTATTGTAGTAGTAATATTATTAATAAAAATAGAAGAAAAAAAAAGGGAGAAAAAAAATGAAATGAGAAAGGAGAAGAAGAAGAAGAAAGAAAAGGAAAAGTGGTGTAGGATTAGAATCTCACATTGGTGGGAAACACCACTTTTTCCTCTCTCATTGCCTATAAAAGGAGGGGATGAGGAGCCTTTTGGAGGAGGAAACCGATTGGGTAAGGGTAGTACCCTATGATCCTAATTTGAGAGTTTAGCTCTCCCCAAATTTTGGGTGGTTCGATCGAGTCCTATTTTTAGGATTCGATCTAGTTAAAATTTTTAAGGGGGTCGTGGTAGATCTCGGTGGAAAGTTTATCGGGGTTAACCGTTCGTATTTTTAGGTATAATTTCTATCTTTGTATTTTGAATATTTTTAATGAAATGTAGTTGTTTATTATTGGATTTTAATTTATGTTTTAGATTAATATTTATAGTTGTTTTAATTTTTGTTGTAGATTAATATTAATTTATGTTTATGTTTTAGATTAATATTTATGTATGTTTTAATTTATAGTTTAGATTAGTATTAATTTTGTTAGATTAATATTTATATTTTATGTAATTATTTTTATGTGATGTATTTAATTTATTTTTATGTTTAAGTTGCATGAATGAAATATTAATTTATTAATGCGGGCCCCTAAATTCGGTCGTAAGCGAGGCCAGTACCAATAAGGTGGTAGTGGTTCGGACGCTTACCTTCGGGTTTAGGTGCTTTAAAATAAATGTGCACATTTACTTAAAAATTATTTCGATCGTCAAATTAGCCCGAAAAGTTTAATATTATTAAAGCGGTAATTATTAAAGTACCAATTTTGGGCGGTGTGGGGGTGCTAATCCTTCCCCATCCGTAACCGACTCCCGAACCCCAACTTTTCAAATCTCTGGTTTTATGGTGTACGGTCTACCTAAACGGCCGGTGGCGACTCCAATTTTTCAAAAATCAATTTTTAAACGAAACCCCCACGTGGAAGACATTAATTTTCAAAACAACACATCAAAAATGTTTTCCAACTCGAAAAAGAACATTTTAGCGAAACTCGTTTTTTAAGATCCCTACAAATGGCGACTCCGCTGGGGACGATTTTTTTCAAAATAAAAAGAGAGTCGAGCTTTTAAAATGATTATCGCTTTATTAATATTAAATATTTCGGGCTGAAATAACGATCAAATTAATTTTTAATTGAATTTGCGCTTTTATTTTTCCGCATTTAAAACTTACATCTAAACCCGTCATTTTAAGTGGGGGAAAAGGCTAATGCTTTCGTGGAGATATTGTTCTCCCGTATGGGCCCTAGCCGAAGTACCTTCGGGGCTCCACTACCTTATGCTTTCGTGAGGATATCGTTCCTTCGTATGGGCATAAGTGAACGGGTCCCCCTGAATTGAACTCGGTCAAGATGAGCCTATAATGGGTGATGATCGGGGGCCTTGCTACTCTTAGTAGAGGACAACTCGGACAATTCGGGTCCCCCTTTAGCACCAACACTGCATATAGAGAACTAGATCACCCACCCCACTAGAGCCATGCGGATACCCTAAGTGAACTAGACGAGATATCTAGGGTTGTCTTTCTCTGTTTATTGTTACGTAAATTTAATTTTCTGAAACTTATTTTTGCGTTTATTGTTTTTACTCGGTATTAACTCGGTTTCTTCATGTTTTTATTTTTATTTTTGCATGCATCACCGCATTTTGCATTGCATTAGGAGGTATTGATTCGAGTGGTTCATCCTACATAGGAAGCTTTCACCATGGAAAAGAGGTATCTGAAATCCTCAACCTTAATGTTAGAAACCGATCAGAGACATCGATTAAGGGATAAGATTCGGTCAACATCCACCAGACTCCTTTTATCAGACCCCGATTATAGGACGATCGAAGAGCTTGAGACAACAGTCTACCGAGAGTAGACACCAGGTAACGATCATGCATTTATCTGGTCTACATCAGAATATTCAGCCTGAGATTCTAAGAGAGCATGCAGATGTAACAGAAACCAAGGTTTAATCAAAGGGTTATTAGGGGTGTAGAATTGGTACCATTTTGCCATCCACAGTCCAAGTCAGAATCAGATATCGTACATCGAGAGCAGGTAATAATGTTTTATTTTACTCGGGTCAGCGAGGAAATAACCATCGAGAATTCCAAAGTAATGTGAAGTATGTAACAGAAAACTACCGAAGATCCAATAACAAAAGGGTTTATTGAAGATCAGAATCAATACTATCTCTCCATCTTGAGGACGAGTCAAAGTCAGATATAGATAGCCGATCAGAAAAAGTAATTGACAAATTTCTCAAGTACATCAATGAAGAAGTATTTTTTAGACAGCAAAAACGAAGAACAAAAGATCGGTACCTTACCGACCCACTTCACGAGGATCAAGGTCATCGTTCGAGATTATCAGAGATGATCAGCAACACTGACACTACAAGGTCGCTCAGGCAATATTTGACACAGACCAATGCCATACGATTCTCGAGGATCAAAGTTCAGAAGGATAATTAGAAACGTGACCAGGTCAACCGAGGAGACCGAAACACATGATGCAACAGAGATTCCTATGTCAAGCAAGCAACTTAGGGCCGTAGGGAATAGGAATTAGGGTTAGTACTTGTGTATAGGATTAGTTTCCCCTAATTTTGTAATGGACCCTTTATTTCCCGTGAAAGTAATCTAGTATGGTGATTACCAATAGGGGTTAATACCTTTAACCCGCATACATTTTGCATCATTGGCATCCGCATATGCATCATACATGCATTTAACCATTTTGACATCATCTAACTATATGCATATTATGACAGTGCATTTTAAAACACTGGTCACACCATATTATAATTTCACATACTATCGAAAGAAAAGAATGGAAGACCGTGTGACCAATCTAGAAAGAAATCAGAAACACTTAGAGGATCGTCTTGGGGATATTGAACAGAGTATCAGTGCACAGATTGCTCAGTCTCAAGAGTCCATTTTATCCGAGCTTACGGCACTACTAGGCAAGAATCACGGGAAAGAAAAAGTGAGAAATGAAGAAACCTCTGAGCCAAATGAAGATACCTCTCATCATATGGTTCAATTCGTCGCACCAAATGATGCAAACCCTGCCAGAGTATCTGCTAAACAACCAGTTCAAGTTCTCGGGAGCCAGCCTATAGATGTTGAAAGGCTTTGTGAGGAAGAGATCCCTAACCTAAATTTGATCGAGAAGATCAGACATGATGTTGAAGAGAAGTGGGAATTGAAGTTCCGCTTGATGGAAGAAAGGTTCAAGACCATTTAGACTCAAAAAGGGACAGGGAGTGATGCTAGTGAACTAAGTCTGGTACCCGATTTGATCCTACCCCCAAAATTCAAAAGTCCAGAATTTAATAAGTATGATGGAACATCGGGCCCTTTCGAACACCTCACAATGTACTGTCGTAAGATGGCTGCTTTCATCAAAGATGAGAAAATTTTAATACATTGCTTTCAAGACAGTCTGACCTGATCCGCAATCCGATGGTACGCTCGGCTTAGTTGCGAGAACATCAGGTCGTGGAAAGACTTATCCAAAGCTTTTTTACAACAGTACAAACATATAACAGAAATGGTACCCAGCCGCATCATGCTTGAAGGTTTGGGGCAAAGGTCCAACGAGAGCCTGCGTCAATACACTCAACGATGGAGGAAGATGGTTGCTCAGATTCAACCACCTATCCCCGAAAATGAGATCACACCGATGTTCATTAATTCGCTAAAAGGAGCTTTGTATGATCGTCTCATCCATCATACTACCCAGAATTTTGTCAATCTCATCAAAATTGGTGAATCTCTAGAGATAGCCCTCAAGAGTGGGAGGATCAGCAATGGTGACAAGCCCCAAGGGTACGATAAAAAGAATGAAGGTGAAGTGAATGCTATTGGGACCTTCAATTACCCTACAACCGGGAGAATGCAAAAAGGAGAAGAAAGCTCTAGAAAGGGGCAGGACAGAGCAACCTTCACTCATCTTCCAGTTTCATACAGCGAGCTCTATTCTCAACTATACGAGACAGGTCTTGTACGGCCTTATATCCTTACACCCCTTGAGCCTCCATTCCCTGCATGGTATAACGATGTTGCACATTGTGAGTATCATGGAGACATTCCAGGTCATTCTATTGAGAATTGTCATTACTTCAAGAAGCTCGTGCAGAATTTAATCGATACCGATGTTTTGAAGTTTGAAGAATAGAGACTTATGATCTGGGGATTAAAGACCAACCGAGATGAATTTTGGTGGTGGGAGGTTCTGACTCTCCAATTTTAATATTTAATCATTTTGTGAAATGAAGTCCAATTTACTACTTTGAGCCCGGAAGGTAGTAGGGACAATTTGTAAGGGCATGCATTTAAGAATTAAGTTTTTACCAATTAAACGGTTTTACATTCTTTAATTCTTTAAAAATTAATTTTTAGGAGTTGCTTTTGCTCTTCTATGTACACAAAATCAAACATTTTTGAACATATATGTACATATCATTATACATCAGATCTTGAATTTTAGATGCGGTAACATCTTTGCTTCAATTTCAAAGACCGACTATAAAGTTTTGCATATTTAGAAGAGACTGAATGTCACGGAAATATTGCAAATGAGAGTCTCTACTAGCCTACTTGGGAGAAAAAAAATGAAATGAGAAAGGAGAAGAAGAAGAAGAAAGAAAAGGAAAAGTGGTGTAGGATTAGAATCCCATATTGGTGGGAAACACCACTTTTTCCTCTCTCATTGCCTATAAAAGGAGGGGATGAGGAGCCTTTTGGAAGAGGAAACCGATTGGGTAAGGGTAGTACCCTATGATCCTAATTTGAGAGTTTAGCTCTCCCCAAATTTTGGGTGGTTCGATCGAGTCCTATTTTTAGGATTCGATCTAGTTAAAAATTTTAAGGGGGTCGTGGTAGATCTCGGTGGAAAGTTTATCGGGGTTAACCGTTCGTATTTTTAGGTATAATTTCTATCTTTGTATTTTGAATATTTTTAATGAAATGTAGTTGTTTATTATTGGATTTTAATTTATGTTTTAGATTAATATTTATAGTTGTTTTAATTTTTGTTGTAGATTAATATTAATTTATGTTTATATTTTAGATTAATATTTATGTATGTTTTAATTTATAGTTTAGATTAGTATTAATTTTGTTAGATTAATATTTATATTTTATGTAATTATTTTTATGTGATGTATTTAATTTATTTTTATGTTTAAGTTGCATGAATGAAATATTAATTTGTTAATGCGGGCCCCTAAATTCGGTCGTAAGCGAGGCCAGTACCAATAAGGTGGTAGTGGTTCGGACGCTTACCTTCGGGTTTAGGTGCTTTAAAATAAATATGCACATTTACTTAAAAATTATTTCGATCGTCAAATTAGCCCGAAAAGTTTAATATTATTAAAGCGGTAATTATTAAAGTACCAATTTTGGGCGGTGTGGGGGTGCTAATCCTTCCACATCCGTAACCGACTCCCGAACCCCAACTTTTCAAATCTCTGGTTTTATGGTGTACGGTCTACCTAAACGGCCGGTGGCGACTCCAATTTTTCAAAAATCAATTTTTAAACGAAACCCCCACGTGGAAGACATTAATTTTCAAAACAACACATCAAAAATGTTTTCCAACTCGAAAAAGAACATTTTAGCGAAACTCGTTTTTTAAGATCGCTACAACTGATAATTTTATTTGGCATGACCAGTTAGGTCGTCTCGATTCAATTATGATGCGAAAATTTTTTGACACTTTTATGTGGTCAGTTATTGAAGAACTAAAATTTTCTTCAAGGTAATCTTTCATGTGATACTTGCTACGAAAACAATCTGATTATTCAATCATCAATAACTAAGATAGAGTGTAAATCTATTGATTTTCTAGAATGGATACAAGGTGATATATGTGGGCCCGTACATATTTCTTATAATCCATATACATATTTTATGATTTTTATCAATGCATCGACTAGATGGCTATATGTATCCTTGTTATTAACCCAGAACTTGGTGTTTGCGAGGCCATTTGCTCAATTGATAAAATTACGAGCATATTTTCTAGATTACCTTATAAAGACAATCGGTCCTGATAATATTGATGATATATCATTTTACATATAATATCACTAATTCGCATCAAGTCAACAAATGATCATAAGTTCTTCTCATTACAAATAGTTTTTGGTCTGAAACCAAATATTTCTCATCTTAGACTTTTTGATGTGCAATATATGTTCTAATTGCTCCATCACAACGTAAAAAGATGAGTTTTGTTGGGAATATATATCAGATTTAAATATCTTGAGCTTCTGACAGAGGATTTATTTACAATCCAATTTACTGACTATCATTTTAATGAGTCAGTTTACCCAAGATTAGGGGAGGAAATAAATAGCTAGAGAAATAAATAAGTTGAAATGAATTATCATTTTCTCATTTTGATTCACGTACTACACAATGTGAACTATAAGTTCAAAGGATAATTCATTTAGCAAATCAATTGCCAGATGATATTGTTGACCTTAAAGAATGACTAAGTCATGTATACCAACTATGAATACTCCGATTAAATTTGATGTCATGGAAGGAAAAAATCTAGTGTTAATGAGTCTAACTTACGCTTGAAGTGTAGTAGATAAGTAAGTCCCAAAAATTAAAAAAAAAATCATTGATAAAGAAAAAGAACTATATTTTATGATGGTCTGATCGAGGAATCAATGAATTATGAAAATTTCAATAAGATATTAAAAGGTCTCCAAAAGAGACATTGACATGACTCAGGTACCTGATAATAAAAAGATCTTAAAAGATTATATCATGTTTAGTAATAAGTGGAATTGAAATTAAATCGACGTCGTTAATATATTTGCATGCAATATAGCACTAGAGATTTTATTTGATTATGTGGATCATGAATCATTGTTAATTGGGCAATGTAAACAAAGAAATGATTGGACAATATGAAAGAGGTAATTGAGGCAAAACTAAAATATCCTGGGCATCCAATATTATTGATTTTGACAGTTGGTTTAAAATTTTTAAAAGAAGTTTTAATAATTTATGTTATTTTTATATTTCCTTGCTCAAGTGACATTCATGGGCAGTATACTGATCTTCTGAAGCTTTTTTGAGTACAAGGGTTTCCCTCTTAGTGTTAATTATTTATTTTTGGGATTATGTTGAACGTGGCAAGTATAGTCTAGAAACAAACGTCTTTCGTTGGATTATAAGATCAAATATCCTGAGAACTTCATTCTTTTGCGAGGGAATAATGAATGTGTTAATATTAATCGAATTTATCGATTTTATGATGAATGTAAACCTAGGTTTAGTGTGGGAGTTTGGAGGACCTTTATTGAGTGTTTTAACTGTCTTCCCATGACGGTTGTAATAGACGAGAAAATATTGTGCATACATGGTGCACTTTCCCCTGATCTATCAAATTTGGATCAAATTAATACTTTAACCCGTTGAATGAATATTTTAGAGTCTGGTTTTGTATAACTATATGTTTTGATATAATAATTGAAAATTAGTTTTGGACTAATTTGAAAAGATTTTAAAAATGGTTCTTATGTTCAAAAAACTTAAAAATATATTTAAGAGGTTTTTGAGAAACTTTGGAGGTGTTTAAAATGACTTAAAGAAACAAACATAGTATTTTTAACCCAGGCATTTCGATACACCTCATAGATGTTTCAATATCATTATGTTATTCAAAGGAAAAATTACACAGGTGTTTCGATATGGTATTAGACCATTTCAATACCTTTTTTCACTATGATTTTCGATTTTTGTACAACAAGTACCTATTTCGATACACCAGTATCAAAACTTGATTTAGGTATTTCTATACAACTCCAATGGCTTTATGAAAACCAAAATAATTTTATAAAACCCCTAACAGTTAGGAGCCGTATCGAAATATGTTTTAGTTGTTTTAATACGATGAGTTAAAGGTTTCGATATGTCTTGTAAGAATTTCGATACTAGTTCTTAAATGCAGGTTCTACGGTTATTTCTCAAAGTGGCAGTATCAAAATAACTTTCACACGTTTCAATACCACATGTATCAGAAGTAGAAATTGGCCTTGAAACCAGCTCCAAATCAATCTCAGTAGTCATCAACGGCTAAAAGCTCATTTAGGATGGTAAAAGGAAGTATCAAGCATCATATAGAGATTAATGTTTCCATTGTAACAACATTATGATCAAAGATATGTCTTAGATCCTATCTTTATGTAGAAAAAACACTTGTAAGCTCAATTGAAGAGGATTAACATCCTATTAAGACGATCCGGCTAGCTCGGTCAATTTTCAATCAACCAACAATTCATGGCGCTTCCATCGATAAGCCTCATTTCTTTGATGGATCAAACTATTTCTATTGGAATATAAGGAGTTGTATTTCATCAAAGCTAAATAATACAAGCTATGGGATATAGTTGAATATGGATCGTTCGTGCCACAAGGAACAAAGGCGAAGTGGAGCGTGGAAGATCACAAGAAGATGATGCTAAATTGCAAAACATTGCGCATCCTCTTTTGTGCTTTCCATACCGACATTTATGAGAAGATGTCCTCTTGAGAAGATGCCAAGAAAGTATCAACGAGTGACAGTATCAAAACGGTTTCCACGTGTTTCAATACCACATGCACCAAAAGTAGAAATTAGCTTTAAAACCAGCTCCAAACGGCTCCAAATCAATCCCAACTGTCATCAACGGCTAAAAGCTCATTTGGGATGATAAAAAAAGTCTCAAGCATCATTTAGAGACTAATGCTTCCATTGTAATAATATTACGGTGCTTTCCATCGATAAGCCTCATTTCTTTGACGAATCAAACTATTTCCATTGGAATACAAGGAGTTGTATTTCATCAAAGCTAAATAATACAAGCTATGAGAAGTTGAAGATGGACCATTCGTGCCACAAGGAACAAAGACGAAGTGGAGCGTGGAAGATCACAAGAAGATGGTGCTAAATTGCAAAGCATTGCGCATCCTCTTTTATGCTTTCCATGTCGACATTTATGAGAAGATGTTCCCTTGAGAAGATGCCAAGAAAGTATCAACGAGTGACAGTATCAAAACGGCTTCCACCTGTTTTGATTCCACCTGTTTTGATACCACATACACCAAAAGTAGAAATTAGCCTTGAAACCAACTCCAAACGTCTCTAAATCAATACCAACTATAATCAACGGCTAGAAGCTCATTTGGGATGATAAAAAAAATCTCAAGCATCATTTAGAGACTAATGCTTCCATTGTAACAATATTATGATCAAACATATATCTTAGAGCTTAAATCCTATATGCAGGTAAACAAAACACTTATTAGCTCAATTCTCAATGTATGCTCAAGTGTATTAGGATTGGGTGAGGGCTTTAGATTGCAAACAATTAGCCTTCTTAGAAGGATTACAAGTTTACTTAAGTTTTTCTCTTATTTGAGAGGATTCTCAAAGTTCGGGTTGTGAACTTTAGATGCTAGATTCAAGGATAGAATCTAGGTTGTAAGGTTAGCCCTTCAAGCCTAACATGTTTGATTTGTGATTTATTTTGGTCAGATATTAGTTAAGATTTTCTCAAAGAGTATGAATTCACCCAGAAATAAAAAAAAAAAAAGAAATGGAAGAAAGAGAAAAGGAGAAAGAAGATAATGACTGCTAAGATTTTCTCAAAAAGTATATTTTAAATACATTATGTTATAAGATTATTGCATGAATCAAGTCACAACCTATTCTTATTTTCTTCCTTTCCTTTTTTTTCTCACCAACTAAGTGATGTGTCATCACTGGATTGGATGATTAATTTTTTTTAATTTAAAATTAAGATTAAATTAAAATAATAAATAAATTATATGGATTAAATGTATAATTTTACATATTTTACTTAACTAACACAACTTTTTATCCTTTAAAATTTTAACAGCGGTGACCAAAATAGGTCAATTTAATAAGTTGGATGACTTGATTAACAAGCTCGATAGTTTAGTGACCAAAATAAGTATCTTCAATTAATTGGGTGATCACTGAGTAGTTTACCTTAGTAAAAAGTGCTTAATATATATTTTGGATGTAACCCCCTCGAGCTGGTCTAGATACCATCCGACTCGGATGAGCAACACAGGGAATACCGAAGTTAATCTAGAGATTCGTCTCAATAAGCAACCTTAAAAATTAAACGGCTATTTTTTTATCTTATCTAGATATTTTAATTTTTATCCTACATGTCCTTGCATAGATTATATTCAATTGCAGCGGAAATAAATAAGGAACAAGTCCTAAAACGTACAAACATATTTCAAGGACCAAAATATAATTTTCCAAAAACTAAAGGACTAATTATGAAATTAATATTTCCAATCTTTAATTAGGTTCATTACATGCTTGTATCTCAAATTTTAGTCTCCAAATACACGTTATCCGCATATCGTATACAACTTACTAGATACATTGCAGTTTAGTTAGCAACAATTGATTCACCTCATAAATAGTCGTGCTTCATTATCAACAACACTCAAATTCACACATAGGGATAACAAGAATCAAAATTAAATGTAACTTTATTATAACAAAGGGGATGTTTGGTTCAAGGAAACAATTATTACTTTTTCAAAATCTTATTCCCGTGTTTGGTTTGTTTTTATTCTCACCAACCCGAAAAGATTATTACCAACAATACCATTTTTTTTGTCAATATTCCAAGAATGTGGTTCTCACCCTTTCCTTAGGTATTTGTCAATTCCCGTCACCTTAGACAAATTTACCCTTGGAATAATGTGCTTTCTTAATTTAGATCCTTAGGTATTTGTCAATTCCAGTCACCTTAGACAAATTTACCCTTGAAATAATGTACTTTCTTAATTTAGATCCTTTTTAGTATATTTAAATGACATAAATTTATTAAATAATTTTATTTTATATTAGTTTAACATTAAAATAGTTTTATACATATTTTTAAAAAATATTTTAATATTTAAATAAAATAAAAATTATAACTATAAAATTATTTGATAAAATATCTAAATAAAGACATTAGATTGACATTGTTAGTTGCTTTTATATAAAGATAATTTTTTACTGATAAAAAATCAATTCAAGTTTAGGTTTCTTATTTTGATGCGAGATTCTGAATTTCAAGTTTATGAAAATAAAACTAATATAATTCATTTTACTTACTTTGATTTCACAGTAAATTGGTTAAAACTCAAAATTATAAATTTAACTTATTTTGGATTGAAAAAAATAGTTATAGAAATTTGTTAGAAAATTCGATCATTATTAATAAAATAATGTTTGTTTAACAAAAATATATAATCTTAGGACAAGTTTTTAACCCTAAACTATTTTTTAATGATTTATATATTTATTTTAATTACTAAAAAATTAACTAAATTTCTTATTATATAGGGTAAACTACCCTAGTGACCACCTAACTATTTGGGGATACCTATTTTGGCCACCCAACTAAAGAACTCGTCAATCAGGTCACCCAACTTTGAAACCCTACCTATTTGAGTCATCGCCGATAAAATTTTAATAGAAAAGTTAACGGTGATGACGTGTTAATTAATGGTGGTGACGTAGATGTTGATTAAAATCTATAAAATTACACATTTAATCCCTCTAATTTATATATTATTTTTATTATTTTTATTTATTATTTTGTCAGAAATCGATTGGGTGATTATTTTTATTTATTAATTTATTTTTATTAATTATTTAATATAATTTTCTCTCCAATCAGATGGTGACACGTGTCACCATCTGGTTGGTAAGATGGTGACACCAATCCAACGGCGAACCACTGGGCCAAATATGGTTCTTGTGTCATGGCATATTCACATGTATTATTAAATGATTAATTTGTCAGTAAAACAACGTTAAAGGAATTATAAATTTTTAAATCAATTAATATTTAAATTAAAATATTAAAATATTTAATATTTAAATTAAGGGTAAACTACACGAATGACCAACCAACTATTTGGGGATACCTATTTTGACCACCCAACTAAAGAACTCATCAATCAGGTACCCCAACTTTAAAACCCTACCTATTTTGGCCACTGTCGTTAAAAATCTGACGGAAAAGTTAACAACAATGACGTGGCTGTTAATTAAAATCGGTAAAATTACACATTTAATCCCTCTAATTTATTTATTTATTTTTAATTTAATCCTAATTTTATATATTAATTTATTTTGATTTATTATTTTATATATATTCTTCTCCAATCCGGTGGTGACACGGTGAATGATTAGTGGAAGAAATAAAATGTAAAGTTTATTGCATGTAAAGAGATTTGTCATCACTGTTAATTTTTTCATCAGATTTTTAACGGCAGTGGCCAAAATAGGTAGGGTTTCAAAGTTGGGGTACCTGATTGACGAGTTCTTTAATTGGGTGGTCAAAATAGGTATCCCCAAATAGTTGGATGATCACTGGTGTAGTTTACCCTTAAATTAAATTAATAAATATTTAATAAATAAATCAAAATAATTAAACATTTAAAATTTAAATATTGAATATTCGAATATTAAATATTTGAATATTTTTATTTAATATCATTCAAATTAAAATATTTTAATATTCGAGTTAATATTTTAAAATATTTAATATTTGAATTAATGTATTCGTTTATTTAATATTCAAATTAAAATTATTAAATATTTTAATTAGAATATTAAATTTTTAAATATTTTTATTTGAATCAATATATTCTAACATATTTTAATTATATCATTTAAGATTTGAATATTCATGTATTTTAATTATAATATTTAAGATTTGAATATTAATTGAATAAGAATCCTATTAATTCTTATAGTAATATTTTGTTTTTACTAAAATAATAACCTTTAATAACATACTTTAGAGCTTAAATTATAAAAATTGTCTTAGCTCAGCGGTTTACTGTTCAATGGGTTTTTGTTAAATTGAATAGCATGGGTTCAAATCTCCTTAGTTGTAAATATAATCTAACATTTTATTTCTTTCATTCATTCTTACCAACCAAGTGGTGTGTCATCATCTATCTAATTGGACATCATCTATCTAATTGGAGAGAAAAATATATTAAATAATTAATAAAAATAAATTAATAAATAAAAATAATCACCCAATCCGATGATGACATTTGTCAGCAATCAATTGAGTTATTATTTTTATTTATTAATTTAAAATTAGGATTAAATTAAAATAATAGATAAATTAGAGGGATTAAATGTATAATTTTACAGATTTTAATCAACGTCTACGTCACCACCATTAATTGCCACGTCATCACCATGAACTTTTCTGTTAAAATTTTAACGGTGATGACTCAAATAGGTAGGGTTTCAAAGTTGGGTGGCCTGATTGATGAGTTCTTTAGTTGGGTAGCCAAAATAGGTATCCCCAAATAATTGGGTGGTCATTGGGGTAGTTTACCCTATTATATATTACAATAAAAGTAAATATAATGTATATATATTTACATAATAGTTTGTTAAATATTGTTTAAGATATTAATTACATTTATAATATGTTAAATATAATATTTTTATAAAATTTAGTTGTAACAAAAATAATTCTATAATTTTTAATATAAATATTTTTAATTTAATATTATAAGTTTAAATAATTAAAAATAAAATATTTATAAGGATAATCTAGTAAAATTTACCTTCAAGTAATCTTATATTATATCAACCAAACATTGTCATCTTATATTCCTACCAAGTAAACCAAATAAATTAATGTAATATTACCAGTAATATGTCAAGTAATGTTACATTCTAGGAATCTAATTCCCAAAGGTAATCTTATATTCCATGAACCAAACGCACCCTAAAGGTATACCAATAGGCAATTAAATCCCAAGTCACTAGGCTAACATTTTCTCGACTAATCAAAATAAATTATCTCGGCGAAAGGCAACATAACCTAATTTCAACATAAGGTCCATGACTTTCAAACCATTCTTACATTAAGCTTTTATTCAAGAAACATCAACATTAAATATCATCAATATGTATAAACATACAATTATTTCTAGTCTTAATAACATAACAATATTTACTATATGATAAACCCATCCCCATTGCTCTCTCACTACTATTAATGTTATAAAGATATACTTGAGCTTTCACTTGGCGGTTACTTGAATCCTTATTTCTCTTTGTTGCCTCCACATTAAATACTCTACATTGCAAGGTAAATGAGAGGGTAAGCATAAGCTTAGTGAGTGAATAAAAACATAATAAAAAAAACTTACAATTCAACCCATAATATACCAAAATAAATTTTAAAACAAGTCATGCTCTAAGTAAAAACAATGTTCATGGCCGTCAACATCACTATTTGAAAAAGATCAACAAGTGTAAATAACCATGGCTCACAAGTCACAAAATCTTTCAAAAATACCTTTTTAAAACCACATGCTTTGTATGCAAAACCAAGTCTTACATGCTACACATAGCGAGCTTATAAATTATTTGATCTCAATATCAGAACACGTACAACTCAATTTGCACTAAAACCAATAATTACTTTACACTTGTGTTTTTCTCATGTTGGAATATTAGTGAACCAATTAGACTCACCTCTAACCGTTAGATAAACGGAAACTCACATGAAGACATAAATGCCAAATCATGCCACGTATGGGACTATACCGTCACCATACCATGTATGAGAGCTCTATCACCTATTCATACCACACATGAGTTAAACTCATGCACACGAATGGATTCAATCTAATCATGTTTCCCACCTTAGCTTCCGGGATAAGATACCCTTGAATGTAATACAACACATATACCATAATTCAAGCAATAACTCTAATACATCATTAAGGAATTTACCCACATATACGAATTTTGTAATATAAAGTGCACTCAACTTCCTATTGATCAATCAAATTACAAAAGTTACCATCATCTTTAATATCCAACACAAAACCAAAATCAATGCTCAAGTTTTCTAGTTAAGCAATATGTAAGCACATCCATCCCACAAACACATGCACTAAATGCATAAACCGGTAAAAACTATTTTTTTAATATTTTCAAAACAAAATCGTAGGTGCATTATATGTATATAAAACCTTTGTAAAAACATCTCAGTAGCATTGAAACATATGCATATTCACATATGCATAATATAACACGAGCATGACTAAACATAGTAAAAACAAGGCATAACATGTTAACCTTTAAGAAAGCAATACTTAAAACGTACTTTCGAGTATACGAAGGTTTTTTACACCTTTCCTATACCCCAAACCTTTCAAAACACATTTAAATTGAAAGCCCTTATAATCCACTCATCGATTTATCGAAACTTGCTCGACAAATCACTAGAAAATGTGATTCAGCTTTCCGATCTCCCTCAAACTTGTTCCTCCACCTCTTGACCTATTTCAATCATCAAAACCAGAGGGTTTAATGCAGTAAAACACACCTAAACATCCCTCAAGTCGGATATATACATGATAGCCCCTAAAAGCACCATAAAACCTAACCGAAATTCACCCAAAACCTCTTCAAACACCACCTAAACCATATGTTCGGGATTAGATACTTAAAAATCATCTTAATTACATCTAAATACATCAAGATTCATATATTTAGGTATCAAAAACAACTATGTAAAACCCTTGAACAAAAATCAAGAAAATAATAGATTTTTTATTAAAAAATGATTTTTTGATTCAAGACTTTAAAGATTGTTGAAATAAACTAAGAACTTAGGGATTTTATTAAAGAAATTTAGGTTTCATAGGTTTGAATGATTCTCACCTTCAAAATTGATCCAACCTCCTTCCAAGGTTTAAAAACAAGTAAAACCAATGAAAAACGAAGAGAATTTGAGGAAGAAAAATATAAAGAATTAATCAAACGAATTTTTATTGAAAATTTTGATGTTTACTTTTGAAAATATGATGGATTGGCTGCCAAGAAGAGGAGAAGTCGAAATTCTAAAAAAATTGGTATAAGTTTTGATGAAAATAGATTTTTAAGATTAATATTAAGTTATTTAGGTTATTAATTAAAATTATGGGTTATAGGTATTAAAATAGACCCTTGTAAGGCTTAAATCAACTAGGATTAGGATTGGATCAAAGCCCCTTAAAGATTCAAAGTTTTGGCATAGTTTATAAAATTTCCCTCAAGTTTTCAATTTTTACAAAATAGTCACTACTTTCATACTCCTAGGGATTCAAGGGTCAATTTTCAAAATTTATTTGACCAAATTCAAATATATATCAAATATGGATTTTATGATTTTTTTTTATAATTTATTTTAATTTAAAACTAATTTTTAAATATTTAATTCAAAACTAGGTTATACCGGCAAAACCGATTCACTAACTTTTAGGCCCATTTTTGGGACGTTACATTGGACAAACTCTATAAATGATCACTAAAATTTTAAGATGGTTTCATTTTAGTTTTTATACTTTTAAAATATTTGATCAGATTATCCAACTTTTAGTTTACATTTGATATGATCTCTATTGTTACCTTTCGTTAGAAGTTGTAGTTAGTGTTCATTTCTCCTTAATAAAAGAATAAGTAAACTATAACAATCAATACTTAACTTTCTTCTCACTATTATTTTGATCATTAGAGTTTAAAAGTTTTAAATTCAATATCTTAACTTTTAAATTATTCATATCTTGGCACCCTTAACTGTCATGGTTATATAAATTAAAATTTTTTTTATTAATCCTTAAAAATTCAGGAAATATTTTTTCTTATTAAATTTATCATATTTTATATTTTATGGTTAACTACTGCGTTAGTCACCTTTGTTTGCTCAGTACAATTTTGAACACCGATTTTGAAAAATGATCAGTAAGGTCACCAATTACGATTTCTATTTATAAAGTTTTAGTCACTAAGACGTATATTACCGTTAAACTTTAACGGAAAGTTGATATAGAATAATTAAAAAGATAAATTACTTATATAGTCCTTAAACAATTATTTTATTTTTATTTATTCTTTAATTTCACCCTCAAATTTTAAAACTTTATCTTTTCACCGTCTTTTCAACAAAAATCTTTATTTCTCTAAAAACTAATAAGATGACGCTCCACTCATGCCACCACAAAAATCTTTTTCATTATCAGACATATCCACAATGTGTGAAAGTGAAAGAACTTTCTTTTAGGACAATGCAGTAGAAATGAATTGGGTGTTTTACAAGGAGTTGAACCTAAAACACAGGGTTTATATATCTAAAACAATAAGTTTTTTAACCATATATTATAGATTATATTTATTCAGAAAATTTCGAGATGTGTTACATGTATACATGGTCTTGACAATCTTTGTTTTACTTTTTGCATGCAAATCTGGGTCGTTGTTGTTCAAACTTTTGTTTATACAATATACTTGGGTAAGAAATTCTTAAGTTCTGCAGTTTATTAAGTTTAATCCTGCAATTTCATACTACTAATATAAGTTATTAGACTTAGAATTTTATGGTGTAATTTATCAGGTGGTTCTGTTATGAATGAAAAGACTGAAGCATTTTTTGCAGGCATCATCAACAAGGTCAATGGCAAGCAAGGATAGGCCGGGTTGTCAGAAACAAGGACTTGTACCTCGAGACTTTTGGTGCGGCTAGAATAAAGGACCTGAGAATGAACTCTCACACTTAAACTCATGTAAGATTATTGTGGGGGCATAAGTGTAGAGACATCTTAGTGTTTTTACAGAGGTGATTTTTTTAGAAAGATGGTGAAAAAATAAAATTTTAAAATTTGAGGGTTAAATGAAAGATAAAATAAAAATAAAATAATAGTTTAGGGATTACCTAAGCAATTTATCTTTTTTTAATTATGCAAAATCAGCTTCCCGTTAAATTTTAACGGTAATAAACGTATTAATGAAAAAAAAATTACAAATCGAAAAAGTAAGTGATTTTACTAGTCATTTTTCAAAATCAGTGACCAAAATTGTACTAAGAGTAAACAAAGGTGACTAGTGCAGTAATTAACCCTATATCTTAATAAGCAAAGTAAAATAGTTATTACTTGAATCAAATATTCTAATTATCCGATTTAATTGACACATAAGTTGAGAAATGAATAATCCAAAATTAAAATTAACTAAAATAATTTTTAAGGATTAATCAAACCCGGCTGTAGTATAAATTTTTGAAATAAATTATTTTGATTTAGTTATTATTCACAATTTTAAGTAAAATTGATTAAATGATCTTATCTATTATATACAATATTCCCAAGTTTCATGTAGTACAATATTTTATAGTCTAATAATTTTGATATTTTTTTATTTTTTTAAAGTTTTGGCTCTAGATAGGATTAATAAGTGTGAACTTTTAAATTTTGACTTTCTAGTTATTTTTACATTTTATCACAATCGAAAAATTATTAGGTTTATCATTTATCATATTTGAGATTTTAATAAAAAAACATTTTTAGAATTAAATATTTTGATTAACTAATTAATAAATTATATGATTTGATTGATGGTCAAGAATTAAATAATATGAAATAAAAAAATTAACAAAATTAATTTTTAGGATTATTTGTATAAACATGTAATTTAAAAATGACTAAAATATGAACAAAATGAAAGTTAAGTTATTGAATTGAATTTTTTAAACTTTAATGACTAAAATAGAAGTGAGAAAAAAGTTGAGTGATGGTTGTTATATTTTACTCATTCTTTATTAAAAAACAATGAAAAGTAATAATAACTTTTAATAGAAGGTAACTATAGGGATCTTATAGATGCAAACTAAAAATGTGTGATTTTATTAAATATTTAAAAAATATAATGATAAAAATAATCCTCCCTAAAAGTTTAATGATCATTTATGTAGTTTACTCATATTTTTTCAGTTTGAGTGTTCAATGATTTTTGAGGTCACTGCCTATTATTTTATTTTATAATCTAAATTATTTTTTTTGTTAACGTCTGTTAAATTTTTTTGTTATAGAATAAAAAGTACAACATACGACCTATTTTATTTGTTTACTTTTAGATTTTTTAAAAATATAAATTTCTTATAAAACCTCAGTTTTGATTTCTTTCAAACAAACTATCAAAGCACTGCCCTAAATCCTATTTATTATTCAAAATTCAGTATTATAAAAATAACAAATTATTATAACACTAACATAATAAAAAGATATTGGCGGTTCACCAGTCAAGAGTCATGTATCTCACCGTTTAATATTTTTTACTCTCTAGTCATCGATTAAAAGCTAAATCGATCTCCTTTTCTTCATTATGAGATGTTCGTCGATGAAATAATTTACGGTTCATTCATCAATTTTTAATGACGGGATAATGAGATTTTCAATAGTGAGGGCGACAAAGACAATGCTGAATCAATGGTGGGAGCAGAGGAATTTAAGGATTTATATTTTTGGTTTTTTAGAGAAATTAAAGATTTTATTTTTTTATAAAATAATTTTTATTAAAAAAACACTAAACAATATTACATGTCGTGTTTTTATTAGATACTAAAGATTTTTTAAAGTTTAACATTAAAAAACCTCATTAGAGTTAAAAAATAAAACATTGTACACCAAAGTAGCCCAAAAGTCATTGGGCACCAAACTAAAAAAAAGATTGGGCATCTTTTTTCATGTTAATCTGTTTATAAGGTGTATATTATATATAAGAACATAAAATATAGTACTACTTTTTTGTTTTATTTAAATAAAATTATTTTTATTCAAAATAAATAAATGAAGTACATTTTTTAATCAAAATAATTATTTAAAATATCTTTTTACAAAATAAATACCTAAAAAATATTTTTAATCAATGTTACATATCAATTTTTTAGGAACATATTTTGATCAAAATATACTTTAGATGTCTATTTTATAACATCCTATCCGATCTAAAAAAAACTAAGATCGAAGATGTCTTTAAAATTTAAATAAGATAATCAAATGTTCAAATAAAAAAATATGCTTAATATCAAATTAAAACATTAGTCATCCATTTACCCAAAAATCATCATTGCATTCAAAAATATTATTCTTAATCAATTTTTTATTCTAAAACTTAGAATTTAATAAAATTATGAAATAGTGATCAAAATACAAAAATTCAAAACTTAGCATTTCAAGTATCAAAAGTGGCCAAAGTTAAGGGTTTTCATAAGCTAAGCAACCTACCAACACATAGATGGTGCTCCTCTGGTCTGTGTCGCCACATAGCTTGCGAACGGAAATACATCCCGAACGCTAAGCTACAAAAGCTCGATGGATACCCTATCACTCAACCACATATCGTACATATCATGAATAAAATAATACATCACATGTGATATCATGCATGGTATGATAGCGCTACCAAAATCGCCTAAACACATGGCATCATGAATGTATACTATCGCACACAACATATACACAACAAATCAAGCACAAAGTAGTAAGGCCTACGTACACATAGCATCGGGATCCTACACTCAATGATTAAGGCCCACGTCCAAAAAGCATCAAGATCCTCCAAATCCCTTGCTTAGAATGTTACATCGAGCATCTTCGAATAAGGCCCACGTCCATACAGAATCAAGATCCTCCATTTTAGATGTTTTCATGGTGTTGTAACACTATTTTTTTGGGTATCAAGATTCCTATCAAACAAGGGTTTTCATTAAGCTAAGCAACATATCAACACACAACAAGATCCTAACTAACACATAGCACAAAAGTCTATCAAGGATCTCAATGGTTTCTACCATCTATTTAAACCACACAAGGCTTACTAAATTTTTAGTCCAATTATTCACACACGAGATTAATTTATCAAATTCTCAGTTTTAGCATTTATTTTGCATATAAGCGACCATTAAAATCCCTTATCACAAATTATAGAGCCCCCGAACTTAAATTTTAATTTTTGGACAGATTTCCCAAGGAGTACCGATATACTATATAGGGTATCGGTACGCTAACTAGTACTAATATGCTTCTAAGGCATATTGATACGTTGTTACCTTCGAATGGACCTAATGTCTACCCATTTCTATACAATAAAAAACATATCGATACCAATTTATACCCTTCTCGATACGTCTATATAGTGTATCGATATGCATGCCTATTAAAAAACAATGCAACAATAGCATCAATATGCCACTACGTACCAATATCCAAAAACGTTACAAGAATTTAGAATATGCAAGAGGTATCGGTACACGTGTTACCGTACTGATATGTTCGCTATAATTTTCCTTTAAACTACTCTATTATACCTATAAGCTCTCAAAACGTATTGGTACGCCTGCACGAAAAAACAGATCTATGTCTGAAATTCACCAAGAACCTTTTCTCAAAACTATTTGATTGACATCTAATTTATTCCAACACATTATTGGAAGAGTTTAGAGTGTATTGCTACAAATTTTAAGTCATCAATCGTGCCAACCCATAATTCACCATTAAAGAGCATTCTAGCTACCGAGCAAGCCAAATATTAACATATCATGCAATGTAGCTTATTTTCATTAGATGTTTGATGATTTGGGACTAAACTCATACAAAATAAGTTGGAAACTAAGGTTTCCCACAACTCAATCCTTCTTCTTGATAAAACCTCCTGATAATTTCGTCAAAAAAAAAAACTTTTTGATAATTCTTCAATTTCTTTTTGTACAAGAAAAAGTTAATGCTAGCAATTAGACTTTTCTAGGGATGAATCTAAAGACTAAAAACACTGACGAAACTAAAAGAAAAGCTTAATAATATCTTATTCTTGTTTTGCTTCTCCAACCTCACCCCCAAACCTTCCTCTAATCTTTCTATCTTGTTTTGTAGATCCTCCCAAGCTCTACACACTTTCCTTAATACCCAAAACATGATTTACTATAAAACTTTCCAAAATTAAACCTTTAGCTATGATTCTTCCATTATGTGAAAGAAAGAAAGAAGGAAGAGAGAAAAATCAACCAATAACCTTATCCTATTTAATTTTCAACAAAAACTCTCTTTTTCTTCCCTTCTCTTTGTCAACCAAGCATGAATTTACCAAAAGCCCCCCCCCCAAAAGCATCTTTAGGACAAGTCAAAACACTCAAGCCCAAGGCCTAACTACTAACCCAATACTTAAGCCCAAGGCCCAACAAGGCCCAAACATTGAAGCTCAACGTTTTCAAGTTCACCTAACATCTGGATCTAAAATCTGGATCGTTACACCATGTTATATTTTAAGGATGAATCTATATTTTTTATGCTATATAAATATGGGTGGATAGTAACAAAGAAGTGGATTATAAATGAATTAGTGATATAAAAAAAAATAAATTTCTTAATTTTAGTGGACGGAACCACGAATGACGTGTTAAAAATGGTTAAAATGAGAATCATCGACCAAAAATTCCAACGAAGAAGAGGGTGGATAGTTTTCGACGATGAGGAGTGAGTGAACGGTGATCGTCGAAAATTAAAAAAAAATAAAATTACAGATGATGATTGTGACATTTGTAAAAACGTTTTAATTCTAATATTAATATACGAAATAATTACCTTAATAATACTACTAATTATCGGTGAAGATTTAAATGATCAAAAATATTACCCAATTCGTATTAATGACTAAACAAAACATAAATTTATATCATAAACTCAAACCCGTAAATATTAATTTTATTTTTATCAAAAACATCAGACTCTCTTTAACTCTAAATATATATATAAAAAACATTCCTATCGATACAAGTGATGTCATTCGAGACCAATTCATATAATTTTACCATCCTACATTTACCGCGGTGTTTTGAGGTCACTGCTGGCATCATTACTACTTGACATAGATTTTGATTTAAATTAAAATTAAATTAAATCCGTGGTTACCAAGTTAAACGTAAAAATAAAATAAAACAAAACCTATTGTTCCATCAATTTTTCTGAATATAAATACCAGCTAGCCGTCATTTTGTTTCTCTCGTCTTCACAGTCTTACGCCATTTCTCCACCGCCCAAAGCAACCCACACACCACCTCATTTAGCAGAGATAAACGCAATATGGACACCGTCGCCAACACCACAGCAGTGGCGCAACCATGCTCGACAAGACACACTCCCGTGCCCTATCTCCTCGGAGGACTGGCTTCGATGCTTGGTCTCGTCTCGTTTGCGCTGCTGATCTTGGCTTGCTCCTACTGCCGACGTTCTTCTAGTCGTCCATCCAACGCCCGTGAAGACGCCGGAGGAGATGTCGAAAGGGGTGAAAACGATGGCAATTCGAACAAACAGTTAAATGTTTATGAGGAGGAGGTTTTTGTGATAATGGCTGGTGAGGAAAGGCCTACTTTCTTGGCCACCGCTGTATCCACCACCAAAGCTTCCTCCTTTGGTGGTGAAAATGGTAACTTTAACGACGGCGAAGGATCGGAGACAACAGACAGAGGAGGTGTGAAAGTGAAAGAAGAAATGAGTCATTCCTGATCTCATCAATTCAATTACAGGAAATGGGTAATTAAAAACGAAGATTTCAAATTCCATGTATCAAATTCTGATTCTTAATAGATTTTTTTTAAAAAAAAATGGAACGCTTTCTTAAAATAATTTTATAATTAATTTAAATAAAATATCATAAAAATCATTATTATTTTAATTTAAAGAAATAAACTACTCCATATGGTATTAATTTTATTAAATCAATTGATTGTGGCTGACAATATTCTATTTTGTTCCGGGTTTTGTATGGACTATGGAAACCCTCAGTTTTCTGTAGGTCTCGTGCAGTGCATCGGACACGTGCGTTTCTTTAACTGATAGCAAATCTTTAAGAAGATGAGCTGTCTGGTTTACGCGCCGACCGGACGACTGAATTTCAGCGGTTGCTGTTAAAACTAAATTTCACGTTAATGAGTAAACTACTCAAATAATTAGAGTTGAGATAAAAACTTTAAAATTATTTGAATAAATAAATTATATTTTATAATTGTTTTTAATTTGATTTGAGTTTAAAATATTTAAATTTGAGTCGGATTTTTGAGTTTTAATAAAAATTTAATTATAATTATAATTATAATTATTTATCATATAATGATTTGATTTTAATTTTAATAAATTTTTCTAATTATATAAGATATGTATATGTATTTTTTCATATTTTTTCATATGAAAACATTTCTTTATATTTTTATATATCAATATCTATTTCATAAAAAATTAAAAGACTCACCTGGAACTTAAAATTAAATTATCTAATCATTAAAAATAATGAGTTATTCGAGTTTTCATTTTATAACTCAAATTTTATTTGAAAATTTTCAAGTAGAATAAAAAACGAGTGAAGTATTTTCGCCTCAAGTCAAATTAATTTAATTAATTTTTTGAGTTTACTCGAGTTTTGTTCACCTTTACAAATAATCTACCATAGTACTATGAGATTGGTTTGGGTCTGACCATCATATTTTTAAGGGACAATTATATATTTGGTACTTATCTTTACTTGTTTTTTATATTGACATCTCACCTTTTTTATAAAACAGTATCTAATGTTATATTTTATTTATCTTTTAATACTATATCGTAAAAAATCAATGATAGACTAATTAAGAGAATAAAAATCAGACATGACAAGTAACTATATTATTTATTCTCTTCTAATTAATATATTATATTGATTAAAATTATAATAAAAAACATATGATATACTAATTAAAAAAAAAAAATTGACAGTCTATCATATATCATTTTCTGTCTTTTAATTAACTTGTTACAGGTGTTTTTTTATCTCTTAGTCAACATATTATTCATCTTTTAATGATGAGATACATGTAACTACTCAAATTTAGGAGTCCAAAAGTTAGACTTAAACTAAGGTGTAGGTCTGGCATTTAGGTCGAGTTATTGGACTCTAAAAGCCTTTTGGGCTTGTCTTGAACTATTGGGCTTGAATTAATAAGGATATAGAAGATTATTGCAGTAATTTCTTAATCGGATAATAAAAAGTTGAGGGGGGTAAGAGTTCTTACTACTATAGATTTTTTTTTTCTAATGCATGAGATGTGGGTATAATGCTTGAATCCTATACTCCGTATTTATAGGAGACATGAAATCTAGATGATTTTGATAACCAAAAATATTAATTTAAATCTCGGATAAAAGAAGGCTAGATGATTTTTTTAAGTAGAAATTGATCTTAAGTATGACTTTTAAAAGACCTAAATGAAGAAAGAAATATTCATAAGAGATTAATTGGAAAGTAGTGAGATTAAAGAGAAAATGATAGACATTAATGCTATTAAAAGATGTTTGTAGCCATTAAATCTCTTTGAGCTCTTTTCTTTAGAGTATTAAGAAAAAAAAAAGATTTATCTATCTTAGGAGTGTGCAGAAATCTCCATGAAAATTCTCTTTATGAAAAAAGATGAAAAAGATGTTAGGTCCGGTAGAGGTGGTGAGTTTGGATCTAAATTTTTTAAAGATGTATATGAGACGAATGACATAGTTCAAGAAACTTTTGCCCCTCATTTTCCACAACAAAACGATATAGTCGAGAGGAAAAATAAAACTTTAAAAGAGATGATAAATTCATTGTTGATAAGTTCTGAGTTAATTGATAACATATCGGGGGAAGTCATTCTATCAGTAAATATTAAACCGAGTACCTCATAAGAAATTAGGCTCAACCTCATACAAATTATGGAAAGGTCATGCATAACTTGTAATACCTAAAAGTGTGGGGGTGTATGGCTAAAGTAGGTTTGTCTGACTTTAAGAAGTCCACCATCGGTCCCTAAACTGTTGATGTAGTATTTATTGAGTATGCTACCAACAATGTCGTATGAGATACTCTAGAGTTTGAGCCTAAAAGAAGATAGAAATACCTTTTGGACCAGACTTTGTTACTTCTTTTATTTTTGAGATAAATGATTTAGATAACTTATCAGATCTTATAGCTCAAGTTTCTTGTTAGACGAGGATGTTAAAACTTATAAAGAAACTATGAGATCTATTGACACTAGTTTTTGGAGAAGTGTTGTTAATAAAAAACTAGAGTCAATAATGTCTAAATCATACTTGGGAATTGGTAAACTTGTCTAGAGAATTTAAACCTATCAACAATAAATGGGTTTTCAGGAAGAAACTCATGCTAGATGGGTCAATCCAGAGATATAAGGCTAGGCTAGAAGTCATAGGATTCACTCAAAAATGTTAAAGAGTTTTGATAGTTGGAATATCATCTCTGCTCGAACCCCTTTTGACTCTAGCACTCATCTCGTTAAAAATAAAGAAAGTTATATTATTGAAAGCCTAATCGTTCTTAATGAGCTAGACTCGCCCCGATATTGTCTATGTTATGCGTAGATATACTCATAATCTAAGTGGTGAATATTGAACGAATCTTAGACGCTTACTAAAGTACCTTAAGAGTATTATGGATTGGAAACTTAATTTTGTTGGCTATCCTGTTTTTTGAAAGGATATTGTGACGCCAACTAGGTTTCTAAAGTGATGAGGTAAGCTCCACGAATGGATACGTTTTCACTTTAGGTGGAGTTGTAATCTCGTGGAAGTCTGCCAAGCATACTTGTATTGCACGCTCTACCATAGAGTCAAAGTTTATAGCTCTAGACTTAACTGGGCAAAAAACCGAGTGGCTAAGAAATCTTTTAGCAAAGATACCTTTATGGGGAAAACCGACTCCTTCGATATCTTTATTGTGAGATTCGTAATTTGCGATACATATGGATTTAAATCAAGCTCACAGTGGTAAGAAGAGACACATTCACATAAGGTACAAATATGTGAGACACCTAATAAAGAACAGAGTACTCGTTTTAAAGTATGTTAAGTCGGAGATGAATTTGGTTGATCCCCCTACCAAAGGATTAAGCAAGAAAAAAATTCTAGATTCATCGAGGGAGATGGGTCTTAATCCCATTGGTTGAGTGATTCATGGTGGATACCCAACTTAGTTCTCTAAGTTCAATGTGGTCAAATGAAACCATGGAACGACTCATAGTGTACATGTCCATGTACTCAATCCCTATAACGTTTTATGTACTTACCCAGGTTGAGCTTAATGCTCTTAATGAATTCATAGCTCAAGTTATGGGTGGTCTTAATGAGAAAAACTTGATGAATTTATCGATTTTTGGTTGAATAACTACTCTTAATAAGTTTTTAGACCTATTGCGAAGGACTAGTTGAACTTACCGCTAGGAAGGATGAGTTTACTTTCAAACTCTTAATAAATTCTAATTTTCTATTGAGAAGAACATTATTAAATTTACCGAACAAGAGGTTGAGTTTTAATTCTTAATGATTTCTTAGTCCAGAGTTTGGGTGGTTCATTTAATATGAATTTGAAGAAAATCACCTTATTTTCTTGTAAGGTTGAGCTTTATACAAAGCTCTTAATTATTTCATAGCCTGATTTTGGGTTGTTTAGCTTGAGATAAGCTTGATGAAATAAGCTATGTAAGTGAGAAGAGTTAGCCGCCTTCTATGAAAAACGATGAGCAATTTTTCTAGTACACTTACTAAAATCCTAAGGTAAGATGGCTAAATATATACACTTTATGTATATACACATCTTCACATCGCCGACTGTGGTGGATGAAGGGATAAGTTATGTGTTATGAGTTCACCCCAATCTTAGAAAGTTCAAGACTAGTTTTACTTATCTAAGAGGAGGATTACTCATCATCACTACGTACTAGTTAAAGATTCGTTCACTATGTACTTAAGTAACTAATCTCGCTAGTGCCAGTCTTGTGTTGGTCGAACTCTATGATTTTTTTAGGAGGATTCCTTCGCATTAGTGGGGGATTGTGGGTATAATGCTAGAATCCCATACTCTGTATTTATAGGAGACATTGAAGCAGTTTGGTTAAGTTAAAATTCATTTTGAATTTTAAATGTGTAACCGATTAGATTTAATAAATATCAGTGATTTGATTTGATATTATCTGTTATTAAATCCAATTTTGAATAGATATTATCCGAGATTTAAATAAATATTTTTCGGTTATCAAATTTATTATTTTTAGATAGATATTATTTAATCATATCCGAGATTTTAAATGGATATTATCTGAGATTTGATTTGATATTAATTTTAAAATTTAAATTTAAATCAAATTTTAATTGATTCTCGGACAAATTTACCCTGCTTTCAACCTATAAATAAGAGAGCTCTCTCTCGGTTTTTCTCATCCCATTCAGATTTACTTCTGTCTTACTTGAGAGAATTTGAGAGCAACCTTCGAATTCCTGTTCGACTTTGATTCCGACAATCATTTCCTCTACAGTCCACTCCAATCTTTGGGTGTACATTGTTTGGAGCGGCCGTGTTAACCTTCGGGTGACAACCGCCTAAAGCAACGATTACACACATCGGGGTGAATTGTTTCTAAGGTAGTGACCTCCATACCATGATACGTTTTATTTTTTTCTTTTTTATTTATTATTATTACTTGTCAGTGCTGACGTCTTGTTTTGCAGTCTATTTAACCGACATGAGATTATTAAACCCTCTTTTATCTTCTTTTTTTTTCTCCCTGTTCTCTTTTAAATTTTAAAGTTAAAGGTAAGAGCTTTGATTGATAGTTCTCATCTTGGTGAAAAAATAAAGATTTATCAGTTTGAGAAAATCATTATTTTAAGGTAACAATAAATTAAAATGAGGAGAGATTTTGGTGGGGATTGGGAAGAGGAATGAATTTAAGGGTTGCAAACCTCAAATTCAATGTTTGATTTTTTTAGTGTCTTTCATCATTCACTAATGTTGTAGTAATTCTTAAAATTTATTATTGTAACACCCCAAAAATTATTCTTAAAATTTTAATTTTGAAATTTCTAATTAAAATCTCTACTTTTAGATTCTTTATTTTTAAACCCTAATTCATGAGGTTTTTAAATTGATTTTTTAAAATCAAGGGAAAATTTTGGGTTAAGATTATAAAGTTTTAAAAGTTCAAGGTGTGAGTTTAAAGTTTTAATGTTAAAATGATATTTTAAAAATTTAAAGAGATCAATGGTTAAATATTTAATTTAACCATTTTCCTAAAAATTCAATGCTTTCAATGTTTTTTAGTTTTATTTAAATAAATAAATAATATATAATTTATTACTTAATATATATTTTAAAGTTTGATAACTTTTGGTAACCAATTTGTTTTTAAATGGAATTCAATTTTTATTAAAATTACTTATATTCTTTATTAAATATATTTTTTAATTTTATTATTATTTTATTAAAAGTATTACTTTATTTTAATTGATGTTTTATCAAAAAAATAGTCATTATTATAATATTTTATATATTATATAAAATCTCAGATGAAGAAAAGAAATCCTTTTGAAATTCTATATCTTTATTTTATATTTTGATCTAATATAATTTTAATTCTAATTAGAATAAGTTATTTTTCTCTATATAAATATACATAGTATAGTCTAAGAGAAAACCATAAATTGTTATTCTTTATCAAGATACTCTAAAGTCTATATTTTCATTCTTGAATTATGTTTGAGTTCATAACCATATAATTCAGTAAAATTTTCAACTTTGGCTATGGTGTGTTCTCTTACTAGTGCTATATGTTTTTTTCAAAAAATATTTTTTGTGACATGCTTAATATTTTATGCTTTGAAAAATATTTGTGTTTTGCTGGCATGTCTAAATTTTGTATCGTGACTGATTGCATACTTGTATTACCATGCATACATGTCATTGTGATTTGGAAAATATATGAATTTTTTCGGATTTTAAGATCTCTCATTTTTTTGAGTAATTATGATTTTTATATCTTGTGAATTTGTGTTTTCGGATAAATTACGATTTTGGATTAAACTCTGATTAGAGTATGTAATTGAGATTTGTGTTGTACGCATGACATCATTCATACATCATGTTTTGCATTATTTTCTAAAATATTATTCGTTAGAAATAATTTTGTAAATTGCGTTTTATTATTTTCATCTGCACCTTAGAGATACACTAAGCACTTTAACTTACTCCCCCTTAGTTTCCTCTTATAAAATCTTTGGACTTTAGGCGATGTAGTACCTTAAGGATCTCATATTTTAGTATTCAATACAAAACTAACTTTTAGTTATTCAAATTATTATTATTATTATTTTAGAAACTTTGATGCGTTTAGGAATTAAGGTTATTTTCAGTATACATGAATATTTTTTCTTAATTTCAAATATTATACATGAACTATCAAACTATAATATTATTATTAATAAATTTTTGAGATAATTTATTTTGAGAATTTTAACTTTTTTACGTTAAATTTCTAGATTTGACATATTTCTTCTTTTGTTAAATGTGTGTTTCTTTATGTGCTATTGTTAAATAAATTCAAATGTGTGTTTTCTTCATATGCTAAATGTGTTTTTTCCTGTGTTATTATTAAATGAATTTAAATGAGTATTTTCTTCTTGTACTAAATGTTTGTTTCTTTTTGTACTATTGTTGAATGAATTTAAATGTATCTTTTTTCTGCGCTAGATTTTATGTGCTCTGTGGTTATTTATTATTACGATCTTTTGATATTGTGATATATGATATGATACTATGATTTGTGTGTTACACTATGAGACTTTTGAGATCTGTGGCATTGATTAAATAGTATCTACATAGGGTGAGACTTTAAGAAGGAAAGTGGTTCTACCGTATTGTGTTTAGCAAAATAAGGGGTAAGGAGTTTTGGGAAACTACCTCCACTGTGATCGGTTGGTTTTAGTTATCATTTTAACTTTTGGTTTTGACAAACTATTAAGTATTTAAATATTTTACAATTATTATGTTATAATATAAATTAAAATGGTTTTGAGGGTAAAGTTTTTAACGTTAAATTTCTAGATTTGACATATTTCTTCTTTCGTTAAATGTGTGTTTCTTTATGTCCTATTGTTAAATGAATTCAAATGTGTGTTTTCTTCATATGCTAAATGTTTTTTTCCTATGTTATTATTAAATGAATTTAAATGAGTGTTTTCTTCTTGTGCTAAATGCTTGTTTCTTTTTGTGCTATATTTGAATGAATTTAAATGTGTTTTTTTTCTACGCTAGATTTTCTGTGTTCTGTGGTTATTTATTAATGTGATCTTTTGATATTGTGATATATGGTATGATACTATGATTTGCATGTTACACTATGAGACTTTTGAGATTTGTGGCATTGATTAAATAACATCTCTCTGGAGTGAGACTTTACAGAGGAAAGTGGTTCTATCATATTGTGTTTAGCGAAATAAGGGGTAAGGAGTTTTGGGAAACTACCTTCATTGTGATCGGTTGGTTTTGACACCACTATGTTTAGAGTTTGGAGTTTGAAGTATGAGATATGCATTTTTTGTGATCTTTTATTCATCAAATTATCAGAATTCTATGCTTTGTATATTATATGGATATCTGTGATGAGACTTTTGTGATTTATGATATTGATTGCATAATCATATGAATGGGGTGAGACTGTATGGAGGAAGGTGGTTCTATCGCACTATGTTTGGCGAAATAAGGGGTGAGGAGTTTTGGTGAACTATCTCTACTGTGATCGGTTGGCTTTGCCAGCAGTATGTTTTGAGTGTTGAGTTTGGGATATGCATTCTTTGTGACATTGTATTCATCACTCTGTTTATTTACTACGAAAATTTATGATATATCTATGATTGTGAACTGTTGAATATTGTGTTGTTTGCTTGCACTATAGAGACACCAAACTTTATCGATCATTTTTTAATTTATTTTTCAGATCATTGGCCTTAGAAATTGGTACTCTGAGATCTCTTTTGAATAACTTTCTACATAGATTTTTCTGTATAGTTACCTGTAGACTTCTTTATTATAATTATTTTGGGAATTTTTAGGGATTTGAGATGTTTTTGAATTCGTGCATAAATTTTTATTTTGAGCTTTAGAAAAATTCAACATGGTTTATTTAGTTTTTCCATATTTTTATTATAGTCTACAAGAATAATTATTTATATATATATTTATGAGTCTATTTTTCATTCGCAATCTGTTTTACATGACGAGTTATAAACCTACATTTTAAACCTAACGAACACCTCAAATTAAGACTAGGAGGTTACAATTGTTGTAGAAACAGAAGTTGGTGAATCATCAAAGGAGCTAGAGAACAAGAAGAGAAAGATTAAACGAGAGGTTCAAGAGTTTGAGATGCTACCAAATTTGGTTAAGTACACTTCTAATCTCCTTTATGCTTATGAAACTCATGATATTAATGTTTGAAGCATGCTTGTATATGTTTTGGGGTTGATTTGGTAACTTGAATATGATAATGGTAATTTACAAATAAGTGAACAAAACATGTTAAAAACATTATTAAACCATTAATTACACCTTGAATAACTTGTAGGATCGTTTTTGGAGACTATTGGAAGGTTTAAGTAGTATTGGATGTAATTTTGAGCTTTGGATATAAAAATTTGGGCTCATGTAAGAGTATAGGTGCACTAGTATCGATACTCGTAAGAGAAATGGGTGAGTTTAGAGAATGTATGCAACAAATTTTACACGGATCGAACATAGACTAATAGATGTGATTAACAAATTAAAATAAATTTAAAAAATCCAAAAATATAAAAAATAAAAAATAAAAAATATAAGTAAAAAAATCCAGAAAATGAATCCAAAAAAATTTAAAAATAAAAATATCTAAGTCATATTCTACCAAGAGGAATTTGAGTTCCTCTCAAATTCTTGCTCTCCAAGCAAAATATTCTAATAAATTGCGAGATTTTTGGAGTACAAACACTCAAAAAACTCTACTCTCATCCTGTAAATATCCCCTAAATCTTATAAACAAAAAACAAAGAACATTCACAAAAAATAGACAAATATAGGAGTAGATCTAGTAGGAAGCTCAAACAAAAGCAAGCAAAAAAAAGATAGAGATCTAGTGGTTACCTTATGATTTTATCAGTGGTGACAATTTTAAAAGAGATAAAAAATGAATATTCCTTTATTTTTCTTAACCTTTGTTCCTTTGATTTATGTCAAAACTAACATTGTTTCAAGTTTAGAATAAAAATTGGTTCATAAAAGATTATCAAATTTTACCACCATTGACATTTTAGACCAACAACAACATGTTGAAGAACCATAAAAGAATGACGAATATAATTTCTATGTAAAGTAAACTAAGGTGTAATGAAAAGCGTTTTGAGAACTAAAAGACACCAAATAATCTTCCTTTTAATGAATTTTGATTGATAATATTAGAAAAGTTTTAAATCTCATTAATGAACGTTGGAAATCAGGTTAAGAAAAAGGGTAACATATAATATGTTAGTTCCTTTTCAATTTCAATTCAACTTTGTTGCATTCCTACAGTTTTATATTAACGTTATGGGAAAAATTACCTTGTAGACCCCCTAGATTTAGATGCTTAAGTTTAAACCTTTAAGTTTTAGATTTTCTTTAGGCTTAGATTTATTTTAATTAGATCCTTATTTATGAGTTTAGTCAATAATTAAACCAACAAACTTACTATAGATCTAATTTGATAATTAGTTGGCTTTATTAGTTTGATAAATTTATGAATTGGATATTAATTATTTTTTATTAGATTAGTTAAGTGAAAAATTAGATTTCATATATAATTTTTATTTTTAATTTATTTAGTTTGATTTTTATGTGTGTATGCTTTGATTTATTTTTTTATATTTGAATTAAGTATTTTTGACATGTGTTTATATTATGTTCTTCGATTTTATATTTTAGATGTAGTTAATTTTTATATAATAGTGTTATTAACGCACCTTCGAAGCTTTATAGACAATACAACCCCTTTTAGGCACCAATTTTGAGCGTTGTGGGGGTGTTATAACCTTCTTCTCATGTAACCGATTCTCGAACCAAACTACAACTCTGATTTAGTCACAGACCAATTTTATAGGTTTTCAATCATACCTACCCAAAATGTCCGATAACGGCTCCAATCTATGAAGAGAATTTAAAAGAACAAACCAATTTTGACCCGAACCAAAAACGATGTCGATATCTTGATGACTCCTAGGGCCATTCAAGAGAGTCAGGCCATAAAAAGAGGTACATATTGTATTACATCATTCCATCAGCTTTTTACCCGAGCTCAATCCTATTTAAAAGTGGGTAAAACGTTATTCCTACGTGAGGTTAACCTTTGTTTATGATAGTAGTCATCTCCAGGTTATGTATGATCTATGACTTCGTAAGGGTAACCTTTATATGGTCATAAGGAAGTGCATCCCCTCGACTTGAACTTGGTTTTGTGATCCTATAATGGGGAGGACTAGGGGCCTTACTAGCCTTTGTAGGCGAAAGTAAGGACAATTCGAGTATCCTATCTAGAACTATAACCTCATGTAATAAACCGTAGGAACCTACCCTATTTAAAGCCATGATAAATTTAAACCTTAGTATGTTACCCGTTGATATAAGAATGTGTGTTTTATCTATTTTTTGTATATATAAGCATATGATATATTTTATTTATTTATTTATTTATTTTTATTTTTTTATTTTATATATTTAAGCATGTATCGTATTTTTATTTATTTTGCTATTTTTTATATCTAAACATATATTATTGTTTTTTATATATAATTATGTGTTGTATTTTGTTCAGTTATTATAATCTTTATGTTTTAGTATATTTGATCATTTATTAACTAAGTTTTTTTTTCTTTTTGTTTATTTTTGTGTACATGTGCATCATCATCGTCATACAAAGGTTTTAGTTATTAAATTGATTTGATAGAAAATTTTTATTATGGCCTAAAGAGTTCAATGTGTATCAGAAAAAAAAAAAACAATAATATTCAAAAATGGTCGGAGAACACTTAAAGGAAAAGAGACAACAATATTTTAGCAAGACCAGATGACCGATTTACTGGTTATGTTCACCTTCAACTCAAATAGAATGACACTCAATAGCTAGAAGAGATATGACACTCAAACATAATATATTTGTAGTGAGTATACGTAGACAAAGGTTTAATACGGGTCAATGTACAATTCTAGAATCCCTTATACAATTGTTTCACATTTAATGAAAAGATATGACAATGATAATACAAGAGTATATTGCATTGCTTCATCTAAGAAAAGTGCATGAATTTAAGATTTATGTGAAAGAGCTTTAACCTAAAACGTACAAAGAGAAGCTCGTAGCTTTGATTGGGACAAGCATGTCATAGGTGAAGGCTCATTTCCAAGGTAAAGGAGGAAGCACTGCTAGTGCCTGGGATAGACTATGGGGGTTGATTCATTCACATTTTGATCCGATAAAACAAATGACATTTTTGCTTTAAGAATCTAGGCTCTATTATTTTTCCCAAAGTAGTTCGGCATATTAAAGTATCAATGATAAATTTGTTTGGGGAGCTAAAAAAATATTAATCTGACATCGACTATCTTGGCAGAAACCTTTCGATCTCTTAATATCCTTAAAAAATATTAGGGTGTATATTTTTTTGGGTGTGCACACCTTCTCATTGTATATATTCACAATCACTTAAGGAAAAAGAGAAAATCAATCATTCATGTTCATACTCTATAATAATCACCATTATGGGAGTTCTTAGCAGAAAAGCCAAAATGAGAAAGGTGAGTAAGAAAATGAAAATCAATCTTACAAGACTTTAGCGTAGAGGATATTACTTGGAGCATTTATTGGTTGGACCATACTTATATTTTATATAAGTATGGTGAATTTGATTGAGTTCCTCTTCTTGGGAATTTGAGTGCAATTGGATATGCTCCTTTATTAGTATTAAGGCAATACGAGTCGTTGCAGTTTTTCCAAGCTACGAGGGAATTAAGGTTGTGTGAATTTTCTTTTGAAGGTGAAAGGTCTAAGAAGTAGATTCTCGAGATTGCTAGGGATTGGGCTTATCCATATCAAGATAGACTCGCGGCTCCAAACTTTCCCCATATTATCAAGTTTGGAGAGCTAAGAGGAAAATTGCAATATCCCGCACCTAAGTCAAGGAAAGTCTTAGACATTAGAGGAATAGTTCAGAGAAATACCAAGTGAATTTGAGATTGTTAGACAAGAATGTGAACAAGAAAAGAAGGTGTTACATAAAAGAATTGTTGAATTAGAATCTGAAATGAAAAGCTTGACTATAATGTAACATATTTCAAGAATCAATTGAATAGGTTTGGAAAACAACTAGATATTATGAGTATGGACTTTGGGGATTTGCAAAAGATTATCAAGGGCTTCAAGAGAAGTTAAAGAATGTCAACATGAGAAAAAGTCCACAAGAATGGGTGAAAGAGCTTCGTGATTGTGAGAATGATACAAAACATTGTATAAAGTTATTGAAAACTAAAGAAAATTGAGTGGAAGAGTTTACAAATGATTTACTGGTGACCTGTCAGGCAAATATGACAATTTGTAACGATCTTAAGGTTAGTCATGAACAAAACCAAAAATTGCAAGAACATCTGGTATCTTTATAGAAAATCCTTCAAATCTATCAACAACAATCCTCAATGATCGAAATTGAGAGGTTCCAAGTTGAAAATTAGGATATGAAAGAGTTGGTAGAAGCACTAGAAATCTTACTATAACAATATAGAGACTTAATAGATAAGATTCATGGAGATTTTGAACTTGGTGAGAAAAAGTGGGACCAATGAATTCAATTCGCAAGAGGAGACACTAAAGTGAGAGAAGACTTGATGAATGAAGCCCTTATTAGTGTAAATCTAATAAGGATCAGAACCAGGAGAATATTAGAATATAACTAATTGTATTTCTGTTATTCAGAAAATCTGTTATTCAGTTAAGAGGATAGATTGAGTCTTGACTCTACTATAAATACACGTTGATAGTAATGGGTTAAACACATCTTGTATATGAAATACAACAGATTACGTTATTTCCTTTTTCGTTTCTTTTCTTGTTTTCAGCTTTCTCTAGTCACTGCTTCTTCCTTATTACGTTGATTCTCAGATTCTTGCTTTCATATAACCTCTGACAGCCCTTATTCAAATTTAGAAAATAGCCAAGCATATCACCGGTTTAGCCAAAGAAGTTGAATGGTTGAGATCGTAGATCAACCCCTCTACACACTTTGTTGATTAGTGGATCAAGTTCTTGGAAAGAATCAAGAGGCTGAGGAAAGCTAAATTATATTGTCGAGTTTGGAGTTGATATTTTGTTGTTGGTGTTAAAATCTTTGATTAAGGATTTTGTTTTATGGACTTTTTTTTCTTTTAGCTTAATTTTTAGGTATTTTTAGGTTGATGGATGCTTTATTTCCTTTAATGTTATTTAATAATATATTTTTAAATTTGTGCGAATATTATTTTATCTTATTAATTTTCTAACCAATGTCTAGTTGCATTCATTTTTGCATTCACCGTTGCACATTGTAGTTATACTATATACATCTTATGTGCATTGACATTAAATAAAAAACTAATTCATGGGAGTTCAATATCAGTTATACTTGAAACAAAAGAGGATCATATCAATCATCCTCACTACATATAATTCAAGGATAAAAGAAAGGAAGAAAGACTTCAGAAGTTAGAAAAGTCTCTAGAACAAATTACTCTAGATATAAAAGGCTTAAGAGAGGACATAGTAAGAAATCAAAAGAATCTTCTAAGAAAATTAGAGGATAAACTGTCACAATTTTTATCTAGGGCAACAAGTGTCAAGAAAAGAAAAGCTCACGAAGCCCATGAAGATGATTCTTCATCTTTATATTTTGAAACAAAAGAAACACATTCTCAATTTGTTTTCTCTACTGGAGGGATACAACCTAATGTATACAAACAAGCAAATCTTCTTGGCGTTTTTGGTTCAAATATATGGGATAGCTCATTTAACCATAAGTCCCAAATTTTGATGACCTAAACGAGCTGAAAAAATTGAAGAAATTACAATCCAAATCTTCTAATACAAATGATGATAAGTTAAAATTCTTAGAAAAAAGAATCAAAGCCATGAAAGGTATTGATGCCCATAGTTGAACTAATGTAATGGAGTTAAACTTAGTCCTTGATCTAATTTTGCCTCCAACATTTAAAGTATTAGAATTTGAGAAATTTGATGGCACAAGTTTCCCGCAACTTGTCATGTTTTTTCGCAAAATGATATATTATGAAAATGATGATAAGTTGTTAATTCATTACTTTTAAGATAGTTTAGCTGGGTCTATCATACGATAATACAATAAGTTGAATAGAGCCCAAATAAGCACACAGAGAGATTTAACATGGGTTTTTAAAGAATAATATAAGTATGTCCTAGACATGGTACCAGATCGTTTAACACTCTAAAACATGGAAAAAGCATAATGCAACTTTTCGATAATATGCCCAATTGTAGAGAGACATGGTTGCACAAGTCCAACAACCACTACTTGAGATAGAAAGAACTACTTTTTCCATTAATTCATGGGAATCCATATACTACGAGAAGCTTGTTGGCAGTACAAATAGAGACTTTATTGATCTAGTGATAGCGAGTGAAGAAATTGAACGTGCACTTAAAAGCGGGAAACTTAAACAATCTCAAGGCTTCCAAAAAGTCATATACCAAACAGAAAGAGAATGAAGTTAATGTCGTGAGAAATGATGGACACTCATATCCTAAATATCAATCTTCACCGCAATTCATGTATCTAACAGGATATTCGAAACTTAGTACAACCTCTTTAAGCCAAGAAAAACAACAACAAAAGGACCCAAGCCGTCAAAGACTAACATAGAAAGATAGTCTTTCACTTATATTTTTAATTCTTACAAAGAGTTGTATGCTAAATTATTGGAAGAAAGATTGATATCTCTCATTTTTCTCACACCACTACAACCACCATACCAAAAATGGTATGATCCTTCTACACATTGTGAGTTCAATTCTAGAATTCCTAAACATATAATTGAAAATTGTAACTCTTAAAAGAAGGGTCCAGAGTTTGATTGATCAAAATATTCTTCAATTCAATATGTTAGGACCTAATTTTTCTAAAACCATATCTGCAAGAAGGATGATTCTGACACCATATCTATAGGGATCAATGGAGTTGGAAACTTCGCTCGAAGTAGAAGGTGTATCCCCCAAAATTTCAAAACCAATGGAAATAAGATATATTGAGCCAAAAAAGTTTTTGTTAAAGGAAGAAAAATAAAAAATTAACAAACCTATAAATGAGTAGGAAGCATGATAATTCTTGAAATTTATCAAACACAACGACGAGTATAGTGTGGTTGAGCAACTTCACAAACAAATAACTCATTTTTATATTATCTTTGTTACTAAGTTTGGTGACTCACAGGAATACCTTGCTAAAAGTGTTAAACCAAACATTTATCTCAAATGATGTTTCAGTATGTAAGCTGGATAGATCGATGAATAACTTACATGCTGATAATTTTATCTCTTTTAATAAAGATGCAATTCCTTTGATGGTATGTGATCTGCATATAACTACACATTGTAATGTATATATATTACCCCATGTCTTAGTTGACAATAGATATACCTTGAATGCTATGCCCATGACAACACTGAATAGACTCTTAGTGGATAAGACTCGCATGAAACTTTGTCATACAACCGTAAGAGCATTTGATGGAACTAGAAGGGAGGTTGTAGGCAAAATCAATATCCCGCTTTTGATTGGTCTAGCTACGTACAACGTAAAATTTATTGTTATAGACATTACATATACTTATAATTGTTTGTTGGGACATCCCTAGATTCATGTCGCTGTAGCAGTACCTTTAACACTTTATCAAAAGATTAAGTTTATGATTGATGGATGCCTTATAAGTGTTGACGCTGAAGATAATATTATTGCATCTATATCAATTGATGCTCCGTTCATAAACATAGATAAAAATACAATTGAGTGTAAATTTCGATCAGTTAAGTTTGTGAATACAATTTTTGTTGCTGACAGATAAAGGATTCCAAGACCTAAACTTTCAAAAAAAATACTATCATGGGAATAAGGCTCACTATTGGGAAAGGAGCCAAATCAGGAAAAAGACTCGGGATATTCTTGCAAGGAGTGCACACGACGATCGTGATATATGATCGAGGTGGTGTATGATTCAAGCCTAACTCAAAAAAGAAGATAAAACAAGTGTTAAGAAAAATAACACAAAGAAATACTAATCTAACTGACAAAAGCAATAAAGTGGAATTGATGGTGTTTCCTCGTATTACTAAAACCTTCGTGTTTGGGGGGAACATTCATTCTGGGAAGGAAAGAGAGATCCTTGTATCGCCATTGGAGAAATTTAAAGAGCTGAGCATAAATGTTAAAGAAGAAGGTGAAATCGAAAAGAATTAGTCAAAATCGGCCTATGTCCTTCAGGTTGTGTCTTGAATAATTGGAAAACTATTGAACTCTGTATTTTTTAAATCTTTATCAGAGTAATGTTAGAAACATAACTCAGTACTTGAGCCCTAAAGTAGTGAGAATTTATTGTAAGGCCCCCCATTTAGGCATCAGTTTATCAATTCAATAAATGAACACACTTTTCTTTCCAATTCGGTCTCATTTTTATTTCCTTTCTCATTCATAGAACATTCTTTTTTCTTTCATCGAGACTTGAGTATATATTTTCTCTTGCTTATTTACAGGCTTTTAGATATCAATTACATGAATGACATTGTCTCGAGTTTATAATTCGATTTTGAGGAGACTATATGCTTAGGTGAGGATGATTTTTATGAAAACTATAAGGAATATGAATTATCTCTTGACCTACTCAGACTAATAGAGCATGAGAATAAGAAAATTCTCACTCACTAAAAATTGATAGAAATAGTTAATCTAGGAAACAAAGATGATAAAAGAGAAGTACAAATTGGTACTTTCATATCTCTAAAGACAAGAGACAAAATTATCTCTTTACTTCAAGAGTTTAAAGATGTATTTTCTTGGACTTACCAAAATATGCCTGGACTAAACACAGACATTGTAATGCATGAACTTCCGCTAAAGCCAGAATGTAAGCTTATACAATAAAAACTTAGATGAATGAGACCACAAATGTTAATTCAAATATGAGAAGAAGTAAAAACCAATACAATGCCAAATTTTTATAAGTATCCAAGTATCCAGAATGAGTGATAAATGTTGTTCCAGTACCTAAAAAAATGAAAAGGTGCGAATGTGCGTTAACTACCGTGACTTCAATCGTGCTAGTCTTAAAGAAAACTTACCTTTATCACATATAGATACTTTAATTGATAATACAAGCAAGTATTATTTGTTCTTATTCATGGATGGTTCTCAGGCTATAAACAAATCAAAATGTGTCCAAAATATTTAAAAAGACCACCTTTGTGATAATGTGGGGCACATTCTACTATAATGTGATGTCCTTCGACTTAAAAAATGTTCGAGAAACATATCAAAGGGTCATGGTAACATTATTCCATAACATGATGCATAAAAATCGAGGTTTATGTAGATGACATGATTGTTAAATCTCGGTTAGAGGAAGAACATATCACCAAGCTCAGAAAACTTTTTGAACATTTGAAAAAATTCTAATAGAAGTTTAAATCCTGTAAAATGCACTTTTAGAGTTTTTTCAATAAAATTATTGGGGTTTATGTGCAGCAAATGAGTAATTGAGGTGGATCTTGATAAAATCAAAGTGATTCAAGAGCTCCCTCCTCATACTGAAAAAGAAGTTTGAGGTTTCTTAGGGAGACTAAATTACATTTCTAGTTTATCTCTCAACTAATAACAAATATGATCCCATTTTTCGCCTCTTAAGGAAGAATAATACGTGTAATTGGGTTTTTCATGCCAAGAATTTTTTTGAAAAAATTAAACAATACTTGTTAAATCCTCCTATGTTAGTGCCACATGTACGGGAAAATCTTTGATTTTATATCTAGTTTTATTTAAAAATTTTATTGGATGTGTATTAGGTTAACAAGACACAATTAGAATAAAGAAACAATCTATCTATTTTCTCAATAATAAGTTTACTAATTATGAATTAAGGTATTCTTCTTTCAGAAAGTTGTGTTGTACTTTGATTTAGACCATCCACAAGCTTCATTAATACATTTCATACCATACAACATGGTTAATTGCAAAGTTAGATCTAATAAAATACAAGATGGAATCACCAGGCTTATCAGGAAGAATGACTCGATGGTAAATTCTACTTTATGAGTATGTATCGAGTATGTAAACCGAAAAGCCATCAAAGCTAGTTCTATCGCAGACCTTTTGGTAATACGCACTTCAACCGAATATGAACCTTTGAGTTTTAACTTTCCTGATGATGACCTTTTGTGTTTAACTAGTAGTGAAGATGAACTAACAAACAAAACAAATTGGAAAATGAATTTTGAAGAGACTTTCAATGCACTTGGGTGTGAAATTAAGGTAGTTTTAATATCTCCCAAGGGAAATTATTATCCCTTTATTGTCCAACTAAATTTTGAATGTACCAATAATATGATAGAATATAAGCATGTATAATAAGGCTTCATGTTCCAATCCATCGAAAAATCAAATACTTTAAAGTATATGGTGATTCTTCATTAATGATCTATCAATTTCATGGAGAGTGGAAAATAAAAGATACTAAATTGGTTGAATATCGCAAGCTCTTCCATAAATTAATACAAAAGTTTATTAAGATATACTTCTATTATCTCCCACTAGAAGATAATCAATTGGCTGATACATTGAAAACTTCGGTTTCCTTTTTTAAAGCAAATAGAGAAACTAATATAATACTCATATAAATGAGTATCTTTAAATCACCCGCTAATTGCTTTGCCATCAAAGAAGAGGTAGATAATCACCTATGGTATTATGATATTTTACAATATATTAAGTATCAAAAGTATCTTAAAAGGATAAATCAATGTTAACAAAATAACTTTCAGTGAATGGCTACATGATACATCCTTGATGGGGAAATCCTATATAAAAGAGGAAGGGACCAAATGCTACTCAGATGCATAAAAAGGTATGAGACAAAAAATATAATTGAGGAGGTTCATGAAGAAATTTGTGGAATTTATGCAAATGGACTCAATATGTCAAGGCAAATTATGAGGTTAGGTTATTTCTGTATATCTATGGTAGAAGATTAAATTAAATTTGCTCAAAGATGTCATAAATGTCAGATTTATGGAGATAAAATTCATTCAACCTCATCACCTCTTCATGTTATAATAGCTCCATGGTCATTTGCAGCATGGGATATGGATGTAGTTGGACCAACGCCAAAGGTATTGAATGGAAACCGTTTCATCTTTGTAATGATCGATTATTTACTAAATGGGTGAAAACTGCTTCGTATGTAAATGTAACTAGATCGATAGTATGCAAATTCCTCGTAAGAGAAATAATTCGTCAATATGATCTACCATGAAGGATTATCTCTAACAATGCTTTAAATCTGAATAACCAAATGATGATAATAGTTTGTGAATAATTTAAGATAAAACATCATAAGTCAGCATCCTATCACCAAAAAATGAATAGGATCGTCGAAGCAACTAATAAAAATACCAAGCAGATTGTTTAGAAGATGGCGATAACATATAAGGATCGGCATGAGAAACTATCTTTTGTACTAATAGTATATCGTACATCTGTACGAACATCTACATGAGCAACTCCTTATTCTTTAGTATATGGAACAAAAGTTGTACTACCAATTAAAGTTGAGATTCCACAACTTTGTCTCTTAATGGAACTTAAATTAGATTAAGTTGATTTTGTTAGATTCAGATATGATCAATTTAATTTTATAGAAGAAAGGAGATTGAAGGCGATTTGTCATAGGTAGATTTACTAAAAATGAATGAGTCGGACTCACGATAAGAAAGTCCAACCAAGATCATTTCGTCAAGGGATTTGGTTCTGAAAAAGGTTTTGCCTATATAGAAGGATTTTCGAGGAAAATGTATAAAAAATTGGCAAGGGACATTTGTTGTGAAAAAGACTTCTATGGTGGAGCATTAATCTTAACCAAATGGACGAAAATGAGTTATCGAATCTAGTAAATTATGACTCAATGAAGAAGTATTATGCTTGAATGCGTGACAACACCAATAGGTGAAAATTCAAAAGGGTCATACTGGTAAAAAAAGAAAATAAATACCAATAGGTGAAATGCTAAAATGATCCTACTAGTAAAAAAGGAGAAAAGAAAAAGGAATTCAAGATGAAAACTCGCATAGGACGCCTTAAAATCATTGAAAGAATCAAGGTTTGAGTTCGAAAATGGTCCAAGCATGATTGGAAGAAAGCTTATATATCTTCAGAAGTTTGGTCAATATCTTAATCTCTACTAAGCAGAAGTCACATACAAAAAATTTTCTTGAGCGAAGTAACAACAGAGTCCTTGTAATCGATATCTTAGTGTATTTATTTTATTTTTATTATTCTTTTTGAGTTTTTGTTATTGTCTCAAACATCCGATTATCATTTCTCAAGGCCTAGGTTGTTTTTATTCAATAAGAGAAAATTTTCAATAATCTTTTTACCTTCTGTTTTTTTATCATTTGAATATCTTTGCATTATTTTATTAAATCCATGGACATGTTGCTTTACTCAAGGGGATCTACAATATGTTCTTATATTCGATGCATTAATTAAATAAATGGTTTAAAACAAAATGATGCTCAGTGGAAAGTTTTAGAAATCAAGAGGCACTGTGTGGAATGGAGAGGATGAAATACATTGACCTTGATCTAAATAAAGACAAACAAATCCATTTAAGAAAACATCTAAGATACATGTATTTAGAGAATTTGAACATCTTGCATGTCAGACAAGTACATTAGAAACATGTGTATTTTTTAATAGATTGACAAGATTGAACTCTAAGAGAGGGTGCCTTCAATATGAAGTAACACTATTTATTTTCAAGAATAAACATCGTTAATTACCTCCGAGATAAAATGTCATCATTAAAGCTTCAAATAAGGAATGTCTTCCATTACCTTCAAGATGGAGTGTCATTATTAAAGCTTTCAAGAAGGAATACAATCAATTACCTCTGAGATGAAGTATCATCATTAAAGCTTCTATGAAGGAATGCCATAAATTAACTTCATGATATACTATCATCATTAAGCTTCCAAAAATGAATGTCATCAATTATATCTGGATAAAGTATAATCATTAAAGCTTTCAAGAAGGAATACCGTTAATTACCTCCAAGATAGAATGCCATCGTTAAGCTTCCTAGAAGAAATGCCTTCAACTACCTCTGAGATGGAGTGTCGTCACTAAAGCTGCTAAGAATGAATGTCATCAATTACCTCACCAACTACCTCTAAAATAAAATGTCATCAATACTAGTTGTTTCTCATTGAAAAAAATTGTTACTTCTAGGCTCATTTCCTTGATTCGAGTAATGACCAAAAAGGGGGTAATTGTTTATAACAAATTTTACTCAGATCGAACCTAATTTAATAGATTTGATTAATAAACTAAAAAAATAAAAAAAAAACTAGAAATATAAAAAAACAAAAAAATAAAAAAGTAGAAAAAAAATTTAGAAAATAAATTCAAAAAAATATTTAAAAATAAAAAATTTAAGTCATCTACTACCAAGAAGACTTTGAGCTCCTCTCAAACTCTTACTCACCAAGCAAAATATTTCAACAAATTCTGAGATTTTCGAAGTACACACACTAAAAAAACTTCCATCCTATAAATACCCTCTAAATTTTATAAACAGATCACATGGAGCATTCACAAAAAATTAGTCCAAGAAAGGAGTAGATCTATTGAGAAAACTCAATCAAAAGCAAGCAAAAAAAGATCTAGAGATTACCTTGTGATTTCATCAATAGTGACAACTTTAAAAGAGGTAAAAATGAATATTCTTTTATTTTTCTTTACCTTGGTTCTTTTGAATTTTGTCAAAACTATCATTGTTTCAAGTTTAGAATAAAAAAGTATTAAATTTTACAATTATTAACGTTTTAGACCAACAACAATATGTTAAAGAACCATAAAAGAATGATGAGATAATCTTCTTATGTAAAGTAAATTGAGAAGAAATAATGAAAAACATTTTGATAACTAAAAGGCATCAAATAATATTCTTTTTAATTAATTTTAACTGTTAATATTTAAAAATTACATCTTATTTATGTACGTTGGAAATCGGGTTATGGGTTGCTGGATTTTTGGTGTGTCAGTGTCTTTCAATTTCAATTCAACTTTGTTGTATTGCTGCATTTTTATATTAAGGTTATGGAAAAAAAATACCTTGCAGACACCAAGGTTTAGTGGCTTAAGTTTAAACTTTTAAGTTTTAATTTTTCTTTAGGCTTAGATTTATTTCAATTAGATCCTTATTCATGAGCTTCTTTAATAATTAAATCAACCAACTTGCTATAGATCTAATTTTATAATTAGTTTGCTTTATTAATTTGATAAATTTATGAATTGAATTTCAATTATATTTATTAGAGTAGTTAATTGAAAAATTAGATTTTATATATAATTTATTTTTAATATATTTAGTTTGATTTTTTATGTGTGTATGCTTTGGTTTATTTTTTTATGTTTGAATTAATTATTTTTGGCATGCGTTTAGATTGTATTCTTCAATTTTATTATTTAAATTTAGTTAATTTTTATATAATAATGATATTATGCCACCTTTGAAGTTTTGTAGACAATGCAACCGTTTTAGGTACCAATTTTGGGCGTGGTGAGGGTGCTATAATCTTTCTCGCATGTAACCGACTCCAAAACCAGACTATGACTCTGATTCAAACACAAACCAATTTTATAGATTTTCAGTCTTGCCTACCCAAAATGACCAATGACGTTTGTAATCTATGAAGAAACTTTGAAGGACAAACCAATTTCGAACCGGATATAAACGATGGTGATAGGGAGGATATGTTGATATGAATTCTCGTGTATCGACATTCTTGTTATTTATTAATTTCTAGAATTATTTTGGTGTTTTGATACGGGAGAAAGCATATCATTTCTATTATTTTATTGATACTCAAAGAGGGAGTACCTATTTTGTTAGGGGCGTATTGATATCCCATATAGGTATATCGGTACGCATAGATCATTTTGTCCAAGTTTTTAGTCTTTGGGTGTAAAGAGTTAATAATTCAAAATAAGTGTCATAATGGTTCTCTTAAGGCATAAAATTCACTAAAAAATGAATAAAAAAAATTTCGACATCGTATATGATTAAAATACGAGTTAATAGATTAATGCTTATTAGCAAACATGTGAGGTTATGTAAGTCTTTCTTTAACACTTGTGGATATTATTATAATGTTGTGAGAATGATTGTTCGGGATCTAGATATCCAAGATATGGATTCGATTCTTTGTGACTCCAGACCACGAGTATATGGAGTGATAGCTCTGATGCTTAATAACTCTAGTTCACCCAAGGTATGGTAGATATTAGGTTTCAAGGCTTAGTGATGACTGGATCTTCCTCGAGTATATGAATTATGATGCTAAGTGACTCTAGACCACACATATAATATGTGTGTGTATACTCTTGATGCATGAATAGATGTGATATGATCGGGATTAACTTTATGTTAAAGTTGTGTTTGGGCGATTACTGTACCGCCAATTCGTTTTTCTTTCATCATATCTTGTTTATATATTTAATTATGATCTGTATAAATCATAGTTGAATGAAGGTGTATCCAATGAGCTTTCATTTATCTTAGCATTCGAAATATTTGTTTTCATGAGCAAGTTTTTAGGTGACGAATTTGTTCGAAGAGCACCATTTGTGGTAGGTTTCAACATCTATTATGGAAGAGTATATCACTTAGATAAATGGGCCATATATTCATAGGATCTATTATTGCAACTCTTTTAAATCAAGTTTGTAGTTCATTGAATGTTTGATATTTGAAATTTAGAGCTCCTAGTCACTTTTGAATTATTAATTACGTTTTATTTATTTATGTTATGTTAAAATATGATGAACTCTTTTGGGATGGATAATGTTTTGAAAATTTTGGGTTTGAGTTTAATCCTGAGACCCAAGTGTTACATCTGAGACCGTTAGTGTTACATACCAAAATAGAATAAAAATGTAACGTTGGGTATGATTTTACCAAAAACGTGAGGTACCAAAACAAAAAACGAGTAAAGGTGGAGTACTAAATATGTAGTTATCTATATTTTTAAGTTTATCATTTTAAGTATATAACTATTTAAATGATATCAATCAAATCACTTATTGTTAAAACTTAAAGGACAAGTGATGTGGTAGTTAATAGAAATTTTTATAATTTCATGTTTGGTCTTCTCTACTTACTTATTTTATCAGTTTGGTTATAATTTTAATTTAATTTGAATTTCTTTTTAAAATCAATAAGTTTTACCTGCTAAATTTATAAAAATAAGTAAGTAACAAGAATCAAACATATAATTTTATAAATTTTTATTAACTATCAAATTATCTCACTGTTAAGTTTTAACGATAAGTGATTTGATTGATATTATTAAAATAGTTATGTGGTTAAATTGACAAGATTAAATATATGATAGTCATACCGAAATCAATCTCATAGTTAGGTGATCATTTGAGTAGTTTATCATATTCTTTTTTTGGTTGAATTTAACCTTACATCCCAATGTTATAGGTTAAAGTTTAAATTACACCTTAAACTTCAAATTTTAAATTTTGATAATGCACGTACATCGTAAAAAATATTTGAATATGAATCTCCTAACAAAAGAGTGAATTTGTAAAGCCCCATTTATAGTAAATTGCATACCCCTTTTTTGGAGGGAAAACTACATCCTAATATTATCATATTTCTTTCGGCTCATATAGGTTATTCTTCTCGAAAATGGTCGAGGTGGGATTGATAATCTTTGATATGTGTTCGATTATTATGTTGTCCTTTTTTATATATTTATTTTCTCAAACCACCTCCTACCGTAATATTATCGGTCTTGGTATTATAGAGTCTCTCTTTCGTACTAAATGTCTTTTAAAGTGAATTATTTTTTGATTCAACACCTATGTATGATAAGATATACAAATTGAATGTGAAAAGAAAAAGCAAAAACAAAATCAATGAAAAAACCTAGTATGGTGAAATAATCGAATAAATAAATTAAACGTTAAACAATAAGTAAAGCAATGTCATCAATTAACTACGAGATGGAGTATCAATATTAAAGCTTCTAAAACGGAATGTCATCAATTATCTCCGGGATGGAGTGTCATCATTAAGCTTCCAAGAATAAATGTCATCAATTATATTCGGAATAGAGTGTCATCATCAAAGTTTTCAAGAAGGAATGTCGTCAATTACCTCTAAGATGGAGTATCATCATTAAAGCTTTCAAGAAAGAATGTCATCAATTACCTCAACACCTACCTCTAAAATAAAATGTTATCACTACTAGTTTGTTTCTCATTGGAAAAATTTATTACTTTTGGTCTTTGCTCATTTCCTCATTTCGAATAACGAGCAAAGAGGGGGGTTAACAAATTTTACTCAGATCGAACCTAATCTAATAGATTTGATTAATAAACTAAAAAATAAAAAAAATCCATAAATATAAAAGAATAAAAAAATAAATAAAGTAAAAAAAAAATCTAGAAAATTAATCCAAAAAATTCGAAAAAAATATTTAAAATATTTAATTCATCTACTATCAAGAAGACTTTGAGTTCCTCTCAAACTCTTACCAAACAAAATATTCCAACAAATTCTGAGATTTTCGAAGTAAAAACACTAAAAATAACCCTACTCTCATCCTATAAATACCCCCAAATCTTATAAACAAAACACATGGAACATTCACGGAAAATTAGACCAAGAAAAAAAGTAGATTTAGTGAGGAAACTCAAGCAAAAGCAAGCAGAAAAAAGAGATCTAATGATTACCTTAGGATTTCATCAGTGGTGAAAACTTTGAAAGAGGTAAAAAATCGAAAATTCTTTTATTTTTATTTTAACCCCCTCGACCCGGTTTAGACACCACCTGACTCGAACGAGCTACACGGGGAATATCGAGACTAATCCGAAGACTTGCCCCAATAAACGAACCTAAAAAATTTTCTTTTTATCTTTCTAGATGCTTTAATTAGATCCTACATATCCATGCAAGGACTTAGTTCAATTGTAACGGGAACTAACGAAAAACGAATCCTAATTTAACCGAACAAGTTTTAGGGACCTAATTGTAGTTTATCCAAAATTTAAAGTTTAAACGTGAAATTAAAGTTACCAATTCTTAATTAAGTATGTTTTATGCTTTTACGTAAATTTCCAGCTTAAAATAATATCTATAAGTCTATTAATTTTGTATTCGAAGTTTAGGGACTAAAACGAAAGGTTTCAACTTTATTCTAGCCTCAAATGACATTAACTATCGGGGGTATCAAAACCCCTTGTCACTGTATCAATACCAGGGGATAATTAAAATGGGTATCGAAACAATGTTCAAGCGTTTCGATACTCTTTCGATATCCTATCTGATGCCCTGCGTAGTAATCTTGTGTTTCGATACAGTTGATGCCCCATTTCGAAATCATTTGCTACTGTAAAAAACGATATCGAAACCAGGACCAAGCATATCGATACACTAGGTAATTTTCCTGCTATTGTTTGAAACTTGTTCATGTGGTTTTGATACCCGGGCTTAATTTTTCAAAAATTCGACATATTTTTGCCTAGATATCGATACCCTATGAAGAGGTATTGAACCCCCCAACTCAAAAATTACAGACTACTCAAGTTTCATTCTTTAAACAAAAATCCATGGTTCTTTAAATGCATTATAATACATAAGGACACATAACACACTTCAAAGTAAGATCACTAGATGCAACAACACCTATTTACATAAGTAAGGTTTTCATATATTAGCATGCTTCAACAAATATAATATGGCATAACATAACTCAGTTCAACATAAATTTCATCTCATAAATAATTCAATAACATAAAAGCATACCAGTGTGTAAATTCAATATCCAAAACTCAATTACCAACTCAATTATCATAAGGTTCCTCATCACCATTGCTCTTAAGCTACCTAAGGTTCAAACTTAAAAATCAATACACTTGAGCTAATATGAATTTAAAACACCTATATAGTTTTCCTTGCTTGTATGATCGTCTCACTTATTTCTCTGCATTACAGAGGAAAGAGAGGGATTAAGCAGAAGCTTAGTGAGTGAATAATAAAAACATTTAACTCCTTGTAATGCAACCCATAATATACTGAAAATTAGTTATAAAACAAGTCATGCTCAAGAAAAACACTTGTGGCTACAAAGGCACTAAAGTAAAAAAGAAAATCAACAAGTGTTCATCACATGGCATTAGGAACAAAACAAGGCTTTAAGACTTTTGAGCTCGTTAATAAAACACATATAATTAACAAATTGCACCAAAACAGTAAAAGGCTTACACTTGCGTTTTTCACATGTTGGTTAAGTGACACAAATGGATTTACCTTCAATTGTTAGGATAAACGGACACATGTGAATAGCATCTTACACCAATCCATACAGATTAACTATCACAATCAAAGATCCACACCTTATTGTCTAGGATAGTTTGCCATACCCGAATACAATATGCATAACATGCTACATAGCACTACGCTAACCTCTAATGCATCACTAAAGGAATTTAAAACACGTACGAATTTGTATTTATAGTGCACTCATATACTATTGATCGAGCAACTTGTCCCATGCCCATCATCTTAATATCCAACACAAAACAAAATTGAATGCTCAAGTTTTACATTAAAAACAATATTTAGATCACATGTATTCCTCTAACTTATGGGCAAATTTGCATAAACCGTTAATAACCATATTTAATGAATTTTGAAAACAATTCGTGGAAACATTAAAATCAATGTAAAAACAGTCACATGACCATTTGTTTACATGAATAATCACATATGCCAATTATATAACAAGCATGACTAACACATAGCAAAATAACATAGTATGGAAAAAACCGATTTACGAGAGCAAACGTCAAACTTACTTAGGAGTATAGGGAGGTTTCTCACACCTTCCCTACACTCCAACACTTTGAAAAACAAAGTAAAACACTGTCGAAGTAGCTCACTCTCAAATCCACTCACCAAAACTCCTTCAAATGTTATATACTGCTTATTTCCCTAATTCAAACATCAAACTCAAAGGATTTAGTGCTCCAAATTACAAACAAACATTCCCCCAACCGGATCTATACACAACATCCCTTAAACCCTTAAGAACTAACCAAACTTCTCCTAAACCTTTAGTCCGGGATTAAGAACTTTAAATACATGTTATAAACATCTTAAAACATATAAAATCATAAATTTAGGAACAAAAAACAGTGGATTAAAACACTTCAACAAAAATTATAGGTTTTGATCAAAAACGAATTTTTCTTAAACCAAAGGATTAAAAACGTTTTTACCAAGCAAATAACTTAGAATTTCAATAAAGAATATTTTAAAATCAGAGGGTTGATTGTTTCTTACCTCCAATTCTGACCCGACCAACGTCTATGGTTTTTGAAGAAGAAAATGAGTGAAAACGAGACTTTTTGAAGAATAAAAGTTCTAAAAATAATCCTAAACGAAAATAATCAAAAAAATGATTTTAAATTGAAAAGACGGTTGTTCTCTTCCTTGGGAAGAGGTAAAATAAAAATAATAAAATAAGGGTTTATGTTTTGATTTAAAATAGGTTTTTAGGAATTAAATTAAGTTATTTGGATTATATGATTTAAAATTTAGGTTTTGAGTTAATTAAATAAGCCCATGGAATGATAGTACAACTAAAATTACAATTGGATCAAAGCTCCTTAAAGATTCAAAGGCTTGGTTTAGTTTATAAAATTTGTCCTCAAGTTTTCAATTTTTATGAAATAGCCACTAATTTGAAAATCTTAGGGATTCAAGAGTTAATTTTCAAAATGGAGTTTACCAAAGTCAAATATAAATTAAATAAAGATTTTAGGATAATTTTCCTTAGTTTATTTTAATTTAAAACTAATTTTTAATTATTTAATCCTGAACTAGGCTAAACTGACACACTAACTTCTAAGCTCATTTTTTGGAACGTTACATTTCTCTACCTCTATTCCTTTGATTTTTGTCAAACTAACATTGTTTGAAGTTTAGAATAAAAATTAGTTAATAAAAGAGTATCGAATTTTATCATCATTGACGTTTTAGACCAACATGTTAAAAACCATAAAAGAATGATGAAGATAATTTTTTTTTGTAAACTAAGAAAAAATAATGAAAAACGTTTTGAGAACTAAAAGGTATCAAATAATCTTTTTTTTAATTAATTTTAACTGATAATATTAAAAAATATTTTACATCTCATTGATGAGCGTTGGAAATCGGGTCATGGATTGTTGCATTTTTGGTGTGTCAATGCCTTTCAATTCCAATTCAACTTTGTTGTATTACTGTATTTTTGTAGTATTAAGATTATGGGAAAAATACCTTGGAGACTCCTTAGGTTTAGATGCTTAAGTTTAAACCTTTAAGTTTTAGTTTTTTTAGGCTTAGATTTATTTCATGAGCTTATATAATAATTAAACCAACAAACTTGCTATAGATCTAATTTGATAATTAGTTGGGTTTATTAATTTGATAAATTTATGAATTGGATTTTAATTATATTTTATTAGAGTAGTTAATTGAAAAATTAGATTTTATATATAATTTATTTTAATTTATGTAGTTTGATTGTTTTATGTGTGTATGCTTTGGTTTATTTTTTATGTTTGAATTAATTATTTTTGGCATGTATTTAGATTGTGTTCTTCAATTTTGTTTTTTTTAAATATAGTTAATTTTATATAATAGTGCTATTATCCCACCTTTGAAGTTTTGTAGACAATACAATCCTTTTTAGGTACCAATTTTGTGCGTTGTGGGGGTGTTATAACCTTCCTCGCACGTAACTAATTCCTGAACCCGACTATGACTCTAATTCAAACACAAACCAATTTTATAGGTTTTCAGTCGTACCTACCCAAAACGACCAATGATGTCTCTAATCTATGAAGAAACTTTGAAGGACAAACCAATTTCGATCGGTACCAAAAACGATGTCAATAGGGAGGATGTGCTTATATGAATTCTCGCGTATCAATACCCTTGTTATTTATTATTTTCCGGAATTATTTTGGTGTTTTGATACAGGAGAAAGCATATTAGTTTTACTATTCCATTGATACTAAAAGAGGAAGTACCGATGTTGTTAGGGGCATACCGATATCCCATATAGGTGTATCGGTACGCATAGATCATTTTATTCAAGTTTTTGGGTTTTGGGTTTGAAGAGTTAATAATTCAAATAAGTGTCCTAATGGTTCCCTTAAGGCATAAAATTTATTAAAAATTGAATAACGGAAACTTAGACATCGTATATGATTAAAATACGAGTCAACATATTAATGCCTATCAGTAAACACATGATGTTATGTAAGTCTTTCTTAATATTTGTGGATGTTATTATTATGTTGTGAGAATAATTGTTTGGGGTCCGAATACTTAAGATGTGGCTTCGATGCCATGTAACTCCAAACCATGCTATGTAACTCCAAGGCTTAGTGATGACTAGATCTTCCTCGTGTGTATGGATTACGAAGCTAAGTGACTCTGGACCACACATATAATATATATGTGTGTGTGAGTGTGTTTATACTCTTGATGCATGAATGCATATGATATGATCAAGATTAACTTTATGTTAAGGTTATGTGTTTTGATAATTATTGTACCGACAATTCATTTTTCTTTCATCGTATCTTGTTTCATAGATTTATTTATGATATGTATAAATCATAGTTGAATGGAGGTGTATCCACTAAGCTTTCATTTAGCTCAATGTTTGAAATTTTTGTTTTCATGAGCAAGTTTCTAGGTGACGTATTTGTTCGAAGGGCATCATCTGTGGTAAGTTTCAACATCTATTGTGGAGGAGTATATCACTTAGATAGATGGGTCATGTATTCATAGGATCTATTATTGCAACTCTTTTAAATCAAGTTTGTAGTTCATCGAATGTTTTGATATTTGAAATTTAGAGCTCCTAGTCACTTTTGAATTGTTAATTAAGTTTTATTTATTTCTATTATATTGAAATATGATGAACTCTTTTGGGATGGAAAACGGTTTGAAAATTTTGGGTTTGAGATTGATCCTGAGACCCAAGTTTTGCTTCTGAGACCGTTGGTGTTACATACCAAAATAGGATAAAAACATAATATTTAGATACTATTTTACCAAAAAAGTGAGGTACCAAAACAAAAAATGAGTAAAAGTGGGGTACTAAATATGTAGTTATCTATATTTTTAAGTTTAGAAATTTAATGTTAGATGATCATTTATTTTTAAAACTTAACGGAGAAGTGATTTGGTAGTTAATAGAAATTTGTATAATTACATTTTTGGTCTTCGCTGCTTACTTATTTTATCAGTTTGGTCATAATTTTAATTTAATTTGTATTACTTTTTAAAATCAATAAGTTTTACCCGCTAAATTGATAAAAATATGTAACGAGGATCAAACGTGTAATTATATAAATTTTTATTAACTATCAAATCATCTCTCTGATAAGTTTTAACATAAATGATTTAATTGATATCATTAAAATAATTATGTTGTTAAATTGACAAAATTAAAAATATAATAATCATACCGAAATCAATCTCATAGTTAGGTGATTATATGAATAGTTTATCCTATTCTTTTTTGGTTGAATTTAACCTTACATCCCAATGTTATACGTTAAAGTTTAAATTACACCTTAAGCTTTAAATTTTAAATTAAATTTTAAATTTTGATAATGTACATACATCGTAAAATATGATTTAAATATGAATCTCCTAACAAAAGAGTGGATTTGTAAAACCTCATTGGTAGTAAATTGCATACCCCTTTTTTGGAGGGAAAACTACATTCTAATATTATCATATTTCTTTCAATTCATGTAGGTTATTGAGCTCGGAAATGGTCGAGGTGGGACTGATAATCTCTTGTATGTGTTCGATTATTATATTGTCCTTTTTTATATATTTATTTTCTCAAACCACCTCCTACCGTAATATTATCGGTCTTGGTATTATAGAGTCTCTCTTTCATACTAAATGTCTTTTAAAGTGAATTATTTTTTGATTCAACATCTATGTATGATATTACATACAAATTGAATGTGAAAAGAAAGAGCAAAAACAAAACTAATGAAAAAACCAAGGTAGTATGATGAAATAATCGAATAAATAAATTAAATGCTAAGCAATAAATAAAACAATAAATTAAGGCAATTCAAAGTGCATACATAACACATACAACAAAGGACATAAATATATTAAACAAGGCCTAAAAGAATTATCGCTAAACGAATAGAATTTTGGCATGGCTCTAACAGGTGAGCTTTACAATTCACTATATACGATTATGTTATAAAATAAAAAGGTATCCAAATTCTCGCTAAGATATCGGTTCGAGAGGATATGAATCTTTATATCATACAAAAGCGTAAAAATAAAAGGATAAATAAACAAGGTTACAAATTAAAAACTAAATTTACATTGATTTTTTTAATAAATATGATATGAACCGAAGTAAGACGTAACTCTTATTTTTTTTGAAAACAAAATTTTATCCTTAGCGGAATCGTCATGTAAAGATTAATTTTGAAATTTCCCTTGATTTTAAAAAAAAATATTTTGAGGAAAAATTTAAAAAAAAAATCATATTTTTCTTAATTAGAGGAGTCGCCACTAATTACTTACATAAGGTAGATCATACACCAAAAAATTAAAACTAAAGATAGAAAATAATTTGGTTTCGAGAATTGATTACGTATGAGCAAAGACAAAACAATGTATACCATGGGAGGGGCTCTTGTCCTCCCAAATTTTTTTGGTATAATTATACTTGAGGTCCCTCTTAATTTAAATAGTAGTAAAATAAGATTTTTGTTCCTCTCAATTTTTAAATTTAAAAACTTAATAACCCTTTATCCCTTCCCCATCTTGATCCTAGCTCTGTCCCTACGTACGGGAAAGGGTTCTCACCCCTACCATGCCTAAAATATGGTATCTAAAGTTTCGTATTGTATTTTACCAAGAGAAATTAAAATTTAGTTTGATTTAAAATATGGTGATCCCTGAGGTGTATGCATAAATGATAACATAAATAAAATTACCAGGATGACACTCCTATTACGATACTAAAACACTAAAGCCTAAAACTATGTGGGATAAATATACGTATGAACAAAAAAATATGATATAAAAGGCATAATTAATCTATAAACGCAATGAAAATATATAAAACCTAATACTTTACATAAAAATGATAAGTATAAAAAGATATTAACACATAAAATATTACACATATAATAATACATGTGGTTATATATGAAGCAAAATTATAAAAAGTATATATGGAGTATGTATAGACTTTATATAATATATAAAAACTATAATATTAGTACTTAACCAAAATAAGTAAATAAAACCACATGTATTAAAATAATACGTAATGATATACATATATAATACTAATAATAAATAAATAAACATATATATAATAATAATTTAACTTGATCGAATACTCATTCCTACACGCAACGCACGAAGGCTAAAGGATTCCGGGTGGTCTGCTGCACATGTGCGTGGAAGACGGATGGAAGAGCGTGCATTTCACACAATTTTTAGATTTTATCATGGTCATTGGATCTGGTTTGATCTAATAATTATCTTTTATTACACAAAAAAATAATAGGATAATTAAGGCTGGGGGGTTTGATTTTAATTTCTTTTTACTTCAACTACAATCTAGAGTGATTAATAATAGTATCTGTTCACAATATACTTTTAATCATTAAATATTTATCGTTCAATCATTATGATGATATTACTGGTATTGAACGAGTTATATATATATTTTTTAATATTTTTTGGGTTTAAAATAGATTTTGACATATATATAATTTAATTGGGCTTTAATACTTTAATTATGATTTGTTATTTCAATTTAAAGCTTATTTATGTTAAAATTAATACTACTACTAATAATATAAAATCCGGGTCAACAGACCTGGATAAAATTAATACTTATAATACTTAAAATTTAGACAAATATAATTGCTAGTGATTTTTAAAATATGAAAAATTCAAAAATACCATGTCCTCTTTGAACCATTATCTAAGTATTATATACCATAATGACAATTGAAAAATATGTCAAAGTGATAAACAAAAAACGTATTAAAACAATAAATAAATAAATAGCAGTAATATTGAAGTGTGACACTAAGGCCTATGATCGAAAAAAAATCAAAGAAGAAAAAGACTAAAAAATGTTTTAAGTAACCACTTCATAGAAAATGGATGAGTAAAGAAAATGAATAAATAAAATACAAATAAATTAAATTTTATAATATGTGAAGAAGGCATTACACGTTAAGAATTTCAAATATTTTTCTTTACCTCTAAGAACATTTAAACGTCTAAATAGAATTTAATTATTGATTTCAGTAAAAAAATTATATTTATTTTAAACGATATATATTTAAATAATTTTTATTATAAAATATATGTATATCAAATAACTAAAATTATATAAATATATATTATATTATAAGTGCCTTAAGACTATTAAAAAGAATTCCATGATATAATTGTTCACGGTTCACACCGCTTAAAAAATCATATATAAACTTATTTCATAATTTAAACTAAAATTAAAAAAAAACATTTCAAATATGTTTTTGTTTCTAATTTTATTTTCTTAAAACATTAAAAATATCTAAGGAAAGAACGATTTACAATTTAAATCATTAAATTTATCCTCAATTTTAGTATAGGTCACAAACCTTTGAATTAATCAGATTAATTTTTTTATGATTAACAAATTAAATCATTCACACTAATAACGTTAATTATTTTAACGAAAAAGCTGACTCAGTATCCTACAAAACATATTTTTTTCATGTCAGCAAATTAATATTAATTAAAATTAAGCATAAAAATAATTTTAACCCTTAACGTTTATAAATTTTATCGGTCTGACCCTTATTCTTTTTATGGGATAAATTTAGCCCTTAAATCATATCTTTTTGACAAATGATTATTTTTTAACACCATGATAACTGGACCGTTAAAAATCTAACAATGATGACATGTTATATGCATATGCTAATATATTTTAAATAACATGGCATCTAACCTATCAAATACATATATATATAATTTTATTCTAATATAAAATATAAAATAATTAAAATTCAAATAAAATATTAAAAATTTAATTAATTCTAAAATAAAATACTATTAAACATTCTTAACCCTAACTACGATAGAATTAAAATTCTACCTAAAAAATTAATTAATTTTAAACTGTGTTCATATTTTTTTAAGATAAGACTTTGATTCTATCATAGTTAGGGTTGTGAATGTTTAATAGCCTTTTATTTTAGAATTAATTAATTTTTAAAATTTTATTTGAATTTTAATTATTTTATATTTTATATTAGAATAAAATTATATTTCACATATATATATTTGATAGGTTAGATGTCAATATATTATCATATCTATATGACATGTCATCATTGTTTTTTAACTATCCAATTATCATAATAGTTAAAAAATAATCTATTTGTCAAAAAAATATAGGTTAAGGGCTAAATTTATCCTAAAAAACGAATAAGGGCCAAAACGATAAAAATTATAAACGTTAAGGGTTAAAATTATCTTTATGTCTTAAAATTAAAGAAAAATGTTTAAAATATTTTTTATAATAAATTATTTAAGAAATTATATTTCAATCAAATATATTTTAATTAATTTCTATATCTTTTATATTTTATTCTCCATTATTATTCTTCAGCCGTCAAAAGACTTCCACAAACTTCACAAAGTTTTTTCTGCTCTTTAAGAATTGGAGATACCCAAATTTAAAATTTTTTCGTTTATAAAACTTCAAAATCTAATAGATCGTAGTTTAGTTTTATTATAAATCAAAGAAAACAATAGCAGTTGGGATTGAAATTACGATGGATTAGATTTTAAAGTTCTATAAATAAAAAATTTTAAACCTTGGTGTCTTCAAATCTTTAAGACCAACAAAAGCTTTATGAAATTTTTCGAAGCTTTTTAGCGGACAAAGAAGAATGATGAAGAATATAATACAAAAGACATAGAAATTAATTAAAATTATTTGATTGAACCAAATTTTCTTTAATAATATAATGTAAAAAAGTTTTTAAATATATTTTTTAATTTTAATTAATATTAATTTGCTGACATAAAAATATATTTTTAATAGGATATTGAGTCAGTTTTTCCGTAAAAATAATTAAGGATGATAGTGTGAATGATTTAATTTGTTAATCATAAAAAAATTAATATGATCAAATCAAGGGTCAGTAACCTATAAGAAAATTGAGGGTAAATTGAATGATTTAAATTGTAACTGGCTACTGAGAAAGAAAAATATAATTGTTTCCATGTATTATATTTGGAAAATTCTACAACGGGCATCGAACATTATTGAACACCACTAATATTGAACACTGCAGAATATTATTAAATTAATTAATAAAAACTAAAATTTTTAAAGAAATAATATATAATTAAAAAAATGATAAATTCAACATATAATTAATAACTACGTGCTCAGTCTTGAGATTTTTAATCTTTATTAATTATTTTAATAATGTTCAATGGTGTTTAGTATTAATATATTCAACGGTGTTCGATGTTCGTTGTAGACTCATCCTATTATATTCAGGCCTCCTTTCGAATAAGAAATGTTGTTTTCATTTCATCTGTTTATTTATTTTTTTTAATTTAAAAGTTGAGAACAATCGGTTCTAAACATTTTATAATTAATTTTGAACACAGTATTAACTTTTTTAGAATTTTTCATAAATATCATATAAATTTTACGGACACAACTAGTCAAACTCTTATCTTCGAAGAGAATAACATTATTTTTTCACTAAAACTATTTCGGGAGAACAACTTACAGGATCATTTCTTCTAGGTCGTCGATGGAGACACTTACGACAGCACAGAGGAAGCGGAGAAGGTGTCGTGGTTGTTTCCTAATCCTAACCATGAGGCTGTTGAGAGTACCAAAGTGAACACGGAACAATACTTGTTCTCGGAGATTTATCGGTATTTCGACTTTCGATTGCGGGCCATTGGATCTGAAAAATGAAACCCACAAATAAAACAGCTCTGTAACTTACGGAGTGATTATTGGAAAACAAAGATGAGAAATGACCAATTTTGAAGTATATTTTGGAATTGTAAAGACAAGGATTCGAATAAGAAATTTATTAATTTTTATTCTAGTCTGTGAGATTTTTACAATGGTATCTTATATGCTCAAAATAGTTGAGTGATGAATATTGTGGTTAATCTAGAGACTTACCCGATAAACAACCCTAAAATTAGACGACTATTTTTTCTTTTATCTTATATAGATGCTTTAATTAGGTCTTACATATTCATGCAAGGATTGAGTTTAATTACAACGGAAAAACGATAAGAAACGAGTCCTAATTTAACCGAACAAATTTTAGGGACCTAATTATAATTTTCCAGAAATTTATGGACTAGTTGTGAGATTAAAGTTATTAATTCTTAATTAAGTCTATAACATGCTTAAGTCTCAATTTTAAGTCTTAAATACATGTTATCCACATATCATATACAACTTACTAGATACATTGCAACCTAGTTAGCAACATCTGATTTAACTCATAAATAATCATGTTTCATTATTAACAATAATCAAATTCACACATACGAATTTAAGTGCACTAATATCCAACACAAAACAAAATCAATCCTCAAGTTTTAAGTCAACAACAGTAAGTAATTCACATGCATCAAATACATAAACTAGTAAAAACTACTTATCTCATGTTTTCAATATAAAATCGTGGGAACCTCATATGCATATAAAAACCTTTGTAAAATCGATCTCATGAGCATTAAAAATACATGCATATTCATATATGCACAACACAATATGAGTATGACTAAAACACATAGTAAAACAAGGCATAATATGAAAACCTTTAAGAAGTCAATACTTAAAACTTACTTTCGAGTATATGGAGGTTATTCAAACCTTCCCTACACCCCAAAACTTTGAAAATACATTTAAAACACTGTCAAATCGACAAACCTCATAATTCACTCACTAATTTACTAAAACTTGCTTAACAAGTCACCCGAAAACGTTATTCGGCTTTCCTATCTCCCTCAAACTTGTTCCTCTACCTCTTGAACTAATTCAAACATTAAAACCAAAGGGTTTAGTGCATTATAACACACTCAAACATCCCTCAAGTCAGACCAATACGTGATAGCCCCTAAAAATACCATAAATCTTAACCGAAACTAACCGAAAACCTCTCCAAAAACCACATAAATCTTAGGTCCGAGATTAGATACTTAAAAGCTATCTTAATTATATCTAAACACTTAAAAATTCATATATTTAGGCATCAAAAACAACCATTTAAAACCCTTGAATGAAAATAAAGAAAACAATGAATTTTTTATCAAAAAATCAATTTTATTGATTCAAGAATTTAAAGATTATTGCAATAGGCCAAGAAATTAGGAATTTCATTAAATAATTTTATTTTTTAGAGGTTTAAATGATTCTCACCTCCAAAATTGACCCAACCTCCTTCTAATTTTTAAAAATAAGTAAAACCAAAGAAAAACAAAAAGAGTGTAGAAGAAAAATATAAAAAAATAAACCAATGTAATTTTATTAAAAAGAATGGATATATACCTTTAAAATATGATGAAGAATATGTCTTGAGAGGGAAGAAACCAAGATCTTGGTGAATGGTTTAAAGCTTGATGCAAAAATAGAGTTTTTCAAGTAAAATTGAAGAAGAAAATTATAAAGAATTAACCAAACGAATTTTTATTGAAAAGATTGATGTTTACCTTTGAAAATATGATGAAATTACTGCCAAGAAGATGAAAAGTTAGAATTTTAAAAATAGGTTTTTAGGATTAATATTAAGTAATTTGGGTTATTAATTAAAATTATGAGTTATAAGATATTAAAATAGGCCCTTGGAAGGCTTAGATCAGCTAGTATTAGGATTGGATCAAATTTCCTTAAAAATTCAAAGTTTTGGCTTAGTTTTATAAAATTATCCTTAAGTTTTCATTTTTTATAAAATAGTCACTAATTTCAAAATCTTAGCAATTCAAGGGTCAATTTTCGAAATTGAGTTGAACAAAGTCAAACATATATTAATTAAAGATTTTAATATATTTTTTCCATAATTTATTTTGATTTAAAACTACTTTTTAAGTATTTAATTTCAAAGTAGGTTATATTGGCAAAACCGGTTCACTAACTTCTTAGCCCATTTTTGGGCATTACATTACCCGTTGTGATTAAATTTTTTCTTAAATTCTTTATCTTTTTATTAATATTCAATAAGAGTTTATATTTTACTTAAATATAACTTAAGAATATTAGATAAGACAAAATTAACTATGCATAGTAAATTCGAATTTAATTCGGATTAAAAATTTTACTGGTTTTGAACTAATTTTCTCCTATAAATAAGAATGAATTCTTAATTTCAAAACACACTCAAAATCATTTTTTACTCTCATTTTCTTCTTGTTACTAGTGAAGGCAAGAAAAGCTCGAGATTTTTACAGCTCTGCTACTGTTGAAGATCCTCTTGTTGTTGTAATCTTGGGAGACAAACTAACAATAAACTCAAGCACCTCAAGAGTGACAAAAAATTTGTCTTAAGGAAACTATGTTCGTTCAAGCCTCAACACGATTCCTACTTATCGTTTTCAAAATCGGTTTAATCGAAAATATTTATTTATTTTATTTTATATCATTTTATTATTTATTTTCTTCTTTAAAATAATAATTTTATTTTATTATTTTATTTTCTTGGATTAACCACTCATTTGTCTAACAGTAATCGCTATCCAAAGCAAGATCGTCAAGCCTCCACCAATTAACGATCACGGTTTGTAAAAATATTACTCATATGACCTGAAACCAGTGATGAAGCTATGTTTAGCGTGGTATAATTATACTTAAGGTCCTTCTTAGTTTAAATAGTAGTTAAATAAGGTTTTTACCCTCCTAATTTTTAGATTTAAAAGTTCAATAAACCTTTACCCTTGTAATGTTTAATCTTAGTTTTGTCCTTATTTAAAACCGAAGACAATAATTATTTAAATTAATCAGTCAATAAACTATATTGTTATACGATATAAGTTTTTAATAAATCAAAATTAAATCTAAGGATTATTATATTATGTGCTCGTACAAACTCTAATATTATGATAATCGAGCTATTAAAGCTAAATGAATTTGTAGTTAGCATTATTTTCCATTTGTAAATAAAAAAATTCATCTTTTATTTTTCATTAAGAGGTATAATAAGAAATATAGTCCTTAAAGTATACATGATTTTCTCAATTTGACCATTTTTAGTTTTCTCCTAATTTCGGTTCAAATTTACATTAATTACCTCGACAACTATAAAAAGGGAAAATATTTTTTTGGTAACTTATATTTACAATTTTTATCATTTGACCATAAAAAGCTATAAATATAGCAATGTAAGTGTAATGACCCGGATTTCCCGTATCTGAGTGTCGAGTTAACCTGAAGTGTTGGGCTTCGGTTTTGGGCTCGGGTTTGTATAGTTTGGGCCTTATTGGGTCATAGACTTGTTGTGCTTTGAGTGATGTTGGGTTTTAGGAGTTTTGAGTTGGGGGAATTTTTGTAATTGTCTAATTGGATGAAAGTTAGGTTTTTGGGGATGAGTTTTGATTTTCTGCAAAGAAAATTAGAGTAGTAAAGTCATCACCCATTTTTCTCTTGTTCATTTTTTTCCCATCAAACCTCAAGAGCAGAGGTAAGATCTTTAGTGTTTTGTGTTGTAATCATGTTTTGGTGCAAGAGAGGGTGTTGTAGAGGTGTTTGAGATCTATCCAAAGAGGTAAGATTTTGGTAAGGATGGGTGGTTGTGAGTATGAGGTAGAGAGAAAACGAGAATGATGTTTAAGGGCTTAAATCTCAGTTTCCTTAAGTTTTGTGGTTCTGAGAATCTTCCAAAGGGTTGTCTAATGTTTGGTTTAACATCTCTTGTAAAGAAGGAAGATGGAGAACCTTCAACAAGTCTTGGGAAGAAGAAAGCTTGAGGTGAGAAAGAGTGGACGTTTTAAGTTGTTGCTTGTGCTGAGGTTGGTACTCCCAACTCTTCCTAATATCATTATATCATGGTAGATGGTATTACATGTAAATTGATGCATGTTATTTGGTTGAATGAGCTTGTTTGAGCTTTAATGGTGAAATTTGTGTTATTGTGTTAAATGACTGGAAAATGGTGTTAAAACACCCTAAACATCAATAATAATGATTTGAAACGTCTTAGGTTTAATTAAATTAAGTTTGGGGGGTGATCCTTAGAAATTTTAGGTGAAACTTACGGGTTCGTGCAGGGGGTATTGATACACGGGCTACCGGTATAGATACCCCTCAATGGAAAATAGGCTTCGAGGGAGGGGGTATCGAACCATGGTTCGATACCGAACCCTTCAGTGGCTTTATGCATCGAGACCTATATCGAAACGGTCTTTCCCTTTTTGTTGACTTTTGAATTGGTCAAAGGGTATCGATACTGGCATCGATACCCTTTCTTCAATACCCTCTTTAAGTGGGCATCGATGTTGGGTGTTTCGATACCCCATATAAGGGTATCGATACCCCTGTGTATTTCGGCCATGTTTGACTAGAGGTTTGGAGCTCGGTGATGTTAATAAAGGGTTCCTCTAATCTAAAAGTTGTGAAACTAATTATCGAACTAAGATTGATAATTATAACATAACCCCAAAAGGCTTAAGAATGATAAGACTTAATATATTTTGTTGTGCTAAGATCCTAGGTGGATCGTTTTTGTGGTTTGAGTCTTTGTGTGTTGGAAATCCGGATATCCATGAGTGTTGCAACACACCGAAGACCATCTGATGTAACATTCCAGGTGATGATTTGAGGACCATCCCAGATGTAGGATCCCGATGTTGTGTGGACGCGGGCCTTATTTGAAAATACTCGATGCGATATTCCGAGTATAGGATTTAGAGAATTCCGATGCTGTGTGGATGCGGGCCTCAATCCTGGTGTAGGATCCTGATAATATGTGGATGCGGGCCTCATCCTTGAGTATGGGATCCCGATGTTGTGTGGACGCGGACCCTACTCGTAATGTAAGATTCCGATGCTGTGTAGACGCGAGCCTCACTACCTTGTGTGATCTATTGATTTGTATATGTTGTGTGCGATGCACCGATAGTGGTTCTACCAGATTGGACCCTGCCATTCGAGGTAATGTGTGATGCAAGTGATCATGCTGTCGGGGCAGCACTTGGACAAAAGAAAAACAATATCTTCCATGTTATTTACTACGCTAGTAAGACACTCAATGATGCTCAGATAAATTACACTACAACCGAGAAAGAATTACTAGTAGTAGTGTTTGCCTTCGATAAGTTTCATTCCTATCTCATTGCCACTAAAGTCACCGTCCATACAGACCACTCGGCACTCAAGTACCTTTTCTCCAAAAAGGATGCCAAACTAAGATTGATAAGATGGATTCTTCTGCTACAAGAGTTCGATGTGGAGATAAAAGATAGGAAAGGTATTGAGAACCAAGTAGCTGATCATTTATCCAGACTGGAAAATGAAGGCTATAAACTGGAGGACATACAAGACACTTTTCGAGATGAACAAATATTGCATGTCGTAACAAAAGACGCCTATGTTGCCGAGGCAGAACCCATGGCAGTACATGATTACGAGGCCCAGACACTATTTGCATATATTTCAGAATCTATCAAGGAAGACATACAGGCAGTAACGACAACTACCTGGTACGCAGATCTTGTTAACTTTTTAGTCAATGGAATATTTCCTTATAACTTGAATTATAATGAAAAAAAGAGGTTTCAGCATAATGCCAAGCATTATTTCTGGGACGAACCTCTCTTGTTTCGAAAGTGTGCAGATCAGGTTATACGATGATGTGTCCCAGAAGAGGAACAACAAGCAATTCTTCAACAATGTCACGACCTACCGTGTGGAGGACATTTTGGCGGAAACAAAACAACAATAAAAGTGCTACAATCAGGATTTTATTGGCACTGAAGAATCTAAACATGGAATAGGAAAAAGATGGAAAAAAACGACTATTGAACCTGAATGAACTAGATGAATTCAGGATAGAAGCTTATGATAATGCTAAGATTTATAAAGAGAAGACGAAACACTGGCATGACAGTAAACTACTGCCGCGACAGTTCCTACCGGGGCAGCAGGTCCTTCTCTTTAACTCTAGACTCAAGTTTTTCCTTGGAAAACTCAAATCCAGATGGTCAGGTCCTTTCGAAGTTGTTAAGGTTTATCCCCATGGAGCAGTCGTAATCAAGTCACAAAAAGAAGGTATTGAATTCAAAGTGAATGGCCAACGGTTAAAGTATTACTCTGAATATCAAGAAATGAAAACGATGGCAACCATCACTTTAGGTGATGCACCTACATGACATCCTCCTCTGGTTTAAGTTTAAGCATTTATTTATTAGTTTTAGTTTTAGTTTCGTTTCACTTTTTCTTTTTGTTGTGTTTTAGACAGGACAGAGAATCACAAAAGAAATCTCCGAGTAGATCTGCGAAGACTGATCCATCACCATATCTCTCCTTGTTTTCTTGTGCATGCTGTATATTTTGAGCATTGAGAACAATGCTCGGTTTGAGTTTGAGGGAGATTGTAGGTGCAGAAGTACTGTCGAGGCTACTCACTGCCGCGGTATTACCATAAAGGGAGTAAATTTTTTCTGAATTTTTTTTAATATTCTCTTTTCTTGAATTTATGTTTGTAATCTTGCACTACCCTACGTCAGTTTTACTTTAGTTTACTCATTTAAGGCTATAGAAATCTTTCTCCTTACCATGGCCATGTTTTGTTTTGAAGGGATAACCATAGGATACTCATGGAATAAAACTTAGAAGCTTGCTTTAGAGTTAAAAAGAAAATAAACACTTTTTGGACTTGTTTGATTTAGGAGTTCTTTTAATAAACTTAGGTGATAAAGACTTAGAACCTTTTAGAAAAATAACTAGAGGTGTCTATCACTGGCTCTAGTTTTGCTCTCCTTCATGCTAGAGGTGCCCGAAATTGGCTCTAGTATGCTAAATAGGTGGTTAATAAGAAAAAGAATAAATAAGAAAAAGAAGGAAATAGAAAACGCATATCTTGAGGTACCCGAAATTGGCTCAAGACTTGTTGCTTTAAAGAGACAACTTTAGTCCAAGATTCTATTTGTCTTGAACTTAGATTTTATCTAAGAAAGCCTTGAATCAACCTTGCCTATAAAATGCACACACTCACCTAGCCTTATAGCTTGTTTCTTAGTAAAAGTCATTGGGTAAACTAGTGGCTAAAACGAAAAGATATATATGACCATGGTGGGGAGAATAGATGGAAGAGTAAGACCAAAGGGGAGTAAGGTTCGGCAATTTGATTTTTTGCATTGCATGAGGACAAGTAATAGTTCAAGTTTGGGGGTATTTGATGAGTGCCTAAAAGGCAATTATTTACTACCCTTCTCATGGTACTTTAAGCATCTATTATACACCAACTTGAACCGAAACATAGACTCTTTGCACAAATATTAGATATACCGTTATCATTACTTACAAAGTCAATATTTATAGAGAATGCATATATTATTATATATTCTGTACATGCAGGAATATCCAGGGCCGAAGCGGCAGTGAAACAGTGTTGAGAGCCGAGGCAGAAGACATGGCCGCAGCAGAATCCAGTGTGGCAGCACCAACAATGGAGGCGCATTTAAAGATAAAAATATAAAGAACATTCTGAAAGATGCAGCGTATCAATTGGACTAGGCTAGCGCGTTAAACACCCAATTCAAAGACCAAGCAGGAAAACCCTTCTAGAAGGCGGTAAACTTGAAAATATCATATTCCTTGAAGAAGACTTATTCCCTACTCCAAGTTGAAGTCTATTTAGGAAAGGTTTACCCTAGGTTTAGACTATAAATACCCTAGCCAGCCACAATGTTTAGGAGAGCCGATTTTTAGATAAACTCTTCCTCCCTAAGAATTGTATTTAACGATAATATGTTCTAAACTTCTTAGGGATAGGTAAAGGTTGTCGATATTAGTGAGAGGAGATTGATTCTTGTATCCTTGTTCTTATGCAATAATAATATCAAAGTTTGCTTATCCTATTGCCATTTTTTGTTCTTGTATCCAAGCTCGAGAGGGAAGTTTGCAAGTAAACTATTTATCTAGCATCGAGATGTGTAGATTCACAAAAGAGATAAGTACGATGTTGTAGACACTAACTCGGCCTAGACTCTTTGGAAGCCCAGGAGATAGGTTAAGAGTTTCAGTAGCTAAAAGAAGTGTTGGATTGGTTGGTGGTTATCGTTGATTTACACCGAGAGGTATCGTCAAGGACTGGTCATCAACAGCACTCTGACTCAGAGATGAGCTGAGTCACTTACGGACACTTTTCTGAACTTTGATGCTTCTGCCCAAGAGCAAGAGATTGCCGCGGCAGAGGAACACCAATGTTGCCGAGGCGGTATCTGCAGTACTGTCGAAGTAGTGTTGTGTGATTGCATTGGACAAGAAGAAAATCAATTGAATCCACTAATTGACGCAACTGGATCCTACCCATTTTCTCTATAATCGTTCTCAACCTTTTATTTTATGTTCTATTATTTAATTAGTTAGTTAGTTCAACAAATCAACTTATTTGTGTTTTTACTTTCTTTTCAGGAGCAAGGGAACAAGAGAAAACATAGTAAGTATACCAATCCCTGTGGAGATGATATACGATATACTTATCATTTTATTACTTGACAACGTGTACACTTGCACTCAAATTGCGCTTATACCATACACATCAATCACCCTTTGCATTTTTGGCTTAGATATCAATATCGTTGCCCATGGTATCGATACAACACTTGGCAGTGTTAAATGGTATCGATACCGGCCAAAGTGGTATCGATACCCCTATTTGTTATGGCAGTTAAATGCTGGAATGCAAGTTTAAATTGTTTACGTTTTAGTCCCTGAATCTTGTGATGACAATTAAATGAGTTGTAGATATAATTTTCAGTTGAAATTTGATATGCAAGCAAGTAATAAACTAATTAAAGATTGGTAACACTAATTTAATATTTGGTTCTTAAATTTATGGAAATTTATAATTTAGTCCTTTTTGCGTATATGATGCAATCAATGTCTATTTCGTTTCCCTTTTCAAACGTTGGGCTTGTAGTTGAATGTATGTACATGTAGGACACTAATTCCTCTAGTCAAGATATAAGAAATAAAAAAATAGAGTTGTTTATCTATACAAATCCTCTAGGACTTGTATCGATATTCCTCGCGTAATCGATTCGAGTCAGGTTTTTTCTAGATCGGGTCAAGGGGTTACAGCTTGGTGTAAGATCAAACAGCTCCAAACAACTCCAAATAACCCCAATTGAAAACTAGAGAAAGATAGCTTTGTTTTAACTCCTAAACACTCTAATAGCTCGAGAATAGCTCAAGAACATTAAGGAAAGAGTTCACCTCGCTAGAAGTAGCTCGAATCAGCTTAATTCAACTCAAAACTTTAGTTAAGTGTTTCAGCTAGCGAGCTCAGCTCAATCCAGTTCACTCCAAGCTCGATAAGCTGAATTCAACTTAAAATTTTAGCTAAGTGTTTCATCTAGCTAGCTCAGCTCAATTCAGTTCACTCCAAGCTCGATCAACTCACCTCAACTCCAGCTACCATTCCCAATTCAACATCTGAAGGTCACCTATCCTTTAACGAATATCATATCCGACCATCATCCACCTTGGGCGCCAATATCATGGAGGGAAACAAGAAGGGCACCAAGATAAAGAGTTACCACTCTTTATTGGGCAGTTTCATGACAGTTCACTTATTTGCCATTTTTGAGCAGGACACAAACAAAATTGGGTTTCAGAGTTCGCATAAAAGTTGTTTCCCTATCTTTTATCTCTCTAATTCAAGTTAAATCATATCAATCTGATATCGATATCTCGAGATATGACCAAATTACTAAGGATGGTTTATACGAGACTTTTAAACTGAAAAGTTGAAATAACTCTTGGAGGGAGACACCATTCAACCGAACGGTTAAGGAGTGAGACACCACCAACCGAACAACCACTAAGACCACTATTCGAACACCTTTTCAAGGGGATATGTCCCTCCACCATACCTCTTTGTTTTCTATAAATATAACTTAAATTTTCAAATTTGTTCTTTTTAGAACTTTTTGACTTGTTAAACTTTTGTAGGATTGTGGCGTCTTCTATCTCCTTTTCTATACTTTAGGTTGTTGTTTCTTATAACCAATTGGTCTAAGTCCTATCACCCTCAAAGACTTATTCAAGTTCGGGTTGATGTTGTTATAAACAAGGCATTTAAACTCAGGACAATTAAAGCTTCTCTCAACAATACCAATTGGAGAGTTGGAGCGCATCAATGTCAATAGTGACTAAAAAACAAATACAAACTAACAATAGAGCTTCCATGTCAATACCAACAAACTTAATACCATTGGGATAAAATATTCTCTTAATTAATTCAGCATGTTGATCAATATTGATGCCTTTTTTATAGATGTTGTGCAGCGAAAAATTAACTACTATGAAATCTATAGCAACTAAAATGGTTGAAGGTTCAATCACTGACAATTGGGTCACAAAACTAACAACAGTAACAAAATTATATTTTACTCCCTTCACAAAGACCAATTTACCATTTTGAAGTTGATATGAACTTGCACAAGTTTCAGTAAAAACGTAATCGTAACCAGAAAAATAAACTTTCAAAATGAAGTTACTTGCATATTTTTATTTCTTTATTTTTGCATTGAAATCCTTAGAATTAACAAATTGATATTGATTTTCAATTGTGTAACACAATTCTAGTTTGAAATTTGGGGGTTTTAATTCTTATTGAACCTTTTAGTTTTTTCTTTGCCTGAAAGTTATTTTACACCATCCGTTACTATCTTAATCCCATGACCAAGTTTTATAACTTTTTCATAAAGAGATTCATCCTATTTAAACCGAGATTTATAATTATAGATGATAATAAAATTCCCCTACTTAAATAATTTTTATCTTTAAAGATTAAAAGTAAAATTTCTTTGATCACTCTTGATCATTCGTGTTTCTTTTAAGTGGTTAGACTAACTATTCCGCTAACCAAAATCTTAAACACCTTCATCACTTATCCTTTAGAAACATTGTCTTCTACGCCAACAAGTTTAGCATCGCTCTATCCACCAACTTTGAGTTGCAGTACAGCTTTCCGATTTCAACACGAATTCCATGTCTTACAATCTTATTCTTTCCATTGGCCTACAAGAAGCAAAATAGACCCTTGTATCTTCAACTTTTGCAACTGAGACGAGGCAATTAATTCGTTGATAATTTCTATTTGCTCACAATATTTTGAACAGGCAGCCATATAGATTTTACACTCAAAGTTACAGGTTTGCAAAGAAAGATACCGAAATTCCCATCAATAATAAAAAATAACAAATTCCGTTTTACAACCACTAAATCCTTATTGTACAAATATCGTAAATAATATATTCTACACAGCAATAAAATGATATTGTAGCAGATATCATTTATAAAATGATGTCGCATTATGATATTAATACTCTTTCTCAAGACAACAAATTTATCGAAATCTATACTTTTTGTAACAACACAAATTAAAGAACTAAAAATTAAAATTGAGGGAGAAAATAAAAGAGTAAAAGTAAGAGAACACAGAAATCAGAGAAAGACTGAGATTTTTATTTATTTTCATTCCACGACTCAGTTGGATAGTCGGCCTTTAAACACTAACAATTGAAAACGACACCGTTTTCTTGCTTTAATTACAGACTCAAAACTCACCGTTTCTTACTTTAGTTACTGACTCAAAACTCACCGTTTCATTAAATAAGAAAACAAACTAGAATTAAAGCAAAATTGACTCTTGTGAAATGATATAGTTTCAATACTTTCATTTTGACTCGTTACATATTGTAGCAATAAGATATGAGTGAGAATTTTCTCAGAAAATCATATCAAACCTAATGGAATTGAGAAAACAGAGTAATTGATGCTGTAATCAAGAGGGAGGGGGGAAATTGCAAGAAAAATGGTTTATTTGTTTTGAGAATGGAACTTAAGTTGTACAAGCAAACTGTGCTACAAAATTTCTCTGTCTAACCAGCTGATGGAGATCATGGACAATCTTGAACACAGCGTCAGGCCTAGCCAGCCTTAAAGTATTTTCCGACATTGACTTCAGTTCATTGGCTTTGGGACCAAACCACTGTCTTACGATATCAGCTATCTCTTTCGGTGACTTCGAAAATTTCCCGCATCCATTTTCCAACACATACGGAACATTGCCGACTTCCTGCAAAATCAAAACCAAGATTTGAACTTCTTTGGCAAAAGTTAAGAGACCACATTGCAATATTCTCCTGCACCACACACATTGACTGTCCAATACCGTACTATTTAACTCAAAACTAGAAACTATTTGACTCTTATAGTCTTATTACTTGCAGGTGACAAGTGAAATCCATAGGATGCAGGAAGAAAAAAGAAATTTGAATTTCATGACCCTTTATCCTAGTTAAGCAAAATATAATATGGTCAAGTTATTAATTTCTTATGTTTAACAAATTAGGGAAACTCGTATTGAGAAAGACTATGAAGAGAAGTACAATATTTAGACAGATGAAATATCTTCAAGATAATAATTATAAAATAAAGTTAGAACCCAGGAAACATATCGAAGTTCCCTTCCGAAAGCAATCTATATCTAATCTACTTCGTAAAGTTCACATATAAAAGTGAAAAAGAGAGAAGCCAACTTACCTGGCCGGCAATGAAACCATTCAAAATTATGGGAAGACCTCGTATCATAGCCTCAGCAATAGTCCCAGGGCCTGCCTATTGAAGCAAACGTTGTGCAATATTCAGAAATGTATTACAAGCATCCACATATTATGTCTTCCATTTAGAAAGTTACCTTTGTTATAACGCAGTCGCAAGAACCCATGCATTCCTCCATTTTGGTGACAAATCCCTTCACCTATAAGATTTTGCAAAATTCCAGAACTATCAGTTGCCTACATAACGCTTTTCCCTAAATCACAATGTTAATAACATCGTCCGGCATGTTTAATGCATATATACAATAAAAAATTATCAGAATTTAGAATCAGTTTATCACAAGTCTTCTCATGGTTCTTGAAAAAGGCATTTGGATAGGAATTATACATAGAAACTTAGCTGTGCAAAGTTCGGATTAAAACATGAAACAAATGTTAATACCTGGACCGGAATTTTCCAATCAATTGCACGCAATTTGCTAGCAAGTTTTTTGTTATGGCCACAAATGACAAGGATTTGACCTAACGGCTCCCCAAGGTTCTCATCATATAATACATTGCCAAGTGCACGAGCAGTAGCCTCAATGGGCCCCATTCCTTCCCCTCCTCCCATCAACAAAACAGCAGGAAGATACTCATCCATTCCTAATTCTCTCCTAAGCTCAATCTACATTATCAAAATTGTCGGGTATCATTGATCCATTAAGCCAATGAAAGGTGAAAGGAGATATCAATGGAGGTACAAAAGAAAATATGCAAAATTCAATCACAATAAACGTGTTGCATCAAGACATCTTTCCCTGGGTTCAAAAGTTTGGGACAATAGTTTTCATAGAATAAAATTGTCATAGAGAAATGAGAAGATAAACTTGTTAGTTTAAAAGGTAAACCAACCTTTGGCCGAACAGGTTTCACAAACGAAGGTCGTATCGGAAGGCCATAAACCTTTATTTGGGATGGTTGGAGTCCAGCTTTCAATGCCCTTTTTGCTACATCATCTGATGGGCAATAGCATCTTGTTACAAGCTTATGAAACCTAAAACAAAAATAAACATGTAACCAAAATAACACCAAGAATAAGTGAATCTCGAAGCATGAAAACTATGATGCAGAACTAACCATGTCGGATGGCAAGTGCTTAAATCAGTGACCACCGTGGTAAAGACTATCTTATTCAATAGACCCTTTGCCTTCAGAATACGAAGTGGAACATGTTGCATCAGAGGATGTACACTAATAATAATATCAGGCTGGTATTTCATCAACCCTTTGTAAACCTCTCTATAATAAGAACATAGAATAAATGAAACACACGTGTTAAAGGCATGGAGAAGAAAATCATACAACTTATTAAAACTAAATTCTGTTTCAATAGCACATCGACAATAGATTCTCACCTAGCTATGAATGTTGAAGTTGCAGCGAAATTCGTTTGATAAATCACTCGAGGAGCCGTTCCATAATAAGTTAACCTCCACAATGATCCATGTTTGACCAAGAAGTTATAGCTCTTTGGTAATTGATTAAATGGCCAGGGAGTATGATCTGTCCACAAATCTGTAACAAACACCTGCAATTTGCCACAAATCCTTTTACCATTTGCCAAGAAATTGCAGAAACATAAAAGACAACTAAAATTGAAAAAAAAATGCAATCTTTCATTTAGTCTAGTTAATCGAACTAAAACCAACACTGCAAGTATAGATAAAAAAGAAGTAAACTCTCTTAATCTAGTATTACTTTTTACAATGCTCACATTTTCTTTGCTACCAAACAAGAGGGAACTGACCTGATACTCATCCCCAAATTCCTCGTTAAAAGCAGCCTTAATAGCTTCAGCGGAGGCTCTATGACCCCCTCCAGTATCACTCATCAAAATCAGAACTTTTTTGGGGGTTTCGGCTTCGACTCCATTCAAAGGCAAACCTTCAACCTCAAGAACGCCACCGCCACCATCACCACCTTGTCTCACTCCATTGCTATCCTCTGAACAAACCCGAATAGAAGCAAACCCAATTGGGATTCTATCACAGTGAAACTTAATCGCTCTATTAAACTCATTAAAGATTCTCCTAAGGCTGTTTCGAGCACCCAAACTGAGAGAAGTAGCGGCTGAAACAACTCGCTTCTTATGAGAAATTGAGTCTCTGAACCCAGAAAAATACACATGATTTGGCTTGAATGAAGAAAACCCATCGGAATTTAAGCTGTAAAAACTCTTGTTGAATGCTAAGTGATCCAATTGAGTGAGGAGATCGAAGGCAAGACCCGATTCTTGGGTCACCGCAGAAGGGGTTTGCATTTTGAAAAAAAGGTTTCTTTTTTAGGTAGGTGAAGGGTTGGATGAGAAAGAAACTAAAAGAATTCAATTGACTCCATGAAAGTAGTCATTATCACAGATAAGAAACAAATTCCCTTTATTTGTGAAGAAAAGATAAAGAGGGAAGATGCAACAAAGGAGGTGAAAATGAGGAAATCTAGTGGGTGTTTTTGTAGCCACATATGAAGGATTTAGTGAGTAGATTCCCGGGAAATGCTTTCCTCCTTTTCTATCTCTCTCTTAAATTTGTAATCAAAACCGGAAGGACCTTGTTTTATATACAAGTAAAAAAAACAGCCTCTAAATACTATTAATATTAAATATTATTAAATATTATTAAATTAAATAATAAATATTAAAATTTAAAATAATAATAATAATAATAATAATAATAAATTTAATATGTAATTATTTATTATATGTTGTTATTAAATTTTTAATTTTTTTAATTAATTTAATAATATTCACTGATGATCAATTTTAGTAGTATTTATAGAATTCGACGCGTGCGATACACTCATCTTTACTTATTAGGCGAAACCTATTCAAATGAGGCGTAACTATAATTATTATAAATTTATAAGAATTTCGGTAATAATTTATCGAGATATATATAATATTTTATAAAAAAAGTAAAAATTTTGATATATATCGAAGTTTTTCCAAAAAATTTAAAAATATAAAAATTTCGATACATATTGATTTTTTTTATAAAAATATAAAAATTTTAGTATATATAAAAAATTAATACTAAAATTTTTATAATTTTTATAATAATTTTAATTAATCTTATTTTAACCTAATTTTAACAGGGTTTATATTAAAAAAACTATTGTTTTAGTGGATTAAGATTGGATACGAAAAAACTGGAAATATTATGAAATTTATCTTTTATGTTTCTAAAGTGAAGAAAAATTATATTATAGGTCATTCTCACCACGTTTTTTATGGATCAACCAATCAAAAACATTCATTTAATTATTTTTTCACATCATCTTACAAAGTGAATCTTCACATAGTAAATATTAGTGAAAATTCACTTGATAAAATTGATGAAGTAAAAAAAAAAATAAATAGACATTTTTAATTGGTTGATCCATGAATAACGTAATGAAAATAACCCATAATATAATTTCTTCTAACGTGGTTAGTTTAGTTAGTTAAAGTAATAAATTTCTATGGTATAAAATCTAAATTAATAAATTAATTAAATATTATTATTTTTTAGTTTAGTTGGATAAGGCAATAAATTTACGTGGTATATAATCTAAATTAATTAATAAATTAATTAAATAATAATGATCCTAGAAAAATAAAATTCATGTCTTTATGCCTTGTTATAGCAAAAGAACAAGGTGATAACGAGTCGAGTTGAGCCCGAGCGTAGTCAGACACTGTTCGATTCGGAAACAGTGTTATTACGTTCTGTTTGGGTTCGAGGTTCGGCGAGCTCAAAATATTAAATTCAGGCTTGAATCAAAAATAATATTATTGGGTTTAGTTCAGGCCCGGCTCGGGATCGTTAGGCTTGACTCAAATAGATAATTTTGTTAAATTTTTCTATAAAAGATAAGATCTCCTAAAAAAAACTTTTCATAATCAACAACGAAACAAAATTTAATATTTAGAAAGGGAAAACAATAATCAATTTATTTTAGTTAATTTATTTTTAGTGAATTTCTCCTATTTTATTTTATTGTTTTTCTTTTGTTAAAGAGATTATTTTTAATGTATATGTAGTATACATTTAATATAATTATTCTGAGCCTGTTCACGAGCTTTTCGAGCCAAGCTTGGGAGGTTCGGCTTCGCTCATTAAATTCTCAAACCGAACTCGAGCCCGAATCAAGCTCACTCGAACCGAGTTTTGACTGAACCAAACTCGAGTAGTTCGCTAGCCAATTACTCTCATTATCATCCTTAGATAGGACCTGCAAGACTTATATCTTTCCAAAATTTGAATAAGTTCAATTTTTTTATGTTTAAACTTTTAAAAATTTTAATTTGATCCCATAAAATATTTAGAAATATAAATTTATCTTTAAAATTATTGAATAATCTTAATTAAGTCTCTCTTATGATTTTAAAATTTTTCACTATATCTATTAAATTTTTAAAATTTTTAGTTAAACCTCAAATTATTTAAAAATATATAAATTAAAATTTTTAAAATTAAATTTTAAATTTAAATTTTTATATATTTTTTTAAAAATTTAAATTAACCCTTAATTCTTTTATTAAATCTTTTATGATTGCATGGAATAAAAAATAATTTCATTATTGTGAAAATGATGAATAACTCTTTGTTGTACTGTCACAAGACATTAATGTTTCTTGCAAATAATAATGTTAACGTGAATAAAAGTCAAAGGTAATAATGTTGTCTTTGTAATATTTTGAATTTGAATCTAAAAATTAATTTAATGGTTTAGACGATTCAGATAAACTAAATTAATTGATTTAATTAATATTTGAAATTAATTTATTAAAAATAGTTTTAATAGAAAATAAAACATAAAATAATGATAAAAAATATTTAATTAATATATTATATTATAAATAAAGTGAAGAACAAAAACAAAATAGATGAACAAAAATAAGAAATAAAAAGAGAGGCTCATATTATATTCTTAAAGTGAGGTTGTATAATACTTGTTCAAAATTCTATATTTATAGGTATAAGATGAAAGTTTTAATTCCAATGAGAATTTAACTATAATAATAAAATACATTAAAGTATTATTTAATATATGAATATCTACCATAAATAAAGATATTCATAACACCCCTTGGATATCCATGAAAATAATATAACTCGTTAAAATCTTGCTAAGATAAAAACCTTGTGGGAAAAAATTCTTAGTGAAAGAGAAAGAGTACATCTTTGATACACATAACATGTTGCCTCATTAATAACCTTACCAAGAATAACCAGTGGGACAAAACATCGGTTAAGGGAAAAAAGTGCAATACGTATTTACTCTCCCTCATGAAAATATCACATAAGATTTTTGAATCTTCACAATTCAATATTGAATTCAATCTTCAAATGTTCAAGTAGATTATGCATAAGTTGATAAATCTTATAAATTATTGCTTAAAATTATTCATCGAATACTATTCTTCTAAAGATCGTGAGGGATAAAACTACTAAGATAGCTTTGATACATCAAAAGTAAGAAATATGTTTCATTTTATCATATTTGATGTATTCACCTTGAGATATAAATTTTGCATTATCTCTATAGAAGATAGCTTGTATCTTATTTTGTGAAAGAAATTCACATATCTTCTGGATATGTTTAGCCAAATACATATTTCGGCTTTGCCTCAAGCATAGTAACTGTTTACAGGTAATGGACTTCTAGCACTTAAATAAAGTATTTGTAGACTAGTTAAGATACGATATTTCTAGATCAATTAATGTATATATGGTGCTTTTAGACCAAGAATATCATCACCCTTTTCTTGAGGAGAAATGGATATTTGTTTACATTAAAAGACCTAGAACCATAAGGGCGATCAATGAATATGAGTTATACATGTAAAGTCTTTTTAAATATTTTTCATTGTATGTCGATTGATGCACAGGATTTTTATTGTTAAGGATATCTCTCTATGAGTCTCAATGACATTCAAATCATCGACATACACAACAATAACAAATTCAGAGCTAAATCTCTTAATAAAAATGCTCGGCAAAATTAAACAATTCATATAATATTATGCTAATAAGAATTCAATGAGGCGATTATACGAAATATGCCTAAATTGTTTCAAGCCATAAAAAGATATATTCAATATGATTGAATATTGTTCTCGAGAACTTGAATTAATTACTTTTGATAATCTAAATCTTTTCCAGAAGTTTGATGTAAATATTAATATCTAGAGGTTTGGGTGCAAGACATTCGAATAGTATGTGACTTTCCAGAAATTTTTCCTGAGGAGTTGCCTGGATTACCTCCCGATCGTGATGTGGAGTTTAGTATCGAGACTTATGCTAGTACTAATCCGGTGTCTATTGCTCCTTACCGCATGGCACCTAAGGAGTTAAAGGAGTTAAAGATGCAGTTGCAGGAGTTGCTTGACCGTGGTTTTATACGACCGAGTGTATCACCTTGGGATGCACCGGTGTTGTTTGTGAAGAAGAAAGATGGCACAATGAGGATGTGCATTGATTATCGGCAACTAAATAAGTTGACCGTGAAGAATAAGTATCCTTTGCCGAGGATTGATGATTTGTTCGATCAGTTTCGAGGAGCAAGTGTGTTCTCGAAGATTGACTTGAGATCGGGGTACTACCAATTGAAAGTGAAAGAGGAGGATGTGTTGAAAATGGATTTTCGAACAAGGTATGGTCATTATGAGTTCTTAGTGATGCCGTTTGGATTGACAAATGCCCCTACTACATTTATAGATATTATGAACCGGGTGTTTCATGAGTGCTTGGATCAGTTTGTGGTAGTGTTCATAAATGATATCCTCGTGTATTCACGTACCGAGGAAGATCATGATCGACATTTGCGGATGGTGTTGCAAGCGTTGAAAGAGAACCGGTTGTATGCTAAGCTAAGTAAGTGTGAGTTTTGGTTAAAAGAGGTGGTGTTCCTTGGTCATGTGGTATCGGAAAAGGGTATTAGTGTTGATCCAAAGAAGATAGAGGTTGTTATGGGTTGGAAGCAACCGAGGTCGGTGTGGAAGTTCGGAGTTTCCTAGGTTTGGCTGGGTATTATCGTAGGTTCGTTGAGGGTTTTCGAGCATTGCTGCTCCTATGACCAAGTTGTTGCAAAAGAAAGTTCCTTTTGAGTGGAAAGAGAGTCAACAAAAGAGTTTTGAGAATTTGAAGGAGGTATTGACTAGTGTACCGGTGTTGGTATAACCCGAATCCGGTAAGGATTTCGTGGTTTATAGTGATGCATCATACGTTGGTCTCGGGTGTGTTTTGATGCAAGAAGGGAAAGTTGTAGCTTATGCTTCTAGACAGTTGAGGATACATGAAAAGAACTATCCGACAGATGATTTGGAACTGGCGGCGGTGGTTTTTGCCTTGAAGATTTGGAGACATTATTTGTATGGAGAGAAGTGTACTATATACACGGATCATAAGAGTTTGAAGTATCTCCTGTCACAAAAGGATTTGAATCTTAGGCAACGAAGATGGATGGAGTTGCTTAAGGACTATGATTTATCTATTGAGTATCATCCGGGGAAAGTCAACGTAGTGGCCGATGCTTTGAGCCGTAAGGCGGCTGTTGAGTTAAGAGTAATGTTTTCTAGATTGAGTATTTCTAAGGAAGGTGGTTTAGTGGCGGAGTTGCAAGTAAAACCTGTTTTGGTTGAGATGATCAAGGTGAAACAGTTGGAGGATGAGGCTTGGTACCTTTTGTGGAGGATATTGCTGAGGGTAGACCGACCGAGTATCATTTTGATGATGATGAGGTGTTATGTTTTAGAGGTCGGATTGTGGTGCCGGATGATCAGGAGTTGAGACATGCTATCTTGGTAGAAGCTCATACTAGTCTGTGTGCTATGCATCCGGGTAGTGTGAAGATGTATAGAGATCTCAAAAGTGTGTACTTTTGGGTTGGTTTAAAGAGAGATGTGACGAAGTTTGTTTCTTGTTGTATGGTGTGTCAGCGGGTGAAAGCTGAACATCAGTTCTCTGTATGTTTGTTGCAACCGGTTCAAGTTCCGGAATGGAAATAGGAGAGAATCACCATGAATTTTGTGACGGGGTTGCCTTTAACACCGTCTAAAAAGGATTCTGTATGGGTGATTGTTGATAGGTTTACGAAGTGTGTACATTTTCTTGCTGTGCCTACGACGTATTCCATGGATAAGTTGGCAGATTTGTATGTTTCTGAGGTGGTAAGGTTGCATGGTGTGCCTAAGTCGATCATATCGGATAGAGATCCGCAGTTTACATCCAAGTTTTGGAGGAGTTTACAGACAACTTTGGGTACGAGACTTAGCTTTAGTACGGCTTATCATCTACAGACGGATGGACAGTTTGAGCGTGTTATTCAAACTTTAGAAGATATGTTGAGATTGTGTCATCGAGTTTCAAGGTTCTTGAGAGAAGCAATTGCCGTTGGTAGAGTTTGCTTATAATAATAGTTTTTAGACGAGTATACAGACGGCACCGTTTGAGGCGTTATATGAGCGTAAGTGTCGTACACCTTTGTGTTGGAAGGAAGTTGGACAGAAGTATGTTTCTTTGCCTCAAGTGTTGAAGGATACGGATGAGAAAGTTAAGTTTATATGTACTAAACTTAAGGAAGCTTCGGATAGGCAGAAGTCCTATGCCGATTTAAAGCGTAGGGAGATAGAGTATGATGTTAGGGACAAGGTGTTTCTTAAGGTTTCTCCATGGAAGACGGTGATGAGGTATGGACGTAAGGGTAAGTTGAGTCCTTGTTTTATTGGACCATATGAGGTGTTGGAGCGTGTTGGTCCTGTTGCTTATAGGTTGAGGTTGCTAGAGGAGTTGAGTAAGATGCATGATGTTTTTCATGTATCAATGCTTCGTAGATATAGATCGGATCCTTCTCATGTTGTTCTGGTTGAGGAGATTGAGTTAAGGGAGGATATGAGTTGTGAGGAAGAATCGGTGAGGATTTTAGATATAGATACAAAGGTTCTTCGAGGGAAGACCATAGATTTGGTTAAAGTACTTTGAAAACACCGAGGTGTGGAAGAAACAACTTGGGAGACAAGGAAAAGCATGGAGGAGCAGTTTCCTCACTTGTTTACTTCAGGTAATTTCGAGAACGAAATTTTCTTAAGAGGGGTAGAGTTGTAACATCCCGTTTTTGGGGTATTAGTTTAGGCTTAGATAGGAGAACTAGATTCGGGTCGAATCGGGTTCTCCGGTTCATTGTTCCAAGGAAAATAAAATAAAGATATTTTTAATTAGGAAAAATAATAGTTTTGGGATATGGTTTAAAATATTGAAAGTGTGTTTCAAGATTAAAAGAAAATAATTTGGATTTTATAATGATTCTTTTAATTATGCTTAATTATACATAAGTGACTAATTTGTAATTTTTGGAAAAATTGGAGGACTTATTTTGTAATTTTCGAAAATATGATGTTTTATTGACTAAATTGAAAAGCAAGCTAAACTTAGAATCCTTAGAGGGCCATAAAACCATTTCTAATTTTTAATAATGATTTATTCACCAAAATGTATTTTAATTACTTTAATTAGAGATATTTAGTCATTTTCTCTCAAAACCACTTTTTCTCATTTTCTCTTATTTTCTCTCCACTTTCTCTTCATCTTTTCTCTTCAATTCCTTGCTGATTTTTGTATCTTTTTCCATAAAGATTACATCATTTTCATCATCTTTCCATCCTTTACAAAACCTAAGCATCAATTTCATCAAATCAACATCAAATTGTAAGGAATCAAGAAGAGGAAATTACATCTTTTTGGTGAATAGATCTTGAAGGTAATTTTCTGGATTTTTATTCTTTTCTAAGGTTCTTTATTGAAATTCACAAGTATTAGCTTGCTAATCTTTGAATAAAAAAACTTAATTCTATGTTTTTAATGTTAGATCTAATGTTTTTGTGAAAGTTTTTGTGAAATCTTTTTGGATCTCATTTAATGCTAGAATTAGATGGATTCAATTGTGTTTTTATGTTAATTAAATGATTAATTGAATCTTCATTTGGTAGCACATTGATTTAATCCCGGAATAATGCAATCGGTGTAGTTTTAAGGTGCTTTTCGGTTGTTTTAGGGGCTGTTTTAGATGCTTTAATGTTGCTGGAGATATAAGGATGGTTTGGATGTGTTTTTGGTTCATAATTGAAGTGGATTAGATGTTAGATTCATTAGGTTTTGGGCTGATATTGTTCGGATATGTTTCGGCTTAGTTTACGGTCTTTTCGGCTAAGTTTTTGGTATTTTAATAGTGATCGGATATGGCTGTTGGTTTGAGCATGTTAAGATGTGAGAATGCTCTGTTTTTAATGTTTGTAGAAGAGTTAAAAGAAGGTGCCTGATTGCTGGTGCGTTGGTGTGATCATCGGATAGCGACGAAAGCTCGTTTTGCTTGTTGGTGAGTGATTACGGATTTAAAGCGAATCACGTTTGGTACGGTTCTGTTTTGGGGACTATGGAAGAGTGTGAAAACCTTCCATAATTCAAGAGTAAGTAAAGTAAATGTTTTTGATAAACCGATATGAGATTCGGCTACATTTGATAAAGGCATTATGTTGGTAATGCAATGAGATTTATGAAAAATGCATGAGCATGATTTGAAATGGTGCATACATGAGAATTACTTGCTAAAATGCATAGCTTATTTAGCATCCATAATTATGGAAAATTATGAGAAATGATTTAGAATATAATGTGGTTAATTGCCTTATACATGATGGTGCCTTTGGGCATGGCTTTTGGTTCATTTGTTGAACATATTATGCATGCATTATGAGCAGCAAGTTATCATACACATTTGATTATGATATTGGCTTAGTGACACTAACTTTAGATTCGAATACAAATGACATGTCATTAGGATTGAGTGCACTATAAAATAAAGAGAATAATGATGTTGCCTACACGTAAACAAGGGTGACTTTGTGTCCGACCGTGCATGTCGAGCTTGCTTATATGTAAACAAGGGTGGCTTTGTGTCCGACTGTGCATATAGATGACCCATACGTAAACAAGGGTGACTTTATATCCAACCGTGCATAGTGGGGGTAACATGTATACAAGGGTGACTAAGTGTCCGACCGATGCATGTTGAGACCAAGAGTCTCCAGTTATGAGAAAAAGGATCCGTGTATTCGGTGAACTCAAGGTTCACATTAAAGTGGTCACTAGAATGCTAATATACATACATGAATTTGAGAAGAAGATTGTGCATCATTTATAAATTGTTTTGATAAGATTATGTGAACTCAAGGATGCATTTGATTTAAAGAACATGAGCATGAGATGTTAGCATGCATGATTTAATAATGTATTACAAACTATGGTTTCATCATGATTTTAAATAGATGCATTGATGATTTGTGTAGAGCTTCCTCACTAAGCATATTTGCTTAAGCTCTCTTTTCATCCATGCAGAGAAATAAAGGCACTTGAAGCTTCGTTCGAGGCAAGAAAACCAAGGGGAAGAATCACTTTGAATTTGGTATGTTTTTGGCAAATAAATTGGGCAAGGCAATATGTAACACAACCTATGTGAGGAGTGTGTACTTAGGCTTTGATTTATGTTGTAATAAGACCATTATTGTTTGGTTGTTAATTGTTGAGATTTGGAATTGTTTGGATTGTTGAAGCATGTGTTTGCATGATTGTTATGTTTTTAATCATTTTCTAGGGAGCATACCTATAGCTTGAATGATGTTCGTGACGTTGTTGATTATGTGCCATAAGTTGCTAATTATACCTAGGATTGATGCATTTAGTGATTCTAATTAATGGTTGAGTATTGAGTAATTGGTGTGCACTTAGTGTAACGAAACTTTTGGTTCCAGACCCAAAGTTTCGAAACCTTTGTCAAATAGTTTCGAAACCTTCACAAGGTTTCGAAACCTTGCGGACAGTTTCAATTCTGGGGAGCTACTGGACGCAAAAAGTTTTGAAACTTTCCAGGAAAGTTTCGGAACCTTTTACGAAAAGTTTTGAAACCTTTGGGAAGGTTTCGAAACCTTTGATCACCAAGAATTGAAAGTTGCTAGAAATTATATTTTAGTCCTGAATATCTTCCTTTGTTCGATTAAGATACTTACAAATGTTATTTTGAGCTGAATTTTTGCATGCATTCATAAAGATGATTTAATTTTAAGATAGTTAACCTAAATTGGATGAAGTCCTTGTATTTTGGAAGATTTACATTTTAGTCCTAAATTAGTGAAACATGCAATTGATGATGTTAGAATGATCCGTTTGAGTTGAAATTTGCTGTGAAGAATACTTGGGTGTTTAATTGAACATTGATGGAAAAAATTTCTACTTTACTAATTGTATTTAAAAGTTTTACGTTTCAGTCCTTAATCTACTCAAATGTTTAATCGGATGTTTGTTTTTAGTTAATGTGTTACCACTAATACTTTGTATGAGACCTTGACACGTAGGAATAAGATTGTGCATCTAGGTAAGATAAAAAAATATAACGTTTCAGGGTTGTTTATCGAATCGAACCTTTACGGGTTTGGTTTGGTATTCCCCATGTAACCCGTTAGTACCGGTTCCGTCTAGGCCGAGCTAAGGGGATTACAGTTTCGGTTAGGTTTTATGGTGTTTTTAGGGGCTATCATGTATTGGTCCGACTTAAGGGATGTTTGAGTGCGTTTTAATACACTAAAACCTATGGTATTGATGCTTGAATCAGGTCAAGGGGTAGAGAAACAAGTTTGAGGGAGATCAGAAAGCTTAATCGCGTTTTCGGGTGATTTGTCGAGCAAATTTCTATTTTGGTGAGTGAATTATGATTGTTGCCTATTTGGAAGTATTTTAAATGTGTTTTTAAAGGTTTGGTATAGGAAAGATGTGAAAGATGAGAAGGAAAAAGAGATTAAAATGATATAAATCTCGAGAAAAATGAATAAGAATTCAGCAAGGATCAATAAAAACCATAGAGAGAAAAATAAGGAGAAAAGTAATGAAAAATAAAGAGAAAATAGAAAATGAAGAGATAATGGCTAACAATTTTTTTTACATAAAAATAAAACTCAATTTGATGAAGAGTCTTCCATCAAAACATTTTGGAACAATGACACTCTAAGAATTCTAAGCTTTGGCCAATTATGAATTTAGTCATCAAAATCCAACTTTGAAATTCTTATATTTTAGTTATTAAGAATAATTATCTTATTTAATTAGATTAAACTCAATTAACCTTCAAATAGTCTTGAAACATTATTTAAACATTTTCAAAAACTTTTTCCAAATTTATTATCCACCCTATTAAAATATTAATATTTCAATTACCCCTGAAAAATCTAGAAGAACATATTCATGTTCTTAATGATTCTAGATTTCTAGGAAGAACCGAAGAAAACTTGGGAGTCTTCATTTGTTTTCAGAAAGAAAAATGGAAAAATAGGGGAAGGCCTTTTTTAAATATGTTTTATACTAGGCTTAAAATAAAAAATAGGATATTATCGTTAATAAATCCCTCTGTGTTCTTGGTTTAACACTCTTGGTCCCTGGAATTTCTAAGTGTTTTATGTTCTAGTCACCGTAATAAACTGATCTTGATTTTTTTCTAATTTGGACCTCCGTTTTTTTAATCTTCCTAATTTCGGCTTTAGTCTTCACCGTTTTTCGTTTTAGTCATTAATTTCAGGTCTTTCCTTTTTTTCACTTTTGTTTTAAGCTCGGGATTTTCTTTTTGTTCTAGTTTGGTCCTTTTCCAGTAATATTTAGGTCCTTGAGTCTTTATTTAATTTTCTCCTATTACATGTATGTTTATTTCTTATAGTTGTTTAATTTATTTGCATGTCTTATCTTGCTTATTTATTTGTTTGTTTGTTCATGTATTTACTTATTTCTATATGCTATGTTGTACATGTATTTATTTTATTAAACATTTTATTATCGTACGATCGAACTCACAATCAACCTCTTAATTAATGAATTAATTAATTCTTTATTCGATCATAACGAGCCCGACACCAGGCATAGTGGTGGCGATGTATGCGTTTACCTTTGAGTAAAGAGGCGTTAAAATATACACGAATCTTTAAATAAATAATCGATTTAACACCACTTCAAACCGAAAATTCCAAAATTAATTAAGCGATAATTTTTGTTAAAGGTACCAATTTTGGGCGGTTCAAAAATATCATCCATGTTTTAACCGTAATCGACTCCCGAACCCTTTTAATTCCGAATCTCTGGTTTTACGGTATCCGATCTACCAAAGTGACCGGTAGAGACTCCATCTTCTTAACCGTTTTCTAATTAATCCCCAAATTATTTTCTAACATTTTTCAAATACCCTAATTTTAAATTCACCTTTTCAAGTCGAATTTCACAATTTTAAGCTCTCCCAATTCTAATTTTTAAACCATAACCCTAAATTCCCAAATTTGAGAATAATTTCCAGTTTTTGAGAAGAATTCCCAAACCTTTTAAAATTCCTTAAATTATTTTTTAAAAATTCCCCAAATTTAATCAATTTTTAAAATCTCTAACCTAATTCTAAAATTCTTTTTTTTATCTTTAGTATTTAAATACTTCTTTTAAAATTTTTCAAACCAAAACCTAATTCCTTAAATTTTCTAATTCCAAAATAGTGACCTTCACACTTACCAGTTTTAAATGGGTTGCTACAGGCGACGACTTCGCCGGGGATAAAATTTTAAAGAGTCAAGCCTTGTTTTGAAGCTATCACTTAATAATTTTGGAAGTTGTGAAATGAAGTGGTAATTAAATTGTTATTTATTTATAAAAGCGATCCTATTTTAACGTTAAAAAAACAAACATTAAGACCCGTTGTTCTAAGTGGGGGGGGGAATACTAGCGCTTTCGTAAGGATATTGTTCCTTCGTATGGGCCTAGAAAAGTACCTTCGGGGCTCGACTACCCAATGTTTTCGTGGGAATATTGTTTCCCCGTATGGACATAGCGAAAAGGGCCCTCCCAAATTGAACCCGATTGAAATGAGCCTATAATGGGTGATGATCGGTGGCCTTGCTACTCTTAGAAGAGGACAACAAAGACAATTCAGGTATCGTCTAGCACCAAAATTACATGTAGAGAATATAGTCAACTCACCCTACTAGAGCCATGTGGATGACCTAGGTGAATTAGATATGATATCTAGGTATTGCTTCTTTCTTTTATATCTTTTATTTATGCCTTTACCATTTATGTTATCCTTACTAACACATCTCCCTTTTCTCCCTTTTTATTCTTTTTCTTTTCTTTTCTTGCATTTTTTTTTGTATTTTTTTACATAAAGGTGTTAATTCGAGTGGTTTGCCCGTATTGAAAGCTTTCATCATGGATAAAAGGCTTCCTCACTCATAAGATCTTAGTTCGGCTGTGCGAAACTGGTCAAAAGTTAATCAAAAAGCCTTCGGAGATAGCTTACCGAGCGAGCGCATAGTACCAGGTTATACTTATCTCAGTCTGCAGCAAAATGATTTGTATGAGCTAAAGGAGACATGGGAGAGTTGGGACCAACGAATGCTAGGCCTATTCCGCGATAATTATGGAGGCAACCCAGCTAATGTATGTTAGTATCAATCAGTCTTTACTTTGGGCCATTTTTCAGTTTTGGAACCCTGCTTTTCTGCTGTTTTACTTTCAATGAAAATGACTTAATTCCCACAATGAAGGAATACACTACTCTATTTAACTGTAGGAATGTTATCAAGAATTGGATTTATTCATATCCCCCTAAGTCCAAAGACGATCAGTCGAAGTTGAGATCTTTAACCGGAATAAGCCCTGCTTAGGCTCGAGGTTTGATTCAAGTCTGAGGAGAGAGTTTTGCATTTTTATGGGAAAGCATTCGAGATATTATACCGGTACAAACAAATGAGGAGATGAAAATGAACTTCTTCGCCATAGGCATATACGGGTTGATCATTTTTTCTCGAGTTTTGGGCAACATAGATGTGGATATTCTTGACCTGTTCAACCGTTTAAAAAGGATAACCAACCCAATGATGACCATGTTGACTGAAACTTTTATCTCCTTGAATGCTTGCCAGAAACACAAAGAAGGGCGTTTTAATGGTTGTACACAACTTCTTCAAGTTTGGATTTAGAGTCACTTTTGAAAAGAGCTGACCCAGGTTCTATCAGGTATTTTTTAGGGAATCTTCTCCCCGAAACAAGAATATTTAGCTAAAGAAGGGCGGGATGATCTAGATAAAAGGAAATGGTTAGAGACTTTTAGAAATTTATGAGATGATGACATTGTGTGGAGAGTTCCGTAGATGGGTCGTGAGCTACGTTTCCTCTATAGGATCGGTGATTATGATTGGCTCATAATGATCGGTCTGTACGAGGGAATTGCCTGTGCACCTTTACTAGTATCAAGATAGTTCAGGTCTTGACAATTCATCCCTTTTACAACAGGATTTAGTGGTACCGAGTTTCCTTTCAAGAATGACTATCGAGCCAAGATTAAAACCATAATAAGAGCATGGGACCACTGTTACCGCGTCCGAGTGGAGGGAAGCGCGGAGAGTATGATCACGCTAGAGTATGACCTTTGGAGGCATGTTAGGATCAATGATAAGATTTCAATATCTGACCATGAGCCCACTAGGACGTTAGAGGGGCACAAGGATGATAATCTGAGAACTGAGTTAGAGAAAGTCAGGAAACAAATGAATGAGATGAAAGTTCATCCCGTGGAAGAATTCTATAAAGTAAGTTTGGACATTGATATAAAGTATGGAACTATCAAACAATTAAAGAATCTTAATGATGATTCGAATGAGAAGAATGCTTTATACCAGAAAGATACCATCAAACTCCATACCCAAGTGCAAGATGCTAACCGAAAAAATTTCTTGCTATCGAAAAGGAGAAGATGAATAGGATTCATATTCTAGAGGAGGAAAGGGTAAGGAATAAACAAAACATGGAAAAGGAAATAGAGGTTAGAAGGATCGAAATAGAGAAAGAAAAGAATGCTAAAAATAAGATCAACCAGGAGAAAGAAAAATATCGAGTGGAAAAGGAGAAGGGAAAGCAAGCCGTGACGTGGGAAAGGGAAAACACAGATGCGTGTAATAGAAGGGCACAGGAAAACAAAAACCGTTTGTTTGAGATGCAAGGCTTGTAGGTCTCTACTTCCGAAGCATTAAAACAAAGTCAATATCAGAACGCTCAGCTAGAAGAAAGAGTCGAGGAGTTGGATCGCTCATTGCAAATGTATGTGGTTAGAAATAGATTTCTGGAACTCCAAGCCAGCCGATAAGAAAATGTTTCGCTCCGGGCATGAATCGAGGAGTTGGAAGCTATGATACAAGATTATTTAGGGCAGCTTATAGTTCTTGAGGAAGCTGCAAAGGGAGAAAGACAATTATTGGTTGCGTCGTCTTCGTGATACCACCTGTATGATTCAAGACCGGGATAACTACAACACCACTCTAATGGTACAGGTATAAGAGGTCTCTCAGTCTGTAAAAAATCTAGTCGCGAAGGCTGAAGCCTTAACACCATTTGTGGTACAAGACATGAAGGAAGCTGCTAGATTCACCTAACTGCTCAAGGCCATCCAGGAGTTAGGAACTAGGGTTGGCATTTACCTGTAGTTGTTATTCTTGTTTACATTGTAATGAAGATCTTTAAAATTCAATAAAAGTTGGTTCAAGAAAGATCACTAAATGAATCAAAACCTTTGATTGCATTTATTTGAAGCATTCCATCATTTACATGTATCTCACATACATCCTACATGCATTAATTATGTATGCAATTAAATTTAATATTTAAAAATGTTATAAAACAGAGAATTTGGAATCATTCCGCATCGATATTATTCTCGTTCTCGAGCAAGGATAATGGAGGAAAATTTTACTAAGTTAGAAGCTGATTTGAGAGGTTAGTTAGAGAAATCGCAGTCAGATATGAAGGAGTCCATGCTCAAAGCTCAACAAGACATGTTGAACCAGATATCCTAGATGTTAGGGATCAAGCAACCAAAATACGCCAAAGGAAAAAGAGCACTCGAAAATCCATCCCAAATAGGTCTAGACCCAACGTATTCCCCTATAGTTATAGGCTCTGCCCCAATTCCTCAAAAGGGAACAACATTTAGTTTTCAGGTCGGTGCCTCAACCTAAAATCCATCGTATGGAGTAATTGAAAAAGACGAGAATATTGGTGATAGTGTGCCAGATTTAGACGAAATCGAGAACTTTAGCAAAGTAAAGGCAAAATTTTTTAGACAACTCGAGGAGACTAGGAAGGACCTCGAAGAAAACCTCCGGATAAGAGAAATGGAGGAAGATTCTCATGGTTTAAATGCGGGCAAGCTCGGTTTGGTTCCTGACTTAGAAATCCCACCAAAGTTCATAACGCCAGAATTTGAGAAATTTGAGGGAACAACGTGCCCGAAAACCCACATAACTATGTTCTGCAAAAAATTGGCAGGATTTACTAGTAATGAGAAGTTGCTTATTCACGGTTTTCAAGACAACTGATAACTCCGTAAAAAGACTATATTTTAGGCCTTTTTACTTAAATTATTGAGTGTCCTTAGGCTCATATAGGATCATTTAGTTGCATTTAGGTTCATGACATTGCATATAGTCTTTTAAATATGCCTTGGCATTTTAAGGTGGTAATAGGTGCTATTTAATGGGAAATATAGGTTTCTTTAGTGGTGTTGTGCAGGTAAAGCAAAACGGAAGTTGAGGCAATTTGTCATGGCATTGTTAGAAAGATGGCAAAAGGAAAATGTCATGGCAAAGCTAGAGAACTCCTGGGCTGAGTTAAACGATAAAGAGATATTTTGATAAGTGCCAACTGGTGCTACCACAACCGATCGGGACCACTAAAGCTGGCTACAACCACTTCAATAGGGGACCACAGAGAATATGGCCTATATGCGTGCCACGTCAGTAGGGGACCATTATCACCTCTGCCAGTCCTGCAGAAATTTCAAGACAAAAAAGAGGGCAAAAATGGATTTTTGTACATCTTTTAGGGTTTTTCACCCTCTTTAAAAGACATGGTGACCTACACAAGAAAGAGGCTTTTTCGGGGGAGAAAAACACAGAAAAGAGGCACCTTTTGCGACGGTCTTTATGCAGAAAGCTCCCACCTTATCCTCCAACTTCAGGCCAAAGGGGCCTCCATTGATAGCATTCGAATGGAGTGGTGTGCCAAGCGTCTGAGAGGGGCTAGCACACCAAGGCGACCATGGTGGTTGAAGAGTCAGTGGCGGTGCATACCGAGGGTATCTTCTAGTCCTCCTTCCTTGCTTTATTTTGTTATATTTTCATGAGGATTAATGTTAGATGTTTAAGTTTAATGTGGTTGATTACTCTTAATATTTAGCTCCACCATGTAACCTTGTTTCGGTGGTAGCTTTGATGGATAATTAAATTTTGTTTCTATTTAATATATTGCATGCTAAGTGTTTGTATATTTTCTTTTCTCATTGTTGATAATTATTTGAACTTTTTAAGAGGCACGAGAGTATCCATGGTTTATATATAAGTTAGAGTACTCGAGAGAGGCGTAACTATAGATCCTTAGATCATCCGAGAGGAGCTAAGGGAGGATCTACGTGAGCAATAGGTTATAGACTGCATATAGGGCCTAGTTAGATCCTAGAGCACTCGAGAGAGGCGTAGGTAAAGGCTTCAACGACTAAAAGGAGGTTACTTTATCGATAGGCTAAGGTGTCATTCACGTGACAGGCAAAAATACCATGGTATTTTAGTTTGTTAGGTTCCTATGACTCGAGAGAGCGGGAATACCTTAGAAACCTATATCGAGTAAGTATACACCATAGCAACTATATGTTAGGTAGGGGTAAGGGGTAGGAAACCATAAAAGTCACCATCAGTCATTCCCTAGAGAGTTCATCAATAAAGGAGAAGTACAATATATTGTTTAACCTATTTTTGCATCCTGTTTTTGCCCTCGCATTCACAACTTACTTTCTTTACTTTGCTTGCTATTCTGCAATCACTCTGCTCTACACTCACAAATCACCTTCATACATCCACCTTGCCATCATCATCCATTCTACTTTGCCTTGGCAAATTTTAGTTGCTTGTACTCTAGAATTGCCATAGCATTTTCATCTTACACCTTCATCGTACATATCCATTTTCTTGTGTTTATATCTTTATCTTTGTTTTCTTTTTATTGACAATCCTTTTTTCCTTGACAAATTTGACTGCACACTTTATTCTAGATCCTCGTGGGAACGATACTCACTCACCCTATTATTACTTGCATGGTTGTGTATACTTGTACATATACGTGTGTTCACATACATCAATTATAGCACTACACAGGACACACCAAGTTTTGACTCCATTGCCAGGGATCTATCTATTTAAAGTTTTCATTTTTGTTTTGGCATTTTTGTTTTGCTTAATTTATTTTTATAGTTCAGTTTTACTTGTTTATTTGTTTTTCTTTTCAGTGCATGTCCAGACGGTCTACTGACGGACCTCTCTATAATATAGTGCCTGAAATTGAGCGTTTGTTTCGTCAAAGAAGGTGTACTAAGTATACAACTATGGACCCACCAGTTCAGGACCCAGTAGTTTAAAATGTCGGGGCAAATCAGCACGCTGTTGCACCTAGACCGAGAGCTATTAGGGATCATTTAAATCATATCTTGGATGATCTGAATCCTGGCATCATGGCACCAAAAATTACAACTACATATTTCAAACTTAAGCCAGTTAAGTTCAACATGCTTAACTTGATTGGGGAATTTGGAGGTATGGCACATGAAGATGCAAGGCAACATATCAGGGCATTTTTAGAAGTTTGTGACTTATTCCGTCAACAAGGAGTTCATGAGGATGTATTGAAGCTCAAACTATTTCCTTATTCTCGATGTGGTCAAGCAAGGGGGTGGTTGTGTAACACCCCAAATGTTTTTCCCCAATTAGAATCAAAATCCCTATCTTTGTGCCCTAAAAACTTGAGGATTTTAAAATCGAAATTAGAGACCTTTTTGTAATTTCTGGAAACTGAAAACCCCTTTTTGAACTCTTAGGAGTTTAGGCCCTTCAGGTGCAATTTTACCTTTTCTTGTTTTGGGAACTTTCCTTCCCCGATCCTTAATCCGAATCTACTTTTGATTTTGTTTCCTTTGTAATTCTGGTCCATAAAAACAAGTTAGTCCTCTCTTTTTCGCTTTCTTTTTCTTTCCTTGGTGTGTTGTGAACTCCTTCCTCGGTACTGATCGGTGATGTGGGTTCCGAGCCCGAGCATCTGTCTCCTCCTCCTCCTGGACGACCTCCTGTCCAATAGCATCCGGGACCCGCACGTTCTACTCCTGTACATTCTAGTGGTAGAGCCAAGTTTAGTCGACGTCAGTATCGTTGTTGAGCTTTCTGTTCAGGTGTGTTCTCTTCTGTTGACTCTGTTTTTCAGTATGTTCTATTTTCTGTTAAATTCGTATGATCATGCATCATTCTGATATCATATTTCGATACTACTACATGATATGCTTGCCTCCTGATTAGATTGTAACGCACGCATTCTGATACTGTTTATACATATACATTACATCCGGTAGATTATGTTTACAGGGAAGTTAGTGATTTATCACTTATGTTCAGTGGCTTCACCTGGGGGTCGAGATACCACTTTTGATCAGTGGCTCCATCTTCGGGTCGAGTTTCCACTTCTGCTGGTGTGATGGAGTTAGAGGGGTTTAGGGGAACCTACTCTTTTGTTGGTGTTCGGAGATGGGTGCATTTCATGCATACACCGCATCATCTGCATATACTGTTCTAAAATCCTATTTTATCTGTACTCTAGAGACACACTAGGCTCCGTAGCTTACACCCTCTCAGCTTCCTATTTCAGGTTCTTGACCTAGGCTACTTTGGTACTTAGAGATTTCTATTTTCAGACTATTATGTATGTTTCATAGTTTTCAGACTATTTTATTATTTTCGGATATTTCATTATTTGTAATAAACTTTGGATTCAGAACTTTATTTCGAACTTTCTGGACTTTATATTATTTAATATTGGGTTAAACCTTATTTAATTTGGATAAGTTTCAGTATGTTTGATAATAAATTATTTTAAATAATTTGTTCTTATCTTTTGTTTTTTTTAAAAAAACCTAGCTTGCAAATCAAGTTTTAGTAATATGAACCTAACTTTTATTCTTAAAAATTAGATATATTTTGGGGGTTACATTTAGTGGTATCAGAGCCAGGTTCAACCCACGGACTGTGAGGTCCATAATGATTTTTGATCTGAAAATATTTTGACGATATTTTTTAAAAATTCGGATTTCTGTTTTGAATTGTATTTTGAAATTCTCTGAAATATTTTGAATATTACTCTAAGTACCGATTCTAATATAGGATTCTGTCTGTCATTCTATAGATACTCTACTATGCCACCTCGTAAAAGTACACGTTTAGCTACTGGGAGAGGCCGTGGCCGTGACCGAGGTCGATCTGCTACTTCTGCTAGTAATGTTCCGCCTCCTGTGGACCCGCCACAGGAGCAAAGTTGGGCTCCGGAGGTAGGAGTAGAGGATCAGCCTGAGGTTTAGACCGAGACTCAACAAGCCGAGGGTGATTAGCCGGTCCAGAGTGAGGGACCATTTGAGTCTAGAGATAGTGAGACTATCGGTTTGGACTCCGTGATGATACAGAGAGAGTTGCTCAGATATTTGCGGTAGAATGAGGGTTCCAGGAAACCTATATCTATGGAGTTTTTGGTTGCTGGGATAACCATGTTCGATGGTAAGACTGGTACAGATCCAGCTGATGCAGAGTACTGGCTGAAGAAGCTTCAACGTTTGTTCGTTGAGATGGAATATCCCTCTGATAGAAAATTGAGGGTTGTCATATCGTTACTTCAGGGAGAAGCCCTGAATTGGTGGGAATCCAAGGAGAAAGTTATCGCTTCGGAGAAGCTCAATTGGGAGTTTTTCAGCCAGACCTTTAAGGACAGATATGTGAGACCTGAGTATCTGGCCAAGTGCCGAGATAATTTCCTGAGTCTGTAGCAGAACGACATGTTAGTGAATGACTATGAGATTGAGTTCCTCCGCTTTCTCTAGTATGCCCCTAGTATTGTTTCCACTGAGAAACAAAAGTGTGATCATTTCTTGAAGGGATTCCGAGTACCGCTGAAGGTTGTTGTTGTCACTCATCACGACACGGAATATAAGATGATCACTCAGCGTGTCAGGACAGCCGAGCATAATGAGAGCTTGAGGGTTCAGCTGGAGTTCCAGGTTCAGGATAGAGGTAGACGACAACCTACAACACCTACTCAGCACAGTCAGGGTTTTCAGTCCCGAAAGAGGGGCCGTGATGAGTTTGAGCCGCAGAATTCTGCACGTTCTAGACCAGCTACTTTTGTTGCCCCTACTGCTAGTGGAGTTGGATCCACTAATACCCGAGCCTTACCCCAGTGTTCGTTCTGTAAGAAGTGGCACTCAAGAGAGTATCGTATGCAGAGTGGGGCCTACTTCCGATGTGGTTCTTATGATCAACGTCTTAGGGACTGTCTAGTGGCACCCCAGTCTGGTCATACTCCATGACAATCATAGGCATCAGTTCATACTTCTGCAGTGGGAAGGGTCACGGTAGACCTGCTGCTTTTGGTACCGGTAGTAGGGGCAGACCCAGTCAGTTTAGAGGATCTGCTAGATCAGGAGGGTCTCAGCCCGGCTTGGTTTATGCTACGAGGAGATAAGAGGACTGAGATGAGCCAGACGTTATTGCTGGTACTTTTTCTGTTCATGCTTTTTCCTTTTTCACACTTCTTGATAATGGGTCTACACACTCGTATGTCTCTAGTTCTGTGTTGGGGTATCTGGAAATTCTTTTAGAGGATACTGGTAGTTCTATCTCAGTTTATAGTCTTGTAGGTAACCCCGTAGTGGTTACTAAGGTGTATAAAGATTTCCCTCTGAGGTTCAAGGGAAAATCTTTCCCGCTAATCTGATGGACCTACCGTTTGGAGAGTTCGACTTGATTTTGCGGATGGATTGGCTGTCAGCTCACTGAGTTACGTTGGACTATGAGCGTAAGAGGGCCACTCTGAGAACTTCTGATGACCGAGAGGTGACTCTTATCGGTGAGCGCAGAGGATTTTTGACTAACGTGATTTATGCCCTAAAGGCTGAGAAAATGATTAGGAAGGGATCTGTGGCCTATCTTGCCTACACCCTTGACCCGAGGCAATCTGATTTTGGGTTAGATAAGATCCGTGTTATGTGCGAATTTCCTGATGTTTTTCTAGAAGAGTTACCGGGAGTTCCTCCTAAGCGGGAGGAGGTGAAGTTTGGTATCGAGTTGTATCCGGGGATAACTCCAGTATCGATGGCACCATATCGGATGGCTCCGAAGAAGCTCAAGGAGCTTAAGGTGCAACTACAAGAACTTCTGGATAGAGGTTTCATTCGACCGAGTGTTTCTCCGTGGGGAGCCCCTGTTCTTTTTGTTAAAAAGAAAGATGGTTCTCTGCGTTTGTGTATTGACTACCGAAAGTTGAACAAGTTGACCATCAAGAATAAATATCCTCTTCCTTACATCAACGATCAGTTTGACCAGATCCGAGGAGCTTCCGTATGCTCTAAGATAGACCTGAAATTTGGTTATTACCAACTCAAGGTTAAAGATTTTGATGTGTTCAAAACAGCCTTTCGAACTCATTATGGTCACTACGAGTTTCTGGTAATGCCCTTCGGTCTTACGAATGCCCCTGCAACATTTATGGACATGATGAATAGGGTGTTTCGACCCTATCTGGATTAGTTTGTTGTGGTCTTCTTAGACGATATTCTGGTCTATTTTAAATCTGAGGAAGAGCATAAGCAGTATCTCCGTTTTGTTTTACAGACTCTGAGAGAGAAGCAGCTCTATGCAAAGTTCAGTAAATGCGAGTTCTGGCTTTCGGAAGTTATGTTTATGGGCCATGTTGTTTCCGCTAAGGGTATCCAGGTTGACCCAAAGAAAATTGAGGCTATTATGGAGTGGAAGCAACCCAAGAATATGGCTGAGATTCGTAGTTTTCTGGTTTTAGCTGGTTATTATCGGAGGTTTGTAGAAGGTTTTTCTTCTATAGCCGCTCCGTTAACTAAGCTTCTACGGAAGAATGTTCTGTTTACCTGGTTTGAGGCTCAACAAGAGAGTTTTGAGAAAATCAAATCAGTTCTGATACAGGCACCAGTTCTGATACAGCCAGAATCAGGGAAACCCTATACCGTTTATAGTGATGCCTCATACATCGGTTTGGGTTGTGTTCTGATGAAGGATGGGAAGGTAGTGGCTTATGCGTCTCGACAGTTGAAACCGCATGAGTATAACTACCCCACCCATGATCTGGAGTTAGCGGCAGTAATCTTCGCTCTAAAGATCTGGAGACACTATCTCTATAGAGAGAAGTTTTACATCTTTACAGACCATAAGAGCCTTAAGTATCTTCTCACTCAGAAAGAGCTCAACCTGAGACAACGACGTTGGTTGGAGCTTCTGAAGGACTATGATTGTAAGATTGACTACCACCCGGGTAAAGCTAATATCGTTATGGATGCCTTGAGTCTCAACGCTATTTCAGATTTGAGAGCCTTGTTTGCCCGGATGAGTTTGTTTGAGGATGACAATTTATTAGCAGAGCTTTGAGTGGTTCCGACTCTGATATCTGAAATTTAGGCTAAACAGCCTAATGATCCGTTCTTGGCTCATCGGATTACGGAAGTTAAGGAAGGGACTTCTCAGGACTTTTCTCTGAATCAGGATGGTATTTTATGTTTCCGAGGTCGTTACTGTGTTCCGAGGAACTCTGAGTTGAAACAAGTTATTCTTCAAGAGGCTCATGATAGTCCGTATTCTATGCATCCGGGAGGTGACAAGATGTATAAGAATCTCCGGGAGAAATACTGGTGGAAAGGTCTCAAGAGAGATGTTGTCAGCTTTGTGTCCAAGTGTTTGACGTGTCAGAAAGTCAAAGCAGAGCATCAGCGTCCATCTGGACTTCTACAGCACATCGAGATTCCTCTGTGGAAATGGGAGCGTGTGACTATGGATTTTGTCAGCGGTTTACCTTTGACTCCGTCAAAGAAAGATTTTGTCTGGGTTATCGGTGATCGGTTGACCAAGTCTGCACACTTTATTCCTGTCAAGACCACTTACCCTCTGAGTAAGTTGGCCTGGTTATACATCTTTGAGATCGTTCGATTGCATGGAGTGCCTCTATCCATCATATCTAGTCGAGATCCGAGATTTACGTCTAAGTTCTGGGGATCTCTGCATACAACTTTGGGTACTCGGTTGAACTCTAGCACTGCTTATCACCCTCAGACCGATGGTGAGTCTGAACGTGTGATTCAGATCCTTGAGGACATGTTGAAAGGTTGTATACTAGATTTCAGAGGTAGTTGGGAGGATTTCTTACCTTTGGTAGAGTTCGCGTACAATAACAGTTATCAGGCCAATATTAAGATGGTACCTTATGAGGCTCTGTACGGGCGTAAGTGTCGCACCCCGATTGGTTGGACTAAGCTCACTGAGCATCGTTTACTGGGTCCAGATCTTGTTCATGAGGCTGAGGAGATAGTCAGGTTGATTCAGGATCGGCTTAAGGCCGCTTTTGATAGACAAAAATCATACGCGGATTTGAGGCGTAAAGATCTTGAGTTTGAAGTAGGCGATCAGGTCTTCCTGAAAGTATCTCCGTGGAGGAAGGTACTTCGTTTCGACCGTAAGGGCAAGCTCAGTCCCAAATACATTGGATCTTACCGTATTCTCAGACGTGTTGGTCCTGTTGCTTATCAGCTTGAGTTACCACCCGAGCTTGAACGTATCCATGATGTCTTCCATGTTTTTGTATTGAGACGTTATCAAGCTGATCCATCTCATATTCTGTCTGTTGAGGATTTCGAGATTCGTCTAGATCTGTGTTATGAGGAGGAACCCGTTGGGATTATTGCTTAGAGACAGAAAGTCCTTCGAAGGAAAACCATTAAGATGGTTAAGGTTCTCTGGCGTAATCGAGGTTATGATGAGACTACCTGGGAGCCCAAGTCTGTTATCAAAGCTTAATATCCATACCTTTTTGATCCAAGTAAATTTCGAGGACGAAATTTCTATAAGTGGGAGGGGGGAGAGTTGTAACACCCCAAATGTTTTTCCCCAATTAGAATTAAAATCCCTATCTTTGTGCCCTAAAAATTTGGGGATTTTAAAATCGAAATTAGGGACCTTTCTGTAATTTCTGGAAACTGAAGACCCCTTTTTGAACTCTTAGGAGTTCAGGCCCTTCAGGTGCAATTTTACCTTTTCTTGTTTTGGGAACTTTCCTTCCCTGATCCTTGATCTGTATCTGCTTGGGATTTTGTTTCCTTTGTAATTCTGGTCCATAAAAACAAGTTAGTCCTCTCTTTTTCGCTTTCTTTTTCTTTCCTTAGTGTGTTGTGAACTCCTTCCTCGGGTACTGATCGGTGACGTGGATTCCGATCCCGAGCATCTATCTCCTCCTCCTCCTAGACGACCTCCTGTTCAACAACATCCGGGACCTGCACGTTCTACTCCTGCATTCTAGTGGTAGAGCCACGTCCAGCCGACGTTAGTATCGTTATTGAGCTTTCTGTTCAGGTGTGTTCTCTTCTGTTGACTCTATTTTTCAGTATGTTCTGTTTTCTGTTAAATTCGTATGATCATGCATCATTCTGACATCACATTCGAATACTACTACATGATATGCTTGCCTCCTGATTAGATTGTAATGCACGCATTCTGATACTGTTTATACATTTACATTACGTCTAGTAGATTATGTGTACGGGGAAGTTAGTGATTTATCACTTATGTTCAGTGGCTTCACCTGGGGGTCGAGATACCACTTTTGATCAGTGGCTCCACCTTCGTGTCGAGTTTCCACTTCTTCTGGTGTGATGGAGTTAGAGGGGTTCAGGGGAACCTACTCTTCTATTGGTGTTCGGAGATGGGTGCATTTCATGCATACACCGCATCATCTGCATATATGTTCTAAAATCCTGTTTTATCTGTACTCTAGAGACACACTAGGCTCCGTAGCTTACACCCTCTCAGCTTCCTATTTCAGGTTCTTGACCTAGGCTACTTCGGTACTTAGAGATTTCTATTTTCAGACTATTATGTATGTTTCATAGTTTTCAGACTATTTTATTATTTTCGGATATTTCATTATTTGTAACGAACTTTGGATTCAGAACTTTATTTCGGACTTTCTGGACTTTATATTATTTAATATTGGGTTAAACCTTATTTAATTTGGATAAGTTTCAGTATGTTTGATAATAAATTATTTTAAATAATTTGTTCTTATCTTTTGTTTTTTTTTTAAAAAAAACCTTGCTTGAAAATCAAGTTTTAGTAACGTGAACCCTAACTTTTATTCTAAAATATTAGATAAATTTTGAGGGTTTCAGGTTTAGTGGAGTACCATCCGGATCGATGGAGTCATGGGCTGATCTATGCAAGAGCTTTTTGCTACGGTATAATCCTCCAAATCTCTATACTCAACTTCGAAATGACATTGCTTCTTTTACCCAAGGTGACGACGAGTCAATGTGCGAATATTGGGATCGATACGAGGGACTGCTTCGCAAGTGTACAAATCATGGATTTCAAGATTGGACTCAAGTTGTAATGTTCTATAATGAACTCAATGCACCAACGAAGATGATGCTAGATGCCTCGGCAAATGGAACTTTGTTAGAGAAATCACCCGAGGAAGCATTTGACATCCTTGTCAGAATTACCAACAATGACTATCAATTTCCTTCTACAAAGCTTGGAACTGGGAGGAAGACACAAGGGACATTTGAGCTTGATGTGAAAGAATCATTATCCGCCCGACTCTCAGCTATCACCAACATGTTGAAGAGCATTCAACGTTCTAGTAAAGTGAAGAAAGTGAAGATGACCAGTTTAGCATGTCTGATATGCCACGACAATCATCACGAGAGTGAGTTCCCAGGAACCCATGAGACAGTGAACTACGTGAACAACTTCAACCAAAGCAACAACAATCCTTACTCGAACACCTACATCCAGGATGGAGACAACATCCGAATTTTTCATGGGAAACCAAGGACCCAACAATCCTAATCCCCCAGCGCGTAACCAAAATCAGCAAGAGCCCCAAAATTTTTAACCAAATATTCCCTAGCATAATCAGAGCAAGGGGACTGCATCATCATCCAATACCTGTTCTTTGGAGGCGACTATGCAAGATTTTATTCTAAGTACCAAGACGATGCTTCAAGAGCATACAACTGCCATCAAGAACCAAGGTACTCTACTACAAAGCTACAGTGCTTCGTTGCGAAATCTGGAGAGTTAGATTGGCCAAATTGCCATGCATTATAGGAGCGTCAGCTTGGACGTCTGCTGAGTGATACTGAAGTCACTAAGTCGTATGGTAAAGAGAACTACAGCGCAATCACACTCAGGAATGACACTCAAATTAATAAGCAAGATAAGTTTGGGGGGAAGAAGTCTGAAGATTCCCTACTAGAACTTGTGCAAGAAGAAATGTTTGAGCAAAATCTCGAGGAAAAGGACCAAGAGGAAGGTTTGACAATGGAACCTGCCGATGGTGTGAGCAGAAATGCCATGGCAAAACCAGTTCCTACACCATTAGTGGAAAAAGTTAGACCCCTACCACCCTTTTCCTGAGAGGCTCAAGAAGTACAACGATGGAATTTAATTTAAAAAGTTTGTGGACAAGCTAGATTATTTATACATAAATGTATCGTTATTGGAGGCAATTGACCAAACGTCCACCTACGCTAAATTTTTGAAGGAGATAGTCACGAAGAAGCATAAAGTGGAGAAGTTTGAGACAATTACCATGGCAAAAGAATATTGCTCTGCCTTGAGTAATCTACCATCAAAGAAGAAGGATCCGGGAAGCTTCATTATTCCTTGTGGCATTGGAGAAAAGTTTTTTGGGAAAGTACTTTATGATCTTGGATAAAGTGTTAATCTGATGCCCAACTCAATTTTCGTGAAGCTTGGCATGGGATATGCGAAAGCTACATCCTTTATCTTGTAGCTAGCCGACCATTCCCATGTGAGACATGAGGGGAAGATCGAAGATGTCATAGTGAGGATGGACAAGTTCATTTTCCCAGCCGACTTCCTCATACTTGATTGTGAGGCTAATGCTAATACACCTATCATATTAGGGAGACCTTTTCTAGAAACCAGTCTTATTCTCATTGATTGTGAGAAGGGTGAGCTCACAATGCGTGTAGCAAATCAAAGATTGACCGTGAACATCAACAATTCTCTCAAGTACATGGATGACTCTGAAGAATGCCGGAGCATTTTGGAAGCAGATTATGAGCAATCTACAGAAGCTGATCAATTTTGCCACAACAATTTCATACAGATGGATGAGTATGAAGAGCTTACGAATGAAGAAGAGGAAGAAACTAGTGAACCTTCATTGGAGGAACATCAATCTAGTCTGTTGATAGCTAGAAAAAATTCAAGCTTCGAACCTCTTGATTTCGAGGAATTCAGTCCTCCTAAGCCTTCATTACCCGATGCACCGAAGCTGGAGCTAAAAATTTTGCCACAGCATTTGAAATATGCTTATTTGGGTGAAAATGAGACCCTGCCAGTTATTATTTTTGTGAACTTAAATGTTAACCAAAAGAGAAGTCTACTTGCTGTTTTGTCATAGCATAAACGAGCAATAGGATGGACCATGGCGGACTTAAAGGGGATTAGTCCTACCATCTGTATGCATAAGATACTTCTGGAAGAATGCCATGGCAATTCCGTAGAGCCGCAGCGTAAACTCAACCCCATTATGAAATAAGTTGTTATGAAGGAGATTCTTAAATGGCTTGATGCTAGAGTTATTTACCCAAAATCATACAGTTCATGGGTAAACCCGATTGAATGTTTTCCAAAGAATGAAGGCACAACAGTGGTGAGCAATGAGGACAATGAGCTATTGCCGACGAGAGTAGTGACCGGATGGAGGATTTGCATGGACTATCGTAAGCTCAACAAGGCTACGAAGAAGGATCACTTTCTTCTACCCTTCATCGACCAAATGTTAGATCGCTTGGAAGGAAAAGCTTACTATTGTTTCTTGGATGGATATTCGAGTTATAATCAAATAGCTATCGCACCGGAGGACCAAGAGAAGACCACTTTCACTTGTCCTTATGACACTTACGCTTTTCGAAGGATGCCCTTTGGATTGTGTAATACCCCGACAACTTTCCAGCGCTGCATGCAAGCTATCTTCTCCGATATGGTTGAAGACTCTCTTGAAATTTTTATGGATGACTTTTCAGTTTCTGGAGACAGTTTCCAGAAATGTCTTGGCAATTTAGCAAAGGTTCTGAAGCGATGTGAAGAGGTTGACCTTGTGCTGAATTGGGAGAAATGTCACTTCATGGTGATGGAAGGCATTGTGTTGGGCCATAAGATCTCACACTGAGGCACTGAGGTAGACAGAGCTAAGATCGAGGTGATCGAGAAGCTATCACTACCAACAAATGTCAAGGGCATAAGAAGTTTCCTTGGACACGCGAGATTTTACCAAAGATTCATCAAGGATTTCTCCAAATCTCCAAGCCCTTGTGCATGCTGTTGCAGCATAACCAGCCTTTTGTGTTCGATCAAAAATGTCATGGCGCCTTCACAGATCTGAAGCAAAGCCTGATCACTGCACCAATCGTTGTTCCCCCAGATTGGACACTATCGTTCGAGCTGATGTGTGACGTGAGTGACTATGCTGTGAGAGTAGTCTTGGGGCAACGTCAAGGTAAAATTTTTCATGTTTTTTATTATGCTATCCGTACTTTAAATGATGCACAACTTAACTATACTACCACCGAGAAAAAGCTACTTGCCGTGGTATTTGCATTTGACAATTTTAGGTCATACTTGATAGGCACTAAGGTCATTGTTCACACCGATCACTCAGCAATTAAGTACTTAGTGACTAAAAAGGATGTCAAACCTAGGCTCATTAGATAGATACTGTTATTGTAAGAATTTGATTTAGAAGTGGTAGATAAGAAAGGAACTGAGAACCAATTTGTTGATCATCTTTCTAGGCTAGAAGTTAACTTGGAATGTCATGAAAAAAGTGATATACATGATGAATTTCCTGATGAGAAATTCTTTATGCCACTGCAAATCCGTGGTATACTGACCTTGTTAATTTTCTCGTTAGTGTTGTTTTGCCTTTTTGAAATGACTAGCTAGGGAAGGAAGAAATTCAGACACGATGCGCGGTCATATTTCTGTGATGAACCGTACCTATTCAAGCGTTGTGCCGATCAAATTATCTGAAGATGTGTGCCTGAAGAAGAGCAACGTGATATCCTACATCACTATCACACAGGCCCATGTGGAGGTCACTTTGGAGGAATGAGGACGACTGTAAAAGTCTTCCAATCAGGTTTTTATTGGCCTACCTTATTTAAAGATGCTCAGGCATTTTACCTAGCCTGCGACCGATGTTAGAAAACTTGAAACATCTCCAGACGGCATGAAATGCCACGACAAAACATATTGGAGGTCGAGTTATTTGACGTATAGGGCATAGACTTTATGGGACCATTCTCATCTTCATTTGGAGATCTATACATCCTTTTGGTAGTAGACTATGTGTCTAAATGGGTTGAATCCATTGCAACACCAAGGAACGATGCAAAGACAATGCTTAAATTTCTATATAAGCACATTTTCACAAGATTCAGTGTGCCAAGGGCTATCATCAGTGATAAAGGCACCCATTTTGACAACAAGTTAATTGCCAAGGCATTACAAAGATATAGGGTGCGACACAAAATTGCCACGACATATCATCCCCAAACTAATGGGCAAGCCGAGGTTTCTAACCGTGAAATCAAGTAAATTTTGAAAAAAGTGGTGAATTTGAGAATGAAGGATTGGTCACCAAAGCTTGATGAAGCGTTGTGGGCGTACCGAACAACTTTCAAAACCCCACTAGGGATGTCTCCATTTAAGTTAGTCTATAGCAAAGCTTGTCACCGTCCGGTCGAACTAAAGCATAGGGCTTATTGGACAATCAAGAAACTCAATTTGGACGCCGATTTAGCTGGTGAGAGAAGACTTCTAGAGTTGCATAAGATGGAGGAATTCAGGATCCAAGCTTATGAGAATGCTAAACTCTACTAGGAGTGAACCAAGCGATGGTATGATCAAGCAATTTTGCCACGACATTTTCATGCGAGACAATAAGTGCTCCGTTCAACTCAAGGCTAAAGCTTTTCCCTAGGAAGCTGAAATCGAGGTGGTCCGGGACATTTGAGATTCACCATGTATACCCTCATGGAGCTGTAGACATCAAGAATCCAAAAGACGTGACAATTTTTAAAGTTAATGGGCAATGTCTGAAGATCTACACCGGAGCCCACGTGATGCGAGATAAACCTACCACATATCTTATAGATGCATGACATACTGAATTATCATGGCATTTTCAGTTTACTCCTATTCATAAATAAATAGTCGTTAAGTTTGTTTTATTTGCTTTAATTTCTTTAATCCTTTTAATCCTTGCTTTTATATTTTTTAGGTTACTTTACACCCTTGGAGACGGACGGCTGAAGGAAAAAGAAGGAGAAAAGTAAGAAACCCTACTTAGAAATTTTGGGCGGCAAAAGACAAAAGGAGGAGCCCTTTCCATGTTTAATTTTGCATTTTAAAATTTAACCCTTTCTCTTTCCTATTAAAAACCTGATACCTTTATTCCCCCCACCAATTAACCCCCTCCACACGTCTCTAGCACACAACCCCACTAGGATAATAAAGGTTTCACCTTTATTATTTTCTTTTTACCTTCACCATTCTTCTTCTTCTTCCACAAAACTCTCCATAGCCGAAATATTAATCCTCCTCCATTAAAGAAGTTTTAAGCTTTCTCACTTTGTCTCCTTTCCTTTTACTCAAAGATGGTATGCACGAGACCCTTAGGATCCGCACCATCCACTCCTTCCATTTTTGTGGAGCAAGCGGCGGGAGAAAGATTAAAGAACTTCAAGAATCGAAGAATTTTATTTGAACTAGGCTAAAATCTCTCTGATGAGATGGAACCAAAGGTGAAAGATGTGGTGGCGCAACACCATTGGGAGAAGTTTGCCGCCCATCTAGGCTCCGTCAACGCCACCCTAGTGCGTAAATTCTACGCCAACATTCATAGCCCAGACCAGAAATCTGTTTATGTCCGGGGCAAAAACATTCACTTCACCAACACCTCTATCAACCGATTCTTCAAAATTCCCCAAGGAGTGGACTGCCATGCAAAAAGAAAGAAAAGGTTGATTATGAAACCTACCAAGGAGTGAAGGAAGATTTATATTTGCCCGAGACTGAGTGGAATGGTCAACAAACGGCAAGGCGCACGGTGAACCGAGAGTCTTTACTTCCCAACGTCCGGTTGTGGAACGACTTTGTTATATACAAGTTGATGCCTACCTTGCATCACACCACTGTGAGTTTACCCCACCTTATGCTGTTACATTCCATTCTTTATGGCTGCCCCATAGATGTAGGGAGGATTATTGTGCAAGAGACGCACGCTTGTTGGAAGAGACCCAAGAGCACACTCTTATTCGTAAACTTAATCATGGTTTTGTTCCGGAAAAAGGATGTTCCGGAAGATCAATATGATGAAATTTTTGAAGGAATAAAAGGGCTATCTTCTGAGAAGGTGACCGCTTTAATGGGAAATGTAGATGAGCAGTCGGAATCTTCGCATGTTGCTACTGCTAGAGGAAGAGCCCCATTCTACAAAGATGAGGCACTGGAGCTATCCAAGAATGCCATGGAAAAAGTGAATGACTTGTCCAACGATCTCAAAGAATTCTTCCTCTACACGAAGAAAAGAGATAAAGTTATCAAAGCTTACCTAGCAGAGCTACTTCCTCCACTCGATTAAGAATTTCCTGCTTTCCCGGACTCAATATTGCCCACTGTAACAGAAAATGCCATGGCATTTACAGCTGCTTCAACACCGACCAGGCAAGTTGCACCTGATCTAAATCAGGTACCATCACCAACTGAGCCGTTTGAAGAAGCACGACTAACAGAGCTAGAGACCGAGAAGCAAGCCCAGGAAGCACAGTCACCTGCTCGAGAACAAACTCCTGAAAATGTCACGATATTTTCAGAGGAGCAAGCCCAAACTCAAGATCAACCAGACCCCACTGCTGAAAAGGACCATGGAGCTAGTTTCATTTCTTTACTTTTTGAAGACCTGCCCGCGCCACCCATACAACAAGAAGAACACCAACCAGCAGCCCCTACAGTTGAGTCAACTATGCCCTCATCTACGAGGAAGAAATCAAAGTGCAAACTCAAAATGTCAGCGGGAAAACAACCCACCCCACCTTCAACTGCTAGCAAATCAAAATCACGAGGAGCCGATGCGAAGACTGACCCTGATGTCAGCCCACCCCCGTCGAAGGGTCGAACATCATGCCGAATTGCCACCACATCGCCCAAGTAGCCAAGGTACATATCATTGCACTTCATGGCATTGCATTGCATTTAATGTAGTTTAATTTTTTTTCGTTGTATTAAGGATAATGCTTGCCTCAAGTTTGGGGGAGATATCGTTCTCTACTCTACTTCATGTACATGATAGCAGTAGTTGTAGAGATATGCTATGACATCTGCGGAAGTTTAGGTTAAGTTTTCAGTGTTATAGTTAGTGATGCCCGATGATGATATACCTTATGTGGCCAGAAATTAAATTGAATATGCATGACTTTAGATTTGAATAGAACTTACCTTAGGATTTGTTTGTTTGTGATTATTTTATTGTTACACGAGTGTATGTTCTCCATGCTTAGGGAAGTTAGAAATTTTTTATAGAATGTAAACTTGAATAACTTAAAATGCTTTAGTGAATTATTTTGTTAGTAGAGAACCCCCAATAGTTTAGTATTGGAACTTAAGAATAAATGCCTGGACATATCTATAGAGGGATACTCTGCTATGCCATGGCATTTCCAGGTGCATATGAGTTAATGAAAGAGGCACAGGGTGACGCTACACTTTTAACTTGCCATGGCATTGCTTGGATACCGCGTTTAAATAAATGGCAGCTATGACATAGGTAGAAGGTAGTGTAACGGGCTAGCTCCCTTCGTAGCAGTTTGTTGGCATTTACTGTATAAAAAAAGAAGAGAATATATATACATATATATACATGGGGAGTATTAAAAACGTGCTTTAATGAACAGACCTGCTCTACTAGAATAGTCAATATTCCTTAGATTTTTCTAAGTTAACTAAGCATGGAAAGGATACACTCACTCACACACACACTTGCATCCGACCTGGTCCTAGGGCAGTGTTCTTGCAAATTCTTCGAGTCTTATATATTTATGTCATGACATTTTATGAGGGCTGAAACTCTAACCTATTGCTTACCTAGATTTTGACAATGTCATGATATTCTTTCTCTGCTAGCTGCTATCCATTGCTTGAGGACAAGCAATAGCTTAAGTTTGGGGGGTGTGATAACTCCATAAAAAGGCTATATTTTAGGCCTTTTTACTTAAGTTATTGAGTGTCCTTAGGCTCATATAGGATCATTTAGTTGCATTTAGGTTCATGACATTGCATATAGTCTTTTAAATATGCCTTGGCATTTTGAGGTGGTAATAGGTGCTATTTAATGAGAAAGGTAGTTCTTTTTAATGGTGTTGTGCAGGTAAAGCAAAACGAAAGTTGAGGCAATTTTTCATGGCATTCTCAAAAGGATGGCATAAGAAAAATGCCATGGCAAAGCTAGAGAACTCTTGGGCTGAGCTAAACGACAAAGAAATATTTTGATAAGAGTGTCAGCTGGTGCTACCACAACCGATCGGGACCACTACAGTTGGCTATAGCCACCTCAATAAGGGACCACAGAGAATATGGCCTATATGCGTTCCACGTTAGTAGGGTACCACTATCACCTCTGCCAGTCCTGCAGAAATGTTAGGACAAAAATGAGGGCAGAAATGGATTTTTGCATATATTTTAGGGTTTTTCACCCTCTTTAAAAGACATGGTGACCTACACAAGAAAAAGGCTTTTTCGGGAGAGAAAAACACAGAAAAGAGGCACCTTTTACGTCATTCTTTACGGCAAAAAGCTCCCACCTTTCTCCTCCAACTTCCGGCCAAAGGGACCTCCATTGATAGAACTCGAAGGGAGTGGTGTGCTAAGCACCCGAGAGGAGCTAGCACACCAAGGCGACCATGCTGGTTGAAGAGCCGATGGCGGTGCACACCGAGGGTGTCTTTTAGTCCTCTTTCCTTTCTTTATTTTGTTATATTTTCATGAGGATTAAGTTTAGACGTTTAAGTTTAATATGGTTGATTACTCTTAACATTTAGCTCCACCATGTAACCTTGTTTCGGTGGTAGCTTTGATGGATGATTAATTTTTGTTTCTATTTAATATATTGCATGCTAAGTGTTTGTATATTTGCTTTTCTCATTGTTGATAATTATTTGAACTTTGTAAGAGGAACAAGAGTGTCCATGGTTTAGATACAAGTTAGAGCACTCGAGAGAGGCATAACTATAGATCCTTAGATCATCCGAGAGGAGCTAAGGGAGGATCTACGTGAGCAATGAGTTCTAGACTGCAAATAGGTCCTAGTTGGATCCTAGAGCACTCGAGAGAGGCGTAGGTGAAGGCTTCAATGACTAAAAGGAGGGGACTTTATCGTTAGGCTAAGGTGTCATTCGCGTGACAGGCAAAAATACCATGACATTTTAGTTTGTCAGGTTCCTATGACTCGAGAGAGCGGGAATACCTTAGAAACCTCTGTCGAGTAAGTATACACCATAACAACTATATGTTAGGTAGGGGTAAGGGGTAGGAAACCATAGAATCCACCATCAGTTATTCCCTAGAGAGTTCATCAATAGAGGAGAAGTACAATATATTGTTTAACGTGTTTTTGCATTCTGTTTTGCCCTCGCATTCACAACTTACTTTCTTTACTTTGCTTGCTATCTTACAATCACTCTACTCTACACTTACAAATCACCTTCATACATCCACCTTGCCATCATCATCAATTCTACTTTGCCTTGGCAAATTTTAGTTGCTTGTACTCTAGAATTGCCATAGCATTTCCATCTTACACCTTCATCGTACATATCCATTTTCTTGTGTTTATATCTTTATCTTTGTTTTCTTTTTAGTGACAATCCTTTTTGCCTTGACAAATTTGACTGCACACTTTATTCTAGATCCTCGTGGGAACGATACTCACTCACCTTATTATTACTTGCATGACTGTGTATACTTGCACATATACGTATGTTCACATACATCAATTATAGCACTACACAGGATACACCAACAACTTAGTGGGGTCCATTGCAAGATGGTAAAACCAGCTTACCCGAGCTCAAGTCAAGTCATGGAGAGACTTAGCGAAGGCATTTATTGATCAATACAAACACGTCACTGATATGGTGCCTAATCGGCTCATGCTGCAAAGTATGGAGAAAAACAGAAGTTAGCCTTTGTGAATACGCCTAGTGATGGCATGATCTAGTTGCACAAGTACAACCACCGCTTCGAGAGAATGAGATTGCCCCCATATTCGTAGACACGTTGAAGGGAATATTATATGACCTATTAATTAGTAATCCGATAAGCAACTTCACTGATATGGTCATGATAAGTGAAAGTATCGAAGCGACTATCTAGAGCAGTAGGATCGATGGGGCTGAACCACATAGGAAACTGTTCAAGAGAAAAGAACCTGAGGTTAATACTTTTGAGTCATGCTAGAATTTGACAATATCACAACCACAATCTACTACTAACAATACTGAGGGTGACAGTAGGAGAGATGATAAAAACCCAAAAGGAATTTGAGAAAATGACATTTACCCCACTACCAATCCCGTACAAGGAGTTGTAAACCCAACTACACAAAACTGATCTAGTGTGGCCTTTTGATGTGACCCCTTTTAGTCCATCATATCCAGTATAGTATAATGCCAAGGCCCCTTATGAATATCATGTTGGTGTCCCCGGTCACAGTATCGAGAATTGTATAGCCTTTAAGAAACTTGTTCAAAATTCATTGAACACGAGAGTCATGTAGTTAGAGGAACCAAATACCACTAACAATCCTCTTCCCAACCATGGAAACCAAGGGGTGAACAATATTGAGGATGAATCCCCCAGAAAGGCTATAACCAAAGTGTTAGAAGTACGATCTCCTTTAAGGTGGGTGTTCCAACAATTATGCATGGTTCGCTCAATTGACCAAGGGATGGTGCTTGTAAACAAAGGATGCGGTCAATACTTTGAATACCATCAATTAGAGGAACGTGAGATTCAAGCTTGCATAGAATTTCAGCGTGAGGTTTAGGCATTGATGGACGACAAAGAGATCAAATTTTTTGGAAAATGTGAGAAAGAAGAGCCAAAAATCTGCACAACCGACACCTTATACAGAAAATACATTGCTCAAAGACCTTATATCCTCAGCCGTAGGGTGGACGAAAGCGGACCATCTCGCCAAAATGCTCTCAAACTCATTTTCTCTCCCTCAACGATCTTTCCCTTTAAAAGCACATAGATGGTGCCATGGGATTATGCTGCAAATGTCTCTATACCCGGGAGTTCAGGTATGTAAGAGGCAATTAGGTTAGAGGAGGAGAAATCGACTTAGGAGAATCGGGAACCAGGGCAAGACCCAGAATTAGTAAATGAAGTGGGTCACTTTACAAAAAGTGGAAGATGTTACTCCCCTAGAGAAGAAAAGATCCCCAATGAACCGAATGATAAGGGTAAGGTTGTTGAATCATAGCATTTAAAAGCATTTGGAGATGATCCTTCCATAAAAATTCTCGAGCCAGTGATCGAGGCCCAGGCCCAAGAATTCTTGAAATTCCTAAAACACAGTGAGTATAACATAGTTGATCAACTTTGGAAGCAAACGAACAGGATCACAGTGCTTGACCTGTTATTAAATTCTGAGAAACACCAAGAGGCGTTGCTAAAAGTTTTAAACCAGACATTTGTTGAACGTGATATCATTCTCAAGAAGCTCGATCAGATAATGAATCAAATTATTGCTGATAATTACATTACATTCAGTGATGATGAAATCTTGAAAAAAGAAAGGGACTCAACCAAGGCTTTGAATATTACGACTCACTTCAAAGGGCACGTATTGCCAGGGGTGCTTATCGGCAATGGGTCCACACTAAATGTCATACCCATGGCCACGTTGCAACGACTTCCTGTTGATAACTCGCATATGAAATTTTGCCAATAGACTGTGTAAGCATTCGATGGCACCCAACTACAAATGGTTGGGAAGATCGAAATACCTCTGCTTGTAGTCCCAGTTGAGTATAACGTAGAGTTCTTGGTTATGTATATTTGGCCATCCTACAATTATTTATTGGGAAGACCGTGGATCCATTTAGCCGTAGTTGTCCCGTCTTCCCTTTACCAGAAATTAAAGTATGTGACCGATGGAAAACTCAAGACTATTAACGCGGAACAAAATATTATTGCTACCGTGACTTTAGAAGCTCCCTATGTTCCCTCTAATGAAGATGCTTTAGAATGTTCGTTTCGAGCATTAGAGTTCATTAACTCCACCTTTGTGGTAGAGGGGAACCGAATTCCAATTCCAAGATTCTCAAATGGCACTAAAATGGTGGTGATCGAGACTATTGGGAAGAGAGCAAAGAAAGGAAAAGGTCTTGGGAAGAATCTACAGGGATGCCTAAAGTTCAGGACTGTTATCGATAAGAGGGACAAATTTGGATTGGGTTTTTATCTTACTTACTTACAAAGGAAGCAAGAAAGGAAAAGGAAAGAGGAGCAAAGAAGGGCTTGGATCAAAAGAGAGGATATCCTTTAGAAACTGATAGCTAATACTGATTTGAAAAATGTTTTCACTTTTGGAGGAATTGAAAATTCTGAGGAGAAGTTGTTGCATGCTAATATGGAAGGAAGGAAGTTCTATGACTAGGAGCTGTTTAGTGAAATTTTTGAAATGATGGATGTGAACATGATCTCTCAGAACCCCAAAGGAAAGTTTGCTCTACCTGTTATCCGTCCATGTATCCCAAATGAGAAGCTCAACAATTGGACCAACATCGATATTCTTGTATATTCTAGGAATGAATCAAAGTAATGTCTGAAAACCCCCTAATTCGTTTTTTCCCGAGAGCAATGAGATTTCTTTGTAAAGGGCATCCATGTTAATTTGTATTCAATGAAAACATAGAGCTTTATGTTCTTTTTCTCTCAAATGGCAAACACATTGTTGTTTCATACTTTTGTTTCTATCATTCTTTATTTATTTATTCATTATTATTTGTAAAATATATATACTATTCACAACCTATGAAATTTAAATCCTTGAAGGTTTAATAATATCGATTGTATGAATGATACCGAACTTAATCCTGTATTGGATTTTTAACGACCCATATTTGATGCAGAAGTCAAAGAAGATGAAGATGAATTAGAAATACTCGAAAAATTAATAAGGTTGATGGCCAGTGAGGAAAAGCAGATCCTACCACATTAGGATGAGTTGGAAATATTAAATTTGGGGTCCGATGACGAAAAAAGAAAGGTGAAAATCGGCACTACTCTATTCCGGATACAAGAGAAAGATTGGTAGAGTTGCTTTCCGAGTTTAAAAATGTATTTGCTTGGACATTCCAAGACATGCCTGGTTTAAACACCAATATTTTCGTACACACACTACCCACACGATCTGAATATAAGACGATTCAATAAAAACTTCAAAGATTGAAAACAAACATATTGCTAAAGATCAGGGAAGAAGTGAGAAAACAACTTGAAGGCAGATTTTTGAAAATAGTAGAATACCCAGAATGGGTAGCCAATATTGTACCAGTACCCAAAAAGGATGAGAAAGTATGTATGTGTGTAGACTATCGAGATCTCAATAAGGTCAGTCCTAAAGATAATTTTCCTCTTCCACATATCGATACCCTGGTTGATAACATTGCGAGGCATTCGTGGTTCTCCTTTATGGATGGTTTTTCGAGCTATAATCAGATCAAGATGTGTCCCGAAGACATGGAAAAAACCACTTTTGTAACCCTATGGGGAACGTTCTATTACAAGGTCATGCCCTTTGGATTGAAAAATATGAGGGCAACCTATCAAAGAGCTATGGTAACCCTTTTTCATGACATGATGCATAAGGAGATTGAGGTGCACGTAGATGATATGATTACCAAATCTAGAATAGAGTGCAAGCATATCCAAAATCTGCAGAAGTTGTTTTTGAGGTTAAGAAAGTACCAGCTAAAACTCAACCCGGCAAAATGTACTTTTCTAGTGACGTCTGGAAAACTTCTCGGGTTCATAGTTAGTCGAAGAGGGATAAAAACTTACCCGCATAAAGTAAAGGCCATACAAGATCTCCTAACGCCTCAAACGTAGAAGGAAGTACGCGGTTTCTTATGGAGATTAAACTATATCTCTCGCTTCATATCTCAGTTAATAGATAAATGCGATCCCATCTTCAAGCTTCTTCGCAAAAATAATATGGGAACTTGGGATGAAAACTGTTAGAGAACATTCGAGAAAGTTAAAGAATATTTGATTAAAGCTCTAGTTTTAGTAGCTCCGGTACCCGACCAACCGCTTATCTTATATTTAACAGTTTTTGAGAACTCGATGAGTTGCATACTAGGCCATCAAGAAGAGTTAGGAAAGAAAGAAAAAGAAATATATTATCTAAGCAAGAAGTTCACAGAGTGCAAAACATGATACCCGTAAATCCGGAAGCTGTGTTGCGCTCTGGTCTGGGCTATTAAAAGATTAAGGCAGTATATATTGTATCACACTACATATTTGATATCACGGTTTGACCCTCTAAAGGCCTTGATGAAGGCACCTGGATTGACCGGAAAGATGGCCCGTTGACAAATGTTACTGTCAGAATTTGATATTTTTTATGTGAATCAAAAGTCTATGAAAGGCAGTGAAGTGATCGAATATCCATGACCACGAATTCCACATTGTACTCAACTGGACCCACGAGAAAAGGTATTTCAGTTTTTCCAAGTACCTCTCGTTGAGTGCTATCAAATGCTTGTACAGTATTTTGGCAAAACTTCATATTTGAGTTATCGATAGAAAGTCGTTGTAGTATGGTCATAGGAATGACATTTAAATTAAACCCATTATCAACCTGGCTAAGATATGCCCCTTGTAGTGAGTTGTGATATTTAAGGCTTTGGTCATGCCCATCCCCCTTTTTGGGATTTCATCATCACTAAACGTAATGTAGTTGTCAGCAACAATATGATTCACTATCTGATCGAGTTTTCTAATAGTGATGCCATGCTAGACAAACGTCTGATTTAAAACCTTCAACAACGCCTCATGATGTTTTTTAGTATTAAGCAACAAGTAGAGCACTGTAATCTTGGTTGGTTTCTTTCGAAGCTGATTGACTATATTATACTCATCGCGTTTCAAGAATTTACAGAATTCTTGGGCTTGGGCCTCGGTCACAGGCTCGTGATTTTTTTGAGAGGTCATTTTGAATGCTTTTGTAGGCTCTGATTCGACTATGTTGCCCTTATCTTTCAGTTCATTTGGGTTCTTCTCTACATTTATGGAGTAACACCTCCGACTCCTTATAAAGTGACCTACTTCATTTATCACTCCTAGACCTTACCCCGGTGAATGATTCTCTTGGATTGATTTTTCTTCTTTTGACCCGATTACCCTTAGTGTACTTCAACTCCCGTTCATGGAGATATTAGCAGCATAACTCCATGGCACCATTTGTATGCTCCTAAATGGAAAATTTGTTAGGGGAGAAATTATAAGCTTAAGGGAGCTCTAATGAAGCGATTCTCTTTCATTTTCCTTATAATTGATAATGAAAGGTCTTTGAGTATTATATTTGTTGTCTGAGGTATCAGTTGTGCAAACCTCGAACACTTCTTCCTTTTTTTTCACGAAAAATTCAATCTTGTTTTTTATTAACGACTGGACCTCATGTTTGAAATTCTACACAATCTTGAATCTTATGCTCCTCCGATTGATGGTATTCACATTATTGGTCACCCTGTGGTTTACAATCACCATTCTCCAATCGATTAGGCGAGTCATGCATAGTTATTAAAACACCCATCTTAGGTGAGATCGTACTTTAGAGACCTGAGTTAAAGATTTTCTGGGGGATTCTTCCTAAATGTTGTTCACTCCTTGGTTCTCATGATTAGGAAGAGGGTTGTTAGGGGTATTAGGTATCCCTAATTATAGGACCCTTGTATTCAACAAATTTTGAACAAGCTTCTCAAATGCTCTACAATTCCCAATGTTGTGGCCAGGAACACCAGCATGATACTCACAATTAGTGCTAGCATCATACCACGCTTGATATGGGGTATTGTATTGGGAAATGTGAAAAGGTCGGACTAGATCGGCCTTGTGAAGTGGGTTATACAATTCATTATAAGGAATGGATAGGTGTGAATGTCTTTTTCTAGAATTCCTTTTTTGGCCTCCTATCGTACTTCCTATTACTGCCTTGAGTATTACAAGTAGCAGACTATGGATGTGATATTGTCAGATTTTGACATGACTAAAAAATGTTCACCTCGTGTTCCTTGTTTTTGAATTATTTCCAAGATAGTTCGCCTCCTTCAATTATTTCGCTCTTAATAGTTGCCTCGATACGTTCACCCTTCACGATCATATCAGTGAAGTTAGTTACCAGATTACTAATTAATCGGTTGTACAATACTTCTTTCAACGTGTCCACGAACATGGGAGCAATCTCATTCTCTCGAAGAGGTGGTTGGACTTGTACGACTAGATTGCGTCATCGTTAAGCATATTCAAGGAGACTCTCGCTTCTTTTTTGTTCCATACTTTGTAGCATGAGCCTATTGGGCATCATAACTATGACATGCTTGTACTGGTCAATGAATGCCTTTGCCAAGTCTTTCCATGACTTAATCTAAGATCGAGTGAGTTGGTTGTAGCATCTTGTGGCAAACCCCACCAAACTTTCCTGAAAATAATGAATAAGCAAGTTCTCATTACTAGTGAATCTTGACATTTTCCTACAGAACATAGTTACGTGGAATGTAGGATATGTTGTACAATCAAATTCTAGCGTTTTGAACTTATGAGGAATTTCTAAGTCGGGAACCAAACTGATCTTGCTTGCATTCAACACGTGAGAATTCTCTCCACTCTATCTCACTCGGAGTTTCTCTTCAAGATCCTACTTAATTTCCTCAATTTGCTTAGAAAATTTTGCCTTCACCTTTTTCAACTTCATCAAATTCAGATATTCTATCCCAGACATTCCCCTCATTTTCCATCATCATGTGAGACGGATTTTGGGTCAAGGCACCAACCTGAAAACTTGATGCTACTCCCCTTTGAGGAATAAGGGCAAAACCAATGACAATGGGGGGAATATGTTGAATCCATCCCTATCTGGAATGGATTTTCAACTGATCCTTTTCCTCTAGCATTTTCCAGTAGCTTGAGTCTTATCATCTTGGATATTTGGTTCAACATGTCTTGTTGAACCTTAAGCATGGATTCCTTAAAGTATGATTACGACTTCTCTAGTTGTCCTCTCAAATCGTCCTCTAACTTAGCAAAAATATCCTCCATTACCCTTATTTGTGAGCAAGTGTAAGATGGATGCGGAATGATTGGAAATTTTCTATTTACAATATTTTCAAGTATTAAATTTAACTATAATTAATGCATGTAAAATGAGTGCAAATGAGAATGATGAAATACTCCAAATAAAAGTAAGCAAAGGTATTGATTCATTTAGTGGTCGTCCTTGAACCAACTTTCATTAAAATTTAAAGATCCTCATTACAAAGCAAATGAAAACAACAACTACAAATAAGCTTCATCTCTAGTTCCTATTCTTGGATGGCTTTGAGCAATTGAGTGAATCTGACAACTTCCTTCTTGTCTAGTGTCACAAACAGTGTCAAAGCTTCGGCCTCCGTGACTAGATTCTTCACATACTGAGTGACTTCTTGAGCTTGTACCAATAGAGATGTGTTATAATTGTCTTGATCCAGGATCATGCGGGTGGCATCACGTAGACATCGTAACCAATAATTGTCTCCTCCTTTTGCAGCTTCTTCGAGAGGATAAGACGCTCGAAGTAGAATTAATGAATCGAGAAAATCTAATTCAACCCGAATTGAACCTCCCTAACTAACCCTAAAACTTTTAGACGCAACATCGGGATGTTACATTACTTGGAAAGATGAATTTCGATGGTGTAATCATTTTCTTTGTCTTGTGTCCTGTCTTTGCTAAAAAAACACGCAAGAAAATGATGGGAAACAATTGAGATGGAGTGGTACCCCTTTCAGCCTACATGGTATGACTTTTTGGATGATTTTAAGAAGAAGTATGTGGCTGAAGCTTACATCGACCGATTGAGAGATCAATTCAACCATATTGTGCAAGGTAACCGTACAATCTTTGAGTAAAAGCAAGAGTTCCTACAGTTGAGTAGGTATGGACCTGAGTTGATAGCTACCGAGAAGATAAGATGCAAGATGTTTATGAGAGGGTTAAGGAAAGACATCTAGACCTATCTAACAGTTTCCCCACCACAAGTGTTTTTGGAGTTAACGACTAGTCTTATGGCCTTAGAGTAGGTGCAAGGTTTGACATATGGTCCTTCAGGAGGTCAAGGAAAAATCAGTGGGAGGAATGGGTCCTCTAATAGTTCACAGTCTTAGTCTAGGAGGGAAAAAATGTTGGGACAATGAAGAGGAGCACCAAATTAGAGCTCGAGGTCAGATCGTAAGTTAGAGTCTTCTAGTCGTAGGGGGAGTTCATCATCATCCATGATGAGTCCCGAGAGTTCTTAGGGGAATGCGGGTATAGCAGTTTGTAACCAATGTGAGCGTAGGAAAAATGGTGAGTGTTGGGGATCGAACCGTTTTTTTTAGTATGGATCCTTGAACCAACTCGTGAAAGAATGTCCTCTTACTACCACTACCACATCGGTTTAAACTTAGAGGACCTCCTATCTGGCTTAAAGGGGTCGAGGTTTCTCTAGAAGAGGTACGAGTCAGACTGTAGACCATCAGAGTAGGGGCACGTTTTAGTCTATCACTAGGGCACCAAACGAGATAGTATACAATTAGAGCTCAGGAGGAGTGCAAGCAGATGGAGGCTCTAGAGTCCTATTAGTTCCACCTTTTTCAGATTGTGGTATTTAAGATTTCGGTCCCACGAGGACTATGTCGATTCTACTACTTCTTATAACAACACTAAGAAATTAAAAACACAAATAATTAGATTGAATTTAATTGTATTAACTAAACAATATTAAATTATAGAAAATAATAATGAGAAGAACGGGGTTAGATTGAATGCTTTGTAGAGGAGAATCCAGTTATATTGTTTACCCACTTATTAATGCAATAGGATTGAACTATCGCCTCGATAGATTGCACAAAGGATCGCTGCAACTGCCTAGGCGGGGTTATACCTTGTCGACAATTCAACTTTCCATAGTTCGACAGAGCAGCCGTATATGTTTCTTCCTTATCCCAAAGCGAAGAAAACTGTTGAAATCCCTGTATCTTGATGATACCTCCTGAAGTTAATCAAGGGTAGATCACAACCTCACATGCGCTTGTTAGTCACTGAAATCCGACCCAGATTAGTCAATTCCCGTAAGCAAAGACCATATTCTCTTGTTTCATGAGCCTAACTCTCCTGATATTAGACAAAGAGATATTTCTTTACATACTTATCATCAGGAGCTCATATGCAAAGAAAGTTAAGTGCCCAGAAAGAATAAACTATGAAATAAGAATTGCATTAATAAATATCAATAACAATGTAACCTTCCTCTCCATCTATTCCACAACAATCTAAACTTCCAAAGGATTTAACATATTATGGTCGGCGGCTAAGGATAAGTTATGTGTGTAAATCGACTTCTTCTCCTCTTAACCTAAACCTAACGAGTGCCTTATATAGGCCAAGTCTTAAGTTGATCTTTCCATGCAAGGAAAGAATTCTAAACAGAAGAGAAGTTTAGTTCCTAATTAAATTATATTAAATAAATCTTAATTCCTAAAATGTCCCTTCCCACAGTTTGGCTTGGGTTCGACTTCCTAACTGAGTTGTTCTTCTTTCTTTGTCTTTCGGTATCTTTTCCTCTTCCTGTTGAGCATCACTTATCGTCTTTCTATACTACTGCGACGATCTTCAGAATGCTACCATGGCGGATGCTTCTTCTGCAATTCAACATCTGCTTTCTTTTTAGTATCTTTCTGTGCTCTAGTTTCCTGTCTAAGAAAGAAAACTATCAAACATATATGTTTTATGCTAAATAATGGATAAATTCATAATAATAGTATTCGAATACTGAGATATGGAAAATAATCAGAAATATCTATTATTGCATTTAATTATATCTTTATTAGCAATAAATGAATGGAGAAATGATATAAAAATAGAGAAATTTTAGGTACTCATCACACCCCTAAACTCGAATTATTGCTTGTCCTCAAGCCATTCAAAAGATAAGTTTAAGTAGGGAATTTAAAGCGATATACCATCTTGCCTGCCGCGGCAGAATTCCTTTCTTAACTCGGCTTCTTCTTGGTTCTAGAATTTCCTCGAAACTGGACTATGAGTCTTAGTGTGTGTGCGTAGCTGTGTCAAAGCTGGTTTTCTAAGTTCTAATCATTTTTCTAGCTCAAGACTTTCGACTATGATTTTTTAATTCTTTTTCTTTTCTTTCTCCCTGAAGTTGATGCATAATTATATATTTCTATATAGTTATACTTGCTTGAGCCAGTCATTGACACCTCAAGTAATTAAGCATATTCTTACTAGAGCCAGTGATATGTACCTCTAGTAAGTGGGAGAATTCTAAGTCCTAGATCCCGTCATGGGACCTCTATGGACTAACTAGAGCCAGTGATAGGCACCTCTAGTTTAAAATCTAAGCTTAAGTCCTTATTTCTTTTCAAAGAAAATAACTTTTAAAATCAACTAAGACTAGCAGTGTTTATGTATTTTCAGGCTCATAGTCTAATCCTAAGTACTAATCCTCAGAGACCTTTCTGATTTCAAGTCTGGTGAATGGTGCATACTACGGCGGCGGTTGGAGAATTATATCACTTTCGAGGCAGTTTCAATAAAATTCAACAGACTTAAAATTTCTTTTTGCAGTAATACTTAAGTAACTACGATAATATTTAAATCATTAATTAGATACTTCGATTAATTTTCATACATTGCATTTTTATATTACAAAATAGACAAATGCTCCCCCAAACTCAAGGGATCCATTGTCCTTAATGCATGTACATGGATATAACTGAAAAGAAAAGAAAAGAAGAAAAAAGAAGAAAAAGAAAAAGAAAATAAAGAAAACTATCGCCATTTAAAACGATGTGGAGGATCCAAATGAATCCTCAAAATCACTGTCGATTATCAGCTTTCGATGAGTGTTCGGTGTATGCTGGATAGGTTGCTGATGGACGTGGTATATGCACAATTTGAGTGCAAGTGTACACATCGTCAAGTAATAAAGTGATAAGCATTTATTGAGTTTCGTCTCCACAGGGATTGGTATACTTAATATGCTACCTTTTCTCTTCTCACTCTGCAATAAAATAAAAGACATAAATTATTGGGGTTGAATTATAACTAAGAAAACTAATTAAAAAAATAAAGATAAATGATCAAGAAATGAAGGATGGAAAAGTGGGTCAGGATCCAGTTGTGTCGTATTGTGGATTCAATTGACTTGTTCTTGTCCAATGCAATTACACAACACTGTTTCGACAGTACTGCAGATACCGCCTCGACAACATTGGTGTTCCTCTACCGCGGCAATCTCTTGCTCTTGGGCAGAAGCATCAAAGTTCAGCAAAGTGTCCGTAAGTGACTCAGCTCATCTCTGAGTCAGAGTGCTGTTGATGACCAACCCTTGACGATACCTCTTAGCGTAAATCAATGATAACCACCAACCAATCCAATACTTCTTTTAGCTGCTGAAACTCTTAACCTAGCTCCCTGCGCTTCCAAAGAGTCTAGGCCGAGTTAGTGTCTACAACATCGTACTTATCCCTTTTGTGAATCTATACCTCTTGATGCTAGATAAATAGATTACTTACAAACTTCCCTCTCGAGCTTGAATGCAAGAACAAAGAATGGCAATAGGATAAACAAACTTTGATATTCTTATTGCATTGAAACAAGAAACAAAGTACAATATCCTCTCACAAATACTCGACAACCTTTACCTAAACCCTAGGGGACGATGGAGGAGTTTAGGGTTTTCTATGAACACTTGATTTCAAGATATCTTCCTCTCTACATAGGCTATGATTTATGTAGGCTTGGCCTAGAACAATCCTATTCAAAGTAAGAATACAACTTGGAGTAAAACACAAATTAAGTACATAAATAAAAGATCTTTAATTTATTTCCTAGTTTATTCTTATTAGGATTCTTTTCCAACGTGGCCTTTGACATTTTCTTTTCGTGTGTTTTCCAGCTCCGATTTCTTTACCGCTTGTCTTAAAACGTTTACCTTATTTTTCTCTTCAAATCGCCTACCATATTGATATTTGCCTTTTCGGGTGCTACCACGGCCATAGATGCTGCACGACATTAAAGTGCTGTCGGGGCATTAAAGTGTTACCGAGGCGGGTGCTTATCTGCATTTCAGCTTCAGTTTCCAACATCCATTTTCTTTGCTTGGCAATCCCTATGATGCAGTTTTCTGTCCTAAGAAAGAAAACCATCAAATGCATCTGTTTTATGCCAAATAATAGATTAATTCATAAATTGAGTATTGAGATGCTAAAATATAGAAATAAGTAGAATTATCCAATATTGTCATTAAATCTGTCCTTTACTAGCAATAATCGAGTGGGAGAATAGTATGAAAAATAGTACTTTTGATCACTTATTAAATACCCCCAAACTCGAACTATTACTTGTCCTCAAGCAATGAAAAAGATAATAATAAAAAAAATTAATCGAGTGGAAAAATGATGTACAAGATGAGGACTTTTAGGAACTCATCACACCCCAAACTCGAACTATTGTTTGTCTTCAAGCAATGCAAAAAATAAATTTAAGTAAAGAATTTTAAAGTAATATACCGTGCTACCTGCCGCGACAGAATTCCTTTCTTGACTCGGCCTCTTCTTGGTTCTTGGGAATTCCTCGAAACTAGACTATGAGTCTTGGTGAGTGTGTGCGTAGCTGTGTCAAAGATGATTTTCTAAGTTCTAATCTTTTTTTTAGCTCAAGACTTTCGACTAAAATTTTTCTTTAATTCTTTTTCTTTTCTTTTCCCAACAGTGGTATATAAAATCTAAGCCTAAGTCCTTATTGCTTTTCAAAGAAAAGAACTTTTAAAATAAACTAAGACTAGTAGTGTTTATGTGATTTTAGGCTCATAGTCTAATCCTAAGTACTAATCCTAAGAGACCTTTCCGAATTCAAGTCTGGTGAATGGTGCATACTGCTGCGACGACAGGAGAGTATGTTGCTGCCGAGGCAGTCTCAATAAAATTCAACAGACTAAAAAAAATTGCATCAGATTGAAATTGTTGTAAAGACAGAAATTAAGGCAGTAGTAAGATAATCTGAATAACTTCCATATATGGAAGATATTTATAAGGTAGAAAATATGATCAATACTTCCCCAAACTCAAGGGATGCATTGTCCTTACTTCATGTATCTGAACATAAGATAACAGTTAAAGACAAGATAAACATTAAGAGACAAGAAAAAGATAAACCAATTTTTAGATTTTGCGTTTGGCCTCTTTTGTATCTTGAGGGTCATCAGTTGGTGTGAAGTTTGTGGAGAAAGAAACTAAAAACTGTACTGAAAAACAATAATGAAGAAGTATGAAATAAAATGGGGAAGATAAAATTCTAGAGACGCAAACCCGTCGTCACTTGCATTTGAGCGGCCAATCACCTTGGCCGTTTCTTAGGTAGGACAGTGAGCTTGATTTTAGGATCATTTTATGTGCTTCATGACTTCTCCTTCTTGGGTCTCCTTCCTAAATACTACAAAGAATATTATTAAAAACAGTGAAACTAAATTGCAAGAAGTTTAAAATCTAATTCCTAAACTGAAAACTAAAAAAAATGATTCCTAAAGCATAAAAGTAAATAGGGACAGAGAGATAGAAATTTAGGTTACTGCAGGGGTACAATAAAATGCATATCCAGCAGCAACCATCTTCCCTTTTTTGAATGGAAGAGAAGCTGATGTCCCAGTCGCCATCTCCTCGTCAGGTGGTTTCTTTCTGATATATTTCTGCTCAAGGGGAGTGCTGTCGCGGTAGAGGTTGCCTTGGTAGGTCTTGTTTAGGAAATCAATCCAAATCGTCCTCCAAATAATCATGAATTGTTCGTGCTTGATAGACGTGGTATAAGCGTTATTTTGAGTGCAAGTGTACACGTTGTCAAGTAATAAAATGATAAGTATATCGTGTATCGTCTCCACATGGATTGGTATACTTAATATGTCTTCTTTTGTTCCCTTGCTCATGAGAATAAAATAAAAACACAAATAAGATGGTTTGTTTTATCTAACTAAATAATTAAATAATAAAACATAAAATAAAAAGGGTTGAAAATGATTATAGAGAAAGTTGGTAGGATCCAGTTGCGTCAATTAGTGGATTTAATTGATCTTTTTCTTTTCCAATGCAATCGTACAACACTGCTTCGATAGTACTGTAGATACTGCCTCGGCAATGTTGGTGCTCTTCTGCCGCGTCAATCTCTTGCTCGTGGGCAAAAGTATCAAAGTTGTTAAAACTCTTAACCTACCCCTTAGTGCCTCCACAAAGGTATAGGCTGAGTTAGTGTCGACGATACCGTACTTATCCCTTTTGTGAATCTACACCTCTCGATGCTAGATAAATAGATTACTAGCAAACTTCCCTCTCGGGCTTGGATACAAGAACAAAGAATGGCAATAGGATAAACAAACTTTGATTTTATTGCATAAGAAAAAAAAATACAAGAATCAATCTCCTCTCACTAATTTCGACAACCTTCACCTATCCCTAAGAAGTTTAGAACATGTTATCGTGGAAGTACAATTCTTAGGGAGGAAGGGTTTTCTCTACAAATCGGCTCTCCCAGAAAATATGGTCGACTAGGGTATTTATAATCTTAACCTAGGGCAAACCTTTCATAAATAGACTTCAACTTGGAGTAGGGAACAAATCTTCTTCAAGGATTCTGATATTTCCAAGTTTGCCGCCTTTTAGAAGGGTTTTCCGCTTGGTCTTTGAATTGGGATTTTAGCACGTTAGCCTAGTCCAATTGATGCGTTGTGTCTTCCAGAATATTCTTTATATTTTTATCTTTCTTTGAGCCTCCATTGTTGGTGTTGCCACACTAGATTCTGCCGCGGCCATGATTCTACCTCGGCCTCATCACAGCTTCTCTGCTGCTTCAGCACTGGATATTCCTGTATGTACAGAAATTGTAATAATATATGTATTCTCTATAAATATTAATTTTGTATGTGGTGATAACGGAATATCCAATATTTTAGCAAAGAGTATATGATTCGGTTCAAGTGGGTGTATATTAGATGCATAAAGTACCATAAAAAGGATAGTAAATAACTGTCTTTTGGGCACTCATAAAATACCCACAAACTCGAACTATTGCTTGTCCTCAAGTAATGCAAAACATCAAATTGCTAAACCTTACTCCCATTTGGTCTTACTTTTCCATCTATTCTCCCCACCATGGTCATGTCTATCTCTCCGTTTTAGCCACTAGTTTACCCAAGGACTTTTACTAAGAAACAAACTATAGGGCTAGGTGAGTGTGTGCATTTTATGGACAAGGCTGATTCAAGGCTTTCTTAGATAAACTCTAAGTTCAAGATAAATAGAATCTTGGACTAAGCTATCTCCTTAAAACAACAAGTCTTGAGCCAATTTCGGGCACCTCAAGATATGCGTTTTCTTTTCTTTTCTTTTTCTTATTTATTCTTTTTCTTGTTAACCACCTATTTAGCATACTAGAGCCAATTTCGGGCACCTCTAGCATGAAGAAGAGCAAAACTAAAACCGGTGATAGGCACCTCTAGTTATTTTTCCAAAAGGTCCTAAGTCTTTGTCACCTAAGTTTATTAAAAGAACTCCTAAATCAAACAAGTCCAAAAAGTGGTTATTTTCTTTCTAACCCTAAAGCAAGCTTCTAAGTTTTATTCCATGAGTATCTTATGGTTATCCCTTCAAAACAGTACTTGGCCATGGTAAGGAGAAAGATTTCTATAGCCTTAAAGGAGTAAAATAAAGCAAAGTTGACGTAAGGCAATGCAAGATTACTAACATAAATACAAGAAAAGAGAAAAAAAATTCAGAAAAATTTACTCCCTTTATGGTAATGCCGCAGTATTGGATAGCCTCGACAGTGCTTCTACACCTATAATCTTCCCCAAACTCAAACCGAGCATTGTCCTCAATGCTCAAAATATAAGGCAAACAACAATTAAAATATGGAAAAAGATGAAGGCAGTAAAAGAATTATTTATAATGACTCCGAGGAGCTGCTTGTACGGAGCATTCTCCTAGGCCTTGCTGCTGGTGCCTTTCTTCTGGATCCTTGTGTCGGTGATTGTTGTTGTTTAGCCTGTCGTTGCGGCTAAACTCTACTGGGCGGTGTGCGGTATGTTGGTGCCGTAACCTCATCCCCTTCTTCCATCTCGTCCATATTGTATGTGTCCATGATTTCCGTTCCGCCCCCTACCGTGGCAGTGGGTATTTCTGATTCATGGGATGAACTATGGTATTCATCAATCTCGCGAGACAAAGTATCATTGCTGAGATTGGGCATAGGAATCAATTCTCTTTGGGGAGAGTTAAAGACAGCTCGCCTCTTGGATGGCCTTTAGCTGGTAGATGATACTCCAACAGACCTTGCTGGCCTAGAAGGTCTGACAGCATAAAACTGATGGTGCGGCCGTGGCTGGAAAGATGGTTGCGGTCTTGGGGCAGGTGTTGTATCAGTATAAGGGGTGGTAGTGACGGACATATTGGTTGGGAACTCAGGAAATTATGCCCCTTGATGTGGGAAGTTTTGCATCATCATGTTGGCTAGCGATGTGTTAAAGTCCCGCTGGTACTCCATGTAACGTTGTTGGTGAAGGTCCATGGATGTCATCCTTTACAGAATTTCTTGGTATGGGTCTGCTGCGGCAGTTGGCTCGGCAGAGGCTGGTGCTTCTGTTGAATACTGCCCTTCGGCGGTGAAGTCGGTAGGAAACTATTGCGGTGTTGCCTGAATAGGTTCTTCATGTGTTATCTGCATAACTCAGTGGCAGAAATCTCTTGTCCAGCCCGGCCGAGTTGGCATGTATTCATCTGTGTCTTCGACCGGAACTCCTGCATTAATGCACAAGGCAGAGATTAAACATGGGAAGTAAAGCGGTCCACGTTCCTTTTTACCACATTCATGGATTTCGTGAAGAATGATCTCTCCAACGTTGATGCTTCTCTTCTTGATGATGGACTGGATCAGCGCCAGTCTTTTGCGATCCACTGTGTTGTATGGAAGGTTGGGATAAGTCGTCTTTTGACAAATGTACACCACATCTTGGCCTCGGGTATTAGACTCTACCTTGTTACCGAACCCTTATGGGCACCGGTTTCCCATGATGTGTTGCTGTAACAAAGCTCATCTTTAATCTCCTCATAGTCTTGAGTGGTGATGCTGTCTACGTAGTTGGCATGATCATCCCGTGTGGGTGTGAGACTATAAAAGTCATTGATGACTTTGGCATCGAGTTGCACGGACTTGCCTCGGTAGTTGATAAAGAGGGTGTCCTTGCTCGGCCCATGTACGTAAAATTCCCGCACAATTATGGCATTCGTCGGTGGAGGCTGTAGGCAAAAAGCCTCTCAATCTTGATGTTGAATCTTGTTGAACAAGTATGATTCAATGCCAAAGTATATCTCATTATTTTGTTGAAATCCCTGCTCTTCTCATAGTTGCCAAGCAACGAACGATCGGTTGAATCTGTCAGCAACAGCGGCCGGGGCAAATCTTGTGTAAGAATCCATTGAGTTGTTTGTGAGAAATTCTAGAGTGAATAAAGATTGTTCTGAAAATTGCAAGACGTAGTGAGAGCAAGATTATGAAAGCAAAAATAGTAAGAATGCAAAGTAAATAATGCTCAGCAATGAGTCTGCTTATATAGTCTGTAACAGTATGATTGTTAAAAATACTAGCCGTTAGGCATTAACTGCCTTGTTGCATAGTTATTGCCACGGCGGGTTTCTCGGCAGAGAGCCGTTACACTGTTTCTGCCCTTTAGGAATCCTGCGGTTCTGACACAGTACATTGCCGCGGCAGCAAACTTCCTGCTGTGGCATAATTTTTCTTGCATTCATAACTTTATTCATTCTAAAAAAATACTGATAATAAAACATAAGAATACGAAAAATAAAACATAGTAACAAAATATTGAAAATAATATTATGTTACTTGAGGGAAGAGAAGAGATTATGTTACTTGAGGAGTGCATGTGGATGCATCTCCCATTTTCATTCTCTATTTTTGGCCCGTATCTTTCTTCATGAGTTGGTCAGTCCCTTTAGTGTATTCAGCTTCTCCTTTAGGTTTTATTCTTTTACCGAACAGTCTGTCCAGCGTGCTACCTAAGCAGGATGCTTTAGTACCTTGGTTTGGTGTATGGAGAGCCTTACATTCTTCTGGACCGTCTGAATTTAGAAGATTGTGGAAGGTATTCAACTTGACTTGTTGATCATTTATTCGCATTGTGAGCTCGCCATTCTCCACATCAATAATAGTGCGTCCAGTAGCAAGGAAAGGTCGTCCCAATATGATCGGTAGATTATCGTTGGCCTCACAATCAAGGACAAAAAAGTCGATAGGAAATATGAACTTGTCAACTTTCACCAGAATGTCCTCAATTTTGCCTTCAGGATGCACATAAGACTAATCCGCAAGTTGGAGCAGTACTGTTGTTGGTTTTGCCCGTCCAATTCCAAGTTTCTGAAAGACTGATTTGGGCATTAAGTTGATGCTTTCTCCCAAGTCGCATAGGGCCTTTCCTTTATAACCATCCCCAATTGCACAATGAATTGTGAAGCATCCAGGATCTTTTAGTTTGGGTGGCATGCGATTATGCTGCATGGCCAAGCAACCTTCAGTGGCTGCCACTGTTTCAAATTCTCCTAGCCTTCTTCGTTTGGATACTATATCCTTTAAGAACTTGGCATAGTTGGGCATTTGTTCAATAGCCTCAACTAGTGGCAAGTTAATATGGACCTGCTTCAATATGTCTAAGAACTTTTGAAATTGGTGGACCTGTTTTTGCTTCTTTAGCTTCTGTGGGAACGAAGGTGGTGGTCTGATATCCTCCAAGTTTCCTTGGATATTGAGTTTAATACCTGGGTTGAACTTATCTACAGCTGCCTCGGTGGGTGGTTCTGATACTGTTGGTTCTATTGCTGTGGCAGAGCTTTCGGCAGGGTCTTGTTCAGCCTCTGAGTCCTCATGATGTTGTTTTTCAGGTTGGACTCCATCGGTTGAGGTCCATTCTTTATTTTTCAATTGTAGGCCACTTCTGGTTGTGAATACCTTACATTGCTCGTGGCCTAACACCTTAACAACTTCAGTATTTCTAGGTAAAACCCCTAGTGGTCGAGTGTTTTGTCGTTGGGCAAATTGACCAACCTGAGTTTCTAAGGATTTTATTGCGGCCTCTTGGTTCTGCAGTCTCATCTCAGTTTGGTTCATGAAGTCATCAGTACGCTTCATGAAGCGGCTATTCTCCATCATGTAGGCATCAATCTTTGTCATGAAAGTTGTGAGAGAATCTGCCAATGTATTCAAAGACTATTGTTGTTGTACCTGCTACTGTGGCATAGACTGCTGAGTATTCTGCTACGGCAGGTTCTGGCTTTGATGCTGGAATCTAGGGGCTTGATTAATTGGATTCAAGGCATTATTAGAGTTACTCCATGAGAAGTTCGGATGCCTTTTTCAAGAGGGGTTGTAGTTGTTGGACATTATTGGATTGTTTCTGTTATAATTTCCAACATTGTAACCCCCTTAGCCCGGCCTAGACAGAACCGACACTAACGGGTTACACGGGGTATATCAAACCAAACCCGCGAAGGTTCGATTCGATAAACAACCCTAAAACTAATATATTTTTTTATTTTATCTTACTAGATGCACAATCTTATTTCTACGTGACAAGGTCTCATACAAAGCATTGTCGGTAACACATTAATTAAAATCAACCATCCGATTAAACACTAACATAGCTTAAGGACTAAAACGTAAAACTTTTAAATGCTATTAACAAAATATAAATTCTCTTCATCGAAGTTCAATTAAACATATAAGAGTTCCTCACAGCAAATTTCAACTCAAACGGATCATTCTAACATCGTCAATTGAATGTTCCTCTAATTTAGGGACCAAAATGTAAATCTTCCAAAATACAAGGACTTCATCCAAATTAGATTAACCATCTTGAAATTAAATAACTTTATGCATGCATGCAAAATTTCAGCTCAAAATAACATCTGCAAGTACCTTAATCGAACAAAAGAAGATATTAGGGACTAAAATATAATTTCTAGCAACTTTCAATTCTTGGTGATCAAAGGTTTCGAAACCTTCCTAAAGGTTTCGAAACTTTTTGTAAAAGATTTCGAAACTTTCATGGAAAGTTTTGAAACTTATCGCGTCCAGTAGTTATCTAGAATTGAAACTGCCCGCAAGGTTTCGAAACCTTCCTAAAGGTTTCGAAACTTTTTGTAAAAGATTTCGAAACTTTCATGGAAAGTTTCGAAACTTATCGCGTCCAGTAGTTATCCAGAATTGAAACTGCTCGCAAGATTTCGAAACCTTGTGAAGGTTTCGAAACTATTTGACAAAGGTTTCGGAACCTTCACCAAAAGGTTTCGAAACTTTGGGTCTGGAACCAAAAGTTTCGTAACACTAAGTGCATACCAATTACTCAATATTCAACCACTAATTAGATCCACTAAATGCATCAATCCTAGGCATATTTAGTAACATATGGCACATAATCAACAACAACACGGACATCAATCAAGCTATAGACATGCTCCCTAGGAAATGATTAACAACATATTAATCATGCTAGAACATGCTTCAACAATCCAAACAATTCCAAAGTTCAACAATTAACAATAAAATAATAATGGTCTTATTACAACATAAACCAAAGCCTAAGTACACACTCCTCACATAGGTTGGGTTACACATTGCCTTGCCCAATTTGTTTGCCAAAAACATACCAAATTCAAAGTGATTCTTCCCCTTGGTTTGCTTGTCTCGAACGAAGCTCCAAGTACCTTTATTTCTCTACATGGATGAAAAGAGAGCTTAAGCAAACATGCTTAGTGAGGAAGCTCTACACAAATCATCAATACATCTATTTAAAACCATGATAAAACCATAATTTGTAATACATTGTTAAATCATGCACGCTAATATCTCATGCTCATGTTCTTTAAATCATATGCATCCTTGAGTTCACATAATCTTATCAAAACAATTTATAAATGATGCTCAATCTTCTTCTCAAATTCATGTATGTATATTGGCATTCTAGTGACCACTTTAATGTGAACCTTGAGTTCACCGAATACACGGATCCTTTTTCTCAACATGTATCAGTCGGACACTTAGTTACCCTTATATACATGTTATCCCCCACTACGCACGGTTGGACACAAAGTCACCCTTGTTTACGTATGGGTCAACTATATGCACGGTCGGACACAAAGTCACCCTTGTTTACATATAGGCAAGCTCTACCACGCACGATTGGACACAAAGTCACCCTTGTTTACGTATATGCGGCTCTACCACGCACGGTTGGACACAAAGTCACCCTTGTTTACGTGTAGGCAATATTCTGTATTCTCAATTTTGTTTATAGTGCACTTAAGACAATCCTAATGACATGTCATTCGTATTCAAATCTAAAGTTAGTGTCACTAAGCCAATATCATAATCAAATGTGCATGATAACTTGCTACTCATAATGCATGCATAATATGTTCAAAAAATGAACCAAAGCCATGCCCAAAGCACCATCATGTATAAGGCAATTAACCATATTGTATTTCAAATCATATAACTTGCTGCTCATAATGCATGCATAATATGTTCAACAAATGAACCAAAAGCCATGTCCGAAGGCACCATCATATATAAGGCAAATAACCATATTGTATTCCAAATCATTTCTCATAATTTTTCATAATCATGGATGCTAAATAAGCTATGCATTTCAGCAAGTAATTCTCATGTATGCACCATTTCAAAACATGCTCATGCATTTTCATAAATCTCATTGTATTATCAACATAATGTCTTTATCAAATGTAGCCGAAACTCATATCGGTTTATCAAAAACAATTACTTTACTTACTCTTGAACTATGGAAGGTTTTCAAACTCTTCCATAGTCTCCAAAACAGAATCGTACCAAACACGATTCGCTTTAAATCCGTAATCATTCACCAACAAGCGAAACGAGCTTTCGCCGCTATCCGATGATCGCACCAACACACCAGCACTCAAGCTTCTTCTTGTACCTCTTCTACAACATTAAAAACAGAGCATTCTCACATCATAACATGCTCAAACCAACAGCCATAGACGATCACCGTTAAACTACCAAAAACTTAGCTGAAAAGACCGTAAACTAAGCCGAAACGTATCCGAACAACATCAGCCCAAAACCTAACGAATATAACATCTAATCCACTTCAATTATGATCCAAAAACACATCCAAACCATCCCTATATCTCCAGCAATATTAAAGCATCTAAAACAGCCCATAAAACAACCGAAAAGCCCCTTTAAAACTACACCGATTGCATTATTCCGGGATTAAATTAATGTGCTATCAAATCAAACTCAATTAATCATTTAATTAACATAAAAACACAATTGAATCCATCTAATTCAGCATTGAATGAGATCCAAATAGATTTCACTAAAACATTCACAAAATCACTAGATCTAACATTAAAAATATAGAATCAAGTTTTTATTAAAAGATTAGCAAGCTAATACTTGGAAATTTCAATAAAGAACCTTAGAAAAGAATAAAAATCCATAAAATTACCTTCAAGATCTATTCACCAAAAAGATGTAATTTCCTCTTCTTGATTCCTTGCAATTTGATGTTGATTTGATGAAATTGATGCTTAAGTTTTATAAACGATGTAACGATGATGAAAATGATATAATATTTATTAAAAAAGATGCAAAAATCAGCAAGGAATTGAAGAGAAAAGATGAAGATAAAGTGGGGAGAAAATGAGAGAAAAAGATGAGAGAAAATGAGAGAAAAGTGGTTTTGAGAGAAAATGATTACAAATCTCTAATTAAAATAATAAAAATACATTTTGGTGAATAAATCATTATTAAAAATTAGAAATGGGTTTATGGCCCTCTAAGGATTCTAAGTTTAGCTTGCTTTTCAATTTAGTCACTAAAACATGTAATTTTTCAAAAATTACAAAATAAGTCCTCCAATTTTTCCAAAAATTACAAATTGCTCATTTATGCATAATTAAGCATAAATAAAAATCAATATAAAGTCCAAATTATTTTCTTTTAATCTTGAAACATATTTTCAATATTTTAAACCATATTCTAAAATTATTATTTTCCCTAATTAAAATATTCTTATTCATTTTTCCCCGGAATAATGAACTGGAGAACCCGATTCGACCCGAATCGAATTCTCCTAACTAAGCCTAAACTAATAACCCCAAAAACGGGATGTTACAAACATATAGGCTGGTTTCCTCATCTGGCATATAGTCTGACGAGTTAACTGCCTTAACCTCATGTACACTTCTTTGGGCTTGCATATTCTGAACCATCTTGGTCGGAGAAGCCAATTGTGCTGCCAACGAACTTGATGTATCTAATTCATGGGTTGTGGCATGACGTCTTATTCCTCCTCGCCTTGATGTGGGAAATTGGAAATCGTTCCTTGCGAGTTTGTTCAGAATTTCAATGGCTTTCGTGGGTGCACTATCTAAAAGTGTCCCATTTGTGGAAGCATCTAGCATCATCCTTGTGTAGGCATTAGTAGTATTATAGAACATGGAAACTTGCGTCCACAAGGGAAAACCATGTAGTGGGCATTTGTTTAATAATTCTCTATAACGTTCCCATGCCTCGTACATCGGTCCATCTTCATCTTGCCTGAATGATGTGATTTCATTGCGAATGCAGTCATAGAGATTTGTCGGGTTAAACCTCATAATGAATTCTCGGCAAAGTTCTTCCCAAGATCCTATTAATCCTACTAGGATAAGCAAACTTTGATTTTATTATTGCATAAGAACAAAGATACAAGAATCAATCTCCTCTCACTAATATTAATAACCTTCACCTATCCCTAAGAAGTTTAGAACATATTATCGTTAAGCATAATTCTTAGGGAGAAGAATCAACTCTAAGGGAAAAAAGTTTCTCTCTAAGTCGGCTCTCTCTAAATCGGTTCCCTTAGACAATGTGGCCAGCTAGTGTATTTATAGTCTTAACCTAGGGTAAACCTTTCCTAAATAGACTTCAACTTGGAGTAGGGAACAAGTCTTCTTCACGGAATCTGATATTTCCAAGTTTGCCGCATTCTAGAAGGGTTTTCCCGCTTGGTCTTTGAATTGAGCTTTTAGCGCGCTAGCCTGGTCCAATTGGTGCGCTGTATCTTCTAGAATGTTCTCTATATTTTTATCTTCCATTGCATCTTAATTGTTGGTGCTGCCACACTAAATTCTGCCGCGGCCTTGCTTCTGCATCAGCCTCAATATTACTTTTCTATCGCTTCTGCTCTGGATATTCCTGCATATACAAAATATGTAAAAATATCTGCATTCTCTATAAATATTGACTTTGTAAGTGATGATAATGGAATATCCAATATTTGAGCAAAGAGTCTATATTTCGGTTCAAGTTGGTATATAATAGATGCATAAAGTACCATGGGAAGGGTAGTAAATAACTGCCTTTTAGGCACTCATCAGTTGCTTCGGCGGTTGCTAGGCTGATGCCTTTGGCAGGCTCACCATCGACTTCTTTGCAAATCGGTGGGGTTTGACTCTTGATCTAAGTCGATTGGTGAGGAAGTGGTTACTTTTCTCTTCTGCCCTCCTTGTGCTATTTTTGGAGAGATATTCTCCTTTGTGGTTTGCATGAAGGATTTCATGTCATCTAATGAGCTGCTCCAGTCTAGTGAACTAGAATCTGCTGATGAGATAGCTTTTTGAACATTCGTCGTTTCAGCCGCCAATCGACGCTGGTTGGGCGTGTCACTGACCCCGTCCTGCTCGTCGTGTTCAGACGACAATAACCCCTCCAACCTTGTCTCCGTCTAACGTCGTTAGGACCTTCGTCGGGACACTTCTCCGAGTTGGTAAGTTTGGTAAATTTCTTACTGATTCGATGTGGTTCTAGTCTTGTCTGGTTTCAATCTAGTGGTCATATGAATCTGTTTTTTTTTTGAGTCTGTAAAGGTGTTTTCCGGCCATTTTAGAGCCGCGCATGGCCTCCATGGGCCGCCAAAGGCGGTTTTCGTCCACCTTGGATGGTGGATTGGAGTCGGTCTATCCAAACCGGCCTTGAACCAGATAGAACTAACCCGAACTGAACCGACCTGACCTGTTGACCAACCCAACCCATTGACCGACCTGACCCTGTGACTGACCCGACCCGTTGACCAACCCGTTGACCATTGATCATGACATCAGTGTTGACCATTGACTGTGACATCAACATTGACTTTGACTGCTGACGTCAACATGACGTTAGCGTTGACTTTGATTGCTGACATCAGTGTTGACTTTGACCCAAAAAGTCAAATATTTCAAAAACCCCTTGGAGAATTTCTTGAAGAGTTACTGAAAATTGCAAGAAGGTAAGTAGGTAGAGTATTGTGAGAGCAACATTAGCAAAGAAGTAAAGATTACAAGAATGTAAGAGTGTATAGTTCAAGAGGGAGAGATGGCATATAAAGGCCTCGATAGTGTGAGCGTTTTAATCTACTAGCCGTTTTGTAACCGTTTTACTGTCATTTGCATTTTCTGTCACGACAGAAATCTCGATAGATAATCATTACACTATTTCTGTCGGTTGGAGTTGTTGCGGCTTCTGACACTATTTACTGCCTCGGTAAAATCCTGCTGTGAATTATTTCCCTTTTTTTTCTTGCTTATTGTCCTAAAAAAATTATTAAACAAGAAAATTTATTAAAGACAAAAAATAATTATAGTAAGTACATCTAAATTAAGCTAATCGTAATATAAAAAATAAAGAGATAAGGGAAAAGATTATGTTACTGGTGGAGTAAATGTAAATGCATCTCCCAATCTGATTATCTATTGTTGGCCAGAGTTATCCTTTAAGTGTTTGCCATTGGCTTTAAGTTCATCTCTTTTTATTTTGATCTTCACTGCACCCTGTTTGTTTGGACAATATGTTGTGTTGTTGGTTTCCTTCACATCTGCCTTAATTTTCCTGCTAAAAATTCCGCCATAACAAATATCTAATTTTCTGCCGAGCATGCTGCCCAGGCAGTGACTGTTGAAGTAGGATACCTTTATGTCTACATCTTTAGTGTGAAGGATTTTGCATTCTTCTGCATCATAATACCTTTTCAGATTGTGGAAGGCATTGAGTTTAACTTGTTGATCATTAATCCAACTGTCCTTTTTACACATCAATTAGTGTTCTTCCAGTGGCAAGGAAAGGTCTCCCAAGGATGATTGGTACATTCTCATCTGCTTTACAATCAAGGACAAGAAAATCAACAGGAAAAATAAATTTATCTACTTTTACTAGTATGTCCTCGATTTTTTCTTCCGGTTGCACGTATGATCGATCTGCAAGTTGGAGCATCACAGTTGTGGGTTTTGCCCTTCCAATTCCAAGCTTTTGGAAGATAGACTTGGGCATTAGATTGATGCTTGCTCCAAGGTCGCATAGGGCCTTACCTTCATAGTGGTTACCAATTGCACAAGGTATTGTAAAGCATCTAGGATCCTTCAATTTTGGAGGCATGCGATTATGTAGCATTGCCATGCATCATTCTGTAGCAGCCACTGTTTAAAACTCACCTAGCTTTTTTCTCTTAGACACAATGTCTTTCAAGAATTTAGCATAATTAGACATTTGTTCAATTGCCTCTTCAAAGGGTAAGTTAATGTGGACTTGCTTTAATATATCAAGAAATTTCATAAATTGATGGTTCTGTTTTTGCTTTTTCAACCTTTGTGGGAAAGGTGGTAGTGGTCTTATCTCTTCCAGGGTTTCTTTGGTTTGAAATTTAATACCTGGAACTACTGTGTTTGTCGCTGTCTCGACAACTTGTTCAGGTATTGCCGAGTTCTCTACTAGGGCAGTGTTCTCATGATCAGTTTGTTCAGCCTTCAATCCTCTTTTTCTGGTTCTTTTATTGGGACTTTGGTTGTTGAGCTTTCTACCTTTTCTTTCAGCTGTAGACTACTTCTGGTAGTCATTGCTTTGCACTGTTCATGGCCCATTACCTTAGCAACTTCAGTATTGCTAGATAATCCTCCTTGTGGTCTAGTATTTATGTTTTGGGAAAACTGTCCAACCTGAGTTTCCAGTGCCTTGATAGCAGCCTCTTGGTTTTGTAACCTCATCTCAGTTCAATTAATGAATGGATCTATTCCTTTTATGAAGTTACTGTTCTCTACCATGTATGATTCAGTTTTCATCATGAATACTTTTAGAGAATTTTCCAGAGAACTTATAGGCTGTTGTTGATGTATCTGCTGCTGCGGTAGAGCTTGCTACTGCGGTAGATGTTGTATTTATAGCTGGAATCCTGGGGGTTGTGTAGTTGGATTCAAGGAATTGTTTGGATTGCTCCATGAAAAGTTTGGATGTCTCTTCCATGAGGGGTTGTATGTGTTGGATATCATATTATTTCTATTATAATTTCCAACATACATGTTGGCCTCTTGATTCATACACTCAGAAGAATTATGGTTTCCTCCACATAAATTGCAGGAAGAATCAATGGCTTTGACCTCATGGGTATTTTGTTGTAGTTGCATGTTCTGCACCATCTTGGTAAGAGAGGCTAATTGTGCTGCCACTGAAGTTGATGTTTCTATTTCATTCACTGTGGCGTGGCGTCTTACTCCTCCTCGTCTAGATGTAGGAAATTGATAATCATTCTTTGCGAGTTTGTTCAGTATTTCAATAACTTCCTCATATGCTTTACCTAGGAGTGTTCCATTTGCCGAGGCGTCTAACATCATCCTTGTTGGGGCATTGGTGGCATTGTAGAACATGGTCACTTTTGTTTATAGTGGAAATCCATGCAATAGGCACTTGTACAGTAACTCTCTGTAGCGCTCTCATGTCTCGTACATAGGTTCGTCATCAACCTGTCAAAAAGAAGTAATCTCATTACGAATTTTATCATATAAATTTGTAGGAGTAAAGCGCGTAATGTAATCTCGACATAGTTCACTCTAAGATCCTATTGATCCTACCAGAATGCTATTTAGCCAGGTTTTTGCCCTATCCATCAGTAAATATGGGAACAACTTCAATCTTAAGATATCCTCATGGACTCCTTGAATCTTGAAAGAATTGCAAACTTCTATGAATGACATAAGATGTTGCCTAGCATCTTCTATCATTGAACGACCAAATTATCCAATAGTGTTTAGCATATTGAACATGACTGGTTTTAGTTCAAAGTAGACTGCTTCTATTTCTGGTGTAACGACTCCAGGATTTAGTCCATTTAAATCTTCCTCCAAGAAGTCCCTGACAATTAACTGTCGCGACAGAGGTGGCTGTGGAAGGCCTCCATTACTGACAGGTAAGTTCTGATTTCCTTGATTTACTCCCATGGCTCTTTGGATTTGTCTCCTTAACCTTAGATAGGTACGTTTGATTTCTGGATCTAACGTGTACAAAGGATGGATAGGGTTGGCCCTGGTCATACACCAAAAATAAACCAAGTAAAATACAAATTAAAAATAAAATAACTAAAAAGCAAGAAAATAAAGAAAAAAAATAGTTACCAATCCCCGGCAATGGCGCCAAAAACTTGATGCGTTCTAGATATGCGCAATTTTAATGCAAGTGAACAAGTCGTCAAGTAATAAAGTGATGAGTAGCATTGGATATCGTTTCTATAGGAATTCGTATACTTAATATGCTTCTTTTAGTCTTCTTTCTCTGTAAAAGAAATAAAATAAAAACACAACTAATTGGATTGAAATTGAACTAAATAATGATGACTAAATAAAGATAGAAAAATAAAATAAAGAAGGGGCCAGGATCCAGTTGTGTTGATTAGTGGAATTAATCAACTTGTTCTTGTCCAATGCAATTATACAATACTTCCTCAGCAGGACTGCAGATTACTACCTCGACAGTGATATCACTCGTCTGTCGCGACAATTTCTTGCTCTTGTGCAGACTTTACCAAAGTTCGGCAAAGTATCCATTAATGATTCCGCTTATCTTTAAGTCAAAATACTGTTGATGACCAGTCCTTGATGATACCTCTCGGTGTGAATCAATTATATCACCAACCAATCCTACACTTCTCTTAGCCGCTAAAACTTTTAACCTATCTCTAGGTAGAGTTAGTGTTTCCCGATTGAAACACCGTAATTATTCCTTTCGTGAATCTAACTCTCTCGATATTAGATAAATGAATTACTCACAAACTTCTTTTTCGAGCTTCAATGCAAGAATAAGGAATGACAAAGAATAAGCAAACTTCGATATTTTATTAGATTAGGAACAAGAAAAAAAGTTTGACTTCCTCACACTAATACTTTACAACCTTCACCTAAGCCTAAACAAAATTAGAACATAATGTAGAAAACAAAACCTAAATCTAATTCTATATTTTAAGCTATGAATCTAATGTCTCTTTTTCCCTTGGACAGCTATGTCTTATATAGGCTTGGCCTAGGGCAAACCTTTCCTAAGTAGAATACAACTTGGAGTAGGGAACAAGTCATGTACATAGGTCAAATATTTCCAAGTTTAATTCTTCTAGAAGGCTTTCCCGCGTGGCCTTGTTTTTGGGCTTTTCTTGTGCTATCTAGCTCCGATCCTTGGGCTTTTTGTCCAGCAATGTTCTCCTCATTTTCTCCTTAATTTTCCCACCATATTGCTACTTGTCTTTTGTTTCCTTAGAATCAGGTCCTACCTCGGCCAGAGTTTGCTGCCGCGGTAATGCTTCTTCCTGTACAAATACAAAAATACAGTAAACCTTGCCTTTTCTATAAATATTATCTTTAATAGCATAATCCCTAAATATATCATATTAAGTATATGCATTGGTCCAAGTAGGTGTAGAACTGATGATTAATGCCCATGAAAAGTGTAGAAAGTGATAGTTAGTTGAGCACTTATCACAGACCATGCATGGGGTATTTTTTGTATAATTCTTTGTATCTTTCCTAAGCCTCATACATTGATTCATCTTCATCATGCTTAAAGGATGTTATGTCATTCTTAAGCTTGTCAATCATATTGGTATAACTGAATCTGGCAAGGAAGCTTCAGCATTATTCTGTCTATGAATTTAATGATCCCGGCTGGAGGTTATTTAACCATGTTTTTTCCCTACCCCTTAGTGAATAGGGAAATAATTTCAGCTTAAGCATGTTAGCTGAGACTCCCAGCAACTTAAACGAATTACATATTTCCAAAAACGACTTATGATGCTGTCGAGCATCTTCATTGGCTGAACCCCAAACTGGCCCAGGGTATTGATCATGTTGAACATGACCTGTTTTAGTTCGAAATGCCCTGCCTCTATATTAGGCATCACAACAGTAGGAGTTAACCCATCTAAATCTTCCTCTAAATAGTCTTGAACAATTCGAGCGCATTCCTGTCTTGGAATATTTACTGGATCAACTATTGCGAAGGCACCATGGTTGTCTATCGCGGAGGCATTCATATGACGCGTGTATAAAAAGCGTATTTAAGTGCAAGTGTACATATCAAGTAATATAATGATAAGTATTTATCGAATATCATTCTCCACAGGGACTGGTGTACTTAATATGACTCCTTCTCTTTCCTCGCTCCTAAAGTTAATAAAATAAAAATACAAGTAGAAAGATTTGTTGAATAACTAAAGAACAAAATCTTAAATAAAAGGTTGAGAACGAATAGAGAGAATAGGTAGGATCCAGTTGTATTATGTAGTAGATTTGATTTATCTGTTCCTGTTCAATACAATGGCACTGCACTGCCTCGGCAGTACTACAGATACTATCTCGGCAATGAAAATATTCTCTTCTGCGACAATCTCTTGCTCTTGGGTAGAATTACCAAAGTTATGCAAAGTGTCCTCGAATGATTCCGCTTATTTCTAAGTCGAAATACTGTTGATAACTAGTCCTTGAGGATACCTCTCAACGTGAATCAATTATAATAACAACCAATCCCACACTTCTTTCAGCCGTTGAAACTCTTAACTTATCTTTAGGCCGAGTTAGCATCTAAAACACCGCACTTACCCCTTTCATGAATCTAACTCTCTCGATATTAGATAAATGGATTACTTACAAGCTCCTCTCTCGAGTTTGAATGTAAGAACAAAGAATGGTCATAGGATAAGCAAACTTTGATATTCTTATTGTATTGAAATAAAGAAACAAAATACAATCTTCTCACACTAATATTCAACAACCTTCACCTAACCCTAAGAAAGCTTAAAACATATTGTATTGAAGAACACAATTCTTAGGGTAAAGCTTTCTCTCTAATTTGGCTCTCCTCTCTATACATTGTACGACTCATGTATTTATAGTCTAAACCTAGGGCAACTTTTTCTAAGTAGAATATAACTTGGAGTAGGAAATAAGTAATAAAAATATAATATATCCAAGTTTAATTCTATCTAGAAGACTATTCCCGCGTGACCTTTGACTTGGTCTTCACGTGCTACTCTTCTCCAATCCAAACGCTTCAAGTTCAGGCATTCTCGGCTCATTTTTCTCTTTTGATCGCCCAACATCAGTACTAGAATTTTTGCTGTCGCGGCATTGTTTCTGCCCTCGGTAGTGCTGTTGTCTCGGTATTGGTTCTACCTTCGGTACTGTTGCATCCTTGGCACGTAATTCTTGCAACTACATAAAAACAAGCCATAAATCCTTCTTTTCTTACAATTATCATCTTTATATGTTGTAGCAGAAAAAAGTTGATTATTGAACAATAAGTATATGTATCATTTCAAATTAGTGGGTAATGAGTACATACTGTTTAGGAAAAGAATAGTAAACAATAGCCTTTTTAAACATTCATTAAATATCCCCAAACTCGAACTATTGCTTGTCCTCAAGCAATGCAAAACATCAAATTGTCGAACCTTATTCTTCTTTGGTCTTATTTTTCCTTCTATTCTCCCTACCATAACTATGTCTATCTTTCAGTCCTAGCCTTTAGTTTACTCAAGGATTTCTGCTCGGAAACAAACTATAACATTACGTGAGTGTGTGGGTTTTTGTGGACAAGGTTGATTAGAGGCTTTCTTAGATAAACTCTAAGTTCAAGACAAGTAGATTTGGAATGATTATTTCTCTTCTAAAAACATCAATCACTTGAGCATGTTTTGGGCACCTCAAGAGTTGTGCTTCCTTCTATTTTTCTTTCTTTTCCTTAGGCATACTAGAGCCGGTTTTGGGCACCTCTAGCATGAAGAAGAGTAATTTCCTAGAGCCAGTGATAGGCACCTCTAGTCATATTCCTTAGATTCTAAGTCTTTATCACCTAAGTTTATTAAAAGAACTCCTAAATCAAACAAGTCCCAAAAGTATTTATTTATTCTAACCTTATAGTAAGCTTCTAAGTTCTATTTCTTAAGTAATCCAAGGTTATTTCTTCAAAACAAAATCTAGTCATGGTAAGGAAAAATATTTCTAAAGCCTTAAAAGAATAAATTAAGGTAAAGCTAATGTAAGGCAGTGCAAAAGTAAAGACAATTATTTCAAGTAAAGGCAGGTATATAAAAAAATTTGAACTAAGGCATCAAATTACTTCCTTTTCTGGTATTGCCGCTCGGCAGTGGGCTGCCTTTGGTAGTGCACTCATACCCCCAAACTCAAACTGAGCATTATCCACAATGCTCTAATCTCACAGCAATTAAAAGAAAATAAATAAAAACAAAAGCAGTAATTTTATTATGATTTTGAAGAGCTGCAGGCAATAGCTGCTCTTGTAGGTTTTCCTGTCGATGCTTTTATTCTGGACCTTTATCCTGGTGAGTGTTGTATCTTTGCTTGTCTAGGCGGCTGCACTCTTTTGGGTATTGGCTTCGGCCTTGGGGCAGTGACTTCTTCGCCTTCTTCTTCGTCACTGAGTACTTTTGTCTGCATCATGTGCGTTCCTCCTTCTGCCTCGGCATATGGGATTCCTTGCTGATGGTGTGGTGATTTGTGATGGACATACTCACCAATCTCCCTAGAGAGACTTTCCCTAGAGAGGCTGGTCATTGGGATGAGGCGGTTTGGTGGAGAGTTATAAACAACTCTCTTTTTTGATGGTCGTCTGCTGGTGGAAGATACCGCGACAGTATCTGCTGGTCTGGATGGTCTGGCACCGTGGAATTGTTGTTGTGGTCTTTCAGCGAAGAATGGTCTTGGCCTTGGGGCAGGGGTAATTTTTGCGTAAGGCGCGACAGTGAAAAATATATTTGCTGGGAATTCTAGAAATTATATTCCTTTAGAGTGGAAATTTTGTGTCATCATGTGTGCGAGAGTGTTGTTGAAGTCTCTCTGATACTCTATGTATCCTTGTTGTCGGAGGTCCATGTCTAACATCCTCTGTAGAATCTCCTAGCATGGATCTACTGCGATAGGGGCTTCGACAGTGTCTGGCACGTCTGTTGTGTACTGCCCTCCGGTAGTGTAGTCGGCAGTGAACTGTTGGGGTATTGCCTATACTGGTTCTGCTTGAGTTATCTGAATTATTCTGCGGTAGAATTCTCTGGTCCAGCCTTGTCTTTGATTTGTGTATTCATCTGTTTTTTCTATTGGAACTCTTGCAGCAATGCACAAGGCAGAGATTAACCATCATCTTACCGCAATCATAAATTTCTTGGAGAATAATCTCTCAAACATCTATGGTTCTCTTGTTGATGATTGAGTGGATCAATACTAATCTTTTGCGGTCCACTGTACTGTTGTGGGATGTAGGCATGAGACGTCTTTTGACAAATGTGCACCACATTTTTGCCTCGGGCTTGAGGCTTTGCCTTGTCACCGAACCTCTATGGGTACTGGTTTCTCATGGAGTGTTGTCGTAACAGAGATAATCCTTGATTAACTCGTAGTCTTGAGTGGTGATCCCGTCCATGAATTCAGCATATCGATTACTGATGAAGATGATTTTATAAAAGTCATTAATTACTTCTGCGTTAAGACAGACAGGCTTTCCTCGGTAGTGGACAAATAGGTTGCCATCGCTCGGCAGATGTGTGTAAAATTCTCACACTATTGTTCCATTAACCGACCGTGGTTATGTGCAGAAGAATTCTCATTCTTGGTATGTAATTTTTTCCATCAAATAGCTATCGATGCCAAAGTTTTCCTCTATTCTGATTTGAAATCCTTGTTCTTCCCATAGCTGCCGAGCAACAAATGATCTGTTGAATCGTTCAGCAACACCGGCAGGATAGAAGCGGTTGTAAGTGACCTTGGACAATTCTTGAGTATTTGGGATGTTGGTGAGAGATTCTTTGAAAATTGATATGAAGAGATGCAACAATGTAGGTAAGATTGCAGAGAGTGTTGTGAGGAGGATTTGGCAAGATTAACAAAGAATGCAAAGTGAATAGTTTCAACAAGGAAGTTGCTTATATAGGCCTCGACAGATATAGCCGTTCGACTTTTTTGCCGGTTCAAATTTTTACTACTGGCAATAACTACCGCGTAGTAAATTCAGCAGATAACCGTTATACTGTTTCTGCACATTATAATTATTGCGGCTCTAACACTATGCTCTGCCGCGACAGAGGACTTCCTGCTGTGCACTGTTTCTCTATTATTCTTGCTTTATTATCATAAAAACAAATAAATTAGATAAAAATATTTCAAAGATAATTATTGATATACTTAAATAAATAAAATAATAAAAAGAAAATTCTAAAAATTATTAACCTAAATTAATCTTAATATAATAATATTAAGAGTAAGGAAGAAATTAAGTTACATGAAGAGTGCATGAAAATGCATCTCCCAATTTATCCCTCTCTTTATGGCCAAGATGATGGTTTTGTGATTGTTAGCCATTCTTATCAGGTTCTTCTTTGTGTTCGACCTCTGTTGTGGTTTTAATTCTTTTTCCAAACATTCTGTCGAGCATGCTGCCAAGGCAGGACATTTTGGTGTTTGTGGCATAGATGACCTTGCACTCTTCTGGATTCTCAAAGTTGTTTAGATTGTGGAAGGCATTAAGTTTGACTTGTTGGTCATTGACCTTCATAGTCAACTTTCCATTTTCTATATCTATCAAGGTTCGTCTAGTACCAAGGAAAGGTCTTCCTAGGATGATTGGTGCTTTTTCATCTGTATCACAATCAAGGACAAGAAAGTCAGCTGGAAAATTATCGACTCTTACTAGTATATCCTCGATTTTTCCTTCGGGGTGCACATATGATTGATCCGTAAGTTTGAGCAGCACTGTTGTTGGTTTTGCCCTTCCTATGTTGAGCTTTTGGAAAACTGATTTGGGCATTAGGTTGATGCTTGCTCCAAGGTCACATAGGGCCTTTCCTTCATAGTTATTCTCAATCGCAGAAGGTATGGTGAAACAGTCAAGGTACTTCAATTTGGGTGGCATGCGATTTTGTAACATTGCCTTGCACCTTTCAGTTGCTGCCACTGTCTCAAACTCACCTAGCCTCTTCCTTTTAGACACAATGTCCTTCAAGAATTTAGCGTAGTTAGGCATCTGTTCAATTACCTCAATAAGTGGCAAGTTGATGTGGACTTGTTTCAGAATATCAAGAAATTTCTTGAATTGATGGTCCTATTTCTGTTTGTTCAACCTTTGTGGAAAGGTGGTGGTGGTCTCATCTCATCTAGGATTTCATTAGATTGGAATTTAATACATGGGACCACTGTTTGTCTTACTGCCTCGGCAGATAGTGCGGGTGCTGCCGAGCTTTCTGCTAGGGCATCGTCTTTGTACTCAGTCTGTTCAGCATCCAAGTCCTCTTTATCTGTATCTTCTTGTATTGTTTGGGGGGCTTTGGTTGCTGAATTGCCCATTGTTTCTTTCAGTTGTAGGTCACTTCTTGTCGTGATTGCTTTGCACTGTTTATAGCTCATTCCCTTAGCAACTTCAGTATTGCTAGGTAATCACCCTTGTGGCCTTGTATTTTGTCTTATAGCAAATTGACCAATTTAGGTTTCTAATGATTTTATTGCAGCATCTTGGTTTTATAGTCTCATATATGTTCTGTTCATGAAGTCATCAGTCCTATTCATGAAATTATTGTTCTCATCCATATATAATTCATTTTTCATAAAAAGGCCTTGAGAGTATTTTCTAGTGAATTCATATGTTGTTGTTGCTGCTGCATCTGCTGCTGCGGCAGTGGCTGATAATTGGAGGTCTGGTTGGTGGGGTTTAAGGCATTGTTTGGGTTTCTCCATGAAAAGTTTGGGTTCCTTTTCCAAGCCGGATTGTATGTATTTGACATCATGTTGTTATTCCGCTTATAATTTCCTACATAAAATCCAGGTTCTTCATCTTGCATATACTTAGAAGAATTTATAGCATTTATTTCTTGAGTATTCTGTTGTACTTGCATGTTCTGAACTATTTTTGTTAATGATGCCAACTGTGCTACCACTAAAATTGTTGGTTTCTAATTCATTTATTGTGGCATGGCGTCTTAATCCTCCTCACCTAGAAGTAAGAAATTGGAAATCGTTCCTTGCGAGTTTGTTCAGAATCTCTATTGCTTCTTCCGGGGCCTTGTCAAGGAGTATGCCGTTTGGTGAGGTATCCAACATCATTCTAGTCGGGGCATTGGTGGCATTATAGAACATGGTTACTTGCGTCCATAATGGGAATCCATGTAGCAGACATTTGTTCAGTAACTCTTTGTAGCGTTCCCAAGCCTCGTACATAGGTTCGTCATCAGCTTGTCTAAATGAAGTGACCTCATTACGGATTCTATCATATAAATTTGTAGGATTAAATCTCGTAATGGATTCTCGGCAAAGTTCACTCCAAGATCCAATTGATCCTGCTGGAATACTATTTAACCAGGTTTTGGCCCTATCCTTTAGTGAATAGGGGAAGAGTTTTAGCCTCAAAATATCTTCATGTACTCCTTTGATTTTGAAAGAGTTGCATACTTCCATGAAGGATTTGAGATGTTCCCTGACATCTTCTTTTGCAGCCCCACTAAATTGTCGAATAGTATTGAGCATATTGAACATTATTGGTTTAAGTTCAAAGTGGGTTGCCTCAATCTCTGGTGTAACAACTCTTGGGTTTAATCCATTTAAATATTCTACCAGAAAGTTTCTGACAGTTAGCTGCCGCGACAGTGGTTGCGATAGAGGTTGTTGTTGTTGGCCTTCAATGCCTTCATGTAGGTTCTGATTTCCTAGATTCACTGCCATGGCTCCTTGGATTTGTTTTCTCAGTCTTTGATAAGTTCTTTCGATTTTTGGGTAGATGTCACGTAAGGGAGTGCTAGAGTTAGACCTGGTCATACACCAAAGATAAAATAGATTTAAAATTTCTTTTTTTAAACTGTTTTTAATAACAACTTAAAAGCAAGAAAATTTAAGAAAACAAAATTTAGTTGTCAGTCCCCGGTAACGGTGCCAAAAACTTGACGCGTCTATAAAAAGCGTATTTAAGTGTAAGTGTACACGTCAAGTAATATAATGATAAGTATTTATCGAATATCGTTCTCCACAGAGACTGATGTACTTAATATGCCTCCTTCTCCTTCCTTGCTCCTGAAGTTATTAAAATAAAAGCACAAGTAAAAAGATTTATTGAATAACTAAAGAACAAAATCTTAAACAAAAGGTTGAGAACGAATAGAGAGAATGGGTAGGATTCAGTTGTATCATATAATGGATTCGATTGATCTGTTATTGTTCAATACAATAGCACTGCACTACCTCGACAATACTGTAGATACTGTCACGATAGCGACAATATTCTCTGCCGCGGCAATCTCTTGCTCTTGGGCAGAATTACCAAAGTTCGACAAAGTGTCCTTGAATGATTCCGCTTATTTCTAAGTCGAAATACTGTTGATAACTAGTCCTTGATAATACCTCTCGGCATGAATCAATTATAATCAACAACCAATCCCACACTTCTTTTAGCCGCTGAAACTCTGAAGCTATCTTTAGGCCGAGTTAATGTCTACAACACCGTACTTACCCCTTTCGTGAATCTAACTCTCTTGATATTAGATAAATGGATTACTTATAAGCTCCTCTCTCAAGTTTGAATGTAAGAACAAAGAATGGCAATAGGATAAGCAAACTTTGATATTCTTATTGTATTGAAACAAAGAAACAAAATACAATCTTCTCACACTAATATTCAACAACCTTCACCTAACCCTAAGAAAGCTTAGAACATATTATATTGAAGAACACAATTCTTAGGGTAAAGCTTTCTCTCTAATTTGGCTCTCCTCTTTATACATTGGACGACTCATGTATTTATAGTCTAGACCTAAGGTAACTTTTCCTATGTAGAATATAACTTGGAGTAGGAAACAAGTAATAAAAATATAATATTTCCAAGTCTAATTCTATCTAGAACACTATTCCTGCGTGGCCTTTGACTTAGTCTTTTCACGTGCTACTCTTCTCCAATCCAAACGCTTCAAGTTTAGGCATTCTCAACTCATTTTTCTTTTTCGATCGCCCAGCATCAGTACTAGAATTTTTGCTGTCCTGGAATTACTTCTGCCCTCGGCAATGTTGCTGCCTCGGCATTGTTCTGCCTTCGGTATTGCTGCTTCCTCAGCAGGTAATTCCTGCAACTACACAAAAACAAGCCATAAAGCCTTCTTTTCTTACAAATATCATCTTTATATGTTGTGGCAGGAAAATGTTGATTATTGAACAATAAGTATATGTATCATTTCAAATTAGCGGGTAATGAGTACATATTGTTTAGGAAAAGAATAGTAAATAATAGCCTTTTTAAACACTCATCACCCATGTTGTTTTGTTGGCCATGATCTACGTTCATTCTTAGGCGTTCCCTTCGTTTCAGATCTCGTGCTATTTTTTTTGTTTTCTGGGTAATAAGGATATTGATCAATAGTAGGGTTGGACCTGGTCATGCACAAAGCGACCAACAAAAGATAAACTAAAACTAAATAAATAAACAAAAATAATAAAAATATGTAGAAATAATTGATAGTAAAATTGAGCGTCAATCCCCAGCAACGGCGCCAAATCTACTGAAGGCTCTAGAGTCTATTAGTTCTACCTTTTTTAGATTGTAGTATTTAAGATGTCGATCCCACGAGGACTGTGTCGATTTTACTACTTTTTATAACTGCACTAAGAAATTAAAAACACAAATAATTGGATTGAATTTAATTGCATTAACTAAACTATATTAAATTATAGAAAATAATAATGAGAAGAAAGAGGTTAGATTGAATGCTTTCTAGAGGACAACCCAGTTATATTGTTAATCCACTTATTAATGAAATAGGGTTGAATTACTGCTTTGGCGGATCGCACAAAGGGTCGCCGCAGCTGCCTCGGTGGGGTTATGCCTTTTCGACAATTCAACTTTACATAGTTCGACAGAGCAGCCATATATGTTTCTTCCTTATCCCTAAGCGAAGAAAACTGTTGAAATCCTGTATCTTGATGATACCTCCCGGCGTTAATTAACGGTAGACCACAACCTCACATGCGCCTTGTTAGTCGCTGAAATCCGACCCGGATTAGTCAATTCCCGTAAGAAAAGACCATATTCTCTCATTTCATGAGCCTAACTCTCCTGATATTAGACAAAAGGATGTTTCTTTACATACTTATCATTTCGAGCTCATATACAAAGAAAGTTAAGTACCCAGAAAGAATAAACTATGAAGTAAGAATTGTATTAATAAATATCAATAACAATGTAACCTTTCTCTCCATCTACTCCACAACAATATAAACCTCCAATGGAGTTTAGAACATATTATGATCGGCAGTTAAGGATAAGTTATGTGTGTAAACCAACTTCTTCTCCTCTTAACCTAAATCTAATGAGTGCCTCATATAGGCCAAGTCCTAAGTTGATCTTTCAATGCAAGGAAAGAGTTCTAAACAGAAGAGAAGGCTAATTCCTAATTAAATTATATTAAATAAATCTTAATTCTTAAAATGTCTCTTCTCACGGTTTGGCTTGGGTTCGACTTCCTAACTGAGTTGTTCTTCTTTCTTTGTCTTTCGGTATCTTTTTCTTTTCCTATTGAGCATCACTTATCGTCTTTCTATGCTGCTGCGACGGTCTTCAGAATGCTGTCGTGGCGGATGCTTCTTCTGCAATTCAGCATCTGTTTACTTTTTTGGCTCTTTCTGTGATCTAGTTTCCTGTCTAAGAAAGAAAACTATCAAACATATCTATTTTATGCCAAATAATGGATAAACATATCTGTCTAAGAAAGAAAACTATCAAACTAAATAGTATTCAGATGCTAAGATATGGAAAATAATCAAAAATATCAATTATTGAATTTAATTCTGTCTTTATTAGCAATAAATGAGTGGAGAAATGATATGAAAATTGAGAACTTTTTAGTACTCATCACAAGCCAACCGATGTTATATTAGGTACTTTCTCTTTGTTCTTTGTACCTATAATAACATTAGTGGACTCTAGGAATATGCATTCCCATATCCATAATGGGATATTCGAATAGTGGGATTTACTGACTGAGGATCTAGAGATAGGGTTTAGAATGACAAGTCCATTGAGTTTAGACGTGATAGTGGATAAGGTATATCGAAAGTTTCCGATCGAGGTGCAAGGTTCAACCTTCCTGACAGACCTTATGGTCTTTCAATTTCAAGAGTTTGACGAAATCCTAGGTATGGATTGGTTATTTGATAACGGCGCTAGCTTGGTTTGTAGAGCTAAGAGATTGAAGTTAAGAGTTGCCAATGTACCCAAGCTGGTTGTGAGAGGAGAAAGAAATCCTTGTGTTCCTAACGTTGTTTCGAATTTGGTGGCACAAAAGTTGATACAATAAGGGTGTGAGGCTTTGTTAGCTCACGTGGTTGATACGTGGGTTGAGGTTTTAGTTTTAGAGAATATTTGAACAGTTAGTGAGTTCGTCGATGTGTTTCCTGAGGAGTTATCGGGTTTACCACTAGATCAAGAGCTTTAGTTTGGTATCGAGGTGTTTCCAGGTACGAAACTGGTGTCCATAACCCCTTATCATATAGAACCAACTAAGAAGAGGGAGTTAAAGAGTAAGATCCAAGAGTTTTTGGAAAAAGGATTTATCCGACCTAGAAATTTACCTTGGAGTGCTCCAGTTCTTTTTTTGAAAAAGAAAGAAGGGTCAATGAGGATGTGTATTGACTATTGGTAGCTTAATAAGGTAGGGACAAAGAATCACTAACCTCTTTCTAGGATTGATGATCTGTTTGATTAGTTGCAGGGTGCCCGAGTGTTTTCGAAGATAGACCTAAGGTCCGGTTACAACAAGTTGGAGGTGGTGGAAGAAGATGCTCAGAAAACCGCTTTTAGGATACGGTATAGACACTACGAGTTCATGGTAACGACTTTTAAGCTTACCAATGCTCTGGCACCGTTCATGGATCTCATGTACCAGATATTTCAGCCATATTTAGATCAGTTTATTATGGTGTTCATAGATAACATCTTGGTCTACTTACAGTCGGAAGAAGAGCATGATGAACATCTTTGGGTTATGCCAGGTTCAATAATAAGTGCAAGTTTTGACTTTCGAAGGTAGTATTTTGGGGTCATATCATGGCGGCCGACGGGATCCCTGTCTATCCCCAAAAGATCCAAGCTATAATAGAGTGGAAACCGATTAGAAATGTCTCGGAGGTTCATAGTTTTCTTGGGCTTGTGGGATATTATTGATGGTTTGTGAAGGGTTTCTCAATCATGGCGTCACCTTAGACCAAGTTGTTGCAAGAAGGAGTTCCCTTTTTTGGATTGAGAGTAGACAAAAGTGCTTTGAACAATTAAAGGCTTATCTTACCAATGTATCAATTTTAATTCATCTGGAGTCAGGAAAGGACTATGTTGTGTTTAGTGATGCATTGTTGAATAGTCTAGGGTGTGTTCTTATGCAAGATGGAAAGGTGGGTTGTCTATGCTTCAAGGTAACACAAACCGCATGAGCAAAACTACCCTACCCACAATCTAGAGCTTGTCGCTTTCATCTTTGCTTTGAAGATATGATGGCATTATCTCTATGGCGAGAAACACTACATCTATACGGACCACAAGAGCTTAAATTATTTGTTTACTCAAAAGGAGTTGAACTTGAGATAATGGCAATGCATAGAGTTGCTAAAACATTATGAATTCATAATTGAGTAGGAAAATGTGGTGGTGTATGCCTTGAGTAGGAAGCCATGGCGGTTTAAGAGCTATGTTTGCTATTTTGAGGTTGACTGATGATGGTGGTCTTTTGGCTGAGCTTCGAGTGGAACCTACGTTAGTATAAGGGATAAAAAGGACCCAAGTGTTGGAAGAGGACTTGGTAGTTCAGATAGAGGTAGTTTAGGGAGGTGATCTTACGGACTTTGAGGTACACGGTGGATACTTGTACTTTAAGGGGTGTCTATGTGTCCCCATATTGGAGGTTCTAAGGGATCATATCATGAGGGATGCACGTTGTAGCCCTTATATCATACATCTGGGGAGCAATTGTAATGAACCAAGAATGGGCCTAGAAGTTTAGAGGTCGATTTAGAAGTCTAATGAATCGGTTTAGTCAGTTAAGTTTAGTTCGAGATTAAATTCTTAAAAATCAGTTTTTGATGAAAATAAATCTTGGAAAAATACTCTAAAATTCTTATTTGACATATATTTGACTTTTGTCAAATCAATTTTGAAAATTGACCCTTGAATCCTAGAGATTTTGAAATTAGTGATTATTTTGTAAAAATTGAAAAATTTAGTGACTAAATTATAATTGGACCAAAACTTTAAATCTTTAAGGAGCCTTGATACAATCCTAATCCTAGTTGATCTAAACCTTCCAAGATCCTATATAAATAAACTTCAATCCCCTGTTTTAACCTAAGTAATCTAAATTCCCTAATTTTGTCCTAAAACCCAAAACACTTTTTAAAAATAACCCTTCTATAAATTTATGTTTCTTCTTATTCAAGGCAACCTCTTCATCATATTTTCAAGGTAAATATCTATTCCTTTTAATAAAATTTTTTTGGTTTAATTTGCTATAATTTTTTTCTTCAAAATCCCTTTGTTTTTCTACGGGCTTACTTGTTTTTAAAACTTGAAAGGAGGTTAGATCAATTTTATATGTGAGAATAATTCAAACCTTTGGAAATTAAATTTCTTTAATGAAATTACTAGGTTATTTGCTGATAGCAATAATCTTTAAAGTCTTAAATCAATAAAATCGTTTTTCTTGATAAAAATTCCATTATTTTCTTGATTTTCGTTCAAGGGTTTTATATGGGGTTTTTTACGCTTAAGTAAATGAATCTTGAAGTTTTTAAATATAATTAAAATGAATTTTAAGTATCAAATCCTGGACATAAGGTTTAGGTGGTGTTTGGCGAGGTTTTTGGTGAGTTTCGGTTAGGTTTATGGTGTTTTTAGGTCTTCCATGTATTGGTCTGACTTGAGGGATGATTGGATGTTTTTTAATGCACTAAAACCTCTAGTTTTGATGGTTGAATTAGTTCAAGAGGCGGAGTAATAAGTTTGAGGGAGATCGAAAAGTTGAATCGCATTTTTAGGTGACTTGTCTAGCAAGTTTTGGTAAACCGGTGAGTGGATTATGAGGGTTGTCTATATGATAGTGTTTTAAAAGTATTTTTAAAGGTTTTGGGTGTAGAGAAGGTATGAAAAACCTCTCTATACTAGGAAGTAAGTTTAAATTATTTTTTTCTTAAAGGTTCTCATATTTATACCTTGTTTTTACTATAATTAGTCATGCTTGTGTTATAATTGTACATATGTAAATATACATGTGTTTTCAATGCTCATGAGACTTTTTTACAAAGGTTTTATATTTATATGATGCTCTCATGGTTTTGTTTTGAAAACATGAGAAAAATGGTTTTTTTCCGGATTATACATTTGATGCATGTATTAGTGGGATCCATGCGGTTAATTCTTTGTTTTTGACTTAAAACTTGAGTATTGGTTTTGTTTTGTATTGGATTATTATGTGATGGCTAAAAGGAATAAGTTGATCGATTAATAGGATGATAGTGTACTAAATATATAAAATTTGTACGTGTAAAATTCCTTAGTGATGCATTATGGGGAGCTAATATTGTGCGGTATAAGGGACTTTATCGCATTCAGGTTTGGTAACTAACTTGGACAATAAGGTGAGTTTTGGCATAGTGGAATTAGACCACTATGTAAACTTGTTAAAGGGACCGAGCGAGAGTCCTTTTATCCCAATGATTAGCGGTAGACTAACCAAATCACTGCTACCAATATGGCCTAAAATGCAAGTATTTTTACTTTGCAATGTCCATTGAATGTGTTGTGATTTGTGCACATGAATTTTGATTTAAGTTTTGCTTGAGTGACATATACGACTTGTATTTTTCTTATTAAGCATGTTATTTCAAAAGGTAGTTTGAAAAGGTTTTGTGGCTTATGAGCCATGTGTCATGAACTTAATCTTTCTCAAATTATCTGTGCGGTGTTATCACTCTCGATTTATGCTAACATCCTTTGATTCACGCAAGCTCTAAGACTAGAAAGCTTGAAAAATGGAGAAGGTAAGAATTTAGAAAAGGTATACCTTAATAAGCTTTAAAGAGCTTATAAGACTTGAGATTTCATGGATTGTTTACAAATAAGGGGTGGTCCTATTTATAGGCTCTCACCTCTTGAATGGACAGATGAGATTAATTTGATCGGACGGCTATTATGTTGCCTCAATAAATATATACAAGCATCTATACTATTCCAGAGACATCTACATATATCTATACATGCCTACAACTATCCAAAAGGTTCTAGAGAACTCCAGTATCTTTTAGAGTAGTCTTCAGCTTTCCTGAGTCTTCTAGAGTCTTCTTGAATATTCTAGAAGGATCTAGAATATTCTAGATGCTTCCAGCATGTTCCATATTCTTCTAGAATATTTTAGAACCTTTGAGGATCATCTAGAGTATTCTAGAATCTTCTAGTACCTTCCAAATGCTTCTAGACTTTGGTAGAATCTCCTAGAATCTTCCGGTATAACGACCCAGATTTGGATTCGAGTGTCAGGTTAACCCGAGTTATTGAGATTTGGTTTTGGGCCCCGAGTTTATTTAGTTTGGGCCTTGTTGGACCTTAGGCTTGTTGGTTGTTGGGCTTATGAGTCGTTAGCTGAGGGTTTTTTAGTAAATAGCAAAATAGGTTGATGAGAAGGGTTGAGGGTTTTATTTCTCTGCAGCAGAGTGATATCATCCCTCTCATTTTTCTTCTTTCTTCTTCATCTTGGTAGAAAGGAAATATAAGAGCTAAACATACGATCTTTAAGAGTTATGGTTGGAATCTCGTTTTTGTGGTAGAAAAGATGCTATAGGGTTATTGTGGATCTTTAAAACAAGCTAAAGAAGTGTTTGTTTGGTGTAGATGAAGGTTTAAGTGGAGGTTTAGGGTGTAATCTGGGAATGATTTTTTGAGGGTGGTTTCTATGGTTTTCATGATGTTTTAAGAGTTAAAAAAATCCCTTTTATAAAGGTTTCGAAACTTTTTTGTAAAAGGTTTTGAAACTTTCCTGAAAGTTTTGAAACTTTTCGCATCCAGGAACTTTCCAGAATCGAAATTGCTCGTAAGGTTTCGAAACCTTTCCTAAGGTTTTGAAACTTTATGTCTGGAACCTAAAAATTCCATCACACTAAATGAACATCATCGGCTCAAACATAACCGTCAATCACCATTAACTATATGCATTAATCCTAAGCATAAATAGCAATATGTAACACTTAACTATCAACGTCAAGAATATCAAACAAACAATAGGCATGCTACCTAGAACATGATTAAAATTATAACGATCATGCAAATACATGCTTCAACAATCCAAAAAGTACCATATTCCATCAATTAACAATCAAGCAACATAGGTCTTATTTCAACATAAACCAAAGTCAAAGTTCACACTCCTCACTTAGGTTGGGTTTACACATTGCCAAGCCCTAACTTATTTGCCAAAACATACCGAATTTGAAGTAACCTTTCCCCTTGGTTTCCTTGCTCCGAATGAAGTCCCGAGTGCCTTTATTTTTCTGCAAGGATGAAAAGAGAGCTTAAGCAAACATGCTTAGTGAGGAAGCTCTACATAAGGTCATCAATGCACAAAACAAAATCATTTTTAATGTCATGTTTGCATCCTTTATACTTAATTGAAATAAGTAAAACCAAATCGTGCTTATCAACATTATCGAATCATTTCGTGTGTCATGCATAAGAATACCATTTCACTTCATGTATGCATATTGGCTTTCTAGTGATCACTTAATGTGAACTTTTAGTTCACAGAATACACGGATCTTTTTTTTCATAACTGGAGACTCTTGGTTTCAATATGCATCGGTCGGACACATAGTCACCCTTGTATACATGTTACCCCCACTAGCACGGTCGGACACAAAGTCACCCGTGTTTACGTATGGGTCAACTATATGCACGGTCAGACACAAAGTCACCCTTGTTTACATATAGGCAAGCTCTACGTGCACGGTCGGACACAAAGTCACCCTTGTTTACATGTAGGCAAGCTCTACACGCACGGTCGGACACAAAGTCACCCTTGTTTACGTGTAGGCATCATCATTATTCTCTTTATTTTATAGTACACTCAATCCTAATGACATGTCATTTGTATTCGAATCTCAAGTTAGTGTCACTAAGCCAATATCAATATCAGTCATGCATGTTAACTTGCTGCTCATAGTGCATTCATATAATGTTCACCATGTGAACTATAAATCTTGCTCAACGGCATTTCAAATATAAGACAATAACCACATATTATTCTAATTCATTTTCAGCTCATAATACATGCATGATGTGTTCAACAAATGAACCAAAAGTCATGCCCAATGGCACCATTAATTGTAGGGCAAATAACCACATATTATTCCAATTCATTTTCATGCTTCCATAATCCATGGATTTCTTTATAACCTTGCATTTCTAGCAATTAACATATGCATGCATCATTTCAAAATCAAAGATATGCTATTTCAAAATCTTATTGAAACACTGTTCACATATATGCCATTACCAAAATAGCCGAAACTTGAGGTAATGCATCAACATTATTCAAAACACTTACTCTTGAACTATGGAAAGTTTTCACACTATTCCATAGTCACCAAAACAGAACCGAACTAATGTGATTCGCTTTAAGTCCGAAAACACTCACCGACAAGCGAAACGAGCCTTCGTCAATGCTCCGATGGCAACGCCAATGCACCAGTCACTTAAGCACCTTCTTGCACTACCTCTACATCATTAAAAACATAGCATATTCACATCATAACATGCTCAAACCAGCAGCCACATCAAACCTCCACAAAACTATCGAAAACTTAGCTGAAACACATCCGAACAACATCAGCCCAAAACCTAATGATTATAACATCGAATCCACTTCAATTATGAACCAAAAACACATCTAAACCATCCTTATACCTCCAGCAACATTAAAACATCTAAAAAAGCCACTAAAACAACCGAAAAACACCTTAAAACAACACCGATTACATTATTCCGGGATAAAATTAATGTAACATCAATTCAAGACTCATTTAATCATTTAATTGACATAATAACATAATTAAATCCATCTAATTACAGCATTGAATGAGATCTAAAAATATTTCACAAGAACATTCATAAAATCATTAGATCTAGTATTGAAAACATAAAATCAAGTTTCATTTAAAGATTAACAAGCTAATACTTGGGAATTTCAATAAAGAACCTTAGAAAAAGAGCTAAAATTCAGCAAATTACCTTTGAGATCTATCCACCAAAAAGATGAGAATTTCTCTTCTTGATTCCTTATAAATTGTTGTTGATTTAGTAAAATTGATGATTAGGTTTTGTAAAGAATGAAGAGATGATTAAAATGAAGTAATTTTTGTTGAAAAATATGAAAAAAATCAGCAAGGAATTGAAGGAAATAGATGAAGAAAAATAGAGAGAAAATGAGAGAAAAAGATGAGAGAAAATAAGTGGTTAAGTGAGAAAAATGATTATCATCTTTTAATAAACTAATTAAAAATCATTTTGGTGAATAAATCATTATTTAAAAATTAAATTGGGTTTATGGCCCTCTAAGGATTCTAAGTATAGCTTGTTTTTCAATTTAGTCACTAAAAATAACAATTTTCAAAAATTACAAATTAAATCCTCTATTTTTTTCCAAAAATTACAATTTGGTCACCAATGCATAATTAGGCACAATTAAAAATCAATTTAAAGTTCAAATTACATTCTTTTAATTTTGAAACATCTTTTTAATATTTTTAAACCATATTCCAAAATTATTAATTTTCTAATTAAAATACTTTTATTTTATATTTCTCCGGAATAACGAACTGAAGAACACGATTCGACCCGAATCGAATTTTCCTAACTAATACCTAAACTAACCCCAAAATCGGAATGTTACAACTCTCCCTCTCTTAAGAAAATTTCATCCTCGAAATTCTCACCTAAAGCAAACAAGTGAGGAACTGCTCCTCCATACTTTTTCCTTGTCTCCCAAGTTGTCTCTTCGACACCTCGGGGTTTCCAAAGCACTTTAACCAAATCTATGGTTTTCTCTCGAAAAACCTTTGAATCCACATCCAAAATCCTCACTAGTTCCTCCTCATAACTCATATCCGCTCCTAACTCAATCTCCTCTACTAGAACAACATGAGAAGGAACTGAACTATACTTACGAAGCATCGATACATGATAAACATAGTGCATCCAACTCAACTCCACCGGCAACCTCAACCAATAAAAAACAAGACCAATTCGCTCTAACACCTTATTTAGCCCAATAAAACGATGACTCAACTTACCCCTACATCCAAACCTTAACACCTTCTTCCACGGAGAACCTTAAAAAACACTTTGTCTCTAACAGCATACTCTATCTCTATACGCTTTAAATCAGCATAAGACTTCTGCTATTCGAAGCTTCCTTAAGTTTAGCACAAATAAACTTAACCTTCTCATCCGTATCTTTTAAAACGTGAGGCAAAGAAACATACTTTTGCCCAACTTCTTTCCAACACAAAGGTGTACAACACCTACGCCCGTATAAAGCCTCAAACGGTGTCATCCGTATACTCGCTTGGAGCTATTGTTATATGCAAACTCCACCAAAGACAACTGTTTCTCCCAAGAACCTTGAAACTCAATGATGCAACACCTCAACATATCCTCCAAAGTCTGAATAACACGTTCAGACTGACCATCTGTCTGTGGATGATAAGCTATACTAAAGCTAAGCCTTGTACCTAAAGCAGCCTGCAAACTCCTCCAGAACTTAGATGTAAATCGCGGATCTCTATCCGATATGATCAACTTAGGCACACTATAAAACTTCACCACCTCAGAAAACATACAACTCTACCAACTTATCCATATAACACGTCGTATGCACGACAAGAAAATGTGCACACTTTGAAAACCTATCAAAAAAAAAACATATAAAATCCTTCTTGGACTCCGTCACATCATTACTTAAAGCAACCCAAAAGTACACACTTTTGAGATCTATATACATTTTCACTCTACCCGGATGCATAGCAAACGAACTAGTATATGCTTCTTCCAAAATAGCTTGCCTCACTCACCATCATCCGGCACCACAATCCGACCTCTAAACCACAATACCATCATCATCAAAATGATACTCGGTTGGTCTACCCTCTGCAATATCCTCCACCAAAGGTACCAACACCTCATCCTCTAACTGTTTCACCTTTATCATCTCAACCAAGATAGGTACAACTCCATCACTCAACCACCTTCCTTTGAAATACTCAACTTAGCAAACACCGCTCTCAACTCCACCACTACCTTACGGCTCAAAGCATCAACCACATATAAGCTTTCCCCGGATGGTATGCAACAAACAAACCACACTTACCCTCTTCGTACAACCAACAGATTCTTTCCTCACACCAAAGCAACCATACACAACCCACCACACCATCTCAACCTTTATAGGAAACATAACATAAAAGGATAGCCCCTTTCTCTTACCTAAGATTGATAACTAACTCTTGATAACCCAACAGTTTCTATACCCCCACCATCGAACTAACCTGATTTTCGATATCCTCCCACATACCAGGTAGCCAACTAAGCCTTTCATCAACCTCCACCCACACAATGATGCTCCACCAACAAGCTTCAAACAAACTTTTCACAAAACTGTCAACACTTTCTCACGCAACTCCAACAACAACAACAACTTCATTATGAGTCATATTAACCATATCACAAAATCACAGCATATCATCCATTTACTTATGAATGATAAAACCCAACATCCAAACGGCAACCTATGTCGGTCTTAAAAACTCTCAAATCTTAACATATTATAGATACACCACTCACACATCTTTCCAATAGGACCTAGAAACCCAAGAAAACCGTACTCAAACAAACGATTAATCCAACAACCCTCATAAGAAAACACCATATCATCCATAGAACTTACTATCAAACTTATGATGTTTCTTTTCGACTTCAACCATGACACCTTTACTAATAATAATAACCCGAAGAAAATTGATACTCACTCTTACCTTATCAACAAGATAAAGATCCACACATGATTCAAACATAATCCAAACAAGCTCAATCGAAAACATATGTTTTCCCTGACTTCTACCACAACACTTACCACCAATCACACGGAAAAAGATTACCAGAAACCCTGATCAAGATACCATTTCATCTCGGCACTTTTTGAAACAACCATGCAGCTCACATAACATAAAAAGATTCTCAACACAGAATCAAACCTTGCCAAGCACATCCTTAACTACACCCTCAACAAACACCTGACCACGACTTGTCCCTAATCAACTTACCAAGGTAGAGTCCCGCTCATAGCTCCACCATTTTACTAGGTTTACCTATAGGTTAACCGAACATCTTCCCTCGTAACTCCACAACAACCCTGGATTACCTCACATAACAAACTCCTATTGCAAGCATCCTTATGTAAGTCAACTCATCCCCGATTGCTAACATTCTACAAAACATACCATACAAGAAACTTACCAACTTTGTGCCAAACCAAACATTATACTTATCTCAACGATAATACCTCCAACTTAAGGTTTAGCCACCATAACCAACTCAACACCATGGTTCAAACTTTAAAATCCATACATCGTTAAGTGCCTTGACACTTAACTCAAAAATCTTACCCAATACCAACTCATCGATAAACCAACTCTTATCCCACGTATACCATAACAAAATCCAATCTTGTAGAACTATTCCTTCCACTTGCTCCAACATCTCTTATTTTATAACCTTGTCAAAGCAGTAACCATATTGGTGAAACATCCACAGACATGAACCCACCGAATACAACCCTCACAACACTTTTCGATAAAAGCAAACCCACAAGACTGAACAACCGATACAAATCATAAACTGTCCAACGGTCTCCGATACACCACTTCAAACATCATCGAAAACTAACTTTACCCGAGGTATATCCAACTTAATATCTTGTAAACCCAACATGTACACTTTCCTCCTTTATAGTACAACAAAACCTCTCAAGGTCAGAACAATCTATGATTCAAACCCCCGATATCACAACTCCCATACCAATATATATCTCATATTTTACTTCCATCCTGACCATACCAGATCGGTCATAACCCCCGATCTAACTGCACACTAACCACACTACAAAGAATCCCATGTAATTTCCACAAAATAATTTCACCACTCAGAAAAACACCAACCGTCCTTACTCTACATAACATGCTACAACCTTCTTACAACCTCCAAAACCTAACTAGAAAGAATCCGCAAAACTCAGCCTTACCTTTAGTAATGACCAACTCAAACTAACCATAACTCAAGGTATTTACCCTTTCAAACATTCACAACTCTGAGACCAACCATTCATTCCTCATCCAAGACTATTCTCTAACCAAAAAGGGTAGCTTGCCCATTACATATTCAGCTCAACACCATAAGAAAGTCCTTTCAACCCATTTTTTCCATACCTTCACCTAAAAAAACCAATCACACTCTACTTACACCCTCAAGGAGCTACTCGCAAGTATGAACAAATGTATGTATGATTTCCTGTATACCCTCATAAATGCCTACACAAGTGCATGTGCATGTAAATGCAAATTCTAATGTCATGCTCAAGAATGCATGCATGTCCTACATTATCTATAGATATATACATATATGTGCTCTTACTCTAAGCATGATTATTGTTCACACTCACAAATAACATCCTCATTTCCAACAACTTTAACTACCATCCTATTGACAACTCCCAAGTCAGATTAGCAACAATCGGACCAGCTTCAGCAGACTAAAACACACCCGAAAGAACGGTGCAACACCCTAAATTGACCTCTCTACATAACTGGAGGCACACTCATCGAGGAGGAGGAAGAAATTACTCTTCCCTAGCAGTCATTTCATCCTCAATCTTGACCATCAATTTTCATACCAACACTAGCTAGTGACTTACGTCTCAGAAGCATATTCCGAAAACTTTAAACATGTAGTTTAAAACATAATATTAAAATAAAACAAACTTACATTCGGGCAAGATCCAAGGGAAAACTAAGAGTATCTGAAAATATGTTGGCATTGGTAATGTGTAACCGATAACCCCAGTTTAGCCATCATTGCTTAAAGTACAATCATCATGAATAGATTTTCACCCACCAACAACATATCATGCTCAATCATACATATCATGATCAATCGCACATTTAAACACACAACTTAGCAACCCTACACATGCTTTAACTAACCAACTACACACTTTACAAACCTGGCTTTGATACCACCAAATGTTACTCCCTTATCCCGGCTTAGACAGAACCGATACTAACGGGTCATACGGGGAATATCGAACCAAACCCGCAAATATCTGATTCAATAAACAACCCTGAAAAGCGATATTTTTTTCTTTCTCTTTCCTAGATGCATAATTATGTTCCTACATATCTTGGTCTCATGCAAAGCATTAACGGAAGTAATCTGATCATAAACAAACATCCGGTTAAACACTTAAGTAAATTAAGGATTGAAATGTACGACTTTTAAATTATAATAACAAGGTAGAAATTCTTTTCATCAAAGTTAAATTAAACACACAAGTATCCTTCATGGTAAATTTCAAGTCAAACAGATCATCCTAACATCATAAATTGCATGTTTCTCTAATTTAGGGACCAAAATGTAAATCTTTCGAGTTACAAGGAATTCTTCCAAATTAAGTTATCCATCTTGAAATTAAATCAACTTTATGCATCCATGTGAAATTTCAGCTCAAAATAACATCTTTAGATACCCTAATTGAATAATGAAAGATATTCGAGACTAAAATGCAATTTCCAACAACTATCAATTTCTGGTAGCCTAAGGTTTCGAAACCTTTCATAAAGGTATCAAAACTTTTTTGTAAAAGGTTTCGAAACTTTCCTGAAAGTTTTGAAACTTTTCGCGTTCAGTAACTTTCCAGAATCGAAATTGCCCGTAAGGTTTCAAAACCTTCCTAAAGGTTTCGAAACTGCTTGACAAAGGTTTCGAAACCTTCCCTAAGGTTTCGAAACTTTAGGTCTGGAACCTAAAAATTCCATCACACTAAATGAACATCATCGGCTCAAACACAACGGTCAATCACCATTAACTATATGCATTAATCCTAAGCATAAATAACAATATGTAACACTTAACTATCAACGTCAAGAATATCAAACAAACTATAGGCATGCTACCTAGAACATGATTAAAATCATAACGATCATGCAAATACATGCTTCAACAATCCAAACAATACCATATTCCATCAATTAACAATCAAGCAACATAGGTCTTATTTCAACAACCAAAATCAAAGTTCACACTCCTCACTTAGGTTGGGTTTACACATTGCCAAGCCCCAACTTATTTGCCAAAACATACCGAATTTGAAGTAACCTTTCCCCTTGGTTTCCTTGCTCCGAATGAAGTCCCGAGTGCCTTTATTTTTCTGCAAGGGTGAAAAGAGAGCTTAAGCAAACATGCTTAGCGAGGAAGCTCTATATAAGGTAATCAATGCATAAAACAAAATCATTTTTAATGTCATGTTTGCATCCTTTATGCTTAATTGAAATAAGTAAAACCAAATCGTGCCCATCAACATTGTCGAATCATTTCATGTGTCATGCACAAGAATACCATTTCACTTCATGTATACATATTGGTTGTCTAGTGATCACTTAATGTGAACTTTTAGTTCACAGAATACACGGATCCTTTTTTTCATAACTCGAGTCTCTTAGTCTCGACATACATCGGTCAGACACATAGTCACCCTTATATACATATTACCCCCACTACGCACGGTCGAACACAAAGTCACCCTTGTTTACGTATGGGTCAACTATATGTACGGTCAGACACAAAGTCACCCTTGTTTACATATAGGCAATCTCTACACGCACGGTTGGACACAAAGTCATCCTTGTTTACATGTAGGCAAGCTCTACACGCACGGTCGGACACAAAGTCACTCTTGTTTACGTGTAGGCATCATCATTATTCTCTTTAATTTATAGTGCACTCAATCCTAATAACATGTCATTTGTATTCGAATCTCAAGTTAGTGTCACTAAGCCAATATCAATATCAGTCATGCATGTTAACTTGCTGCTCATAGTGCATTCATATAATGTTCACCATGTGAACTTTAAATCATGCTCAACGGCATTTCAAATATAAGACAATAACCAAATATTATTCCAATTCATTTTCAGCTCATAATGCATCCATGATGTGTTCAACAAATGAACCAAAAGTCATGCCCAATGGTACCATTAATTGTAGGGCAAATAACCACATA